>JALHCE010000006.1:0-584074 GCA_024340795.1 Tolypocladium amazonense
ATATATATATATATATAGACACACACATATATACACAGACACACACACATATACACAGACACACACATATGTATATAGACATATATATATATATAGACATATATGTATATATAGACATATATGTATATAGACATATATATATATATAGACACATATATATATATATAGATATACATATATATATATATATATAGACACATATATACATAGACACAGACATATATATATAGACACAGATACATATACATAGACACAGACACACACACATAGACATAGACACATATACATAGACACAGACACACACACATAGACACAGATACACACATATAGACACAGACACATATACATAGACACAGACACACACACATATACATATATATAACACGGTCGTGGCTGTAGAATGTGTTCCTTTTAATTCACTTAAAAATACACCTTTACGCCTTTAGTTCGAAGTTGTGATAACGCGGCCCGTTTATTGATACGATACTTCTTTACAGGCAACTGCTACTTAATTGCCTGCTACTCAATAACGCCTGACGAGGGCAGCTATGATAGCATGCCTCCTTGCAAGCCATTTACGCGGTACCTCTACTTACCAGACTCGGGCGCTATAAGTAGGGAAAGTAGGTAGGCGGGGCGGGCTGGCGGCGGAACGTATCTTTTCAATGGGGGCGTGAGTGCAAATTGAGATTCGTGTAAGTGCGCATAGTATTACTCATGGTTATTTGGCAATTTTTCTCATTCCTATCCCCAGCGTTTCCATTGTTTGTTCCACGCCATTCCTGCGTGTCACCTGACGCTCCACGTGCTCACAACGTGGGCATGACGTGAGGCTCCCGCCGTCTTATCGGAGCTCCAGAGTCGGAAGCTTATCTATCGCCAGCTTCACTTCATCCCTCCTGCATCCCGCACCCCGTCGACGGCGCGCATCACCGTCCAACTACCTTCCGTCAGACAGCTTGCCCGTCGTGCCTTCATCATGTAGCCCGTCGCCGGCTCTGCAACCTTCACACCTACAACTCTCGACACCAAACTCCCTGCAGTGCCGTGCTGACATCACAATGGCTGCCTCGTCCACGGCGTCGTCCCGCCGTAGTCCCGGCTCGTCGACGTCGCTGCGACGCCCGGACGACGGGCCCTCTGCCGACCCAATAATCTCCATCGACACCCTCGTGAGCCACCTCCTCGTCGCGAAGCGCTCGCTGTCGTCGATGAACCTGGTGCTGCGGGCCAACGAGCTCGCCACGGCCGCCCGCGCCGCCCACGAGGAGAGCGCGCTGCTCGCCGCGCAGACCAGCTTCATCCGCGGCTCCATCGCCGACCAGATCGCCATACTTGCGCGCGTCCGCCGCGGCCTCCACGCCACGTACGAATGGGGCAAGCGCGACTTCAAGACGCTCGTCCGCGCCATGGACGACGTCGACGCCCAGCTCGGCGCCACCATGAAGATGCTGCGCGAGACGGCCGTGCAGGGCGAGCTGCGGCCCGTCGGCGACGGCGAGCCCCGCAACCTGCTCGACTTTGTCGATGAGAACAGCGTCCACGGCATGCGCGATGCCATGAAGAAGAGCATCCAGGAGCTTCAGGTATGCCCTGCCCCTGCCGACTGGGCCAAGTTGTACTCCCCGAGGCATGAGCTGACAGCCGAGTGATAGGGCATCCAGCAGTCGTTTGACGGTGACCTGCTGCGTTTCGAGACGGATATCCGCAATCTCAAAAAGATCATGAACGAGTCGGCGTCGAACCCGGCCTCGACTACAGCGGCAACCACAGAGACATCCGCAACCTCAACCACCGACGACCTCGACACCAGCGCGGCCCCCCAACCCCCCATGATTGACCTCCTGCTGAGCATGGACGAACACTCGTCAGCCATGGCCCACCTGCTGACCTCCCTCACCAAGCACTTCGACATGTGCGTCACGGCCATCCGCACAACCGAGGGTGCCGTCGCCGTGGCCCGCCGCCGCGCTAAGGAAGCTACGCAGTCGCAGGACGGCGGCGGCAGCGGCACCGACGGCGTCTCCATATCCGGCCTCATCGCGGAGCAGGAATCCCACATGTCCGACCTGGAGCCCAAGACGGCCGAGGACCGCGCCGAGATGCTGCGCGTCGTCATCCAGGACGCCGACGAGGTCGACGACGTCGTCGGCGAGATCCAAGAACGTCTCGCCGCCATGGAGGCCGAGCACGCCGCGCTGCAGGACCACGCGCGCGCCACGTCGGCCGCCTACGAGCGCGTCCGCGCCGCCGTCGCCGCCCTCGACGACGTCGGCGACCGCCTGCCCGACTACCTCGCCGCCGAGGGCGACTTCCGCGCCCGCTGGGAGCTCGAGAAGGACGTCGTCTTCGGCAAGCTCGCCGAGATGCGCGACATGCGCGACTTCTACGAGGGCTACGCCAGCGCCTACGCAAGCATGGTCCTCGAGGCCGAGCGCCGCCGCGCCGTCGACCGCCAGCTCGAGGCCCACTGGCGCAAGGCCCAGGACGCCGCCGACAAGCTCCTCGACGCGGACCGCGCCGCGCGCGAGTCTTTCCGCGCAGAGGTCGGCGAGTTCCTGCCTACGGATCTGTGGGCCGCCGTGCAGGCGCCGGTGAAGACGTGGCGCGTCGTGCAGGTCGAGGCCGACGCCGACGACGCCGCTGCCGGAGAGGGCGTGACGAGAAGCGCGACGGAGAAGCGCTGATGGGCGATCACGTGGTGCGGACGGACTTAGTAGACCTCCTGGAATCTCTGTACATACGACGGGGATGTTCGATGCCGTTCTGACGGCGAATTCTTAGCGCCAGCGGGCGAGTGACATCATGCAGGGACAGTGCTATAGAATAGTGAACCAAGCGGACATGACACAATGATACATGATTAATCTACTCTAAAACACCATTAATTACGCGTCAGCACACGAATGACATTCGTCTGCAGGTTCCATTCTCCAAGTACCTCAACCGCCGACGTCTCGACCTTATTTTTATCTTATCAATCCAGTGGTATCATTTAAACCCGGCTCCGGCAAAAACTCTCCAACGTCTCACGGCTCAATCAACGGACTTGGATTGCCTGCTGCACCGCGGGATACACGCGGACCATTTCCTGGTACAGCTCTGGGTGGTCGTTGATCATGACCTGCGGGTCCCAGCCCGCAGCGACGAAGATGGTCTCGATGCCGCTTGACAGAGGCGTCGTGAAGATGTGGCAGATCTGGAAGCCGATGAGGAACGAGAAGGCCATGACGACGGGCGTGTACGAGTCGGTGGAGTTGTAGGACGGTTTGGTGAACAGGAGGTACAGGTAGGCGAAGAGCGAGCAGGCGATGCCGATGAACATGGCGCCAAAAGACAGCACGGGCCCGATGAGGCAGTCCTAGACGACTGTGAGAAGAGTGTTTCTGCAGCAAGAGGGCTTGCGATGCGGAGACTTACATTGACAAGCGCGTCGATACCGCGGTCTTTGATCATGTGCCAGGTGTCCTTGGCGGCCGGGATATAGGCCTTGCCGTACAGCGCAATGTGGCAGAAGGCATAACGATTCAAGAACTGCACTGCCCACTCCAACAGGCTCAACAGACAGCCAAGGATGCAAAAGATGATATACCCAACCATGCCACCGACGCCGCCTTCTTGGTACGACTGACTCTGCGCAACCGAACACATCTGGCGGAGGAACTGGACAATGGCGATGAGCAGGCTACCGAAGCTAATGGACCCGAAGCTGTACGTGAGCGCGCGCCTGGCGGAGCCGCGGGTCGCGCCCCTCGGGAAGTTGTGCACGCAAAAGTACCACGAGCCGTAGACGCCGGCGATGATGGTGTGGACCGTGTTCTTGAGCCATTCCGAGATCCAGTACATGGCAAAGGTGATGAAGACCATGAGGCCAATGACCTTGGCCTGGCTGCAGCCGCCGCCGCTGCACTTGGGGTTGTTGGCGCCCGGCTCATACGTAACGTAGACGGCGGTCATGGTGACGGAGAACCAGGCGGCCAAAGCAGTCGCAAGGATGCCGCCGATCAAGCTGACGAGGTAGACATGACCGAACTTCTTGCTCACGTCGATGGTCGTCCTGAGCATGAGGGCGGAAAAGGGGATCCTGGATATCCACGTGTAGAAGGCGAACGCGGTGAAGAGGGCGAAGATGAGGAAGACGATGGCTGCGGAGTAGTACTTCTTGTAGAAGTAGAAGATGGCGGTGCCGAGGGTCCAGCAGATGTTGAGGATCCCCGTGACCCAGATGAACTGCTTGGGGAAGAGGCGCGCCAGCCAGACGTAGGTCCAGGAGAAGACGAAGGCGATGGCGAGGACAAAGGCGAAGAGGATGATGGTGTTGTTGTTGAGCCCGAAGTTGTTGGTGCCGCCGTAGATGTCGTTGCCCTTGGAGCCGCCCGTGTAGCCGTGGATGGCGATGCCAGAGACGGCCACGAAACCGCAGAAGACGAGGATCAGCTGCATTTGGTGTTAGTGACGATGTCCGGTGCGGCAAGTATCGTCTGCCGGCATGCCACGACGACGGATTGCAACGTACCAGAATGCCAGCCCAAATGTCGTTGTACTTTGGCTTCACGATCTTGAAGGCCTGGTCGAAGCCGTACGCCTCGTTACCCTTGGGGGGGTTGACGCTGTAGGGCGGCGGCGCGCCGTACGTCGGCTGCTGGTACGGGTCATGCTGCTGCTGCTGCTGCTGCTGGTAGCCGTTCTGATTGTAGCCCTGATTGCTCCATCCTTGGTTGCCGCCGTTGTTGTAGCCCTGCTGTTGCTGCCACTGTTGTTGCTGCTGCCACTGCTGCTGCTGGCCGTACGGCTGCGCTGGGCCGCGCTCCTGCTGGCCGGAGGCGGCGTAGGTGTCGGCCTCGCCCATGACGGCGGGGACGGTACGGTAGCGGCTCGGGGGCGGCGAGATGCGGTGCGTCGTGGGTTCTGCGGTGGACGCTGGCGACGAAGTTGACGGAGGAAGATGGTTGCGAGGGTGCGACAAACAATGGGAGAAGGGCTGGAATGCCGAGACACAAACGGCAAAGCACACACCTCAGTCAGTCGCAATCACAAGCCAAGCCAAGCGAAGCGAAACGCACGCCGCCCAAACCATGAGCTCCGTTCTGCTTGTCTTGGCTGCAGCCAATGCCCAATGCCAATCTGCCCATCCTCGCAAGCGGCTTAGCCAGATTGATGAGGTCATGGCGCGAGCTACCGTTGACCGGGGGGGGGGAAGCTTGGGAGAGCTACGAGTACCGACCCGCCTGCCCGCCGGCAGTAAACAACCTAAGCTGCCCGGCCGGGCGATCGGCACTAGGACAGACGCAGCGCCGGCGCCAGCGAATCGCTGCGCTTCAGCTGCGCAGGGGCATGAATGCATTGCATTGCACCTCCGACGACGACAATGTAGGAGACATTTTTGAAAATGGGAGCCGGTGTCGCCGTGCAGTCGCTGCAGATGAATTGGAGCTGGCAATGCTCGGCGCCTTGGCGGTGCGGAATTGCGGAATTGGCATCGTCTCCTGTTTGGCCCAGTACGCAGCACAATGAGCATCTGTTGTGCCACTGTCCCAATGAGCGACAAGCAGCGTGAAATTGCTGTCGCAGACAATCACCTTGTTCAATGCACGGGCGAGACGCGGAGCAGCTACTCGGATCGGCGAGCTAGCATCAAGCCACCTCTCTGCACGGCACCCATCCTGGAGGCCGATGGAGCCATCTCGACCTACCCTGAAGTGCTCGTTAGAGGCTGTCCCAACCACAGCGCTCGTCCAAGGGTAACAGGACTCGTACGGCTTTTGAGTCATCGCAGGCTGCCATGGCTTGCTGCGCCGATGCCTAACGTACAAGGCCAAGTTGCCTGCTGCGCCTTCGCTCAGTTGTTCTTGGCGCATAACACCGCACGGAAATGGAGGGCCCGCTCGATGATGGCTTCACCGCGCCACCCTGGTTTTCCAACGGTGCTCGTGTGACGCTGTTGGCGGCTAATACTGTTGTGAAGCCGTGATCATTGTTACAAGCGCTATTGCGCTCAACATAGTCTTCTTGCAAGCCTATTACAAAACGTAAAATCTTCTGGAGTTTATTGAAAACTTGCCGCGTGTCTCAAAGCGAATATTATATTATATAGGTCTAGTCAATAATATCTAATGCCAAGGAGAAAAACCAGGCGAGGTATAGCTGTTCGTCACAAACTCAGCATTACGGGCAGCGCAACAGCAAGGCCGGCGCAGACAGGCTAATAGCTCGAATTGAGCGATAGAGCCGAGAACACGGCTCCTTATACAAGCGTCACAGCTACGCAACGATCATTACGACTGGCTACTAGAACAATGAATTGAAAAGTTGTGCCGGAGCCGACAGAATTTCGGGCGCCGCTAACACAGTCACAGGGCCGGAAAAATCACAGAACCTCTGTCTGAAAACACGAATGGCGCGGTAAGGTACCCGATGCACAGAGTCACTGGGCCGATGGCAGAACAAAAGTCAGCTGATAAGACTGTCCTCGCCTGTGCTTATCAAGGGCATCAAGAGCTTGCAAAGTCATTATCGTCTAGATTTGCAACGTCTCTCAAAGTCGCAAGTCAACTGTACCGTCTCCAACTCCCCAAGTTTGCATAACCACCCCAACATTTTAGATGAAATCCACCATTCTGTTTCATATGTCACTGGACCTTATCGCGAGTTCAAATGACCAGGCATTGCTCAGGGATTACACGTGATCCATGTTGATCCATCGCATCCAACTCTGCGAGTCTTGCGTCAGCCCAAGCTCCGAGCTGGCCAAGACGCTTGGCTTCATCTCCCTTCTCGCAGTCGCGCAAAGCAAACCAGATGTGACGCGCATCTCGCCCAGCCTTGATTGCCGCTTCGTACTGGGGCACTGCTGTGAAAAGTGCCTAATAATTCAGGCAGTATTCAGCTTCAGCAACAACCGCATGTTCAGACTCAAACTCACCTTGTAGTACTCGCTCGACCACGTCATATACTCTGCCATCTTCAGCGTGCTGTCGCCGTCTCCCCATCGACTGACCGACGGCTCGCCCTCATCATCAACGATCAAGTCTGCCGTCACCACCATCTTCGGTTCCGATAACAGAGCGGGGACAATGGTGCCTGCTTCCCAGTCGTATATCGACGAGATATAAGGGCTGTCCTGGGCGTCCTTTGCAATCGTCATATTGTGGATACCAAAATCTCCGTGATCCAGCACGAAGCGGTACAGCATACTTTCGTCTAAGCCCTTGCGCGTTCGGGGAAGCACCCGGGGAACAAGCCGTAGGAGTGAATCGCGGGCGGCAAGTAGGAGCGTACTGGCAAAGTCGTAGTCGTGACAAGCAACGTGACGAAAGCATCGTCGGAACGCGCATTCAATCTTCGCTGCCAATAGCGTCGCACAGAATTCGCGGGTAGGCTGGATCAGCAATGGGCTGAGGTCCGTCTCTGACCCGAAGATACGGTCTAGCAGCCATGTTGAAACAAAGTCAGCTGGCAGGGGGAACTTGAAGAGGGTCGCGGCAGCACTCGCGGATCGCACCAACAAACAAAACTAGGAGACCTCTTGATCAGCAATTATCCGCGGGACGAGCTTGCGATCCGTCTCACTTTTTGATCAGCACTCAACGCGCGCCAGCGAACATAATCGTATCGCTCGCCCTCGGCCTTTTCGAACAGAAAAAGACGGCGCCCGTTGATTGCCGGCGGCTGGGTGGGATCGTTTGCTCCTGGTTGCATCGGGTCTCGATGGTACAGTGGTCGACGGCTAAAAGCACCGGCAAGTGGCTGAAGGGCATCGTACGTCGCCAGCTCGAAGTGGCCGTGCCAAAGCTGCCTCTTCTCGAGAACAGAGCCTCTGAAGCCGGGATTGTTGATGTCGCCACGCGAGAGACGTGCTATAATATCGCGTCCGCTGGTGAGTTTGACATGAAGGCCCTGTAGTTGGCATATACATCAGTCGACAGAAAGATCAGAGGTCGAGGCTTCCACCAACGTAGTGATTTGCTCCAAACGAGACGGTCGGGATATCGTTGACTTTGGCGTTGAGGCTCTTCTCCACCTCGTAGATGAGGCTCTGGACATCCCAGGCACCCCGAAAGGGGCTCTCGCCGCGCTCAAGCAAGGTCAGAAGATTACTTCCGTCCCAGTCACTGCCGTCGGGCATCTTCGGCCATTGGTCCAGAAGTTGTCGCTCATCTTCCACGTAGGAGTCCATGCCAGTCGCCCAAGCTGTGGTTGCGCGATGTTGGGCAGGCCGAAAACATGCACGACGGCAGGAAGGATCTCGAGCTTGAGGCAGGAGAGAGCTGGGCTGGTCTTGATGGGAAGGCAGGCATCTTGCCTTGACCACGTTGCGGGCACGCCAGGCAGAAATACAGAGGCCTCAGAGCTCCCATTCGACGGCGTTTGCACATTGTGTGATTCACTCTTACAACTGCGTGGCACCGACAGACTGGACGGCCACAAGAGCCAGCTCTTGGTTGCACGAGCGGTCAGCCAGACCGCTCATCAGCTACCGTCATGCTTCAGCGACAGCAGAAGTCAACAAGGCCAGACGAAACCCTACGACGAGGTTGTGCTTGGTGCCGCGGGGGCGCACCCGGCCGATGGAGGCTACGAAAGCTGCACATCAAAGATCCGAGGTGGGCGGGTGCCAGTCTCCTACCTGACTGGTAACCGAGAGGGGCTCTCTAACAAGGTTCGTCTGAATTCCAGGTCACGGACGCCTTAGCTTCGCGGGGTAGCATGATCATCACACACGATAGCTTCATCACCGCCGCTCGCGTACCCTGAAGCCTCTCTCCACGTCGTTTCGATTATCCAACAGATTCGAACGTCAGGCCCTACATCGGAGGCGGGCTGGGGTGTGGGTAGTCGGCCCAAGGGCGCCAACACTCTGGGGAAAGCTCATGCACGTTCCTTGTCCATATCCGGCCCTGATTCGCCGCTTTCGGAGACCCGGGAGAACCGTCCCCCCCATCGACCGGCGTGGAAACGGTAAATCGAGCTTGCAAACACGGTCGGGGCCGCTCAGGGTACCTGACTTTGCCGTGACTCAAACGTTGGATTCCGGGGTCGGGCCTCGAGTGCTTCGGCACCTCCCCACTATTCCCTTGGAGGAAACGCTGATGGATCCGCCGTTCTATTAGGATTCACGATCGCTGGAACGTACCACAACCGTCCCACAAGCGCGGTGGCCCGGACCAGCAAAGCGCAGCGACGGCCCATGTCCCTGCGCCCTCTGTCATATTGACTGGTGATCTCATCTCGCCCGACGCCAACGCTGCAGGTCTGAGGGATGTCGCGCCAGCCGCCGTGCATAGAGATTGTCGCCTTTAGTCGTATGACTCTCCGGCCCCCGGCCTTGGCAGCAAATGGCTCAGGGGAGCGGCAATCAGCGGGACTGAACCATGCAGGCGGAAGTGTGCTTGCAGGCCGAGCGCCCGAGGCACCAGATCATCGCCTACTCGTTCGCAACCAACGGCCGAGCTTCCGAGTTCTTATCTCGTCTTCCGACGGGGACAGAGCGGCCTGGAGCAGCAAAATCCATCCAGAGGCCCACTGGTAGGCCCGGGAGCGCCGCGTCTCTGGCCCATCTGCCGTCCGCCCACAGCCGTCGAAGCTTGGCTGCGATAGCAGGGGTAGAGAACGTTGACATTTTATCGCAGGGCCTGAAAATTTTCCCTTCTTGGGCCCATTGCATGGCCAGCGCCGAAGCTGATTGGCCGCGCCACGGCAGCCTTTAGTGGATCGGGCTCGCCGACCTTGCGGCAGATAATGCCCTCCCGCCGCCCCCTACGTGCCTTAGCAGGGAAAAGTCGACCAGGTGGCGGCGGCGCTAGAAGTGGACGCCTTCTGCGCGATCTTCTAGCTCCGCCGTCATTTTCTGCAGCGGCGTTGCATCCGCGCCGGCCTGCAGGGAGGGAACAGCAGACACACAGACCCAGCGCCGGCCCGGAGGAGGCAGCGTGAGCCAGCAGGGAGCCTGGGGGGACAGCGATACGAGTAAGGGAGCCTTGTCAACCCGCGCCAACGCGGAGTACGTTTCGCGGGCGCTGCCGCTGAGAGAAATTTTGCTCCCTGGATGGGGCTATGGATCCAAGCGATAGTTGGAGAGCTCTCCATAGAGGAGGCTTGGCTAGAGTCGGCTGGAGGCAGGGCATGGCGGTTATAAAGGGTCGCGGAGACTCCCACACTCCTTGGCGAGTGTGGTCGCGGTCATCATCTCTCCATCCTCTCATGCTGTTGTCGGTCGAGCAATAGCCTCACGAAGTCTCCTTCGTTTCCTCTCCGCTCCTCGTCAGGTAGACCTAGTCCCCGGCGACCCTCCCCCCTGTTGTCCGTCCCCGAACGACTTCGAAAGAAAAAGACCAATCCGAAATGGAACCAGCCATGGCGGACGAAAAAACCGCCCGAGCAAGCAACGACCAGGTCGTTGCTGATAAGGCCGGCCAAGATGTCGAGACGGGCTCGAATAGCGGCCTCGACCGAGCCCTCCACGGCCGTCATTTGCAGTTCATTGCCATTGGCGGCACCATTGGTACTGGCCTCTTCCTGGGAACCGGCAGCGCCCTGGCCAAGGCCGGTCCCGCGTCGCTCTTCCTCGCCTTCATCTTCATCGGCTTCGTCGTCTACTCGGTCATGGTTGGTCTCGGCGAGATGGCCGCGTACATGCCTGTTGCCGGTGCCTTCACCGTGTATGCCTCGAAATTCGTCGACCCTTCACTCGGCTTTGCCATGGGCTGGATCTACTGGTTCAGCTGGACAATCACGTACGCTCTCGAACTGACGGCTGCCGGCCTCATCATCCAGTTCTGGAACGCGGACCTCAGCGTTGGCATCTGGATTGGCGTCTTCTGGGCCATCTTCACGGCGGCCAACTTCCTGCCCATTCGGTGGTTTGGCGAGCTTGAGATGTGGTTTTCCAGCATCAAGGTCGTCACCATCATCGGCTTCATCATCTTCTCCATTTGCGTCAACGCCGGCGTGGGAGACCAGGGCTACATCGGCTTCAAGTACTGGACGGACCCCGGTGCCTTCGCCTCCTACTTGGTCGACGGCGCCACCGGCAAGTTCGTCGGCTTCTGGTACGTCCTCATCACTGCCGGATTCAGCTACCAGGGATCCGAGCTGGTCGGCATCGGTGCCGGCGAGACGGCCAACCCCGAGAAGGCCATCCCGTCTGCGATTCGATGGACTTTCTGGGGCATCTTCAGCCTTTTTGTCGCTACCGTCTTCTTCATCGGCCTCAACGTGCCATACGACAACCCGGACCTGCAGAGCACAGCGCAGGACGCTTCGGCTTCGCCACTTGTCATCATCACCAGGCTCGCCGGCGTGCAGGTCCTCCCTCACATCATCAACGCCGTGCTGCTGACGGCCGTGCTGACGGCCGCCAACTCGGACGTCTACTCCAGCAGCCGCATTCTGATTGCGCTCGCAGAGTCGGGCCACGCGCCGGCCTTCCTCAAGGCCACGAACCGACACGGCACGCCGTACTGGTCTGTCGCCGTCTGCGCCTCGTTCGGCTTGCTGGGATTCCTCAACCTGTCTAGCAATGGCACGACGGTGTTCAACTGGCTGCTCAACATCACTGCCGTCGCGGGCTTCATCACCTGGTCGCTCATCAACATCTGCCACCTGCGATTCATGAAGGTGTTGGCGGCCAAGGGCATTTCGCGCTCGACGCTGCCCTACAGGGCGCCCCTGCAGCCGTACCTCTCGTGGTTTGGCCTCTTCTTCAACGTCTTGATTCTCATCACCAGCGGCTTCACCGTCTTCATGAACTGGGACACGAGCAGCTTCTTCGCGTCGTACATTAGCATCGTCATTTTCGCTGTTCTTTTCGTGGGGCACAAGCTGGTGTTCCGGACCAAGTTGGTGAATGTTGCGGACGCCGATCTCAGCATGGCGCGACATTCATCCTAGGCAGCTGGCTTGCTTGGCTTGCGTCTGGTCTTCGGTGTCGCTTGGGGGATTCACGAGTGTCATGGGCTATTGCATCATATAGTAATGATACCCCGTTTTTGGTTACGTGCGATTGTCTGGAGACGTGCGAGAGTGCGCTTGAGGTGCCTTTCTCCCCCGCGACCTTACGTGTAGTCATTGCGATGCAATTGAAATAACATTTGGCGCTGCATCGATCTGGGTTGCATGCAGGCGCCTGCATGAACGTCAGGCTGCCGGCAGTTCGCTTTGGGTAATTCGTCGCGTGCGGCGCAAGCAGCCAGCCATTTTCACATGTCAGCCCGCCAGCGTGGCAAGGAACCAAGGCGGCCGTTTTTGTTGGGGGTTCGTGTTGGTCGGGGTGGTGTCCAGGGCCTCTAGCCCGCATGCGGCAAGGCGTGACGGCCAGGCGCTGCAGCAGGGCTCGGAACGCTGCCAGCGTCTCGCGGGGTTCCTGTCAACCTGTTTGCTTGCAGCCGCTCCTCGAGGTTAAGCGTGGCGAATGCAGACGCGGCCACTTCCAAGGCAATTAATTGCTGGAATCGTGGCAGCAGCAGCAGCTCCCATTGCAGGCTTTGGATCCTTGGGGGGCGAATACCAGGCCTGATCCGGGGTTCGGTGTGGGCTGCTGTGCCGCGATGACCCGGATATCGTACACGTTGAGGCCAATGGCAATCGCCGCCCGACGGTCCGGGGGGAACTAGGCCTGTGGGCTAACGGCCCTGAATTGGCTCGCGTGGAGACAATGCACCCGTGGGCATGTGCTTATATACGGACGTGGCGACACTGGGCAGCGCCCCCGATGCTGTCGAGGTCGAATTCGCTGCGTGTCCAGATAAGACGACGACAGACGAATAAGAGCATCATCATCGACATACCTGCCTGAAATCTGTACGACCCGACAGATGCAGCTGGGGTGCTCGCAATTGCGACGACTTATGACGAATCCGTGCTCCTCGTCCCCCGCCTAACACAAGTTCCCCCGCCGTCCTGCACACGACACGACGACGCAGCAGGCAGAGGCGAAGCCACAATCAATTGGCAGCTGAACCGCTGTCAAATCACCTGAATTGACGGATCACGTCTATTCGGGCTGCGAGGTCTGATTAGACGATCGTCGCTGCGACGCTGGGCCGCAGGAGCTCGAAGCAGCTTCTCACGCCGCCACCAAGAAGACTCGAAGCTATCCATCGACCAAGCTGTGCGAGCCGCCGTCCACGATGACTATAATTGACACCACCAAAGACCTGGCCGCACTGTTCGTGCAACAGGCCCAGGCCACACCCGATGCCGTCGCCCTTGAGGATGAGGCCCGCACCCTGACATATGCTGAGCTGGACCGAGAGACATTTGCTCTGGCCGAACGGCTACGGCAGCATGGCGTCGGCCCCGAGGATCTGGTCGGCGTGCTCATGGGCCGCAGCGCTGACAACGTCATTGCCTCCTTGGCGGCCATGAGGGCCGGCGGCGCGTTCCTCGTCCTCGAGCTGGCCTACCCGACCGGGCTGCTTCGCGATGTCATCGACGACGCCAAGCCGACCGTCATTATAACGCAAAAGGCACACGCTGCCAACATCGAAGCCTCCGTACCCATCATCGTCATCGACCAGCCCGAGCTGAACGGCAATGCGGCCCCGATGCTGCCGGAGATGATGGCTCCGCTGCCGGACGAGGAGGACCTCGAGCGCCTGGCTTTTGTGTCGTACTCGTCCGGCACCACTGGTCAGCCCAAGGGCATTGCGAACCCGCACCGGGCGGCCATCAATTCATACGACTTGAGGTTCCGGCTGCGGGATCTACAACCGGGAGACCGCGTTGCCTGCAACGTCTTCTTTGTGTGGGAGATGCTGCGGCCACTGCTCCGCGGCGCAACCACCGTCGCCGTCCCCGACTGCGCGAGCTACGACCCCGTCGCCCTCGTCGAGTTCCTCTCCGCGCGGCGCATCACCGACACGCTCATGACCCCGACCCTGCTCGCCACCGTCCTGGCGCGCCACTCCAGCTTGGCCGAGACGCTCCCTGAGCTCAAGTCGCTCTGGCTGAACGGTGAGGTCGTGACCACGGACCTCTGCCGACGGGCCTTTGCGGCGCTGCCAAACACGCGCTTGCTCAACGTGTATAGCGCCAGCGAGACGCACGAGGTGGCCGCGGGCGACATCAAGACCTTCGTCGACTTTGAGGCCCGTGTCTGCCCTGTCGGGCCGCTGCTGGATCCAGAGCACGTTTACATCCTTGACCAGGCTGGCAACAGGGTCAGCGCTGGCACCAGCGGCGAGATGTATGTTGGTGGTGACTTGTTGGCGCGTGGATACCTCAATCTGCCGGAGACGACGGCCAAGGCGTTCCAGGACGACCCCTTTTCAAGCAAAGAGGGGGCCCGCATGTACCGAACTGGAGATATGGCGCGGGTTCTGCCCTCGGGTTTGCTGGAGATCACCGGCCGCGTGGGCGGCATGATCAAGACACGAGGCTACACGGTGCAGCCCGGTGCCGTCGAGACGTCCATTGTGAAGCACCTGGCCGTCCGCGACTGTGCCGTCGTTGCTCGCGGAGATGGCCTTGAGAAGCAGCTGGTCGCTTACGTTGTCCCCGACAAGGGCGAGCCCAGAGGGCGAACGGTGTTGGTTATTGACGAGTCTGGCTACAGTCCCGTGGCGCGGAGAGCCTTGTCCGATCATCTCGCCCATTACATGATTCCGCCTCTCTGGGTCGAGCTCGAAGAGCTGCCCACGCACGGCGTCTCCGGCAAGACTGATCTCAAGGCTCTGCCGCCGCCTCCTTCCCCCAAGACACCGGTCGTGGCCGCAAAAAAGAAGAAGGAAAAGGACACCAAAATCAAGATGGACGCCATCATCAAGATGTGGGCGGCGTCCCTGGGCATCCCTCCCGCCGCCATTGCACCGCATCACACCTTCTTTGACCTGGGCGGGCATTCCCTAATTCTTGCAGATCTGGCCGGCCGCCTGACGAGGGCATTTGGATTTCCAGTGCCGCTGGCGCCCCTGGCTGGTAATCCAACCTTGGAGGGCCACCTGTCCGCCGTCCGAGCGGCGCGAGACGGACACACAGCGGCGGTGCAGGCTGATCTGCCGGCAGTCCTGCGGGCGGATTGCATCCTGCCGGAGGAGATCCAGTCCAATGGAACCCCGATGCGTCGCCTGAACGACGCCGACACGGTGTTGCTGACCGGCACCACGGGATACCTGGGAGCATTCCTGCTCAAGGCCATCCTGGACAGCACCGACGCTCATGTGCTGTGCCTGGTCAGATTCACAGAGCCCTCCGAGGACTTCCGTCCCGCAGGTATCGCGCGCATCCGCAAGAATCTCATCGACATGGGAATCTGGGACGATACGATGCTGGACCGCATGGAGATTGTGCCAGGTAACTTGGCCCGAAACCGCCTTGGTTTGTCGCCCGAGGCGTTTGAGGAGCTGGCGGGCCGGGTCGATGTCATAGTGCATGCCGCTGCCACAGTGAATCTCGTGTACCCTTATGCTGCGCTGAGAAATGCCAATGTGGGAGGTACTCGGGAGATTCTCCGGCTGGCTTCACGCGGAGGAGCGACGGTCCACCACGTCTCCACCAACGGAGTGCTTCCCCCGTCGAACAAGGGCTGGACAGAGGAGACGATGCTTGACATCGACTCGGTGCCAGAGAAGCTCCCCGATGGCTACGGTCAGACAAAGTGGGTGGCGGAGATGCTGGTCTACGAGGCTGGGCGTCGTGGCATCCCCGTCAAGGTGTACCGACCGGGCACCATCAGCGGCCATAGTGTCAGTGGTTCGACCAACCCCTACGATCTCCTGAACGCCGTCATTGTCGAGTCACTCCATCTTGGTTTTGCGCCGGAGGTCGACGGCTGGCTCGCGGAGATGACGCCGGTGGATTTCGTCAGCAATGCCATCATCACTCTCGCCAACCACACCGACACCAAGCAACGACTCTATCATATTGGGGACCCTAATCCTGTCACGGCGAATGAAGTATTCGACAACCTCAATGCGCTGGGATATCCCACAAAGAAGCTTCCTTGGGAGAAGTGGGTGGCGCTCTGGGGTGAGAAGCGCGGGTCGCGAGGCGGCGATGACCCCTTCACCGTGGATATTCTCCGTGGTGGTATGCCGACGGTCGATACCCTCAAGTGCGTTCCTGTTCTTAAGGATGAGTTGACGCGACCAGCGCTGGACCTTTACGGTCTGGAGCGACCCAAGATTGACACTTCGTTGTGGGAGACTTATGCCCGGCACTTTTACGCAAGAGGCTGGCTACCCCGTCCGCCGCGCCGCCTCAATGTCAACGGCAACGGCATCCACGCGCCGGCCAAGAAAGGCCGCCTGGCCGGTAAAGTCGCCGTAGTAACGGGCGCATCCTCGGGCATGGGCGCCGCCGTGGCCGCGAAGCTCGCAGCTGAGGGCGCTCACGTCGCGATCGCCGCCCGGCGCAAGGATGCCCTCGCGGGCGTCAAGGCCAAGCTCGCGGGCAGCAGCGGCAAGATCCTGTCAGTGCCGACGGACGTGACGAGCGCAACGCAGGTGCAGGCGCTCATGCAGACGGTCACGGAGGAGCTCGGCGAAATCGACATGCTCGTCGTCTGCGCGGGCGTCATGTACTTCACCATGATGGGCAACGCGCAGGCCGACGAGTGGGAGCGCACCGTCGACGTCAACTGCAAGGGCCTGCTGCACTGCCTGTCGTCGACGGTGCCCGGCTTCCTCAAGCGCGGCAAGGGCCACATCGTGGCGATCTCGTCCGACGCCGGCCGCAAGGTCTTCCCCGGGCTGGGCGTCTACTCGGCCAGCAAGTTCTTCATCGAGGCGACGCTGCAGGCGCTGCGGCTCGAGACGGCGGGCTCGGGCCTGCGCGTCACGTCGGTGCAGCCGGGAAACGTCGACACGGGCCTGCTGGGCATGTCGACGGACGCAGAGGCGCTCAAGAAGTACGGCGAGCCGACGGGCGCGAAGGTCCTGGACGCGGACGACGTGGCCGGCGCGATCATGTTCGCGCTGCTGCAGCCCGAGCACGTGGCTGTCAACGAGGTGCTCATCGAGCCGCGCGAGGAGCCGATCTGAGGCACTGATACCCCGACCTCCTGGCAACGCCGCCTTGTCGTCAACCGACAGCTGGAGGCCGAGTCGGCGGCAGTGCCGCTATGGTATCTCATGAACATAGATGGTATGGATTCAACACGTTCGAAAATGACTCAGGCACTGGAGTCAGATATTATTGGTAGTGTGGAAACAATAAGTTTAATGCTGGGATCTGGTAGTTAAACCTGGTTGCATTGTATATTTCTTTCAAATACATCTGTTCAGATGGATTACATCTTTTATCCATGTCTCACTGAGGGCTGATGATCCCTGTCTCTGCTTCTCTTGAGCATGTCTATCCACTAGCCGGAGTGGGATGGCTCGAACAAACGATTCCCGAGACATTGCGGATCTCCTGCCGGAAGCTCCGCTTTGCGTGTAAGCCGATTGGATTGGAGGGCCTGTGTCCGCACGGGTCGTCTGTGGTGTGCCATTGAACTTAATCCTCACGGCTTGAACCCGGTGGTTTATGCCGGGAGCCATCCGGTCAATGCATCAATCAGGGATGTGGGGGATGCACGGACGTGGTTGTTGAAAGGTTCAATTTGACGGGCAGTTCCCCGGACTGACTACTCACGAAACCAGTTCCACTTGAACTAAGCTGTGGCTAGGCAAATAAGCCTTGGCCGCACTCCTCTCCAGTGCGTGTGCCGGTCAATTCTTCATATCTCTTCGACAGTGCTAAGGATTGTGGGTCTGAGAGTACAGGGGAAAAGCCAGTCGGATACAAAGGCGAGTGTTATTCTCAGCTTCTGATTGGATTTTGCCCTCTGATGTTGAACCCACAAGCCTTAGCACTGTCGAAGGGATCGCATGACGGCCGTCACAGACAAAGGATCAACTCCATCTACTTGGAGCTTGGATACGCCATCTTCGCGGCCAGCGGAAGAGAATCCTTGCCAGCGAGTGGCTCGACTTGAATGATTGCTCTTGAGGTATATTCTTTCGTGTCATGGCCTTTGGTGGCTGTGTTCCCTTTCACCTTGAGCCATTGTGCACCCACATGTTTGAGTATATCCATCGGCTTTATCCTTTTACACTGTGTCGTAACCCGAGCCCATTGTTAAAGAATAGCTCATGAGGGATCTGTTCTCTCATTTAGGTCGAAAGTGCGATCTCGATTTCTTGGCAGGAGTCCTTGGCATCCTCTCTCTATGTGCGTGACGCCATTATTGTCTTGCGTCTATAGCAGACGTACCCGCTTGGACGGCACTTGATTGTCTCTGAGGATGGGCCGTGAAAAGCGAACAGAGAGACCAGCACGCCCCAAGTCTCGAGTGTGCAGGCATGTAAGTAAGTCAGCATACGTTAGCCCGTTATCTATTGTACGTATGCATAGTTGGAAGAGACCTGGAAGAGACCTGTGGTCTCAGCGCTATAACACGGAACGGATGATATCCAGGGATTTTACTAGCAAGGTCAGTAGAAAGCTTCAACGTTACATTGGCCAGCGCCAATCGTACGAAAAGACTCCCACGACGACAGATACGGAGAAGTTGCTCCAGGAGGAGTCCCTCTACGCCTGTACCACTCGGGCGCTCTCAAACTTGTCCAGTATAAAGAAGCTGGACCCACGGGTCTCATTCAAACTCCAGCACACCACGCCTGACCATCTCATCCCTTGCATAATCAACTCTTATTTACGTTCATTCACGTCGTTCAGCATGATGCAAAGGACGATCATTCTTTCGACTGTCTTCGCCGGCATGGCCTTGGCCCTCCCAGCAGAGGCGAAACAGAGCGGCTCAATCCAGGAGACATGCTTCACCAGCTCAGATGCAGTCAAGGCAGCGCACGACGCTTGCGGGGCTGCGTGGAGCGATGAAGACTTTTATACGCTCCGCATCCCAACGATCTGCAACTTTTTTGGCTGCAGCTGCGGCTGGGGCTGCCACAGCGAGAAAACCAGCCTGGCGAATTACTTTGTGGTAAGTACTCATGGGCGATGAAGCGCGAGGCTTGACAACACCGAGATGCTAACTTTCCCGGCCCTTTTAGCCCGGTGGCTGCCCTCATGGACCCGGTGGATATTGCTGGGTAAGTACTCATCATGCGATCAATTGACAGCCTCAATGGCTAGGTATAACTTGGTACTGACGCAGTTGGTGGTTGTAGGATTAAGCGCGCTGTTTGTTGACCTGTATTGGCCTGCACAAACTCCCGTAGGCTTCTTGAGGAAGGAGCGGTGGTCGCGAAAGCTTAGGCCGCTGTATGGAGCTTTCCTCCGGAGTTTCAGCTCAGCCGATCAAAAGCAGGTTCCAATTTTTCCCGGCTTCTCTTTTGCTTCTCCTGGCATGTCGTAGACGCGAGTAACGAGACAATTCGTCATCGCTCTACCGATGCGTGCTTGCGTATACTGAATAGCGCAAAGGCTAAGAAAAGCCCGTAGACCATGAGCTGTACTCTAGGCTATGTGACAGTATTAGGCAGTACCGTATAAACTGAGAAAATTCGTCGTCCCCCTAACGCCCCGTCCAATAAACAGGCCCGGCTAACCTTACGTTCCTTAAAGTCAGCATGGTTTCACATATCAACTTTAGTAATTGTAGAGGCTGACATATGGACGGGTTTTAACACAGGACTGGCTTTTAATAAGCTTTATAATTTGAGAGCCTTTATACTAGTAACTGCCTTCAGTAGTTACTAAACTATATAATATATTGAGTTATCTTTAAAAGCTTTCTTACAATCTTAATAACTTCTCAATATAGTACAGTAAGGTTTTTTTGGCATTTAGTACATTATAACGTTACTATATAGCACGGTACTCTGTTATACTATAATGACCACCGGCCACGAAGGATGAAAAGTGAGCACAAGAGACAGTCAGGAATGAGCAGACTAAGTAGTCGTATTAATGCAAGACTGAAGCTTGACTTCGTCAAGCTCGGTAGACGAGACTCGCCATATTGTAGCTTGTCATTCGCACGTGACTACCTTCCGTTACTCCAGTCTCCATACCACCATTCTTTTTAGTGCTGCACACCTCCACCACACCTCCATGATGTCTATTACATATATAATACAGTATTATACTCTACCTTAATAAAAAAGCGAAATTCTAATTTTATTAATATAAAAGTAAGTATAATACTGAAGTAGGATATGTAATATTTATATATGCATAGAATACTATTACTAGAAATATATATAGCCTATACCTTTCCCAGCTATTTTACTACGCTAAGCCTTTTACTTACTCTTAACTATAGTTTTGTTATAAACCAGTAATAAGATAAATAAATATTATATAATATTTTTTGTCTAATATTATCTTTACCTTTTTATCTTATAATAATAAAGATGAAAATACTTACTATATTAAGCCTATTTAATATTGTCTACGGAAGACATTTTATAAATGGGGAAGAAGTTGAAAATCTTAATAAATATTATTTAACAAAATATATTGAAAGTGGCGGTAGAATGTACGCATCAGAGCTTGAAAGAAGAGGCTTTAACCAAACATTCTATAAGACACTCATACCTCAAGATATCGAGATGTTTTCAGATTACCCTGAAAATTTTAATTTTCAGACTAATCTTGCAAGGTCTACGTGTGTTGAGCCTATGTGGAAATATCAGTACGAAGACAACTACCAACTCCTAACTTACACAGCGAATTCAGAAAAATATGTGTTACTTGTTTGGCAGGTAGAAGACTATGAGCATGAAGACGGCTCGGTCGGATGGCTGACACCAGATCGCTATGCTACCTTCAGAAGAATAACTAGTGGTCACTGGCTACCAGCAAATGATCATTGCAAATGGTGGTATAGTAAGAGTGGACTACTTGCCATGACTATACCAAAGAACAAATTTAATACAATTTGGATTGATATGACAGGGGTCAAAGTCTCAGAGGTCAGCATATTTTTAAAGTACCAGCAAGATGTGGCGATGATGAGAACCGTCAGGTTAAATAGTAACCTGTTCCCGAAAATGGCGGAGAAGAACTCAGGCCCTGTGAAAAGTAAAGAATGGTATATGAATTATCTTAATCTTTTTAATTGCCCAGAAGATGACGATATCTGCATACGAAATAATTTAAATACACCGGAAGAATTTAAAAAGCTAGATCCTGAAAAGCATAAAGGGAATATCGAAGCTTATAATATATTAAACAATCTACATGCGCCTTATATACGAGAATGGGGTGCAGTATCATCCAGCTTTGATATTCATAGCGAATCTGATGATTGGAGATCTTGTAAGAAACCTTACGTGAATGAGTTCGCTGGCGAATGTGGTACAACCACTTACACAAGTTCAAAACTCAAAGAATTCCTCGGAACCTTGTCTGGAGTAATAGAGGTTCTTCAGGGAGCATTGTCAAAAGATCCCTTTAAAGCAGTATCAGGTGTTCTTCATATCGCTCATGAACAGGGGCTGGACGATCGAGTATTTTCTGATTTGGGGCAAGGTGCTGATTTAACTAAATCACTTGTGGACTTGTCAGTAAAGGTGGGCGAGGGTTTGAGCGAGGATACTCTTGAAAGTAAAAAAGGATCTCAGTCTCTCTATTTACGGGTCGATAACGAGGATTTAAAGGAGGATACTCTTGAGAGTAAAACAAAATCTCAATATCTCTTTTTACGGGCTAATAATAAGGATTTATAAGAGAGGCATTGGAAATAACTATTATAGCCCGAGGCTATACTTTCGAAGAGGGAAAGGCGCAGCAATAAACGGGCTGCCCTAGTAATACTCCTCAATTACTAACTAGACTAGCTACGGTTATGTGATTCAACTGACGTGAAAGAGCAAGTTTTTGCGGTTTTGTATATATTGTTTTGGAGTATCTATCACTGCTTTGGAGGATACAGGTTTTCTTCCCAGCTAGAGGGTTTTTCCTGTATTGGTATAAGATAGAAGATCTACGTCAGAGCTTTAAGAAGCCAGCTTGCGCAATGAACTTCTTCATCTTCTTCTTCTCGTATCTACTGGTAATCAAATTGCCCAATAACGACGAGACGGATGACCACGACAAGACTGTTATGCGATGCGCGAGCGTTGAATAGCAGAAGAAAGACCTTCAATACCTTCTTATGCAAGATGATGTCGCCTAGCAGTATGCCAGGAAGTCTCTTACTCATCACCAGACAAAAGATGAGGAGCTCATATCTTCTCCTTGCGGTGCCTCGAAGTTCCAAGTTTAACACCCTAGAAATCATTGGCAGCCACAAGGACGCACCCTGTGACGAACCACAAGATTTATCGTTTTGAATGGCGGTGAAAGAGCGCACTTCAACAGATGGCGGCAGGGCCTGCTTTCTAGCTCGTGGAACAGCATACGGATATCAATTTTTTCGGCAAAACCTCCACATGTGGCGTCTGCCGGTTTGAATTTCGATTGCAATGTCATCGCTGACCGTCAACGGCCAACTTCGTTGAAGAAAACCTCGCCACACCAAACGGGACCAAACTGCTCTGCATCATGGGCAACTCAAGTCGAAGTGTCCGGAGCCCGTCACCCTGTCAGGTATTTTTTGCTTTTTCGTACAAAATCTCACAACCCCTCGGGACGAAGTCAGAGGCAACCGAAACTCAAGACCGGTCAGACAAGTATCCACTTGGCCGAATGCAGGCTCTTGTACAACACCGTTGTTCTAAAGACAAGGCGGCCCATCCCTCTCGAAATTACCGGGTAAGACGAGATTACTTACAAGGCTACTTGACTCCTTTGCAACACCTCCTACCATATATCCCAGTCGGGGTTCGGCATTTCTGTCAGTTCGAAATCGCTGTCTATGTCGTTGGGTCGAAAATGCTATGGATCCGGCCTCTCCGCGAGAGGCACGTAAAGTCCCGACATCACCCATTGTGGCCCGCAAATAAACCGTCTCTCGCCACAAGCTTCCTTCCAAGTTCCATCCTTTTGGTACTCGATAAATGTTTGGGCGTTGATCTCCAGATGCCTTATCTGTTCGAGAATCCGCCGCTTATCCGCTATGTAGCTTGCCAGCTCATGTTCTTGATATACTGTATTGGCGTCACGGATTTTCTCCTCATTTAGATCTCCGTTCTCAACACCGAGTGCTTTCTCAATATCCCTTCGAGCTAACGGAAGGGCAAACGAAAGAGGAACCGGCTCTGATATCTCATATTGGTGAGTACTTGTCGTAAACTGCATGGCATCTTGAGCTTCTCGAGGAATCAATCGTAGCTTGGACCTACGAGAAGGCTGCCTAAATGCTGCGCCACTCGGGTCTCCATCGTTTTCAAAGTCGCTCCAATCATTCGAATCCGGCAAAACCAGCGATAACCTGGGCAGCGAACGCCAGAGATACAACTGATCCTGTAGCCAGATAACAAATAGATACTGGTTGCGGAAGAACGCTTGAATATCAATCGCCACTGACGCGAACTGTTCCGTTTCATCGATTAGAGGAGTAGAACACATGAAGGCCCCACAATTTTCAACGCTCAGGTAGATGGTGTCTAGTTCGGGTCGAAAATGGCGAAACGGAACCGAACATCCTGCTAATTTCGACCAGCGGAACCTCACTCCACTACGTTTTGTATTCTGCACCAGAGAGCGCGCTTCCCGGCATGTGTGTATTATAGCAGGAAACGCGATATCGACGGTATACGGCCGTAGCGGACGCTTACTCTTAGAATCCGTTCCTGCGCCCGTATCAGAGAGATTTACTGGCCACAAGAGACAGACTTCGTGTTCGTCAGGCGGCAGGCTAAAGAGCCAGATCGCTTCTCTTATCTCCGGGGGAAACTTGTTAAAAATGGGGAAAGTCATCGTGACAAGCAATGATCCGTAGCAAATTCGGGGGGACGCAAGCGAACTGGAGTTGATCAAGGAGCTTACAGACAGCTCATAGGAGCTTGGCGCATTTATCTCGAGTAAAGAAGGTCCCTGTGATCAGGGCGCGCGCATCCCTGCAGTCCAGTGCGTGTGCAAACCGCCCAACAAATCCCGCACATTCTGTCTGAAAAGGGTAATCTCGCCTGGTCTCATCGCCCGGACGCACCATTGCGGAGGAGGCTTTCCTATTGCGCCTGCTATCATGTCATAGCAGTCGTCGCAAACATAGGTTCTGCGGCCCAATAAGTGACTCAACGCTACACTCATGGACAAAATCGTATGACTCATAGAAGTCTTGTTCGCTTGCTCTAAAACAGTCATGATTCCTGCACTGCAAGCGAACAAGGCTTCTATGAGTCACACGATTTTGTCCATCAATCTATGCCTTGGTTTCAGTTTCGAGCCGTTTATCGGTGCTAGGTTGGCCATATTTACACGTGCAGGCGCAAGGGACCAGGTGATGTAACGCAAACGAGTGACCCAACCTTTGGAATAGTAAGCCATCAACACAGTGCGTGGACGATGTTGAACCACGTTTGTTGACGAAGCTTTGAATGACTCAATCAATACTCTGGTACCCTCACATATCGAGAGCCTTGATTCGGCTAGATGCTAAATCTCTGTGGAAGTCGATTCGTCTCTTTGGCGCAGAAGACTCGTATACGTGCTTCGCCACGGCTCGGGGTACTGGAAGAGATTGAACATCCCGCAGGAGTTTGGCGATGAGGCAATCCGAGAAGCGAAGAAAGACTATAAAATAGAGCCCCTTCGAAGAAATTGACATCGCCGAGGCTCACATTGTGTGGCAGACGCAGTACCTGGTTGCCGTGATGAAGGTTTTGCTTGACTGAAAGTGTGCCTTGAGACAGGGTTGCGGGCATGCGTACAGAGATCACCTTTTCCAAAATCGAAACGATAGCAATGGAGACGGGAAAGGGCCCCTGGCGGTTCGGGGCCGGCTCGGTCCCGGGCCGGCTGTGGCGTGTACGGGATCGGCTGGTCAAGGTCCGTCCCGCCGGGCGCGGCTATGGTCTCGGGGCGCCGCCGACTCGGCCAGCCGGCGCGGTAGGTTCTGCGCCGACTGGCCGCTGTGAGGGAGGTGATCGCCCGCGCGGTGCCCGTCCAGCCGCCGCAGCCCCCGTGCGGTGCGTGGGGCATCCTTTTTCGTACCATTGGCAACTGCGACTTACACGGAAGCTGCTTGCAATGCGTTGAGTTGCTCTCTCCCTTTCTCGCCCTGGATGTAATCGTTCATCAATCGTCCGCCACTGTTCCCTCCGGAGCGGCATTGTCCTCCGCCACTGTCTGATCTGCCGCATCTATCATCTATCTACGATGCTGCCTCTCTGGTATTGGTGCGCTGCAATCGGCGTCCTAGCTGGGCTGCTCAGGACTGCCTCTGCAGACCTGGGTGTCTACACCAACATCGACCATTTCACGGCATTTGCCGACTCGCTAGGTGGTTTTCCTCGGCAGACGTTCCGATCCTCGAACATTGTCGCGCCCGTCTTCCAGATCAACATATGGGATCCTGCGCAAGCCGACGCGGCGCCATACCTCTTCCTCGGCACCGTGTACGGCGACATGATGGCGGGCCCCATGATCTTCGATGCCCGCGACCTGAGTCTCATCTATGCCGACCAGCGCTACGACAATTCGTATTCTTCCAGCGTACACGTCCTCAACGGCAAGCGGTATATGGCCTTTTGGGAGGGCGTACATACCCGCGGACACGCGAGCGGGCATTGCCTTGTTTACGATGAGCAATACCGCCTGAAGTATAACATCACTGCGCAGGGACTCCGCGATGGCGGTCTGGCTGACATGCACGAAATGACGTTCACGCCGGATAACACCGTCATTTTCTCGACATATCGGAATATCCCTTTCAATTGCAGCGCCGTTGGTGGGCCGGAGGTAGCGCTGCTTATGGACAGTGGCTTCCAGGAGGTGAACCCCGAGACCAACGAGGTGCTATTTGAGTGGAATGCCTCGGATCACTTTGACATTGCCGACTCGTTCGCTAAGTACGACGAGGCATACGGCGTAACACCCGACTCCGGCTTTGACTTTTTCCACATCAACTCCATTGAAAAGGTATGCTGTCCCCAGCGCATTGTCACAAGAGTCACTGACACCCGCAGACGCTGGACGGCAACTACCTCATATCCAGCCGACACCTGTCGCTTGTCGCTCTACTCAACGGCAAGGATGGAAGCCCGATCTGGATTCTAGGCGGCAAAAAGAATCAGTTTAGAGACTTGAGCAATGGCACAGCCACCAACCTCAGCTGGCAACATGATGCCCGCTTCTATCGCGACAATCAAAGCCAAATCACCATGTTTGATAACCATGGCGAGGCCACTGGGCGATGCGACGGCAAATGTCAGAGCCGCGGCCTGCATCTCGAGATTGACACCATCAACATGACGGCTCGCGTAGTTCACGAGTACTTTCATCCCGGGAATATTAACTCGGGGGCCATGGGAGGGCTGCAACAGCTCGAGAGCGGCAATGTCATGATTGGATGGGGCCACAGCCCAGCCTTTGTTGAGTATACAAGCGACGGAATCCCAGTATTGGATGTTCAGCGCGGAAAGATTGGTATCGAACCCCTCGTCGACATGTTTGCGTATCGCGTCAACAAGCACGAGTGGCACGGGCAGCCCACTTGGCCTCCAATCATGGCTGTCGACCCCCCAAATCCGAACACGACAACATCGAACGCGACCGTCTATCTTTCGTGGAATGGAGCGACTGAAGTCAGGTCCTGGGCAGTGGCATGTTCCCTTTTCCGGATCTCATGTCTCGGTGGGTCGCTAACACACGGCAGCTCGCTGCAGACCACGTCGCCAAAGTCAACAGCCCTCAGAGCCTCGTCGCTGAGGCTCCTCGTCAAGGGTTCGAAACGGCCATCTCTGTCCCCGCCAACCTCCGATACGTTGGCGCCGCCGCCCTCGCCGCCGACGGCGCCCTTCTCGGGTCGACAAATGTCATCGACATGGAAAATGGCCTTCCCGTCATCCAAGCGGGCAGCATCACTGACTTCCGCAAACCAAGCAAGGCGATGCTCGGCGCCACCATCCAGGTGGGCGGAGCCATATTTGCGATTGCTTTCGCCGTGTACGCGGCTCACTACATATGGAGGCGAAAAGTACCGTTATTGCAAGATGTCTCTAAAGCCATGTACACTAAGATTGGCATGACTGAATGAAGGGGCTCTATTCCTGGGCGATGTTATATGTGGCATCTGAGCGTTGTATCGAATTTTATGACGTCTTTTGGGGTCCTCTGCGTGCCAGTAAGCCTGATGAGTGCGTGGAAGGTTGACGGCTAGAGTTGTGCTGCCAGAGCGTCTACTGCAGGGCAGTTTCATATGAATAGACTCGCAGTTCCTTGGACGGCGCTTGCTCATCATGTCTGTTCATGTGCGTGTTAATTAGAAAACGGGAGTTCCGGAGAACTTCTCCGCTATGAAAGTCTCCTGCAGCCAATCTGCAGAAAAGTCGTCAAAAATACAGGACATACGATGAAGGCTCTCTGCCATCATCATATCCCAGAGAGGTCACAAATCCAACCCCGGAGGTTTCCAACCTCTATCCAGTCTCAAGTCCTCAACGCGCACAGGCCCGAACACTGGCTGGCCGTCTACATATCGCCCGGCACGCCGTCCCACGGGTCATCCAGCGCCATTTCATAGCCGTCTAATTCCATCACCTCTTCGATGGCCGCTACGCTGTCCTTTCCACGCCCCGCGCCGCGAGCCATGATGAACTTTTTGTCCGGGCGGAGGGAGGCGTATAGTTCTGGCTGGATGACGGCAGGCCAAGTCTCGCCCTCGATGCGTGTCATCTTGGACTTGATGATGCACAATTGACGCCCAGCCATGAGCCAGGTGAAGTTCTCGTTTCTGTTGTAGTAAAATTTGAAGGTTGCCGAGGCCTTCAAGAGAGCCCAAAGGTTGGAGTGCGGGTCTTCGCTCCACTCCTCCGTGAGTACCTGCACAGGCTCCAATGTCCGAACCTTTTCAGAGGGCATTATGTCGAGCCACCTCTGGTATATCATCTTGACCTTCGCACAATAGTCGCTCTGGCCTGGTCTGCCATCATTGATCATCGCCTGGTACTCCGAGTGCACTACATCAATGTTCTTGCGAAGCTGTTCCAACAGCTCTTTCCACGTCTCAGATGACCGGGCTTTGCCCTCGAAGTTGTTGTATACTCTTGTAAGATCCGGGTCGAAAGACTGCGCGCCGCTGCCTTTGACAACGCACTCAAAATCTGCCAGCCCTAGTTCGATAACTGGATCGGCTACGTCAAACTTCAGATAGTCCAGGATGTGCTTTTTGCCTTCTTTCTTGGGGCCGATGGATGGTTTATCATTTTCGTAATCTGGGTCTACCAGGTACCCAGGCTTGATAAGGTCGTCAAGCAGTCTCTTCCAGTCATTTTCTCTGAAAATGATGCTTTGTTTGACCTGGTCGACCAAATGTCCAAGCAGGTTGCTAAGGATGACAATCTCAGGACTGTTCAGGGTGTTCCGGTTGTAACTTAGCTTTTCCTTGAATTTGGTGCAACTTCCAAGCCGTGATTGCTGCATGTTGAATTCGAATGCGGCATCTACAAAACGGTCGCAGTTCTCATCAGGAGTCGCCCACGGTTTGCACAGATCCTGGAAAGTCTCGGCCCGCTTACTCAAGTATCCCGCCTTGATGAGGTCCGGGCACGGTGGGACTGCAGCATTCTCGAAATTGTCCACAATCTTGCGGTCAAAACATACCAAGGCTTTGTCACCATCAAAGTCACCTCCAGAGAGCTTGTCAGCTAGGGAAGACTCTCCCTTGGTGGAAAAGATGATGGTGTTCTTTAAATTGCGAAACTTAGGGTCCGACACCGCACGCACCTTCTGGATGTCGCTTAGCAGGTGGGCGGGTAACCTCGCAACGAGAACATCCATATCTTCCAGCGCCGTGTCGCCGAACTCTTCGGCCTGAAATTCGGGTGGCAAAGAAACGTGAACCTCGCCCTCATTCAGCTCGCCAGTAAAGTCAGGAGCCATTACCATGTATGCCGACCGCGGAATTCGGACGTGCGTCTTGAGTTTCAAAATGTCGGCACTCTTTTTGGCCAATTTTAGCCAGAGAGTTTGGATGATTTTGAGCTTCCGCTGATCAAAACCCGAGTCAAGTAGGTATGCAATGGCGTCTGTGTGCGAATTGGGCAACCCAGCAAGAAACGGGACGTGCCCATGAAGGAGGCGGCCGCCTCTTGACTGCCCCGACTGTGCCAGCCATAAACGAAGGTCGGCAGGGTGATGCAAAGAGGCTTTCTGAGCATCGAGGTCTGACATCAAGTTGTTTTCCAGGTGTTCAGCTATTGCACTTCGCATGGCATCACGGTCCACAGCTTGTTCTTCCAGCAGAGGTATGAGCTGTTGGTTCAACGATGCGGACTTGATATCGCGCGGCCAATCAAGGACCTCAAGCGTCCTGTGATGAACATCCTGGAAGTCACACTTCCACTTTTCCTGGGACCGGTATGTTTCGATCCAGTCATCGTCTTCCAGGCCATCGTCGTCAACGTCAATGAACCAGTAGCCCTTTGCGCTTCCTATCCGGCCTTGAAAGCCAGCGGGGGTGCGCTCAAGCCCCAGACAGTCGGCAACCTTTCGCGCTAAGCTGCGAGACATTCTGCCTGCCCCATCATTCATTGGTGACTCGGGTTTTCCGATGTCTTCAGTGTCATCACGAATCTGATTTCGCTCCAACACGACAGTAGGATAAGTCTGCGTCAAGCCTATACAAGGGTCTTAGTGGTGCAATACAGAAGAGCGATGTAGAACAGCCCTAAGGCACTGACTTACTTAAGGAGATGCGAGAAAATAACTTCATCAGAGGTTGATCAGCATTATTTTGAAGGGCGATAGCCCACTCCAGCAACTCTCTGCGCTTCATTTTTGTGCGAGTATCGGGCTTCAAGGCCTCTTCGGGTGGCGGGATACCGCTAGTTGTGTAGGGCATCTGGAATTGATTGCCGTCCGATGCGAAAAAGGAGACTCGTACGAGAAACTGGTGTTGCGACCCCTCTTTGGACTGTGTTGTCTTCTTGCATTCACGGACGAAGAACGGCACCCAAGATCGGCCAAGAAAAAAATGACGCTCGCCTGTAAGCCATTGACGGAATATCTTGGCATAATTCGCATCATTCTTGAAAGCCGTAGGTCTGCCGTTGAATGATGTCGGAGAAGGCATGTTTATCTCCAGAAACCTGTCTGCCCCAAAACGGCGGCTCAGTCGATGACCAAGGTCCAGCTTCAGGGGATTAAGACGAAGTTCGAATAATGGCCCCGTGGCGCCGGAACGACAGACCAAGTCTGCTGATAGGATGACGGCTTTCATTGGTGACTGAAAATTCTTCAAGGCATGCTTCCAAGCTTGAGCTTCACTCGCTTGAGGCAGTCCTTTGCCCACAAAAGGGCCATGGCGTGCGAGCATGCTTCTCAACTTCGAGAGATCATGCCATGAGTCATCAGGCTTGTAGGTAAGACCCCAGTCGCAGGCTTCTACTTTGCAATGCTGAGCAATCCGCGTCACCTCCCAAATGACAGCCAGAGGAGCGTGATTGAAGCCAGGGATGGGGAGCTTCGCTGCGGTCATATTAGCGCATGTGACATTAAAATGGCATCGCAAGGCTACTCACGCCAGACATTCTCGAGTCTCTTTTCAAGAGTTTCTGCCCCAATTTCGGGCTGCGGCGAGGCATCGCCGATTGAACGGCCAACATCTGCGCTCTCGTCGAATATGTGAAAACTCTCGTCGAGGGCCTGGCATTCCTGTGTGCATATTGGAAAATAATCCTGGCTCAAGCTTCCTTCAAAGCTTGTTTGGGTACTCGACGGTTTGCAACTATTGACCGAGGATGATGCCCTCGATGTAAACGACGTTCGCGTCGAGCTTATGGACTGAGTCGTCACAGTGTCTCTTGTGAAAGGCGATGTGGTGGCTGGCCCAAAAAGCTGTTCACCTACCGACGTCGATATGGTTTGAGGTTGGCCCTGGGAGCTCGAACGAACGGGGATTGAGTCAACTGCATCGTCTGTCAATAGATGCGCGGATCCCTCTCGACTTCTAGGCCGTTTGGTCTGGAGGGCAGAAGACTCCCCCGATGGTCGTTTTGCTGGTTTTGGTCGGGATGGGAAGGAAGGGACGGCAAGAATGTGCAGCAGACAGTCCTGCAGTGCAGCACGAGTGGCAGGGAAGATGGTAGAAGTCGGGTCAGTCTGTGCACGGTCGAGCAATGATTGGGCTTCTACATAGAATCGCCCAAGGCACGTTGATAATTCACTGCCTCGTTGAAAATGAAGGGCGTGGAGTTTGTGATAGATCTCGTGAAGCCGTTGCTGCTCCTCAGTGCGCAGCAATTGTCGTTGCTCACTGCGTGTGAGTAGGGGGTCGGGAAGCTGGATTCCAAGTGCGTAAACGTCGTTCAGCGAGCCCACGATTCGCTCCAATTCATCCTGGGTTCTCGCTGGCTGCGGAGGCATTGATGCGGCTCCCGGAGCCCCCAGGCCCCGAAGAGTCCTCCGGGCCTCCGCCGCAGCAGGAGCGAAATGCGTCGGTGATCTGGTGCCGGGCAGCGGCAATGGTGGCAACCACGATGTGTCTCAGACAGCTCAATTGGCGAAGCGGAGCGCGGGAACTGCCGGAGCTAGAGTCGCGTTTAGTGCAGGTGGTTGGGCGCTAAGGGAATGCTGGGGTGGGGGACCAGGTGAGGTATGCTGGCACGTGATCGAGGCAAGCTAGCTCCTCTATTTGCACTGTACACTCCCAGCTCCTTGCCGGGGTTGTGCACCGTGCGAGCCCGCGGCCTAGTCCGGTAGTTGGATAATCCGATGGGCTCACCAGCTCAGCTCACCCCCGGGCTGGCGCAATCGAGTCCACCTCGCATCTTGGGTCTCGGTGTTCGGCGTTGAAGCCATCACAGCTGCTTGGCGACTTACCGTCTCACTAACACGGGTTTGTTTCTGCTGACGCTGGCCCAAACCACCCTTTGGGGCGATTAGCTCCATCATGGCCGAGAATCCCGAACCCGACGACCTGGTGCCCGTGCAAGAGCTCACGCCCGAAGAGGCAAATCGGATCATTCACTCTCATCGCAAGGTCCGCTACGGTAAGGGCATCTTATGACAAATCCCCGCACCTCAAAGCTTTGAGCGGCTTCTGTCGGTGCGCGGCTCAGGGACGAGCTTAGTCGGCTGCTAACGTGCTGCGCCAGGAACCGCCTGTTGGCCATGTCGCCAGCGCAAGGTCAAGTGCGACAATAAGCAGCCGTGTGAGAACTGCATCAAGAGAGAGCACCCACAGCTGTGTTCGTACAAGCCCAACCGCTCCAGCGCCAACAAGCACGCGGCTGCGCTCGCACAGAATGGCCACAGCCGTAAGCGAGCCCACTCGTTTTCTGACGGCCGAGATGAGGGTCGAAAGGTCGACCGCCAGGACGGCTGGCCGCGGACCATAGGTGTGTTGCTCCGCCAGACACTCGCATTTGTGCCCGGACCATAACTCACCGCACCAACAGCTACGCTGGACGACACTGAGCCTGTAGGCGACCGCTACCTCGGACAGAACAGCATCCCGGCTTTACTCCGAGAGCAGTCCTCGCCGATTGACAAGAGCGACAGCGTGGACATTCGTCGCGACATGCGCTCCATCCTTGGCTTGGACACGTCGGCACCGTTTCCTCTCATGTCCTCACACCACCTGCAAAGGTTGGCCCAGGACATCTCGGCGGAGTTGCCCTCCGACAGAGAGGTGATCAAGTGAGTGTGATGCCTCCGTGCAGGATGCAGATTAGCTGACCTGTCCAGGCTGTTTCGCACCTACAAGGAGATTCCCCAGCCTTTTTGGGGCTTCGTCTATGACATGGATGAGCTTGAGTCTAAGCTTATGATATATCTGGAAGATCGCTCTCGCAACGCATCGAGCACCGCCAGGTCATCGAGACCCGTCACTGCCTCCTGGCTCGCCATCATCTTTGCTGTTCTGGCAGTTGGGTCTCAGTATCATGAAAGCCCGTACCATATCCGGACCAGGGACTCTCAAAAGTACATTCAGATATCATTCCATTTCTTGAGGGTGGGCAACTTTCTGCTCAGGTTCGTGGCTTCCTCCATCATCGACATGCATTGATACTAACTCATTGTAGACCATCTTTCGACTCGATCCAAGCTCTTCTACTCACTAGCTTCGTACTTCTCAACGACATGAAGGCGGAGGCATCATGGGCGCTCACGGGTCTGACTTGCCGCCTGGCACAGTCTTTGGGTCTGCATCGGCCCAGCCCGTACGACGGCCGTGAGACCGTGCCACCCGATGTCAAAACCAAGGAGATAATTCGGCGAAAGCTCTGGTGGTCTTGCGTCTGGCACGATACCCTGACGTCACTGTCGTTTGACCGGTAATGCCGCCCCCTTACCCACGCTTATACTCCTCTAACTTTCGCATCCTAGATGTCCCATGACAAGCTTCCCGAGCTGCGCCATACCTGTCAGCTCCGATACGCCAAATGGAGGCTACACCTATCTGGAGATGATGTACCATCTCATTGAGATCATTTCCCGCAGACTCAATCCAGATGTGAACACAAACCCTTCATACAGTCAAATGGTTGACAATTGTGAAGCCGTGGAAACCCTTCGATCCCGTGCGCGTGTACACATGGTGGACAAGGCACAATGCAAGACGGCCCTGGATCGTCTGCAGCACTACGCAATTCGTCTGCACACCTCTTTCGTCATATCTGTCGCCTGCCGCCCGGCGCTGAAGAGAGACTGCGAGTTCGATCCAAACCAGAGGAAGGAGCTCGCCGACAGGTGCAAGGAGAACCTGACGGAGACGGTGCGCATGTTCCTGGCGATGCATCAACTTTCGGTCATTCCAACGAGAAGCTGGGCATTCACGTACCACGGCCTATCATCTGCTTTGTTACTCGGCATCTTGTGCGATACCAAGACAGACCCCGAGATACGGCAATTGCAAGGGGACTTGATTGCAGCCTTGTCCGCTACAGCAGCTAAGGAGGCGAGCTCGCCTGAGTCGCACGTGCCTATAAGCGACAAGGACATTGAGCTGTCTGGTCCATTGTGGAGGGCACTCACCGCATTGAAGAATATCTACGACCACGGAAGTGTGATACCGTCGAGTTTGAAGAGGGAGGGGGAGTCTTCCGCCAGTGGTAGCGGAACCCGGACGCCGTTGCCGCCCTTCGGAGGCCAGCTTTCCGCCACGTCGAACATGCAGCTGCGAAATCCTCAGTCCGGCGGCGACCCTCGGGAGGACGCAGCGCTGGCCATGGCCGAGATGCAAAATGGCTCGTCCTTGCAGGACTTCTCAGGGTTAGCCTCTCGCTCAACCGTAACTTGTCACTTGTTCTAACAATCCGCAGAATTCCTTATACGCAACCCATGCCAGCAAACATGGGCTTGGATGGCAGCATGCCCGCTCTCAACGTTGACCAGACACAGTACATGGCGCCCATGGACCTGTACGATTCAATATGGGGAGGTAAGTGTCGGGCCCGCCCTTCTCTAGCGGCTCAAAGCTGACAAAGTAGCTTCCCCCGATCCTTTTAACTCAGGGGCCATGGACATGAACTTTGACTTTTTGGCCCAGCCCCCTCCTGGGCAGCCGCAGCAGCAATTTTACTTTTGAGGTCTATGTGAAGGACTACTCTTTTCAGCGCAGGTGCAACGGTGATTTTTGGAATGGACGGGGATTGGAGCATGTCATTAAAAACATTTGGCGGACCAGAGAATGGGCTCTATTTCATCAGGGCGTATCCTAGCTGAATGGAAATATATCCACTTGATACGCGTCTCTCAGCAGCGTTTAAGTCGTCAGGGCTCTCTTTGATCATCCAGCCGCCCGCGGGCGGGCGTTCAGATCGCGACAGACACGCAGAATCAGAGGTTACACGCCCGGGAGCGATTAAACCATCCGTCAGGTGTCGTCTGCGACGTCAAGGCTCATCATTCGACTTTTAGACGCTGCACATCCCTCGTGGAAGAGAGGGTCGAGAAGCCAGGGCTAACCAGCCCGTGGCAAACTTGAATTATTTTTTTGTCTTGTCTATGACTTTTTGTTTACTTCTTCTTTCGTGAGGTGCTCGAGACAATCTTCTTCTTGAGGTGTTTCGGCATCTTCTCCTTGCGCTTCTCCCGCTTGGCCTCCTTGACGGCCTGCTTGTGTAGCTGTGATGCCATGTTAGCATCTTGTTCCTGAATAAGTGCCTTTGTGAACAGAGGACATACCTTCTTCTCGTCCTTGTCTTCGAAGCGACGGCCGCGTGGCGTTCCCTTCTCGAAGCGGCTCTCATCCTCGGACCCTTCCCCGTCGGACAGCTCGGCCCCGGAACCGGAGTCGGAGTCTGACGTGCTCTGCTCCTCGTCGCCGTCTTGCGTCTTGGCCTTGGGAGCAACGACCTGGTCGGCGAGGAGGTTGCTGTAGACGAGCTCGCCACCCTCGCCCTTGCCGAGGCGCTGGACGTCCTTCTCGACGTCGTAGACCTGCTCCAGCGTCTGCGGGATGTACTGGTTGCGGAAGACCTCGTTGTCGACCTCAAGCGCGGCGGCCTCATCGTCATCGGCGGCGGCGTGGCGCGACTCGTAGAGCAGCTCGATGGCTGCGGCCATGCCGGGCTCCTCGACGGCGCCGGTAGGGGCGGTGATGAAGTTGAAGATGGCGCGGTCGGGTAGCGTGTCGACGCCCTGCCGACGGAAGAAGTCGCCGACGTTCTTGATGTCCATGCGCAGGAACTCGAGGGAGCGGGGGTGGTCGGGCTCGACGCTCTGGGAGACGTCGATGATGTACAAGGTGCCCTTGTTGTAGAGGATGTTGTATTCGCTCAAGTCGGCGTGCACCAGCCGGCAGACCTGGTACATCTTGCGCATCAGGCCAAGCAGCTGGACGTAGAGGCTGCGCCACTGCTGGTCCACGTCGTCGCCGTGGATGTTGGCGTCGCGCAGGCGCGGGAACGCCCAGCCCTTGCGGTCGCCGAGGAAGCCCATGACGAGGACGTGCAGCTTGAGGCTGATGGGCTCGGGGCAGGGGATGCCGGCGGCGTGGATGCGGCGCAGGTTGCGGTACTCCTTCTCGGCCCACAGCTTGACCATCTTGCGGTTGTTGCCCTTGTCGAAGCCGCCCTTGAAGCGGTGCTCGCCGGTGATGTAGCGCTCGCGGTCCTTGAAGACGAGGATGGCCGTCTTGTAGACCTTGATGGCGCGCTGGATGGCGTCGCCCGTCTTGTCGTCGTGCAGGACGGCGCCGTAGACGTTGGCCTCCTTGCCGGTGCTGATGGCGCCGTGCACCTCGCTGACGCTGCCGCGGTTGATCATCTGCAGCAGGATCATGCGCGTGCGCTGGTCGAGCACCTGCTCGCTGGTCGCGCGGTCGGCCTTGTCCTTGTCCTTTTCATCGTCTTGCTTGACGCTGTCGAGGCGGATCTTGGCGGCGTGCTTGGACAGGGCGGAGACTTGGTCGTCGACGCTGGCAAATGTGTTGGCCTTGGGCTTCTGCTGGTTCGACCGCGGCGCGGCGCCGCTGTTGTCGTTGAGTTGTCGCTGGCGGTTGTACGACTTTGTGAGATCGCCGTCGCCGGCCCATTCGTCTTCAGCCAGCTCATCCTCGTCCTCGTCGAAGATGTCGTCGAGATCGTCGTCGTCGTGCTGCTCGGGATGCGGGGCGCCCCGGGGCATGCGCACCTCGGGCGGCACGTCTTGCGTCTGCTCGTAGCCCTGGTTGGGCGTGTATGTGTATGGCGGCTGGTGCGGCGCAGCCGGCGAGGCTGCTGCTGCGTTCGAATCCGCCATCTTGTGCTGTGAGGATGGGCGAATGCTGGTCAATCGTTGATGGCTGTGAAGTTTTCTGTCGTTTGGTCATGGACTTTGAGACCCCGCGGCCTATCTTATCTGGAAATTTTGGCGGTCTGGCCGCTAGTGGGGTTCGTTGTTAGTGACTCATGAGCGCCGAGGGGCAAAGTTGCCTGCCCGCCGCTAACAAAGTCCCTGCATTAGGTTGGGCTGTCATGCAGTGAACCGGCATCATCGCCACGAGCCGCGGTCACGCTTTACTCACGAGTTTACTCAGGATGAGTCTTGAAGACTCGACGTACTTGAATGACTCTAGTAAATCTCCGACCCGACCGCAGCGCAAGGATCATGTCTCGAAGCCAGGTGGCGAAACCCGCCCTCAGTCGCCCTCGTTCACGATTCAGGCCGAGGCTCGCAATCGTGAACAACGACGCGGCCTTTGTGCCAAGATTCGACAGGTCACTCTCCGTAAGTCAGAGTGCAGATGGATTGCTTGCTGCTTGCTCGGTGTGAACCCAGGAGGTGGGAGTTGGAATTGTGCCATTTGTCTCTCCTCGCTCCCTTGTTCCATTGTCTCGATACCTAAGGCTTAGGACGCGCCATATGTCTCATTCCAACCCCTCCGAAGCCCGCGACCACAGCCCCTCATGCGACCGTGCTAGCTGGCTAGAAATGCGATAACGGGAGCTTGGTGTGAATTGTCGCACTTTAAATATGCTTTCCTCGGCCGGCTGGATGTTCCATTCCTGGCCGGGGCGAGATGGTTCTTACTATCCCTGGGGTCGGCCTCTGGCTGAGGGCGTCAAATGATAAAAGATCAAAGAGGATCTGCCTCTGGATAAAAATGGGCTGCGTTATTCATCCTTGCTGTCGCCAGATTCGTGACTGGCCACCCTGTCGTTTCCGCCAGAGCAGCCGTCCATCAAGGTGCTCATTACATGATGAAGGCTACACTCGCTGCCTTTGTCTTCGCCTATCTGGCACACGGCGCCGTTCCCGCGCCGCGCGCCGAGGCCTCCACGCAACCGGAAGGGGGCAAAACATTTACTCTAGATCAAATTCGGAATGAGCGCTTCCAAGGCCATGATGACGTGCCCTTGGCCCTTATCAAGGCGCATCTGAAGTACGGCCAATCTCTGCCGCCGCACTTGACCCGGGCCATTGAGCTCAACTCAGACCTCAAATCCAAGTTCCTGGCTCTCACGCAAAATGGCAAGTTAAACACGTATACTCGACCAGAGAGCCTGGCTAATCGGCATAGTTTCCGGTGTGCGAAAGGGATCCGTTCACGCGATTCCGGCCCCTTTTGTCGATTCGGAATATGTCGTGCCCGTCGGCATCGGCTCGCCGCTGCAGACCATCCCTTTGAACTTGGACACGGGGTCCGCCGACCTGTAAGCCGTACCAGAGCCGTCAATTCTATCAGGTTCTCTAACTGTTTTCAGCTGGGTGTTCTCCTCGGATACGACGAGCTCGCAGGTTAACGGACAAACTCTTTACCGTCCAGAGAAGTCCACGACGAGCCAGCTACTAAAGGGCCAAAGCTGGAGTATCAGGTACGGCGATGGCGCGGCCGCCTCGGGCATTGTTTACACGGATCGCGTACTGCTTGGGTCGGCTTTTGTTGCGAAACAGGCCGTGGAGTCCGCTGTACAGGTCTCGCCAGACCTCACCGCCGACAATTTCCCATCTGGTATCCTCGGCATGGCCCACAGTCGTGCCAACTTCGTCAAACCAACACAGCAGCGAACGTTTATTGATAACATCAAGGACGACCTCGCGGCCCCGCTGTTCACATCCAACCTCCGGGCACAGCGTCCTGGCAGCTACAATTTTGGCTGGGTCAATGCCAGTGAGTACACGGGGCATCTCCAATTCACCCCAATAAACCCCGACTCGGCGCTCTGGGATATTTCAGTGTCCGGCTTTAAGGTTGGCAACGGAAACTTCGTGCAGAACCCGTGGAATGTCATCGTCGATACCGGCACGTCGCTGCTCCTGGCGCCTGACTACATTGTCAAGAGCTACTACGCCCAACTACCCGGGGCCGTGATGGATCCAAATTACGGCGTGATGGTGTTTCCCTGCTCGGTGAAACCACCCGACTTTTGGTTCGGCATCGGCTCGTACCGCGGCTTCGTGCCAGGGGAGTACTTCGTTTACGGGAGGATCAACGATTCTACCTGCTACGGCGGGATTCAGTCGACCGGACCCTCTGGTTTCGGCGTGTTTGGTGATGTGGTGCTCAAGGCGCAATTTGTGGTATTTGAGTATGGGGCGGGATCTGTTGGATTCGCCAACAAGAAACTTGATTGAGATCTAAAACGTAACATGTAAGGCGTTCAAGGGGGCGACTGGAGTAGGATAAGAAGATGGCACATGCGGAATATTATACCTTAGAGATAGCGGGATCAATGGCACGTTGCGCGAATGATTTGGGTTGGCAGGGATTGAACAATACAAAGATCACGCCACCAGTCAACAAGAGACGTCGTCGGACTTTGTCCATTTAAACGGCGACAACATCGCACCTGTGAACATTGCCAAGACGCTGTAAGCGCAAATCGCTGACGCAGGGGTTTAAATTCTTTCATTTGTTGCCCTTCTTAACTCCGCAAGCCGAGTGTGCGAATTTCTAAGCAAGTAAAGCTGGGGCTAAACAGCGACCACTAAGACCACTAACTTAGATGTCGCCGGCTGCCGGTCGTCTATAAAGACATGCAGCTCTCGGAAGCCAACCTCGCCGCCCTCAATCGCCAAAACGGACATGCAGGAAACATGACGGAAAGCGTGCTCGTCATCGGCGCAGGCGAGCTCGGGCTTTGCGTGCTCGAGGGTCTCGCGGCGCACCCGCTACGCAAGAACACCAAGGTGTCGGTGCTGCTGCGGCAGTCCACCCTGGACTCGGCGGCGCCAGACAAGAAAAGGCTGGTGCAGCACATCCAGGCGCTCAACGTGCGCTTCGAGGCGGCAGACGTGGCGCTCGCTCCCGTCTCGGAGCTGGCGGACATCTTCTCCCAGTACGACACTGTGGTTTCGTGCTCGGGCATGGGGCTGCCGGCGGGAACGCAAGAGAAGCTCGCGCGGGCGGCGCTGCAAGGCAAAGTGAGGCGATACTTTCCCTGGCAGTTTGGCATGGACTACGACGTCATTGGAGAAGGATCCTCGCAGGACCTGTTCGACGAGCAGCTCGCCGTGCGCAGGATGCTGCGCCAACAGAGCAGCACGGAATGGGTCATCGTCTCGACGGGCCTCTTCACGAGCTTCCTCTTCGTGCCGGCCTTTGGCGTCGTCGACCTCGACACCAAGACGGTTCGCGCGCTGGGCAGCTGGGACACGCGCATCACGGTCACGTCGCCGAGGGACATCGGGCGCGCGACGGCAGAGGTGGTGCTCGACCCGAGGGGCATACGCAACGAGGTGGTCTACACGGCGGGCGACACGGTGTCGTACGGTGAGCTCGCGGACCTGCTGGAGGAGCGCTTCGAGGGAACAAGGTTTGCGCGCGAGCTGTGGGACGAGGGCACGCTGGCGAGGCAGCTGGACGCGGACCCCACGAATGGCATGGTCAAGTATCGCGAGACGTTTGCCAAGGGCCGGGGAGTGGCTTGGGGGCCGGACGGGACGCTGAACGCGACGAGGGGGATGACGATGGAGGGCGTGCGGGAGTATCTGCGGGGGATCGAGCTGTCGACTTGAGCGGCGGAGGTGAGGCTTACGCGAATCTGACGCCGCGGGATGTGTAAGTCGTGATGATGAGGTGATGATGCCTGCTCGTGTAAGTTGGCAGCAGGGCCCCGACGCATATCGCCGGCTGGCCACAGTCCGTACTCGAGCGCTTGCGCCCCGTTTCAGCCAGCCAAGGCAAGACAGAGAGGCCAACACGGCAGCTGATGAAATCAAATCAAAAGTCAATATTTCAATGCAGCCAGACTGATGCAACGGCAGGTCGCGTTGGGCGTTCGCCTCGAGGCACATTCACGCCCGGCAGGCGTGCCAACGTGCGGTCGCCCACTGGCTGCAGGCAGCCTCGGGCCCTGGGCGGCGAGCGTTGGACAGGCCGGGCCCGTCCTAGGCACAGGGCTCAGCAGACTCGAGGCTGCCTGAGCTGGGTGGTGCCGGAGCGGGACTGGATTGGCTGCGGCCGGCGCGTGACGCAACCATCGGCAGTGGCCCAATCACCGTGGGGCTCTGCGCCCGCGATAGCCCGGACGGCAGATAACGGGGACGGGTTGGGTTTGGGGGTGGGCTTGGGGCGCCCCCAGATACGGCCGTTGGTGGGTTACGCAAGATAGGACCTGGAGAATACGGTATTGAGGCTACCCCAATACGGCCTGGAGAGATACGGGCATGGCCATATGCCGAGTACGCTCAGGCGCGCCCAGAGATCCGGCTGCTTCCGGCTGGGCTCTGGCGTCGCTGGCGATGGGCGGATGCCTTCGTTGTGCCGCGTTGCGCGTTTCCCAGGGGCTCCGAAACCGCCGATGCCGCAGCGACGACGTCAGGGCAGCCTCAGTCCTGCTAGGGACCTGGGCTGCCCTGAACGACGCGGCTCATGACGGAGGTTTCAGCGCCGATGACGCCTGTGGCCTGCACCTTGGCCCTGTAACCTGCCTAACGTGCGGCCCTCCGCGTCCCCCAGAGGCTCAGCCCCTCGCCACCCACACCATCCCCGATGCGTAGCGCTGAGGTGACTCACGGTCATGCGCACACCATCTCCCATCATCCATGATGCATCCATCCATGTCCGTGCCTCCATGATCCGGGCGTCCAGATGACTCCGCCACCGGCCAATCACGGAGTGGCGCCGAGGCAGCGCTCCCGCTCGATATAAGTGCGCGCCCGACTGTCAGCAGACGGTCTCCGGCGCCGCTTTGTTGCTGGCTTTCTAAAGGACTCTTGCGCCTTCCACTGCCTCGAGCGCTATTCACGCCCTTTGTCGTCTTATGCGGCACCTCGCTTTGACGGCGGCTTCGCGAACATTCTAAAACGACATCTCCTGGACCCCGACTCCTTGTCCTCTGCGCCTTGCACTTGACGTCCTCGTCATCCCTTCACCACCTGCGAGCCGACGACACGCTGTTCACAACATCTACACCACCTATATATCTAGTCTCGAGAATGGATCTGAGTCCTGCTGATTCCGTTGGGGGCGGGCTTTCGTCCGCCATTATCCAAAATCGACATCTCCCGCGCCGCATCGCGTCTCCGGGGCGCCGCCGCTCGTTCAACCACCTCGTCCGTGCCAACGCAAAGCGTCTCGCGCAAAGCAACGGCGGTGCCATCTGCGAGGGCCTCGGCCTGCCCTGCAGTGGCGATGCCAGACCTCTCGACATCAGCCGCAGCGCTCTAAGACCTCACCTCGAAGCCGATCTCCGCCGGCACTACGGCGCCGCGCGGCCGCTTCCCCGGCTGCGCTGTCGCAACCGTCCGGCTCACAGCTTAAGCGGACAGGATGAGGCCGAGGGGCGTGAACTGGCACACAGCGAGATCCCGCTACCCAGCGACCGCTTCCGGCTGGTCCGCCGGCCGACGCTCGAGCGGGAGGAAGCTTTCCGTGATGCCAGCACGTCCAAGGGCAAGGTCCGCCTCGGCCGATTAGCGCCCAGCGCCGACGATGCTCAAGTCGCGGAGCTGTATCGCATCGGCTTACTCTACGACGAGGAGAAGGACCGCGGTGATGATGCCGACTCCTTCAACCTAAACAGTATTCGGCATGAAGATCCCGTTTACTCCATCCGCCCCGCCAAGCGGGCACGCAAGTTCAGCAAGTCCAGGGGCTTCGGTGCCGAGACACCGCTGCACCTGGACCTCTCCTTTTCGGACCTGGGCGACGATACCGCCATCGCCCAGTTCCTTCGACCCTCTTCCTCTGAAATGGACACAAGCACCGATGAGGCGATTCAACATGCGCCTCAGGCACCTCAACAGTCCTTCCCGCCCCTGCGCGTCATATACGAGCTCGACGGCTCTCGGCCCTCCTTTGACGTGGACACATCGCAGCCCCCTGACCTGATCACCGATATCCTCTCCGACTACGACTGCTTCTCTGACAGCGAGCTGGACGACACCGACACGCCCTCCCAGCGGGAGGTGCGCGAGAGCGCGGATCACGCGCCTTCGGACGCCTGGGTCATGCTGGGTGACGACTCGTAGCAGGTCCGCCAGGGAATCCCCCCGTGCTCCGCCGGGATTTCGAGAATACGAACAACACTGTTTCACTGCGTGAGAGAGGCTCTCTCACCCCGGACTGGTCCTCACAAGCCCAGTGTACTCTTATTTACTATCCTCTCGGTAGCGGCGGGCGTTTTTCTGGGAGGGATGCCTATGAGCGATGTTTGCTGCGCGGAAGTCTCGCACGGTCCGCGGGTGCTTGAGCTTCCGGCGGCATGGCCCTTGATTTGTATACTACGGAGTTGTGGTGTTCCTGGGCGGTCCGTCAACGGATTGATTGCATAGAGCGGCGTAGAGCGCGCTGCCTGTTTACCTACTATTATTTTGATTATTTGGGTCATGCCTCTAGATTTTTCCCTAACGCAGCGAAAGAATGCATTCTTGTTTAAAGACATTTGAACTTGATATGGTGTCTGTAATATCGCGTGGTCGACGATCATGAAAATGACCGACTTCAATTGATCCTCAGAAGATGGCACCATAATATTTTATCTAGTCTGCAATGGCACTTTTCGTTTTCCTTTGGCAACGTCTTGCGTATTGCTGTAGTGTTTTCTTTGCGTGCAGATTGTAAGTTACATGCTGACAGCTCTTGTCCAGACTGCCATTTGCGGTAATCCGGAGACTTGCCGGACACTTTCCGAGTGACCCACTTTTCCGGGACCGAGACTTCCGATATGTCCGGGCCGGAGACTTGTACTTGGCTCGTCCACCAAGCTGTCTGTAAAGCCATGTACAGTGAAGAAAATGCATAAATATATCCGGTCATGTCCAACCACGGAGATCCGAAGCACTACCCTATTTCAAACAAGGTCAAACAACATTAAACAGTACCATGGCAACGCCTCGACTGTACGACGTGCTCATCATCGGCGGCGGCCCAGCAGGCCTCTCCATGGCTGTGGCCCTTGCGAGGCAGGTCTACTCGGCACTCGTGCTCGACTCAGGCGAATACCGCAATGCGCGCGCTGAACACATGCACACCGTCCCTGGGTTTGACCACGTCGATCCGTCGGTGTTCCGAGCCAAGGTACGTGAGGATCTGCGGAAGCGGTACGCCTCCATACAGTTTCAGTCGGCCACGGTGACGCAGGTGCGAAAGTCCGACGACGGAATGTTTGAGGCAGTGGATGAAAAGGGAGCGATGTACCGCGGGAGGAAGTTGGGGCTTGGGACGGGCGTGAGGGATGTGTTTCCGGAGGATATTCCTGGGTATGAGGAGTGCTGGGGACGGGGCATGTAAGCAACCCAGCACCATTCACGCGGAGCCGTGACATACGTTCTGACACGTGCAGATTCCATTGCCTGTTCTGCCACGGCTTCGAAGAACGAAACGCAGCCTCCGTCGGCGCTCTCGCCAGCGGCCTCATCACCTCCCCCGAAATGCTCGCCCACATTACGCTCATGGCCAAGCGCCTCTCGCAAGGCGTGACCGTCTACACCAACGCCAACTCTTCTCTTTCGTCTGCCATTAAATCAAAGCTCCACAGCCGAAAAATCAGCCACGACGACCGGCGCATCGTCCGCGTGGGGCTCGAGCACGGAACCGGACCCGGCGTGGTGCTGCACTTTGAGGACGGAACGAGCAAGGTCGAAGGCTTTGTCACGAACCACCCGCGCGTCGAGCAGCGCGCGCCGTTTGCTGCGCAACTTGCCCTGGAGATGACGCTCGGTGGAGAAATCGTGACGACGGGGCCGTTTAATGAAACGAGCGTGAAGGGGTGCTTTGCGGCTGGGGACGCAGCCACGGCGATGAGGAGCGCGGTCAAGGCGATTGAGATGGGCTCGTTTGCGGGCGCGGGCCTGGTAGCTCAGATGAATGCCGAACTGGACGAGAAGAATGAACTGTGATTTGGGTATTGGAGAGGAGACGTACTGAACGACAGATTGGATATTCCGGTGCGAGGTATCATGCTAAATATGTTACGCTAATGCTCAAAGGTGCGGAAATACAGATTGCAGTCATCATCATTGACTGGCCTGTCTACTTCAAGACAAGCCCCTCGCCGGAGCCCAGCTCCTGAAAGTGATATTCCGGCACTTCCTTGCCAGTCTCCCGCAGCCGCTTCTGCTCATGCGCAACCGCTTCCTGGAGGGTATACACGGTCCTGCGCAAGAATGCCGCGACAAATCCCCGGCCCAACTTGACCTCGTCGTGCGTCGCGATCCAGTACCGCGCGCCGGATGCGCCGACGGCGCGGATGCCGTTGAGAGCGCCAAGGTTGAGCTGCTGGCTCATGGTGAGGGCCACGTCGTGCATGCCATGCAGCAGCGCGAGCGTCGTGAAGCCGGACGACTGGATGCCCTCGAGGTCCCGGCTTTCGATGCCATGAGGCGAGTAGATAAGAGCTTCTCCTCTACTGCCCGCGGGGCTGCCATGCTCAAGATCAAAAGCGATGAGCACGGCTGAGTGGTAGTAGAGGAAGTTGCCCGGCGTTACGACGCGGCCAATCGCAAGCCAATCGGGCAGCGAGCCAACCGTCAAGCGCTTCCAGTCGACGCCTGCGCCGAGACCAGGCATGGTGATGACCCTGTCAAAGAAGCCCCAGCCGCGGACCAGGTCGGCCGCGACGTCGGTTGCGAAGACGGGCGTTTGGCGCGGGAGCTCCTGAAGCGTCGCGCGGTGGCAATGATCCGTAAACTCGTGCGAGATTGCGACGACATCAATGAACGATGATGATTGCGGCTTAGAAGCTGCAATAGCTCCTGTGCCATCGCCGCCTGCCGTGGCGCCTTGACCCTCGACGTGCCGCAGCGCGGCGTTCAGCTCCGCCATGGTCGCGACGCCGGCTGGGACGGCGTGCCACTGCGTGCTGAACCACCCGGCGACATCGCTCTGCGGGCCCTGCAGCCAGGGATCGAGGAGGATGTTGAAGTGGGTGCGGCCCGGGGGACGGGGCGCCGCGGCCGGGTAGGGGAGCTGGAGCAGCCAGGTGGTGTCGGCGTTGAGGTGGGTGAGCAGGGGGCGGCACGAGGAGTGAAGCAGCGACGACCATTGTTCTAGGTCGGCGAGCTGAAAGAATGGCGGCGGTGATGGCGATGGGTTGCTGCAGGTGGCGGTTCCGGAATGTGAGAGGCGAGGAGCTTCCATTGTCTGGACTCGAGGATGAAGCCCTGTCCTCACGTTGAAGCGGGCTTGGGGAAATGCGGCTCGCGGCCCGAAGCTCACGGCTTATAGCGGTCAAAGCTCCTCGGCTGGCTGAAGTTGGCGCCCGGGGATTCCTACGTCGTTGCTGTCATGATAATAATAGAGGCTCCTCGGCTGGCTGGAGTGGGCAGATGGGGATTCCGACGTTGTTGCCTGCCTGGCAATAATAGCATGCGGGGAGGGGGCGAGCGGGTGGGAGGTGGTTTGAGTCTTTGACGTCGTCCATTTCTGGCACAGCTTGTTTGGCGCGTCTCTTCGGCGTCTTGGCGTGCGAGGTGCGACAAACACGGATTGCACAGATCACATTCTCGGCGCACCGTCACTAAGAAGTAGCTGAGCCCGGAAATTATCATTTCGGGTCGTTACGAGTCTGCAACCCAACGCCGCCGCGATGTGTGCTTCCCACGGATTTTCGTCTCCATCGGACGCGAGCGCGGACACGGGCCGCTGGCGCGAGCGCAGATTCACGCGGATGCCTAAGATGCCCTGACCCGCGCCCCCGCTGGAAGCTTCCGCGATAAAAACCGGCCGAGCTTGGAAACAATCATTTCGGGCCCTTTCGAATCTACAACCCAACGGTGTCGCGATGAGTGCTCCCTACGGGATTCCGTCGCCACCGGACACGGACGCGGATACGGATTCAGAGGCGTACTCCGACACCTCCGAGTCCGACAATCCGCCTTACACCCCGGACGAGCTCGCCGAGATTTTCCTGGATTTCTACAGAGCTCTCACGAAATTGCACTACGACGCGGCAGACCTGAAAGTTCCTCCACCTGGAGGATGGCCGAACCTGACACCTGAGCGATGCGCAAACTTCCGGTCTGACCGTGCTATTGAGGTCGTCCGCCGCTTGCCCTACTTCGACGATAACGCATATATACATTACAAGTCAAAATTAATAGACTACTCGTCCCTTGATAGCGAGTACTTCGCTGAAGAGCAGACACGGGATAGCTGGATGGGCGATTTCGGTGACGATCCGGCCGACCTCTTGTGTATTGCCGCGGGCGCGGAAAGTAACGGCAGGGAGCTGATTTTGGATGTTAAATGCGGCATAATAATAGAGGATTTGATTCGTTCCGGCACTGCCGGCCCGTGCGACGTCAAGACTTACTTCGAGGACCTCCTGGATGCATACCGAAGCCTCAAGCTGATACCCTGCCTAGGGAGGATCACCATCGAGGCATGGGACGTCGACGAGCGGACCGACGAGATCACCGAGGAGGAGCTCGTTGCCCAGTCGCAGGGGCAGTCGCAGGGGTCAATGACCGACTTGGGCGTTCAGTATATCAGGCAGCTTTACCGGCAGCTCGGATGGCCCGATGCGTTCCGCAGGTCGGATGCGGAGAGAGCTGTCGATAAGCTGGAGAGCTTGATGGGAGGAGGAATAGCCGATTGGTGGGAAACGAGCCCGCCACAATGGGACAGGACCGACACGACCAGCTCCAGGTGGCGCTGAGGTGGTTTTGGCAGTTCAGGAAGGGTTGCGGCGGCCACGACGTGACGGTATTCGGACGTTTATATATGCGTCAGTATTTTCGAGCAATTACCTACCAATACAAAAGCGCGCCCCGGCTGGCACCGCTTCCCACTACAAAGGTAGGAGAGTAGCGACTGCCTATTGCCCTGCGGCTGATTGACCTTGGACCTGTTGTGAGTCGTAGCCAGCCTTGTGTAACGGTGGCTGGCCCTTGAGTGGCGGCAGCACGAGTACATACTCGTACATATGCATGCAAGCCTGTGCCTCCATCGACCCCAGCTTTTCTCCGCCCCTTGCCGCGTCTCCGTATTCATCTCTGCAAGGAGTATTGGCTCTCGCAACTCAGCGCCAGCCCCTCCTACGAGGAGGCTGGTTGCGGGGACGATGCGGGGGACTCAAGCCGCGGGGTTGAACGATGGAGTTGCGACTCTGTACATATACGAAGTAAGACAAGACGAAACTATGCATCTTGCAGGATGAGTTCAATTCATTCGCTAAGAAGTCTCGCTCCATTGGGTAATCTCCGCACAAACACGAAACAGGCTTATGGCCTTCAGAATGCAGCTCCCTTCCGACGTTACTTTTTGTCTTTTTTTGTTTCCTTTTTGGTATGTTGGTCTACAGATTGGACGCGAGGAAATCCAGCATAGCTTTGTATGTGGTCCCGGAGGAATACTGCAGGTTTAGGCCATGTCCTGCGCCAGGAATGATGGTCGCGTTGAACGCAGAGGCTTGCGTGAAGGACGTTTTGGATTTTTCAATCAGGTTCGGGACTGAGTTCTGGAGGACAGCTGCATTCCTACAGTCTCCGCCGCAGAAGGGAACGTCTTTTTCTATACGGATGTTAGTCAGACCAAGCTACAAAAAGGTCGGGAAAAGCGCAATCGGATTCTCCGAGGCCACTATACAGAATAAAACGAACCTCCGGTGATGACCAGAACTGGCCCGCTGAATCTGCTTGTCGATCCCACCGAGCCCAGTGTCAGGAGCTCGCCAACCGCGGCCGGCTGGCCCGTTTTCGTGGCGACATCGAGGACCCTCGGATCAAAGTCGCCGGCGGCAAAGAAGTTGGTTTGCACGCCGATCCTCGTTTTGGGAGCGATGTAGCCCTCGACGTACTGGTCCTTGAGCGTCGAGATCTCCTTGACCGGCGCAAAGTTGCCGCCGAGCGCGAAGAGTCCGATGAAATTAGACACGTGGCTGAAGCCCGTGAGTATAATGGCGTTGCTGATCTTCGGGTACATGTTCGTCAGCGCAAAGGTCATCAGTGACCCGAACGAGTGCCCGACGTGGACAACATTCTTGAACTTGGATCCGCAGCGACCGTTTTGGGCGAGTTTCGTGAGCTCCTTGAGTGCGGCGATTTCAAGGAATATTTGAATCTCGGAAATGGGGTCTCCGTGCGAAGAGTGGCCGATGCCCAGGCGGTCCCAGGAGAGTGTCGAGTAACCCAGGTCGACGGCCTTGTTGACGTAACTGTACTTGAAGTTGTCAAAGGGAAAGTCCCAGTAGCTGCGGTCGAAGCCGACACCATGTGTCAATATCTGCAACGTGTCCCCCGGTCCTCTGTCCGGCTCGCAATAGGTCGCGGCTAGGTTGTACTCGCCCCTAATGGTATTGAACTACAAAACCTGCGTCAACAGACAATCGCTCCAATGCGATCCGCCGTTTCACATAAAACGTACCCCTTCGGTGATCGTGTCTGTGTAATTGGAATTTTGCTGAGCCAAGGCGAGCATTAATGTCGTGACCTCGATCTCTGTCTTAGGCGCTGGGATGTTGAAGACGCCGTTGCGCGCTGTGAGGGAGACGGGTACGGTGAAGTTCGTGCAGTGTTTTGCCGCCGTGGCCGAGGCCAGAGCTAGCAGTAGTGCCACTTTGAACATGGCACGAGTTGAGAAGATGTGTAGGGATAGAAGAAAGTACAAGGCGCCAAGCGTCTCCGGCGCCGTGAGTGGGTTTGTGCGAGAGCCAGGCTGCCACGTTGGAAAAAGCTCGGGACCCGGCCAAGATTATATTCGTGCGACGATCTGACAGAGATTTGTATTCACCCGACCCTCCGAGTAGAGTTTTAGTTTGTCTCAGTGATTCTTCTTGGGTCGGGCTTCTCCAGAAAGCACAGACTCTCGGGCTTTGCGTGAGCGAGTGACGCCAGCGGCTCGCTAGCCGCGACCTGCTGCGGACATGAGCCGCAGCTGCTCCATGATCAAGGCGGACGCAACCATGAGTTGGTCGCGAGCGCATCTGCAGGGGATGGCTGTGGCCCAAAACTCAGGCCTAGCGCCTACGAAAACCCGGTACTCCAGGAAAGCTCGAGGTTGGGACGGCAGAGATCCGAGGAAAGTGTGTGTTGCTTCGAAGCCATGAGGGCTAGCGGCCACGAGGCTCCGAGATACGAAGATCTTTGTGTCACACATTCAGGGCTCGCTACTCGTACGTAAGGACATTGGCTTGTCCAGCTCCTACGTTGGCTTATGTCCGGTAAATTGCCATCAAAAGCAAGCCCGAGAGCTTCAGCCCACGTTGAGGAAACTACCACGGCCACGCTCAGCCGTCAGGAGGGCGGAACTAACGACTTCAAAAAAAAGCCATTACCAAGCTTACGGTGCACTGGACGGAGTACAGATCAACCAACAAGCTTGAAATAGCAGGCGCAGACACGGCCCAGCGGCAAGGGTCTTACAAGCACACCACCACGAGTCCAAGGCAACAACGGCTTCTCGCGACGGCTGATGCTGCATGTCTCGCTCGGAAGTGAGACATTTCCGCAAAGGCGGCATTGAGTGTGGCATGTCGAGATCAAGATCTTCGTTTCGTCATTTTACCTGACCTAGTCACAAAAAGCAAAAGGCAACTGCTCGTTAGAGCAGGCTGCAGAACACGCATGTTCACCGTCGGTCCCTTCATATCCGCCGGCCCCGTCTTAGATGCGGGCGTCTGCCAGCCAGGCTACAACTTCGAGCGCGGGCAAGGTATTCCAAATTTACTGTCCTATTCATAGTTGAGTGTCCGTTCCAGGGGTTTGGCAAGGTTTGCTGGAGAGATCTCTTGGCGAGTTGGGGGCGAGGACATTGTGAAACGAGTTGAGGCTATTGGTCCTGAATGCCTTCGATTTGCTTTTAGGAGTGCGGAGCAGTGGCTGCACAAACCAACATCGGCAGGGACTTGAAGATGAGTGAGGTCCGTCGCAGTGCTATTCTAAGGAGATGGCGAGAATCGAGGATTTGCGACTCATTGTTGCGAGAGCTCTTGATGTCATTCTTGCGGGCTTGCATGAGCCCCAACCCCGTGTCTTTCGGCGAATGCGGTCACCCTCCAGCCATCGCCAGCCACCCATTGCCCAGCCACTCGCATGTCACGATCATCAGAGGTGCAGCAAGCCGCGAACGTGGTGCGGAGTATGGAGTACGGAGTATTCCGTGGAGGTGCCATGAATAGATTGAAATCATAGCCGCCCTACTCACCCGCTTGCAGGCTTGACGCTGTGGCTCTCAAGGAGCATGGCGATAATGAGACTGGACGAGGTCGTGAGCAACAAGCGCTGCAGCTGGGCTCGGCCATCCTAGCGACTGGACGTCGACGTGCCCAGGTTCCCCAGACCACGCCGGCGGCCGCGGACATGAGAGACACGGCGGCTGCGTTGTAAGACATGAGCCATACCGGCGGCATTGTTCAGTGACTGCAACGTTGACGGCCTACCGGTGTCGAGCTTTCAGAAGCGGTCAGCTTCAGCGACCGGTAGTTCATAGAGGGAGAGTGGCCGTGATCAGAAGGTTGCTGGCTGGCCAACAAAGTAGCGTAACCAACATGAAGACGGTAGCTCGGCGGTGCAACTGAAGCGTAGCCGAGGAAGGACTCCGGAGAATGTTGGAGTAATCCGTCATTCCGTGGGAAGAACTTCGTACGGAGTACGGAGCAGACTTACTCTGTAGACGTATCTACGAAATGACATGTTTTTGCAGCAGGCCACTGCAACTACTGACTGATCTTCATTACATGTACGTAGAGACGCCTGTTAAATGCTCAAGACCATCGTCAGTTGCCAATCACAACACTCTGCCCTGAACATTTGAGAGCTTCCACAAAACTAGACTCACAGCGAAAAGCAAGGCCGTATTTCACGATGCATTCAAATGCGATTTGGATTGAGTAAGGTAAGGCATGGTTGTATGAGAATGCATATGCCAGCTCTGGATTGAACGGCCTTGCCATCGACTATCTCGGTTGGATTCCCAATCACTCACGCTCCACTCCGCCCGGGTGTTTCAATCTCCACAAACCCCGGAAATCTGGCTTTCTGGAAGCTTCGTCTTGAGCCAAGGGCCTATGGTGCCAGCCAATTGTCGTGAGACGATGGGGTCTGACCTGAGACCGAAGCCTGACCGCCAGAGCAACGCAGATCATCACCCCGTCCCACGAAATTGGCAATGATATTGGAAATACGGAATATTCTGTACAGGATTAGCCGCGTCCACATCATTTCCGTCGGAGGCTGCGTTGCTCCGTCAAGATTGTTGCTTCCTGCATCGTTCGAGGCGCAGACGACAAGTCTGCCTCGTCAACGGCCCGTCGACGAATCTACCGATCGAAAGTTTGACCACATCTCCTTTTGAGCTCAGAACGACGACCTTTCCAGTTCGTACGGCGTGTAGGAGAAAAGTAAGCCCGAGCTGCAGAGCTGCCTTACAGACAGCATTGAAACTCTGGAAGTGTCAACAGGCTCGTGATAGCAGCATCCATGGTTGAACTTTTCCTACTGACGGAAAATAAATCTCACAGAGGGCTTCGCAGCGCCCGGTGTGCCCTCTCACAGCTGTTCAGCATCTGTTCTCCGTCTGTTCACCATCTTTACGGTGCCCTGAACATGCGCAAACGCCCTCGGTAACCGCTGAAGCCCGCCACCTCGCCCGCCTGATTCACTGCACCCGAGCTGCTATTCATACCCTTATATCCCCCAACAACAGTATTTCTCCCAACAAGCCAGTCGACTGAGGCCAAGGGCCGATTTGGCTCAGTCGGCTGGCTTCTCGCCACAGCCTTCCTCCCGGCAGGTCCCAAGGCCACGGGTTCAATCCCCGGCCCTGGTTTCAAAAACCTGCCGCGAGACGGGTTAGCATCACAAGGCGGGTGCAATGACTACAAGACCAAGGAGTCTTCTCGGGGGTGACGCATCCTTGGGTCCTGAGGTCGGATGTGGCGAGCTTTCTTTTTTGCAAGCTGTGCATGTTGGATTTCGCGAGAACGGGAGAGGAGACGCGTTGTGGTGTCTTATATGTTTATGTCGCTACCTTTTCCGTTACCTCGCTTAACACTGGATTCTTCTTGCTGGCATCTTCGGCTATAAGCGCCGCGCGCGTTGCGACGCCAAGTAGGGAGAATAGAATGCTCCACGACACTTGTCATGCCGCATTGAGGTACTGATTTTAAGCATGATCTCAACTGATTTTCTCTTCGCTCTTTAGGCGGATTGCTCGCTGGAACATAGAGTAGAGCAGGGGTTGTGCTCTGCGAGATGGCAAGCGTCTTGAAGTAACAATGTGGCCCTGTCTGCTGCTCCCCTTTTCAATGTGAATGAGTGCTAATCATGCATTACGCTTGATGCAATTGAGAGGACTCACTACACGTACATGCACTGCAAAATGAGCGGCACGAGGGCAAGTTATACGGCGCGAGTCTCGGCAAACCGATGACACTTTGCGTCCGATCCCGGAAGAAGTATGGAAGTCGGTGACATTTGCCTGAACTTTATATATACCTTGGGATCAATGCGTTCGCTTGGTCGGGGTCGCTTGGTCCGTATTACTGCTGTGATTCTCAATAGTGTTGCGGCTACGGTACCCGAGCGCTCCGGTGGCGGGGAGCTAGCCAAGCTAGGGGCCCCTTTCATACCTGACTCAGGGCCTATTGGAAGACATAAAAGTACACGCTCAAACTAAGAACTCAACCTTCACAAACTCCAGTTCACGGATCACCAGTGTCTGGGTTCGGTTAATGGCTGTGCTGGAAGGGGTCTGTCTGTTGCATCGTATGCCAGAAGCAGCAGAAGCAGCAGCGCAAGCGTCAATCTGAGGCGTGCGACCACGCGCTCGACGATGCCGTCATCGAAGCCAAACACCCGGCAAACTCCGCCACCCGATGCAGCACGTCAAAGTCCCGATGCCACGGAAACGACGCCCCTGTTGGTAGGAGGACAACTGGCGCCCGACGGAGATGAAGAAGCATCAGCCCTCGCAGAAAATGGAATCGCCAAGAGCGCGGCGGCTGGCAAGCCGTTGCCAAAACTGCAGATCGCGCTGCTCTGCTACGCCCGCATGATGTAAGAGTCCCTTCAAATGCCATTGACCTCGACGAACGTGCAGCTCATCTGAGAAGGGAACCCATCGCATTCTTCTGCATCTTCCCGTACATCGGGCCGATGGTGGCGCGCAACGGCAATCTGCCCGACTCGGACGTCGGCTTCTACAGCGGGCTGATCGAGTCCGTCTTCTCGTTCACGCAGATGCTCGTGCTTCTCATCTGGGGCCGGCTGGCGGACCGCATCGGCCGCAAGCCGGTTCTCATCTGGAGCCTCATCGGCATGGTCATCGGGCCGGCGCTTTTCGGCATGGCCAGCTCCATCTCGCAGATGATCTTGTTCCGGTGCCTGGCCGGTGTCTTCTCCGGATCGAGCCTCATCATCCGCACCATGGTCGGAGACCACAGCACGCCCGAGACGCAAGCCGTGGCCTTCAGCTGGTTTGCCTTTGCGGGGAATATCGGCATCTTCTTGGGACCGCTTATCGGCGGCGTCGTGGCCGATCCGGCGAGCCAGTACCCCGGGCTGTTTGGGGGCGTCAAGTTCTTCGAGGACTACCCCTATGCGCTGCCGGGATTTGTGGTCGGAGCAATAAGCGCGACGGCTGTCGTGATGACTGCGCTGTTCCTCGAGGAGACGCTGGTAAAGACGGAACTGGGCAGCGGTGAATTAGCCCAGGCGACTGAGGAGACGTCGCGAGCTATGACAAGCGGGCAGCTTGCCGAGGCCCCCGGAGTCGGCATCGTGCAAATGACGATCTGGCAACTTGCCAAGGCCCCTGGAGTCGGCATCGTGCTATATACGTATGGTCACGTCATGTTTCTGGCGTTTGCCTTTACCGCCATCATGCCCATTGCCCTCTTCACGCCAGTCTCGCTCGGCGGTATCGGCTGCAACTCGTTTCAAATATCCATCTACATGGCTGCGCAAGGCGGCAGCCAAGCATTGTGGCTTTTGCTAGCCTTCCCCTGGCTTCACAAACGCGTGGGAACCAAGAAGGTATTGCGTATGTGTGCCGTCGGCTATCCCATCTTTTTCGCTGGATACATAGCCATGAATGCCCTGCTGCGGCAAGGGAGCAAGACGTCCATGGTGTGGTTCTGGATCGTCGGTCCGATCATTGCCTTGGTTGGGCCCGGGGTGTCGATGGCTTTTACGGCTGTTCAGCTGGCTCTCAACGACGTCTCGCCGAGTCCGAATCTGTTGGGCACGCTCAATGCGCTCGCACTCACAAACTTGAGCGCCATTCGGTCCGTCGCGCCTGGTGCTGCAACGGCGATCTACGCCATCGGAGTTCGCAACCAGATATTCGCTGGGCATCTCGCCTTTGTCCTTCTCATACCCATTTCGGCGGCTCTCTTGATCGTGCTCAAGTGGCTCCCGGATGGCAAGAAATAGATGATAATCCATAGACGATAGAAAGTGAAATTGAGATCCTGATGATCTAATGTTATCAATTTTGACTATGAGTTCGCCCCCTGGATCGCTATAAATGGAAAGTTTAAAATCAACACGTTTTTGTCCTTATTATGCCGTTGATGAAAAGGGGAGGGGGCAAAGGAGACGCTAACAATGCACCTTTAAGACCGAAAAGCATACTTTTGGCACCCCAAAAGCTGACTCGCAGCAATTGGCCTGGTGCTCTCAAACGTTGTCGTCCCCGACCACACTAGTGCCGGCGCTGTTTCCACCACAGGCGTGCTTTGACCCATACCTCTTCCACTCAAAGGTCTGTTTAGGCTTCTGCTTGATCGCTTCCCTGAGCTTTTCCTCGCTCCTCTGCATCCATACGCCGACCGGGGCCGTGCTAATGGGATACAGAGGCATGCTGTCGCCTCTCATCAGGAAACCATCAGATATTTGCTTATCGTAGGAAGCAATGATGTCCATGTCGGCCGCCACCTGCTCACAGTAGCTATCGAGCGGCAGATCATTGACGTCGTGGCCGAAGGGGTTCTCAATCTCGCGGCCGATGAACAGCAGGCCGAGGATGATGTAGCTAGCAGCAATAGTGGCCGGGATGGCAACCCATTGGAGCAATGGCACGAGCTGGAACGGAAGCAGGACCACGTAGAGCCAAGTAATCTGCGAGATGGCAATGGTGTACGCAATCGGCAGGGGCGTCGAGAGAACACGTTCTGTCCCGGTCAGGGCGTCATTGAGAACGGAGAGGTTATTGTAAGCGAGCGTCTGCTGCATCGGAACCCGGAGCTGGTCATTCTTGACGAGTGAGTCGATGGCGATGGCGATGTGATTCAGGATTTCTAGAGGAAGATTGCCCAGCGGACGAGTCGCTCTCTCTAATAAAGGATTAGCGTGGGTCGCAATGCAGTGATATGAATTGCAAGCTTACTGAGGGTCTTGCGAGGATTGCTCGCGGCAAAGGAGACGCCGAGATATTCGCCAACGCTGTGGAAGAATCTCTTCCTGCCGACGTTGATCATGGAGACATCCGCATCGGTCGCAGCCTTGGCAAAGGTGTCGAGGTGACCGACGAGATGCTGCAGGTCTGGGTAGGCCGTATATGGCTCAAACCGCAAGCTATGCTTGAGCGAGATGGCAAACGCCACGACGAGGTTCATAGAGCTGATCTTCTTCAGCATGATCTCCCGGGGATCCTGATCCGGCCGATCAGCGGCGTGAATCCAGAAGACGCGACCCAGGATCTGCGAGGACTGCAACAACGCAGCCCAGTATTTTCTCCCCTCGGCGTATCGCTCGTATGCAGTTGAGTTCCTGAACGACAGGCCCAAACCGACGACGAAACCAGTGATTGTCAGCAATACGGCGTTGGCACCGAGGCCATCCCACACCTTTTGGTGGATCACGGTAACCGCCGTCGTCCAGGCGCTGATGAACAGGAGCGGGAGGATCAGCTTCGGAACGATGCTGCCGTGCATCTGCAGAAAGATGGGCCATTTCGAATGCTTGGCAGTGTCTCGCGGGCCGGTAAAGTAATCGTCGAGATCGATTTCTCCGCGCTTGTGATGGTGGAAGTTCTGAGGCGCCACAGGGACGACAGGTGACATGGGAGAGTTGACCTGCTCCAAGGGAATCTCCAAGCTGCGCATGCGCTTGGGTTCCTCGTGAAACGCCTCGTTGCTCATCTCGCCGCCGTCCGCCATGGTGCCTGGCGGGTTCGATGCAATGCAGAGTCGTCGTAGGTCGTGGATCTTTGAGGTATAAAGAAGGAAGGGACCGGCTCAAAATGGAACTTGAGTAAAGAATGACAGGAACGAATGTCGTTTTGCAAGTGAGACAGAAGAAGAAGTAATGAAGAAGAAGAAAAGCCGCTGCCGAATGCCAGGCAGGCCGGTAGGGCTCCGTTTCTTCGCCGACTCCCTTTCGAGTCTAGACCTCGACAGCGGTGGCCATGCAGTCCCTGACACGACTCCCTGCGCCCTACGGTCAATGAAATGCAACTGCGCCGGCAGGGGTGGCATTGCCGGGAGCCAAACAAGGCGGACGACACGGCATCGCCCGACGGCGGCGGGCTTCAAAAGTGCAGGGGTGCGACGCCTCGGTTTGGGGGCGCTTTGTTTCACATCTCGAGTGAATCACGTAACGCGGGGCTCGCGTTGCACGAGATGAGATCAGCGAGGATAAAGACCCGAGCCATTCATGGTGTATCTGCACCGCTTCTTCGTCTGAATCGTCCCTTTCTTGAGCCGTGGACAGATGAGCGCAGACCAAAAATACCTTCGGAGGCGGTGCTGACAGGCCTTGATAACAGACCAAGCCGAAACAAGCCTTGCCCCTGATGCAGCACCCCTGCAGGGCTCCATCTGCTCGGGCCAGCCCGCCACTGAAATCCCACACGGCAGCCTTCAGCCCAGGAGTAAAAAAAGAAGGATTCGCTTAGGAAGGGGCAAAGGGGAGCGCCAGACGACCGGAAACTTGCCGCTGTTCCGGCGTGAGCAAACACTCATAAAAGTCATCGTAGGTTGAGGCTCTCCAGCAGTGGCGAGGACACAGCACACCATGAGCGGTCGCCCTCCACCGGGGGTCAAGGTTCTTTGCCTCGGTTACGTGTTCCAACGGGTCTTCATCTCACTGGCCATTGGCGATGAGCGACTCGGAGCAGCGTTGGGCGGTTCACAGCCACCGTCTCATTTGCATACGGCCCACGTCGCGGACGAGTGGACGGCTTCACCCCAAGGTCAAGGTCAATGGCTCCGCTCGCTGCATGCCAAAGGGGCCATTACGCGACCATGCTTGCTTGATGCAACGGCCGTGAGGTCCGAATAAGCTAGAGCTCTCAGGTGCGTCCCCGTAGGTTCGGGCGACTTGTATCAGCGTCTTCCAACGGCCTGTAGCTTGAACCCCGAAGATCAGACTGTGACACAAGAGGGGCCAACCGCCTTCAGCTGTCGTCTCACGTACAACCTGAAGATGCGCGCGTTCGAAAGCCCATCCTCACTGTACGTTTCGGGTCCGGTCCTGTTTGATGCGCTCTTCTCAGCCAACATCGCTTGGACAGCCACTTTCTGCTGCTCACGCCGTCTGATGCGCTGGTGCTAATCTTGCTGCTCGCGGACTGATTCAACAGTAATCGACGGGTACGCGAGCAAATATCGAGCGCAATAGCTGTAAAGTAGGATTCACAAATTCTCGTTTTGCATCTCCTTTGACGAAGTCTACCGCAAGAGCCAGCGTACCATCGACGTGATGCACGGTGTCTTTGACGTGGCAGCATGGCATTTGAAGGTGATGCAAGTGGGCATCCCAGCCACGACGAAGACAATCAGCCGCACTCTGGCGTCCATAGATGCAAGTTTGTGAGAAACACATCCACAAAAACTGTTGCCGCACTAGCTTTCCGGAGTTGTTGGCCCTCTGAAGACTAGATGTGGCAGGCAAATACCTACATGTACTCTATTGGCGAGCCTGTGAATGGCTATACCCTTCTACCTTGATGAGCGCGAGTTCTCTTGGAGCAATGCAATTGACCTTAGACGCTGCAATACAAGCACCGCCGAGGGGCGCGCCTCTGGCTCGTAAGCAACCATGTCGAGGAGCAGGCCAGCAAATTCCTCCTGCTGACGAGCGGAGAGATGCGATGCCTGCTTTGCAAGTCGGCCACCAATCGACTCATCAGAATACTTATCCTTGAACCACCACTCCGGTTCTGTGGTTTTCAGATCTCGTCCCGGCTCGTAGTAACCGTACTCGCCAAACTTGAACTTCCCCTTCCAATGTTGAGGTATGGGACCGAGATAGCTCACAACAGTGCCAACAAGAGCCTCAAATATCCGAAAGCCTACGGGAAATAAGAAGTGTCCGCTAGTTACCTGGAAGAGGACGCACGCAAGTTGCCAAATATCGCTTTTCACGGACGGCAGATACCCGAAGCAGAGTTCCGGAGGGAAGAACTCAATAGGACTTCCGAGCGACGAGGGTGGACGATCTGCGAAGAAGGCTTGGCCGAAGTCGAAGATTCGGATCCGTGTGAGCACAGAATAGTCCAGACCTGAGAATTTAGAAGCCCGAATGACCTGCCTCGGGGCATGCGGCGAGCGCGACCCATTCGGAAGTCTGAGATTTTCAGCCTTGATGGGCCCTAGCAGTTCATGTATGCGAACTTCAGATTTGGACTGAATATCTGGAAGCTCGAATGCAAAATTATATGCGGTAAGGTCTGTGAAACGGAGTTTATCAATTAGCCCTAGCCAGTCCAAACCAGATGTAGGGAAGAGAAAGTTAAGCTCACCACCGTGGCAAACTCCGTTGTCATGAAGAAACGCCACAGCGCTGGCGACCTGTTGGCACACCTGATGCCGCGTAGAGTCGGACAGCACTGCATCGACCTTAGGGCTCTGAAGGTTTGGCCCTAAGGCGGGAAGTATGAGGCATTGATGTTCGCCGTCGGGACCAGATATCTTGAATGAGTCGCGCAAGGCTAGCACATTTGGATGTCCAGGGCCGGCGACGGCGCTGAGATGTTGGAAGATTTCTAGCTCATAAGCCTCGCCAACATCAGCACAGAGGATTTTCAACGCGAAATACGATGGTGTTTGCGCGCAGGTGCGAACCAACCAGACTGTCGAGAAGCCGCCGTGGCCGAGCTTGTGGATGATTTGGTAGGACTGCTCATTTGCGTGGACCACGTCGAGAATATCTACTGGGTGGTAGCCTCCGGGGACATATTTTTCGACGTCTTCAACATAGTTCATTAGCGGCTGACGATACCGGAAAGGAGGCAATGACTCGTCAGACATTGCGACTGATGTTCCGTAAATGAAGAACTGGAGATAGAGAATTGTTGCCAGTTAGGTTTGCGTCGTTCGTCCCCGCTCCTGTGTATCCAGGTTGTACGGCCGGCCCTGCAAACCAACGGCTCTTTTCGCCCCCAACATGGATCATCCGGCGGCCAATCCTGGCTCCCAATGCCCAGGCGAAGATGAGATTCCAATGAATTCGCACGAACATCTCCACATGAGAAAATGCACAGCTCACAAATACGTCAGTGCTCTTTATACCCTCCGCTGAGGGGCCGACCCAAGCTTTCGGGTCGTGGCATTCGTAATTCACACACTCATCGACTGGCTCGCAACCAAGGACAGCCTCTCGAAGTCAGCGATACAATCGCCCTTCTCTCACGGTAGCCGCGATCCATCAGCATGATGAGACAAGTACGGAGGTAGCGAGTTTAGCCAATAGGAGTTGGGTGCTACGTGCTGAGGCTACAGTCGGGGCATCGTGAACGAGGCGACACCTCGGCCGACGAGCTCCTGCGCATGACCGGAGAAGCCCCGTTCTTGACGTAACTATACCATCGAAATTCCTCGTGTTAGGTAATAACAGCATTTGTCTCTTTGCTAGACGATCTTTTCCTGATGCTCTGGTTGGTGACGTCTCATCGATGTGCGACATTTGGAGCTCTCCTCCATTCCAGCCGGAGGCAATCACACGTCGCAAGCTCTTAGGCCCCTCCGATTGGCATGGAGTCGACGACGTGAGAAGGGGATACCTCTCGTCTTATCTCGCAGCCGTCATTGTTCGGTTTGTGGCACCTGCAACATCGATCTCGCTGCTCCGACATCACCATGGTGTCAACTGAACGTCGTTGTTAATCGAACCAGGCGACGGCTCACGTTTAAACACAACATCGCGCGTCAAACATGGAACACGAGGGCCGTCCGGTCCGCTATCCGACTCCAAGCGTGTCGGCAAATGGCGTATGTCGAACCGACGACCCGGCGCTGGCAGAGAACAGCCCGGTCAGCTCGCGACAGCCACCACCATACGGCGACGAGAGGGCGCCGCCGCAGTACCAGGAAGAGGTTGCGAACGAAACGAAGACAAAAGCGAAGGCAAGAAGAACAACCTTCGTTAGGTTGCTCACATCGATATTTGTCACCGTGCTTGTGTCCCTCATCGTCGCGGCTGTAGTTGGAAGGATTCATGACGGCCAAGGCAAGGCTAAAACGGACAATAACAGCAGCCAGCAGGCTGAAACGTGCGTCGTCTTTGAGCGCCCCCGTCGGAAATCCGATAAAAAGCTGACTGTAGCAGAGAAAGCATGGAGCGATTCACAATGATGTCGACTGAAGCGACTGCGCTCTCCGACACGGCCCAAACAACATCTTCAACCACGGGCACTTCGGCCACGACGACAAGATCCAGATCGAGCCAAGCACCGACAACGCCGCCGCCCTTGACGTCCATCGACTGTGCTTCCATGGCATATGTCACTAGCGCGACGCCTCTGACAACATTTCAATCGATGGCCATCACAAGTCGTGACGGCGTGCTCTTCCCTTCTGCTCATACGACGGATGGTACTATGCTGGGGGCGGCCGTGTACTCATTTAGCGGGTGTCTATGGGCACAGGCCTCATACGGGGTCAGCAGCGACGACGAGGTGAAATATCGCTGTGGCATGGCCTGTCCTTCAGGCATCGGGCTGCAGAGAGAGAGTAGTGCTTTATGATTGAATCAAAGGTGGTTCCCTGGTTCTCCTGTTGTTGGCTCTGGAATAAGTTGAACATATCTAGCGGTCCATATATGCTGGCTTTCCCGATGAATACTTATTATGATGCAAGCAAAGCTTCCACTGCGTTCTCTGGCGATAGAATGCGATGCGTAGTATCAAGGGGCCAAGCTGGTCTAGGGTAGTCTGGACTCTGCACTCCAGGTCTAGCCCGCCAAACCAATGACAGCGCGGCCCCACCTGTTCAAGAAAAGATGGAAATTCTCTTGTCAAGTGAAGTTCGCGTAGCTCTTGGTTTTCTCCATAAAGATACTACTCACCCCTACGCCCGCCAGACTCAATGCAAGCATGGCGGCCGGTGACGAGCCTTCTGTCGAGAACAGCGCTCCCGTGGAGCAGCGCAGCGACGCTCCGAGCGACTCCAAGCCTGACTCTACGCCCGCGAGCGAAACCCCAGCTGGCTCTGGCGCCGATTCGAACGCTGAGCGCAATGACGGAAAGGGAGGAGCCAGGAAGCGCGGGGACACCGGTAGACAAGAATGGCGGTAGGTCACCCGACGCCTCGGGATGACAACATCGCCAATGGAGCTGACCAGACAGTAGTCGCGAGCAGAAGAACGCCAACAAGCGCAAGAAGCAAGACGACTGGCGCGAGTTTAAGCGGCGCAAAGTAAACGCCAAGGGCGAAGCGATCCAGGTCGAGAGCAAAACCAACCCGTTCTCCAAGGACGAGATTGCCGCCGAGGAGCGCCGACCGAAGCGCAAGGTGGCCGTCATGATCGGCTACGCCGGCACGGGCTACAAAGGCATGCAGGTCAACGGCGACGAGGCCACCATCGAGAGGGACCTGTTCCAGGCATTCATCGAGGCAAAGGCCATCTCCAAGGCCAACGCCGACGACCCGCGCAAGTCGAGCCTGGCGCGATGCGCCCGAACGGACAAGGGCGTCCATGCGGCGGGCAACGTCATCAGCCTGAAGCTCATCATCGAGGACGAGGACATTGTCGAGAAGATTAACGCCCTGCTGCCGGAGCAGATCCGCGTCTGGGGCATCCAGCGCACCAACAACAGCTTCAACTGCTACCAGTACTGCGACTCGCGCTGGTACGAGTACCTCATGCCGAGCTACTGCCTGCTGCCGCCGCACCCGCAGACGTTCCTCGGCAGGAAGGTCGCCGAGCTGACGAAGGAGTACGGCGCCGAGGAGGTGGTGGCCGCGAGGATGGCAGACGTCCAGGACTTCTGGACCGATGTGGAGGAGAAGGAGGTCAAGCCCATCTTGGCGGCGTTGGACCCTGACGTTCGCGCCGCGGTCTTGGAGCAGCTGCACGTTGCCGATGGCGAGGAATCAGACAAGCCCGAGGCTTCGGAGGCAAAGGGCGAGTCTGCAGCGGCAGAGCAGTCTGAGTCTGCCCCGGGTGCAACCGACGGACAAACGGCCAAGGTCACCCTCACGAGCGTTAAGCCCAAGAACCGCGAGCTCGGCCCCGTCGACTTTGCGCTGCGAGACATCAAGGCTGCCTACGTTTCGGCCAAGCGGCGCTATCGGATCGGCACCGAGCGGCTGCAGAGGCTGCAGGCGGCGCTCGACAAGTACGTCGGAACGAACAACTTCCACAACTACACGGTGCAGAAGCCCTTCACCGACGCCTCGGCCAAGCGGCACATCAAGTCCTTCGAGGTAAACCCGAAGCCCATCATCATCGGCGACACGGAGTGGCTCTCGCTCAAGGTGCACGGGCAGAGCTTCATGATGCACCAGATCCGCAAGATGGTGGGCATGGTCAGCCTGGTGGTGCGGTGCGGGACGGACCTCGACATCATCGAGCAGAGCTACGGGAACCGCAAGATCGCGATCCCCAAGGCGCCGGGGCTGGGGCTCCTGCTGGAGCGCCCGGTGTTTGAGAACTACAACCGGAGGGCCAAGGACCAGCTGAGCCGGCCGGAGATCGACTTTGATCGCTACGACGAGAAGCTGCAGGCGTTCAAGGACAAGCACATCTACACGCGCATCTTTGACGTGGAGGAGAAGGAGAACACGTAAGTGACTGGCATGACGCTGTCGATGAGTTGACTGTTTGCTGACTGGGGACCAGGTTCCATGCTTTCTACAACCAAATAGACCAGTTCAAGTCGAACCACTTCCTGTGGCTCACGGCGGGCGGGCTGGCCGTTGCCGAGATTCTGAAGAGCGCGGGCGGCAAGGTCCAGGAGGAGGTGGACAAGGAGCTCGGCGACGAGGACGAGGATCCGGAGGGCGGCGAGGGTTAGACGCGCTAGGCGCGCTGAAGTGTAGCTATTTCGTGATGAAGTGATGGGAATAGAATTTGCATGACCCAAGTCGCGGCGAATAAGGGGTCCAACGAAAATGTGTCTGTCAGTGTCTTTGTAAATGTGCAAGTTGCCTTGGGTATCTATACGAGATCTGTCCGCAACCCGATTTTCCAACCCAAAACGCCATTTCAAAGCAATAATGTGACGCTCACTCATTTCTGTCACCGCCCAGCGTTCGTCGCCGCCGTAGCCCCGTTCGTTGTTGCCGTAGACCCGTTCGTTGTCGCCGCAGCCCCGTTCGTCGCAGGCGCCGTCGCAGGCGCCGTCGCAGGCGCTGGCGCACCCTCGCCTTCGTTCTTCGTTAGCCGCTCCCATGAGCCGCCGTGCTTCCCCGCCAGCTCCTTCATGCCGGAAGCCTCGAGATCGTTGAGCAAGCTCGATACCTGGGCGGCGTCGCGCTCGATCTGGGCCTCCTTTGCCTTGCGGTCGGCGTCTACGCTGCCGAGGGGACCGAACACCCAGAGCTCCTTGATGCGGCGGGACAGGGTGAGTAGTTCCTTGATGGACGAGTACTGCAGGCTTGTCAGCAATTTGCGCCCCTTTTTCAGTTGGGCGAGTATGATGAGTGAAATGTGCATGGGAGGGACCAGCGTACGAGGCCGTCGAATTCCATCTTCATGGATATGCCCGCCACGGCCATGGTCTCGGGGGTGGCGTTGTTGCGGTCGCCCTCCTCGGCCTGCACGGTGGCGAGCATCATGAGAGTGCGGTAGCGGGTGAGGATGTCGGCGACGAGGCGGTTGTGGATGTCTATTTGCGGCATCAGCGACTGAATGTCTATCTGGATGTGCAGCTCACGAAGTCGACAAAGCGTGAGTGAGTTGCAATTTGAGCTCCCCGAACGGAGGCCCGCTCGCGCATCAAGCGACGGCACAATCCAGGCGTTTATGAGGAGTGGAACGTACCCATCAAGTTGGACGAGGCGGGTTGAGAGCGCTCCATCGTGGCGGAGAAGCGGGATGAGTTGAGTTTTGATGTCGATAGAGTTGAAGATGTGAAGCCCGTGATGATGAGGGGTCCCAATAGGCTAGCGCCCGGGCGCCGCTGTTATGTAAGGCTCGCTGGCCAGCGCTGAAGCAACCACTGAAGCTTTCCCAAACCACTATAATTGAGCGCCTGTAATTGAAGCCAGCAAGCCGCAGGCTACGAAGGCTAGCAAGGCCACAAGGCAAGGCAGCAAGGCAGCCAGCTCGTATGCAAGGCAGCAAGGCCATCATTGCGGCAATGCGCATACTCAGTACTCCGTAGAAACGGAATATAAAGTATACTCATACAATACACCAGACCCGTGATGATGAGCTGCGACTGGTGGGCACGTGGTGGGGTGGTGGGGCTCGAGCTGCGGCGCGGCTCCAGGACGGCATCTTTAACCATCGAACTTGCAACTCCCACATGGATTTAATGTCTTCGTATTTAAAGCATCTGACAGCTACATTCTTCCTTTTTGAAAAGCTCTTTTGGCTTTGGAGTGAACTGGCCGTTGCTACATGCATGGGTCTTGATGAGCGGCCGCCCCCAAACCAACCCACGCGATTGTCTCGTGAAGTTACACAGCGTCGAGTAGCACCCGACATCTTACGAGCTTGCGTCCCTCACCCTAGTTTCAGCGACCCAAGTCGACCACTCACAGCAGCGCACAGGCAAAGAGTCTGACTTGGACAACACCCTTGCAGTGCCGACCAGATTTACTCGTCCTCTATTACTCGCGCTTCGCAGTGTCGGCCTGTGGAGAGGACCGTGGTCGCTCTAGGACGTTAGCGCTTATGCCTCAACACCAACCATCCCGGTAACCGGCACACCCGCGGGCCGCCTGTGCCACCGCAAGGGTCTTGTCTTGTTGGACGATCGAGGTCCCAAAACGGTGAACAATGAAATAGACGTCTCGATCTTGCATATGAAGCAAGGCGTGGGCGAAGAATGGACGGCTTAACGGCCGGTCCACGGGCGACCGCCTTCGTCTCACCACGATCAGCGTCCGACCGACGAGAATAGAATCTCACCCTCGACCGCCTGCGCCGTGGCGCCGCCCCTGCCGATGAATCTGGGCGCGCTCCACCGCCTCGCGCAGCAATTGGCTCGACCAGCAATGAAGGAGCCCGCACCGCAAGGGTTGAGACACCCGTCTCCAGTCTGACGACCATTAATCAGCCCAGCCGCAAGAGCGCGGTGGCCCAATGCTCTGCCGGGGGCGATGGTCACGGTTTGTCGGGCTTCTCGACTCTTCATCATCATCTCCTTGCCTGGCTCGGCCGAGTCTTGCTGTCGACGAAAGACGCTGCGCGACGGCGGAAGAGCAATCCCACCGCCCGACGATCCGCATCGTGTGCACCTCACAGCTCGTCGACACAACTGGTCTGCGAGACCACCGCCGCAGCCATGTCGTCAACCACGCTTGCGACGACGACCATGACTGGCTCCGCGCCAGCCATTACGTCGTTTTCGCTCAATCCTCTCACGACGGCCTTTTCTCGGCCGGCAGACTGCACCGGCCTCTATAGATCCTCCTTCCTGACCGTCATGGACCTGTCGTCGACCTGTATGCCCGACGGCTTCCACTCCGAGTCCGCCTCGTACTTTTCCCCGGGTCTCGTCTGCCCATCGGGCTACGTGAGCGCGTGCCACGACAGTACCGGCGCCGCCTCCCTAACGACTGTCACCTGCTGCCCGACGCTCAACAAAGATGTTAGCCTGTCGTGCGTAACGGCATCCACGTTGACTAACGTCTGGGCGACCTTCTTCTGTACCTGGATCGGGCCGAACGTGAAAACGTCCCTGCCAATGACGTTCAGCGATAATGGTGTCACGAGCACCGTGATGCAAGACTTCAAAAGCCCCGGCGGCATTAATGCCTATGGCGTCCGGATGGTGTATCAGAAGACGGACTCGACGACCAAGAAGGCCAGCATCACGAGGCGACCCGCCTCGCAAACGAGCGGCACCGACGCCTCTTCAGCCACAGACGACGGATCCTCCCCGACTTCATCCCCCTCTGACTCCGACGGCGGTCTCTCAACCGGCGCAAAGATTGCGATCGGCGTCGTCGTTCCCGTCGTGGTCTTGGCCATTCTGGCCGGCGCGTTGCTGTGGTGGCGGAGGCGGCGGCGACAGAGCCCACAGGAAGGAGGCCAGTTATACAAGTATGAACCGGCGACAGCACCACCGCAGCCGCATTCAGAACTGCACGGAGAGGCCGTGCAGGAGATGGAGGGAAGCGCCGTCAACCCTGTTGAGCTTCCGGCGACGGAGCCGCATCAGTGGCAACGGCAGGCTGAAAAATGACCAGTTGGCTTGTTCGCGTATTGTCACTTAGCGTTTTTTGTAACTTACAAGTAATATACTTCTACGTCTATTTCTTGGCCAGTGAGCTGAGCTCAGGAGACTTGCTGAACTGACTGCTCATTGACGGGGTAGATCGACTTCAGAGATGTCCAGAACAGCTCTAGATCGACGTATAAAAACACCGTGCCAGGCGATTTGGTCCAACACTGATATACGCAGCTTACGATGGTATCAATTTGAGAGATGATGCTACGCGATTCCTTAGGCTGCCGAGCCCGTACGGCGCCGACGATCTGGATGACCCTGCCGGCCTTTGCGGCTCTGAAGGCTCGGATAACCTTACCGGCCCGGATGACCCGCACGGCCCTAATGCCTACGGTGGTGACGATGGCTATGTTACATATAGCTACAAGGATAGGGATTATAGTGATGTAGAGGAAGGATTCGGCTACTATGACTATGACTATTAGGCCAGCCCGTCGCTGGCCTGAGGACAGACTTCTTCTATTTAAAAATTAAGGAGGGTATTTATTGCGCAATGCCTTAACTCTTTCCTAGGCTCCGGCTTGGCTCTCGCAGCACCTAGGCGTTCTGTTGCATGTCGACTTCGGTGGGATGCTGGCGCCTAGAAAGGCCAGCAACCCCGTGTTACATTGGGTGCGGCCGAGTTCGATTGGTCGCGCCATGTTTGGACTTCTGCACATCTGCAGGCATTGTCAGCCCGTCGATCAGCCCGTACGCTTGCCACGCCTCCTCACAAACCTCCACCTCCACTTCTCATCAAAATACTCTTTTCAAAGGATAGAGGGTTGCCAGTCAAATGCTCATGGATCAGCTCAAGCAGCGTTTCAAGTCTAGGGTCCTGCAGAGATGGGGTCACAGCTCCTCGCCCTCCTCCGGCCCCATATCGCCATCGACTCCCTCCACTTCTTCAGTCACATCCCAACATTCGCCGGCACGAAATAGCTCAGCGAACCACGGCAGCGGTGGCAGCGGTGGCACAGGTGTTTGGGAACGAGCATACGGCATTGTCGAAGACAGAGAGCCCAAAATCATGGAAAACTACAAGGCATATTTGAATTCTTTGAGGCAATGTTCGTCCAAGGAAGCTATTTTCGAACCCTTGGCCGCCAAAGATGTTACTGCAAGGCTGCAGGAGGAGCGAGAGAGAGACCAGTGGCGCCTTTGGGGCACGGGAATCAAAATCAGAGAGTCGGTCGAGAAACTTCTTAAATTTGCAATTTGGGCCAGTCCAATCGTCAATGACGCCATCAGTGCTCAACCACATCTTGCATTAGCCTGGTCCGGAGTTTCAATGCTTCTACCGGTAAGCAAAGCTCTCCACGTATCTTCGAAGCTCATGCTTACTTCAGTAGCTATTGACCAGAAGCACGACGCAACATGAAGCAATGATTCAAGGGCTTATTGAGATTACTGATCTTCAGATCTACTGGCGAGTAGCAGAAGAGATCTTTATCTCGGAAGGCCATACGAAAGAGTATCAAGAACTCCTCGACCCTCTAGCCAAAGTCTACTCTTATATCATCGAGTTTCATGCTAGTGTTGTTTGTCACCTTCACAAACCCGTCAGTCAGAGGGCTTGGAATAGCATTACTGGAAGCAACTGGTCAACTGCCAAAGTGAAGAGCTGTAGTGATGAGTGTGAAAAGCTCATTAACCCGCTTAAACAGCGAGAGCTGAGGGGGTCATGGAAGCTGCAGATCCAAGAGATACAAGAGTCGCAGCAAATCCTTCGCGAAGTTTGTCGAATAATGCAGAGCGGAAACGAGCAGCAGCAGCGACACTATGACGATGCAGCGGAACGAAGATTACTGGAGGCTTTTGCATCAGAATACAGGGATGCTAAAGACTTCAATCCGGATAGGATTGAAGGCACTTGCGAATGGTTCTTCAAAGACGAAAGATTCATCCGATGGCGAGATTGTAACAATTCAACTGTTCTCTGGGTTTCTGCGGGCCCTGGCTGCGGGAAATCTGTCTTATCCCGAGCCTTAGTCGACGAACATCGGCTCTCGACGAAAATCACGACGTCGGCGGTCTGCTACTTCTTCTTCAAAGACGGCGAAACACGGAGGGAGAGGCATACCGATGCTCTTTGCGCAATTTTGCATCAGCTCTTCACGCATGACCACACTGGGAAGTTGATACAAAGTGCGCTTCCCGCCTTCCGCAATTTTGCGGAGACGCTGTCGACGAATTTTGCAGAGCTTTGGCAGATCTTTCAGCAATGCACTAAGTTTCCAGATGCAACAAGGGTTATTTGTGTCCTCGATGCCTTGGATGAATGTAAAGAGGGTGGGGAGAAATTAGTACGGGAGATCGAAAAGTTCTGCATCGAGCGCAACGAGACTTCGACGGGCCTTCCCAGTGTCAAATTCCTCATCACAACTCGACCGTACGATGAACAGGATGCTTATTTCAAAAACAAAGCCAATTCTACCGCCTATATTGCTTTTGACGGCGACGAAAAGTCCGCAGACATTCGTCGCGAGATTGATCGCGTTATTGATTTCAAGGTTGAGAGTGTTTGCGGAGGTTTTGCAGAGCACGACCGAGACGCGCTTGCTCGGCATCTCAAAGACATGGATAACCGCACCTACCTCTGGCTTCATTTGACGTTCAAAATGATCGAGGAGCGGCGGAGCAGGTTCTCCAAGCTGAAACATGTCGAGGATCTTTTGAAAGGACTGCCATCCAAGGTCTCGGAAGCTTATGAGAGGATCTTAAGTAAGAACCAAAACCAGAGTGAAACGAAAGTCTTGCTCCAGATAGTTCTGGCTTCTTTCCGACCCCTTTCTATCTATGAGGCCAATGTCGCATTCAACTTAGCTCTGGCAAGCCATCCGCCTGAGTCTCACGAGGAACTCCTCAGGGAGTATTGTTGGTCGTCGAAAGCTGAGCTTCCAAATTTCATCAGGAACCTGTGCGGCCTCTTCATCAATGTCCAAGGTTCGAAGTTGTCTTTTATTCACAAAACTGCAAGGGATTTTCTTCTTCACGAACAGCGCCAAGGCTATTGGCAAGGCCACTACAGCCTGTCACAATCGCACAGCACGGTATCGCGGCTGTGCATAAAGTACTTATCGTTTCCCGACATTGACGTGCAGTCTCTTGATCTGGCTACCCGTTATAAAGAATGGGCTATCGTTGACGTTGGCGAAGAGACTAAGGTTTCTTCCATGGCAAAGTATCCATTCTTATACTATGCGTCTTACCATTGGTATCGGCATTACAAATCCCAGGAACCTTCCGCCGCTGAACAATCTCTCCAAGATGCACGTGCACTCTGTGACGTGACAAGGAGTCAAACAACTAAGTGGATAACAGCTCGCTGGGGGAAGGTTTTTGACCACTATGATCATGAAATAGTGGTGGCATGTCATTTGGACCTTCATTTGGTTATTCAGGACATACTACAAGACAGCTCTTCAAAAATACCTCGCGCTAGTTACGAAAAAGCGCTAGAGTCTGCGGCAAGGGCGCCTTGGGAGGAACTGGGGTTGATGTTGAGCCATGTTCCCGACGTTTCAATGAGACAGAGATGTCTTACGCTTTGCATGCTCAGTGCACACGGTGGAAAAAACTTAGCTTTGACGGAGATCCTATTCCGCGACGATGGGCACATCAATGCGCCGAAGAGCTTAGAAGCGAGCGCCGATGCCACATTCCTACTCGATCGAGCGACAAGATTAGGATGGAAAGAGATGGTGCGGAAACTGCTGAGAATGGGGGCCGATGTCAACTTCAAGAACCTTGAGGGGCAAACCGCTCTCCATCTGGCATCCTACTTCGATCGGGGGGAGGTCGCAAATATTCTGCTAGACGGCGGAGCCGACATAAACTCCCAAGACGACCTCGGACAAACAGCTCTTCACTACGCCTGCGGCGCCTGCAGTCAAGGTCACGCTAGTATTGTGCAACTCCTATGCGACCGAGGAGCCGACATTAATGTCCAAAACATTTGCGGAGACACAGCTCTCTGGACAGCCTGCAACAGCGGATATGTCAGCATCGTGCAACTACTATGCGACCAGGGACCCGATATAACTCTTCAAACTAAATCTAAATGCGACGCTCTCTGGATAGCTTGTTACCGTGGATATGCTAGCATTATGCAGATACTATGCGATAGAGGAGCCGATGTAGACTCCCAAAACACCCTCGGGCAAACAGCACTTTACATAGCCTCCGATCAAGGTCATTCTAGTATTGTGCAGCTACTATGCGACCGGGGAGCTGAGGTGAATCTTCAGGACCTTTGCGGACGTACCGCTCTTCTCATAGCCTCTGAACATGGCCATGCTAGCATTGTGCGGTCATTGTGCGATAAGGGAGCCGACTTCAGCCTTCCAAACGAAGACGGTCTCACAGCAGTCCAGGTAGCCTCCGACAAAGGTCATGAAGATGTTGTGAAGATACTCATCGATAACGGAGCCGATTGTCCACGTCGTAGCGGGGAAGTCGGAATCATCTGATATGCAACGGAACGGTTACAGGCTGCAAGAATCTAGGTTCTATAGATATTTAATGATAAATAGCTAATAAAGTAGCCGATTTGTACTTTAAGGTTAAAACGCATAAGTTATTATTACTTCTATTATATAGTTAAAGTTATCGTAAAGGCTTCGAGAAGGCTAGGGAAAATGGTTTAAAATAAATACCTTTCGGCCTCCAGAGACCCAAGGGAGGGAGATCTAATACACGTATTAGGCCAGGGCCCAGGAAAATAAGGCTCCGGGGCCCCGGTGGGTCCCGGCAGCCAAAAGAATTGCATAACGGAACTGGTCGAACCGAGTCGCGTTGAAGATGTACAGAGGAGGAGGCGGGAGGCTTTCCGTGGGGTTGCATCCGTGCTACCCCACGTCGTTTTACTTCGGGCCACTCGAGCAAGCAGCGCGACGATAATTCATTTCGTAGGGTTAGCTGGAGTGAGTCACCCGGGAAGTTCGTACGAGAAGCCAGTTCTTTGAGGTACTGCCCCTTCTCACTCCGATCGCAACGTTGGTGTGCGTGTCGTCGGGCCATTGTGAACACAGCAAGGGTCCGGTATCTGAATTCAGTTTTCCCTGAGCCTCACCGCCAGAGCCATTCCACACACCATACGCTGTCATTGAGATACGCATGCATTTTCTTGGGGCTCCGCCACCTCTTTTCGACGCCCTCCAAAGGATTTTGGACAATGCCTCTATGGACATGTGATCTTGAGAGCTGTTGTAGACCCGCTGTCCGCACTCTCGGCGACTGCGTGCTCTGCGACCGTCATCTATGTTCGCGTCATCTTCAAGCTGAGGCTCACAGCTGCCCTCGATGGGAGGTTGGTTTGTCTCTGACCCGGCTTATAATCTAGCTAACTGAAGACCTGGCAGGATGCAGATGCCTACGACCCTGCGGCTGGAGAAGCTGAGGAGCGCGAGCTCAAGGAGTTGATCAGCAAGATCAATACTCGTGCCCTTGAAGCCAGAGCCAGCAAATTACGCGAGGGCATACCTTGTACTATTCCGCAGCTTCATTATGGCAGAGCAGGACGAAGCTCTGTGATGGGCGGTATGAATTATCACATCGAAGTTCGTTTTGATGATGGAATCGCGTGGATCGCACGCATCCGCCGGTTCAATGCCACGTCGCCTCCGCCAGCGCTGCGAGACTATATTATTCAGAGCGAGGTTGCGACCCTGATGTTTCTCCATCAGACGAAAGTGCCTGTTCCACAAGTTTTTGACTTCGCACTCGAGCATCCAAGCAATGCTGTGGGAGTCGGTTTCATTCTGATGGAAAAGTTGCCGGGCAAGTCTTTGAGATGGTCCTTGGCAAGCCAGCAACAAAAGAGGAAGGTTATGGATCAGCTCGCGGACACATTCATCGAGCTTCATAACTATCCCTTTGATCTTTTCGGCTCACTCTGCAGTCCCGGGAAATCTCAAGTCGGCGCCTTTGCTCGAGAATCGCTCACCAACTTTGTACACTCCGAGATGCACACTACTGGCCCTCTCACTTCCTTAGAAGATTACCACATGTCCTCACTACGACAAATCTTGGAACTTGTTGTCAAGAAAGAGATGTACTCGCAGCAGGCCGTGAATGCCTACCTCATCCACCGTTTCCTCATTGACTTGGCCCCGCTTGTGCTGCCCTCCTCCCAGAGCGACAAAAAGTTCTACCTGAAGCACGCAGACGACAAGGGAGATCACATTCTGGTTGACGAAAACTTCAATGTCACAGGAATCATTGACTGGGAATGGGCTCACACCGCGCCACCTGCGCAGGCATTCAATTCACCAATTGGCCTCTTACCTGTTTCGGATTTCTACAGCGGCAAGAACAGTTTGGGAGACGATGAGGTCGTTTTTGCGCGCCTTCTAGAGGGAAAGGGTCGCCAGGACCTGGCCCGTTTTGTTTGGGATGGTCGCTTGCAGCATAGATTTAATTTTTGCTGCGGATATGATCTCGAGGACTGGGACGGATTCCTGGGCCTCTTTCGTGGACTCAGGGAAGCTGTATCAGTGGACGAAGGTTTGGAATGGGATGAGTGGAAAGCTGCTGCTTTACAACGCTATAAAGACGATCGTGGGCTACAGTTGCTATTAACCAGACATTAGGATGACTCGAAAGTACTATAGATCTACGCGCTTTCGCATACACCATTCGTCAATATCTATGATCTCGCTCGCTAGTGAGGAGGCGACAGATTATTTCAAGATGCAAATATTTATACAATACGGCTCTTTTAATCACCACTGCACGCCTTGTAACTTCATGGGAAGAGACAGAAGACGCTGCCCCGCCGCCGTTGGCTTGGGCAGCTGTCCCGCGCGGACGTTCACCTGCAGCGATTCGTGAAGCAGCCTCGGCGCCGCCAACGTAGAATCGCGGGCCTTGCGCAAAGCCACAAACTCCTCTTCAGTGACGCCGTCTTTGAGATGCTTGTTCTGGTCCCTGTGATCCTGGACACTCATCCACGGGACCGGAGAGCCACGGTCCTCGGGAGGATAGTCGTGGCCCGGCCAGAGTTTGACGTGACCTGGTAGGTCGAGAAGCCTACGACCTGAGGCGAAGAGGTCGTGTGCGCTGCCACCAGGGAAATCGCAGCGCGCGGTGCCGATGTCCGCGTGGAAGAGCGAGTCACCACAAAATACGTTATCTGGCGGGCGAGGTCAGTCATCTCAAATGTATCGCGACGAGGGTATCAAGTCTTACCACCGATCATATAGCCCAGATGATCGGGAGTGTGACCGGGCAGATGTATGGCCGTAGCTGTTAGGTTGCCAATCTGGAAGCTTTCATCGTCGTCGAAGAGCTTGGTAAAGACTCCCTCGTACTCGTCGGCTGGAATTCCGTATCTATGACCGAACAGGTCCTGTACTTGCCCGATCCGCTTCCCCACACCGATGGGCGGCCTATGCCCTTGCTCCTTGGCCAGGCGATGCTGGAGGTAGGACGCTGCGGTGAGGTGATCAGCGTGAGCATGTGTTTCGAGGATCATGTCGACCTTGAATCCTTTTTGTTGGACCAGGGCGAGTAGCGAATCGGCCGTTTGTGTAGAGACGGCCCGAGTGGTCTGGTCGTAGTCCAGCACGGGGTCGATGATGACAGCGGTGAATGTGGACGGATCGACGACTATGTATTGCCATGTGCCCGTTTTGCTCTCAAAGACGTCGTGCACGACGGGCTCCCCGGTCACGGCAGCTTTGGAGCTGAACCCAGCACCGGCTTTCATCGCTCCTCCGGGCTTTGATGCACACCCCTGAGCTACGCGCTGACGAGATGTTGGCTCAATGAGAAGCCTCTTCCGCGTAATGCAGGCCCCAGTGGCCTCTGCGGGCTTGCCGTCGGCTTGTTGGTGAAGAGAGCGTGAACAGAGTAAACGGCTCCGGCCTCGGATTGCCGTCGCCGGTGTTGATCGCAGACCTGCCGTCACCTGCGAGCCGTTGCAGATATGGTGTCGAATTCGCTTCATCATGAATCTCAAACAAGGCGGATCTTGGACATGAAATACAAAAGGGTCAAGAAGGTGGCATAGCGCTTTAATCCGACAACGTACTCGCATCCATCGCGACCCGTCCCGCGTACCGCCGACCAGCTTCTCAGAAACACGGCCGAGTCCCAGACCGAGTACCGGGTTGAATCCCGGAAAGGCCAGGCATGTGGACCCCGGGGACGTAAAACTTGCTCACGCCAAAATGCGCAGGGGTGAGGTCGTACGAGACGCGAGCGCAGACCGGACTTTGGGTCGGCGAAGCTGGTCGGCGAGCTGCGATGCGCGCCGGGGCTTTATCTAATCGCGGCGGCTGTCGGCGATCTCGGGCGGCCGTCGGCGGCGGCGGCAGGACCCGGCGCCAACAATCGCGCAATCATGGCTTACAACCTTGAGCAGTTCACTTGCATTTCACGTTCACCTTCACCCTGCGAGTTGCGTTCTTTTTGTCTTTTTGCCCGCTGGGAAGCTGCTGTGATATTTTCTTTCATTCACTCTCTGCTTTTCCGCGTGCAGCAAATTTCACAATGTCATCCAAGCTGCTTACCAGCGGCGCGAGAGCGACAGCCCGCCTCACTGCGTCTCCGACGATCCGCACGCTTGCCACAGTATCTCCCGTGAACCCGGTTTCGCGGAGTCACAAGGTCGTCGTGGTGGGCGGAGGCAGCGCCGGCCTGACCATCAGCCATCAGCTCCTGCGGTCCGGCAAATTTGCCCAGGACGACATTGCCGTCGTCGACCCGGCAGAGTGGCATCACTACCAGCCTGGATGGACGCTGGTCGGCGGTGGTCTGAAAACCAAAGAGGAGCTGCGAAGGCCGCTCAACAGCCTGGTTGATTCCAAGATCAACCTCTACAACGACACGGTTGGCGCTTTCACTCCCGAAGACAACTCCGTCACGCTTGGAAATGGCGATAAACTTAGCTATGAGCACATCGTCGTCGCTCCAGGTGTGAAGATAGATTACAGCAGTGTCAAGGGTCTGCCCGAAGCACTTGCCGACAAGGACTCTCTCGTCTCTTCCATCTACGGCTACGACCACTGCGACAAGGTCTTCCGCACCGTCGAGAAGCTCCAAAAGGGTCGCGCCATCTTCACGCAGCCCGCCGGCGTCATCAAGTGCGCCGGCGCGCCGCAAAAGGCCATGTGGCTCGCCCTGGACCACTGGAAGCGCGCAGGTCTGTATGATCCCTCAGCATCCTCCGGCTCGGGGATCCAGATCAGCTTCGCCACCGGCCTGCCAACTATGTTCGGCGTGCCCAAGTACAGCGCTGCGCTCGAGCAGCTGCGCGTCGAGCGCGGCGTCGAAGGGCTGTTCCAGCATGACCTCGTCGCCATCGACGGCAACACGGCCGTCTTCGCTCGCCCCGACGAACAGGACCAGGTGAAGAAGCAGTTTGACCTCTTGCACGTCGTTCCCAAGATGGGCCCTCACGCCTTCGTCAAGAACAGCGCACTCGCCAACCAGGCTGGCTACGTGGACGTTGACGACGGCACCACGCGCCACAAGACGTACGCCAACGTCTGGTCCGCCGGCGATGCATCCAGCCTGCCCACCTCCAAGACGGCAGCGGCCATCACCGCCGAGTCTCCGGTTCTGGTTCGCAACCTGCTGCAGGCGCTCGAGGGCAAGGAGCCCGACGCCGTGTACGACGGCTACACGTCGTGCCCTCTCCTGACTGAGTACGGCAAAGTCATGCTGGCCGAGTTCAAGTACGGCGGAGAGCCCAAGGAGACGTTTGACAGCTGGTTCGGCGTCGACCAGGCTGTCCCGCGCCGTGCGTTCTACCACTTGAAGAAAGACTTCTTCCCGTGGGTCTACTACAATTCTATGATGAAAGGCACCTGGGGCGGGCCTCGGGGCTGGATCAACTAGGAAGAAGAGATAGATGTTACGGATACCCTGCTGAAATGCGATAGACAATTGACTGTCATTTTTACTTCCACGGTACTCTTGCGTTGACATTAAACCTGATGTCAATAAAAATCCGCAATCCACCCCCAATCTATGTACTCAAAACAGCTTCTATCCTGCCATGCTCACATCGCATCTAATCCATGCACCTGCTCTTCTCCTTTATTTGCCTTTTTCCTCACCCTGCTTGAGCCTCTTCTCCAGCGCCGCCACCCGCTCGTCTATCCTGCGAAAAGACCATTCTTGCGCCGGATACAGGAAGGGACGGAGATCGTGCCGATGGTCATCTGGACTGTAACTCTCGGCTGCGTAAATGTCAGTTAAGAGTCGCCAGATACGATCAGGGTCCAAGAGTCTGCGAGCGGCGCCCGGCATAGGGCAGGTGTTCGCAGACTTTTGAAGTGTAGCTGTATTAAGAATGACTTACCATGGTACGATGGTGTAGCCACCGTCATTTTATGTCTGTTAATCTGTCGGAGCAGCGTCAGCACATGCGATTTTGGGTGAGGAAGCAACAATAGAGGAATAGTGGCAGTAGTGAGGTCGTCACGACTTGGTACATGGCGGGCTCAGGCGTCGGTGGGTGCAGGGGTCGTATGTAGAAACGGCATGAACTTGAGTGACATAGCCAACGACCGAGAGGAGGGCAGCACGAGTTCAGGCCAACGAAACCTAGCCTGCCTCTTTGCCTTGACGCAGTTGTATTGGTAAAACCGGCGGGCGTGTCGTGTATATCAAGATGCATTGCCTTGTCAAGGCTGGAAGAAAAGTGATGTTCGACTCTGACCTCGTCCGCAGCACTGGAGCCGCCTTGGGCTCATTCCGTGGCAGGCGAGGGCTCGGGCGCGCAAAGGGTAGACAGCAAACAAAGAAACAGGGAAGAAAGAGAGACAATAGGGACAGCACAAACCTGATAAAAATGGAAAAAGCGCTTGACCTATTGCCTTGCGTAAGCCCAGCGAATCACGCAAAAAGAGGGAGTGAGGTGAGTGTGGTACTTTGTCAGCGATCTCCCGTGGGCTGAGCGTCCCCTGAACACCCCATTCTTCTTGGAGTCGAAGATACATTCCGAACGGGCCAAGTTTGTTGACCTTCCGCAGCGTACCGAAGCGGGACAATTCTGCGTACGTCATCCCCATGTCTGCCTCGTCGCTTTGGACCTGTGCCAGATGTAAGTCTCTCGGTATGCGGAGGGATGGGGGAAAGGAGCTAGATGCTTACATAAGTTTCCGTGATGGGCTCGAGTTCCGCCGTGGGTACGGCGTGAATAAAGTCCTCGAGGATAGGCATGTCAAAGTTCTTTGCGGCCCAGCCGATGAACCGCTTAAGATCGACCTTGGCTGCAGGGCGGGATGGTTAGCAAAGGCATCATCACGTCCATGAGGGGCAACAGACAAATGCTTCCGATCGGATTGATATCTGCAGATGAACCTGATGGACACATTAGCTCAAAACCAGTGGGAAAGGGAGCCACAGCGTATATCAAGCACACGGCCGGCCGTCTTCAGGGCTTGCTTACAGTCGTATTTCGTCAAGTCTGCCCCAGGAGTTAGCACTTCTGCATAAAAAGAAAGGCAACGGGCGTACTCACATCCGCGTAGACACTCATCCACGTTGGAGCTTCCCAGGACCAAAAGCGAGCCACCTCCTGGCCGCTCCCTGACTTCGCACAACTCTTGAGCAAAGTAATAAGCAAGGACCATTCTCGATCGCGCCTGGATGTTTTGCAAAGCCAGGTTCGACGTGGTCGAGCCACCGTGAACTACATAGCAGATTTTATCAGCGATGTTCCCTAGAGAGCTTTTGAACGATGGACTTACCCTTGAACTTCGGCTCAAACCCTGTCGCCTGTGTGAGGATGTTCTTCGTCGCATTGAAGGTTTCATCAATGTTCACATCAGTGTGGTACGACCCGATACGCTCCGAGAGCGCCTTTGCCCGGCCCCTCGTCTCCTTGCTGCTCTGCTTCTCCATCCCCATAAAGCACGTGTAAAAGATCTGGTTGCACAGCTCCTCGGGCGTCTCGGGGATCTTTGAGGAGAAGGCGGCAATGCGCTTGACGTCGGCAATGACCTGCTCGTTCCCTTCTTTGATGGCGGCGATGACGAGTCGGCACATCGAAAAGACAATTGTGGCCGTCGCGCAGCTATCGATGCCGCCGGAGAGCGGCACGAAATAGCCCGCCGCCTTGGATCGCCTGAGGTAGTCCCAAAGCCAGCAGGCGGGACCAAGCGCAATCTCCTCCTCGGGGACATGGTATCTTGGTGGCCGCGGAGGCGTGGGTGAATGCAGCAGATCAATATCTTCATCAGACAGAGAGAAGTCTACCTCGATGCGTTGATACTCCGGGGCAGCCGTGGCCTGCTGACCGCGAGAGGGGGCACACCGATAGGCCCTCACTTCCTCGAGATCAACAGTCGCGACGATGACCTCGACCTCGTTGAGTGAGAACTGACTCGACTGTCCGACAAGGTCGCCGTTGACAAAGATCATGGCACAGCCATCATAGTATCTGCTCCTCGTCAGTGCGTTTCCCACCTAATCATGATTCAGACGATGCAGAGAAGCGCTTACAGCCTATCTCCGTCGCACCCGATCTGATTCGAGTACAGATACACTCCGCCACACTTGCGCGTCGCCTCGGAGATCAGGGCGATGCGCTGATCCAGCTTCCTCAAACTATGGTGACTCCCGCTGCTGTTGGTGAAGATCTCGACGCCGTTCAGCCCCATGTCAATATGAGGGCTGTTGGGCGTAAAGAGCTCCTCGCACGTCTCCGCAGCAAGGCACGTGTCGATTGTGGAGAGGACTACGTCGCCGATGGGCACGTGGCGGCGGCCCTGCTGCTTCTGGATGTGCGGCGGGAGGTAGTACTGCTCGACATGTCGAGGCCCTTTCCACGGCGTGAAGAAGCGCATCTCGCGAAAGTTGCCCTCGTTGGCGAGGTAGATCTTTGGACGGAAGCACAGGATCTTGCCGTCGAGGATGATGGCGCGCGCGTTGTACCTGCAGTTGCGGTGAAGTAGCGGAAGGCCGACATCGATGATGATCCCGTGCAGCGACGGGTCCGTCAAGATGGCCTGCAGCGAGTCCCAGGAGTTCTCGTACACCTCCGTCTCAAGGTAGTGGTCGAGGCTATTCGAGTTGGCATCGGGCGGCCTCAAAGCGCTCGAGGTAACATGACTCACCATCCATATCCCGTTATCTCCAGCTCCGGTCCGACTCGCAACGTCGCGCCGGCCTCCTTGGCCTTGATGATGCTCTCTTTAATTCTTCTCAAATTCCCGCCAAAATCAAGAGCCAGGCCGGGTGTCAGCGCCGGACATTCTGCTGTCTGAAAGGGTTGGATTTACTCACCCACTGGTTCAGGGCGCACGTTGCGACGGTGACCAATGGCGCCATTTTGCTGTCGCCGTGGCAGAGCACTGATGGGCGGCACGGCAATGATCAAGCCTGGAGACGTGAGGTTGGAAGAGTGAGACCAAGCACGCTGTAGACCAGTGAGGATGAGTCGTTTGCGGTCGGAGTGCGGAGCTGGCCCGGCATTATGCTCCACACCCCACGCTTCCAACTTAGCTAATCCAAGCAAAACGCTAGGGATAGCTGCACACGTCGTCGCGAATCATTCAGATGAGATATAATTGCTGGAATATGTATAATATGTAAACTTAGATCAAGATCTAACAGATTCCTATGAGTCAGCTTAGAGCACTGAACCCGTCGACGTCAAGTCTCTGCGCGCCTCCTCGAAACCAGCACCGCGAGTTCCCGTATATCACGAGGCAGCCAGCTAAAGTATATTCCAATCACAAAATAAACGTAGACGCGACAACTCTCCATGACGCTGCATCCAAAATGTACTTCCTAATATCCACTTCAAAGACGCTGCGCAATCTATGCAACAAACTCCATCTACAAAACGAGCGAGTGTCCACGGTACTTAGCCTCGTACCCCCGGGTGCGCAGCTCCTTGGAGCGCTCGGGGAAGCCCTCAAACGACCGCGCAAAAGTAGCGACCGAGTGCGCGATAAGCTGTTTTTTACGTTAGCCATCATAACCAAGGTCGACAAAGCCACATCACTCACCTTCGTGTTCACCTCCCAAGCCGTGGCGTTGACGTTGCCCAAGTCGTCGCACAGCTGGTGGTAGCACGGATCATACCAGTCGCCCGCCCTGCCACCAAACATGGCCTGCTCCTCCTTGGTCTTGACGCCCTCGGCGCCCGTGGCGATGCCGCCCGCGGGGATGCCCGCGCGGATGAAGCCGTCGTAGTCGGAGCGCCCGTCGAACGGGATGAGCGTGTAGTTGAGCCCCTGTTTCTCGTACCAGCCCGTGTACAGGTCGCGCAGCTTCTGCGAGCCCGCCGGGGAGACGTCGTCGGTCGCGTTGTACACCTGGTACGCGAAGTTGGGGCTGCCCATCATGTCGTAGTCCATGAACAGGCGCACCTTGGCGTTCTCCTCCTCGGAGAGCGTGGAGACGTAGTAGTTGGACCCCAGCAGGCCTTCCTCCTCGCCGGACCACCAGCTGAAGCGGACGCAGTTGTTGACCTTGTAGTGGGTCAGCTGCACGGCGACCTCGAGGACCGACAGCGAGCCCGAGCCGTCGTCGTTGATGCCCGGGCCCTCGGCCACGCTGTCCGAGTGCCCGCCGAGCATGACGCAGTTGTCCGGGTCGCCGTGGGTGGTCTGCGCGATGACGTTTGTGGTCTTGATGATGTCGACGTCGGCGTCGACGTAGGCGATCGCATCGAGCTCCTCGCCCTTCTCGAGCTTATTGATGTACTTCTTGCCAGCCTTGCCCGACAGACCGAACGTAGCAACGTGGTGGGGAGCCGGCGTTCCCAGCGTGCCATGAAGATCCTCGTCGTCGGTGTTGACCACCACGGCGGCAACGGCGCCCGCTTGGCCTGCAAGCTCAGACTTCTGGCCAAAGGGACAGTCGCCGCGTCGAATCAAGAGGATGTTGCCGGTCGCGTTGCTGGGGTAGTCGGATGGCTCGCAGCCATTTCCGTCTACCAGCACCAGGTCTCCATGCACAGGCTCTTTGTTCTTGGTCGCCGGCGTCAAGCCAAAAGTCGTAAACTCGGGGACATCGTTGCCGATGACGAGCTTCGCCTCGTAGACGTTTCCGGAGACGGCCGGGAAGACCTGATCGGAGACGTTGTAGTAGTCGCCCAAGGAATCGAGAGTCGACTTGATGTAGTTGATGGTGCCCAAATGGCCTAATGCAAGGTCAGCTAGCTGCATGGCCGTGCCAACACGAGTACGCACCTCGACTGCCGATTACCCTCGTAGGGTGGTTATACTCGTCGACGCTGAGTTTCGCAATCTCATACAGCGCTTCGGCGCGCTTCTGCAAGTTCTCAATGCTGACGCGCTTCTCCAGCGACTCATCGACCAAGACTGTGGGGACGCCAGCTCCGGAGCTCGCACCGCCCGAGACCGCGTCTGGCCGGTGGAGAGGCCGTTGCAGAGGAATCTGCAGCGCAGAGACGGCGGCGCCGGCGAGGGCGAGGCGAATTGGGAGGAGCATGGTGAGGGTCCTACTCGTGCGTGGTGTTGGCGAAGTCGAGAGATGACGGGAACTCACGCCGAAGCTGAGTCCGAAAACGGCAGCGTTGGCGTCACCAGCTAGCCGAAGCACGAGCTGCTCGTGGCTGTGGAAACCCCAGATAAGCTCCCGCCCCCACCCCCGTCGATGGCTACCCTACAGCTGGGTCGGCCGCGCAAGCACGCCACCGGTATAATAGGGTCTCCAGAATATAACGAACCGTGGGATTGCGATGTACGGAACGGGAAGTTTCCGCTGGGAGCGGCATCCTCCGGAGCTGCCTCGTATCCGCAATAAAACGCTCCACAGGTGCCTCGGTACGTAAAGTGACCGTCTCCACGTTCTCAACCGAGAAAGCACAGGACGAGTATGACACACTGTTTCCGATTCATGTACTTGGCAGACTTCTTTATAGACTCTTCTGCGATGTAATATATACAGAAAACTGTAAAGCGGTATATCCAGACCCATTATAACCATTCCCAATATGTATTCGCCTGTAAATGCTCCGGGGCGCAGTGGCAGTGCTGCCGGGCCCCACCCGCAGCCGCTTCAGGCATTGACATCCAACGAAATGAATGACGATGACGACGCCTCTGTCGACGTCGTCCTCTGTCTTTGTGCAACAAACAACGCCTTCCATGCAGTGGTATGAATGAATGATCGCGCGAGATGCTCGGGTAGATGATCCTCCCAACATCATCATACAATGACCAAGCTTCGATTCCTCCTCCCCGTCGTCGGAACGGGCTTCTCCAGCCTGAGCGCCCACAGCAGCCAGTCCTCCAGCGGCAGGAAGACGAGCAGGAAGCGGTTGGTCGCGAACGCTACCGCGGCCACCAAGACGGCCGCGAAGGCGTCGAGGAAGTAATGGTTCGCCGTCGCGATGATGGCTGCCAAAACGAATGACGGATAGGCGATGCCGATGAAGAACTTGATGGCGCTCTCCGTTCGCGATTGGGTCGACTTGTGCAGGGCATCGTCGTCTTCGAGCCGGAAGATGATCCGCCTCATCCAGTGGAACAAGCCGTCCAGCACGCCGCTGTCAGCGATAAAGACGCATCCGACGCAGAACGACCAGCCGAAATGCATGCTCGGGAAGGCCGCAAGCTTGTTGACGAAGTCGCCAGACATCCACACCGATTCGGCATCCTCCAGGCTCACCGTGTCGACAAAGTCGTACTCCTTCGGTAGCAGGCGCGGCGGCATCGTCGGCAAGATAACGAAACAGCACATGGCGAGCAGGTTGGTCCAGGTCAAGGTCCTTCGGATGGTGCAGAAGCGCGAATGGCTCTTTGTGGCGTAGTAAAAGTACGCGACGAAGAAGACGGTACCGGGGACGTGGACGAGGGCATAGCCGCGGTTCAGGATGGTGAGCAGCCAGCCGCGGATGTCTCCCGCCTCGCTGCCGTGCAAGAACCAGCGCTGGATCCTCCACTCGATCCACCTCTGCGGCGCGTCGCGGCCGCCGCCCCAGAGCAGCGCCTCGGACTCGAGGATGACCAGGCCGTGCATGCGCGCGTTGTCCCACATGCTCTTCTGGCCGCCGTAGTACCAGGCGGCGAGGATCTTGGTGAGGCGGTAGCCGCCGAAGCTGAGTCCCCAGTAGAACATCTCGACGAGGAAGGGGAACTTTTGCAGGATGCGCGAGTGGATGTGGCGCGCAAAGCGGCTCGAGTTGGGCGTCTCGAAGCGCATCCACAGGAAGGTGCGCACCTTGGGCGGGTGCGGGTTGGCGCGGTGGTCGTCGGCGATGTCGAACTCGTCAGAGCTCCGGGGAGACTCCTCGTCGACGATGGGCTCGTACCGGGCCTTGGGGCCGAGGATGGCATACTCTTTGCGGCGAGTAAAGTACATGGCCAGGAGGAGGATTATGACGACGAGCTGGTGGGGGGGTCAGCCAAAACCATTGGGGAATATCCGGACGCGGGCCAGACTCACAATGGGCTCGACGGGTTCGGGCATGGACCAGCCATGGGCCGCCTTCCATCCGCCTTCCGGGATGTCGTCTATAGGGCCATCCCCCACGATGTGTGAGGGTACGTCCCCCATGATGTGCGAGGATACGGACAGCGAGGACGGGTTGCTGTTCGAGGCCGGAGCTCCCAGAGGCAGTCACGGTTGCGAGGCGACTTAGAGGAGGGTATGCCAAGTACCTAAAGAAGGACTAGGAGTGTCGATACGCTGTGGGGGAGGCGAGGAGGAATGTACGGGAGAGGAGCAGCCGAGGGGAGAAGCGGCTGCAACGGGAGAAGGATGTCGACGACAGGAAGAGACGGGAGGGAGTGCGGAACTGGGACTTGTTGTATGGGGGAGACGGAGAGTAGGAAATATCTTGGCCCGTGGGGTGGACGGACTTGGGGAGGCTTGGCGTCTCTACAAACAGGCGACGGCGGCATGACTTCATGTCGCCGTTGATACAGGGTGCCGGGGGCTGCAACACGGGCCGGGTGGAATCATCCAAGTACCTAGCGCCCAAGACAAATAAGCATACTTGGTTGTTTTGCCCAACCTTACCCGCCCCCGACGCTGCCACCGCAGCTCGCAGAATCCCGGCCGTGCCAGGATGACGCTCGAGGGCGAGACACGCGCTCCCTGCCGGTATGCACATCGCAATGGCAACACAGACATCTAGTTCACCAGTCCACCACGAACCACAGGGGGGCAGCAGCACGACGAAGCCTCGCCAGCACACCGCAAGAAAACCGGCGCGAGGCCACCACAGCGCCAGCGTCATCAAGACCTCGCTTTCGCCAACGGCGGGCTTGGCGGACGGCCAGGCCTTCCGAGTCGTCCGCGTGGGGCGGAGGTTTTAAGCAGCTCCGGCATCACAGGCGTGAGACTAGCTCTGGTGGCTGGAATCGCCGGTGGGGAAGCGGCCGGCACCCACCCTCCACTACCGTCATGGCGGCCTCGACGGAGAGTGCGTGCTGGGCGCGGGCGGCCTCTGCCTGCGGGACGTTCGAGATGCGCAGGCAGAACGACCTGGAGGAGGGCGAGCAGGGTCGAGGTGGGAGGCCTTCGCGGCGTTGGGTGCCGAGCTGCAGGCCGCCAAGCCGGTGCGGCGCAGCGCTCGGTGGTGTGTGAAGCGTTCCAGGCGCTCGGTACAGCGGGCGGCGAGTTACGAGTACTCTGTAGCGACGCTGTGCTCGTAGGGCCAAGGCTGGTGTCGCGTGCTCAACGTCAACGGCCAGCTGCCCAGGATCGGGCCAGATGGGAAGCTGGCGGCTAGAGGTGGACCGACTAGCCGGCCTTAGCCTCTTGGCGGGCTTGGCAGCCTTGGCGTTGCACTTCGACGGCGCTCAAACAAACTCCGACCTCCGTCATGATGCGATGCGCCCTACGGAGTAAAGCAGCGCTCTCTCCCGCGCCCGCATGTGCTTGCACTACGCCGGCTCCACCGCCCGACGATTTCCCTGGCTCGAAATACCGAACATGCGCCCTCCGTCGAGCCCTCCGTGAGCATCGCGTCGAGGAAACGAATCCTCCGGCTCCCGTGCCGGTGGCTCCTCTGCCCAGCGCTCCGTGGCGGCGTGCTCGCGCCTTGGCAGCGTCGCCGCGCGGTGCCGACAGCCGCCCGCCGTTGCGTAAGGCCCGCGTTATTTTTTCAGTTGACGCGCTGCGGGCTCTGGCGCCACCGAGCGTCGACCTGCCTGCCTGGGGCGCACGTGGCTGGGGCTAGCTGCGCTGTCTGTTATCAATCGGCGGCGACGGCGTCGGGAGCCCGCTGCGCCGTCCCAAATCCGCGACCGAGCGTCGTCTGCGATCTGCTTCACTGCCCTCCGCTTGCTTCTTGGCGTTGCGCGTCGCTCCTCAGATCAGCGGGCTGAGGCTGGAGAGCGTTTCCAGCTATCTGCTGTGTTTCCAGGAATAGACTTGCGCCGGCACATGGAGCGGCTTGGCTCCCCCTCTCGCTGAACTGCCAAGGCACTCCGTACATGTCCACTGCCCCTTGGGATTTGCAGTGGCTTTCTTGGCTCTTTTCTTCGTACCTTTACTACCGGATGAACTGTCGCAGGCCCACTGGCGACTTTGTGCGTCCGGGGAAGATGTGACGTGCTTCGGCTCTTCAACCCAAACGAGGTTGTATCTTCGAGGCTTATTGTTGCCATATACGAGCTCGGTTCCGAGTTTGCTGTCGCTTTGACCAATAAACAAACAAGCTTCTCGCACGGAGTAAATGGCTCACAGATAACTACCCTACCCGTACACGCTTTTTACCTCAACAGCTGCAAATTACCGCTTTTTGTCACGATCAGACGTTGCTGCTCTCTGCGCTGAGTGGAGGCGAGCTGTGGCCTGAGGTGACCCACCGGGGTCGGGACTAAGCTCGACAACCTCATGAGGATCAGCCTTAAGCATGCAGTGGCTGCTTGCCGACCTCCTGATGTTGACTCATCCAGCGTCGGTAAGTGCAGCCCAACAGCCCTAGCCTGGTTGCTGGAACTCGCCATGTCGAGATGCAGTCTCCCGAGAAATGCCAAGTCCAATCACCGGGTTGACCTCCAATCGGACCGCCCTACGTTCCAGCAGATCGAAGCCACATCGTGAGACAGTCAGAAACAATCGAACACCTGTCCCCCAAAGACACCCCTCCCCTTAATATTGCCCACCAGTGGCCGTACGCACGTGTGAGCCTGAGCTGCCACAAGAGCCCTGCCAAGATGCGCTGCATCGTGCATGCACGCCACGGCATGGGAGCCCCTGACCTCTGCGCCTTCGAGACATCCATCGATGTTCGAGTGCATCCAGACTCCACGCCACGACTTTAGTATTTCGATCAAGCTTGGTCCCGAACCTTCTCGATCCGCCGTCCAGCAGATTAGTATTGTATTTGCACCTGCCTCTACCTAAGCGAGTTTGCTTCCACAGCTCAGAACAAGCGATGCTTCGAGCAAACTTCCAGTTCGTATCGTACACATTGCCCCGTTGCAACCGAGCAGCGCATCATAGGTCACATGGCAACTCCCAGTCTCTACGCAGCGAGCCTGCTGCTCACTCTTCTCGCCCGGCCACTCCGTCGGAGGCCACTGTCCTCATTATCCTTCGCTTTGCTTTTGCCCTGCTCCCCCTTCTTCCGCGTCCTCCCTCGCGGCTCTTCGGGCTCCTCCGTCTCCTCGGGCTCCGCCGTCTCCTCATAGCCCTTGCGCCCTCTCGCTCTGCACTCGTCATATGTGTCGAGGAAGCGATGAACCGTCCTGTGGTCCAGCACCCTCTCCTCCTTGTCCGACTGCCCCGCCTTGTCCGTCTTGGGCCAGACGTACCCATATAGCTTCGAGTGCCGCTCGCACCGCGGGCACGACGAGCGCGTGAAGTAGGCGTTTTGCTGCACAAAGTGACTCGCGCAGTTCGTGCACTGGATCCACGCCATGTCGGGCTCCGCGAGCAGCAGCGGCGTGAGCACGTAGTCGCCGGGGGTCCGTAGGCGTGCCTGCGGAGTGGTTTGCTTGATGAACACCCTGCGCTGGTACTTTTTACGTTTTGGCGTATCCTCTTCTTCCTCTGCCGGCATCGCTCCGTTCTCGACGGTCTCTATGCTCACGGAGATCGGCGCCACGGGCTTTGGTTCGTCGCCAGGATGAGGATTGAGAATCGATGGAATCGACATAGCTGCGCGCTCACCGGATACTGCTGAGAGAGCCTCGGCTATGCCGCCTTGTGACGATGGCGGAGATCGCAGACCTTGCACACTCTGTGGAGAAAACGGCGCCAAGGCCATCACATCTGCGTGAGCGTGATCACTGTCCTCTCTTTTCATCGCCGTTGCCCCCCTCGGAGACTTTTGGCTTGGTTCGGGGCTCTCCTTCTCGGGCGACGTGACGTCCGTCTCAATGGCATCGCAGTTGCTGGACGAAGCATCCCCGCTGACCGAACTTCCTCTCGACGCCGCGCGTCCAATCGGCTCCACCAAGTACTTGCGCTTCTTTGCCGGCGTGATCGGGGGCGTGGCCATGGCCATGGCATCAATCGAGCGCTTGCGAGGGGAAGTAGCATCGGGTGCAGGGGACGCGGGCGCTGGCGAAGCGGCCGCTGACGACGCCTCGTATGCGTTGCTGAATCGGGAGCTTTTGGTCCTGGTCTTAAAGACCCGCGGCCGGATGACGGGCGTCACCGACGGTGTCCTCGACGACCCGCCGCCGATGCTATCGTCTCGTCGCCGTCTCCTCAGCGAGTAAATCTCTGGCCTCTCCATTTCCTCCTCCACGCTTGCCTTGACCCTGACCACGCCATCCTCGGGCTCCCATCCATTGGATAGGTTCTTCTCGCACGTCTGGCACAAACACTCGCAGTTATCCTCGCCAAAGTAACTCTCACCGTATGTTACCGTAATCTCCTCGCCCACCTCGATGGGTCGCGTCGCGATGATCTCAATTCCGGCGTGGCTCGTCGTCATCAGCTTCGCGTTCGCCTCGCAGTCGTGGTTTGCGAACCGCGCCGGGCCCATGAATAGACTGGTGCACTTGTTGCGGGAGCTGACGACAATGCTGAAATCCTTCTTCCGCATGGAAATCTCCTTTTCCTCCTCCGGAGTTATGGTGACCTGAATGCCGGACAAGTACTTGATGCTCTCGTTGCGCTTGATGTACCGCCTCGCCGTGATACATGCTTCGTGGGTGACGATTGTGTAGCGGTTCGTGGAGCTGACCTCCCAGGGGCAGTCGGGCATGTATATCTGCAGGTATCGCCTCAGGTGCCGCTGAAAGTCGTCCTTTTCCTTGTTCGTTTTCAGGCTATTAAGAAACCGTCGCAAGCCATCCGTTGCCAGGAGCCTCTTTGCCCCAGATTCAACGTCCTTGTTGATGACGACCTCATCCTGAATAATCTTGGCAATTTCATCCTCTCGCACACCGCGGGATGGGTGATATGATGAGCGATTCTTGGGGATTGTAGTCCAATAAAATACCTGCCAAAGTCAGACGGGACCCTTCGAGCCAGCTATTCCGCCAGCAACTTACATGGTCGACGAGCGCATCGGTCAAGATGTCGTCGTAAGCAGCCAATTGGGCCAGCGACAGGCGCTTCTGCTTCGCAGGCGCTACATTCTTTGGAGCAGGCATGCTCGAGGACACGTAATCAGATCACCGTGTGTGCACGAGTCGTCGACGTCGCGAGCCAAAGGGACTGTCGCAGGACGCAGCAACGAAGCCCAGCCAAACGGAGAAGAAGAAGCAAGTCGATCGAACTTCACCGCATGAGTCCCCTCGTTTCCGCCGCGAGGTACCTCGGCGTTGGGGGCGGCGAGCGGATCAAAAGGAGAGGCTGCACGGTTCGACTCAGCTCGCTCGTCTCACAACGTCATCGTCAGGGTGAGCGACGCAGGAGGCGACGAGAGGCACCTCAGTCGGTGAAAGCTGACACAATAATGAGCACAAAGGAAAAAAGACGAGAAAGGAGTGCGCAGTAGGAGGCAAGTAAGGGTACAGCCAGTCGAGGCAACGGTGCAAAGTCTAGGTGAGGCCGGATGGCCGTCGTCGATGAGCCTTGGCCCCAGGGAGGGAGGTGAGAGCCGCCATGCCAGACATGCGCCGCCCCAGCCCCCGCTGAGGACGGCTGGCCAGGCGACGGCACCGCTGCGACAGGGGAGGCTGCAGGGCCACAGAGCGCAATGGAGCGCGCCCCACATCAGCTCGCAGCCTCGCAGCCCCATTGGCTCTGCCCGGCTGTCGCTGTCGACTGAGGCGCACGTGACCGCAAAAGCTCAACGCCAGCCTTTGGAATCAGCGACGTCGAGACGGCGCAGACATCCGCGAGCGCGCAGACCACGGAAGCTCTCACGCCACAGGCGGTGTCGCCAAGATGATTCAACTAAAGGTTTGTCGATTTCGCGACGCTCTGCTGCCGCTGCCGTGCTCAATTGCTGACGCCGCCGCGCCATAGACGATGCTCAACTGCATCGACAACTCGGGCGCCGCCCTCGTCGAATGCGCCCTCGTCGTCGGCCAGAAGCGCCACGCCCGCATCGGTACGCCCTCGCATAAGCATCATGTCCTCGCCTCGTACGAAAAATACTAACTACGGGCCCAGGTGACCGCATTGTCGTCGTCGTCCAGGAGCAGCGCGGCGCGTCCTCCTCGGGCATGGCCGGCATCTCGGCCGCCGCCAAGGTCAAGCGCGGCGACATCCGCCACGCCGTTGTCGTCCGCACTCGCTACCCGACCCAGCGCCGCGACGGCTCTGTCGTTCGCTTCGATGACAACGCCTGCGTCCTGCTCAACAAGTCGGGCGACCCCGTTGGCTCCCGCATCAACGGCGTTGTTGGCGCCGAGCTCAAGCGCAAGAAGTGGAGCAAGATTCTGTCCATGGCCCCGATGCAAGCGTAGAATCTGAGGAGGCGGGAGGTGATATCATATTGAATGCCGTATGGAAAGGCATCATACCCGAATTGGTGTTGGGAAAGTCTTGGTTGGGATACTGTACACTACGAATGGCCTGAATGAGGGACGGCCTGTACACTACGAGTGCATTTGCAAGGCGTTTAGACTCGAGCGAGAGCTCCATCTCCGAATACAATCAATCAACAAGATATATACCTCACATGTGTGACAAATCATCTCCTTTTAGTTCATTGTAATGCTGTAAAAACCACACGTGGCTGACTTGCAACCATCATCCTCCACTCGCCCTCGGCCACGAGCCGTCAGAACAGCGAGTGTCGAAAGCGTGTGCCGAACGCCTGTCTTGTCCCTCCCTTCTAAAACGCCGCCATTGAAACGAAAACATATCAAGCACCCATGAAACCGTGTAATCATGCAAAACAACCCCTGCCCTGCCTATGTTGCAATAGCCCGCCAATCTTTCAATCAAAAATGTGACCGCACTCGCAGCAAACGTAAAAGAGTTTCTTTGTTGACCCCCGTGTTAGCCAAGTTGCTCCCATGCAATGACGGCCAGGATCCCATTGAGGGCAGATGGCTTACCATGCCAGTTTCAGCGCTTCTTTGTTGAGACTGGAAGAAGACTGCCTCTTCGTGGCTACATCTGGGGCACGTCTTGTTCGAACGAGGGAGCTGTAGTGAAAGAAACGCAGTCAGCCAGCAGGTCAAACAAGACTCAACGACCTCCCAGTAAAAGATGAACAGCCGCCAGCGCCTCTTGCTCTCCACCGCTCGGGCACCAAAATGGCAATGCTCTTGACGTTATCTTAGGAGTCATGTGGCATCGCTGCTCAAAAGCGGATAACCATGGCCGACGCATCGCGCAGGTTGGTTAACTCGCCGCCAGAACTGCGCCGAGACTGGTCGCTATAGTAAGCGCTGTCGCATTTGTCCGCACTTTCGCCATCGGTATCGGAGTCGCCATCCATCTGTCGATCCACGTCGTCGCTCTCTGGCTCTTCGTCGTACTCGGCGAACGGGTCGTCGCAGTTCATTTCGTTCAGTCCCAGGATAAAATGCGCCAAGCCCATATTCCCCTCTCGTTTCTCTTTGCGCTTGAAGGCAGACAGAAAGACGGCTGGAGAAAAGCACAACTCGCAAGAGACGATGGCGCCGCAAGTCAAGCAGAAAACAGGCAAGACGTCACTAACCGTAGGATCAGAGCCAACATCTTGGGTCACACCGGCAGTCTCGCCGGCGGAGTTGTTGAGCACGTTGCGGAAGACACAGGTCGAGGAGGCTTCCTCGGTGTACTGGCAGGTGCGGCAGGTGAACTGGAGCTTGTGGGCGTCCTCGTCCTCCTTCGGGTAGAGCATGTTGGAGCATTCGGAGCAGAAACGGAAGGTGATTTGCTCGAGCTTCTTGTCGCCGGAAGCGTCCTCTTGAGAGGTGGTGGACTGAGGAGTCGCCATTGCGCCTGTGGTGATGAAGCAAAGTCTTTGCTTAGCAGTCGGCTGCCGTCAAAGGAGGGCGCAACGTGTCGTTCTTCGATCGTGTCGATGCTGCCTGGTCCCGGGGGGATGAGGGAGGGTCGGTGCAGCTCGGAATGTCGACGGGCGCGCGCGGGGCTTATAACACTAATGTGCCTAAGGCAGCGATGCTGACGATGACTGCGGCTGCTGCACACCCCGAGGTGGTTGTTCTCCGTAGAGCGAGTCTCGAGTCGACGTCGAAGGTTGAAGAAGGTCGCCTGCCTTGGGAGTACGCGCAGAGTCGGAAAAATAGTGGATGTCAGCCTAAGGCGAGGCTGAGGGATAAAGTGGGTCCGGCCGTGGTCGCCACTCTGACTCCGTTGGCTAGGAGTACTCGTAGAAGCGACGGGAACTATTCAGACCTCCAGTCGCAAGTCAAGCTTTGTAATGGTGCTGGCTAATTTCAAGTGCGTAATCGACAGAAATGCGGTCCAAATAGAAAATATGTGTTTCCTAAACAGGCCTGGTGCAGTATAATTATGCTCGCAGCACAGATGCGCGGCGGCTAGGTCCCGGGCCGAAAATGCGACGTCCTTTGGAGGAGAGGAAGCGGGCGGGCTGACCGTGGGAACGATCTGCGATTTTATTTCATGGATGTCACCGGAAGGAGAAATTCCAACCCGTGACTCACCCATGTCCATCGTTCCTGTTCTCTGATGCATCCTACTTGGCTGCCCTGGCGATAGCAAAAGAGTTAGGTTGCAACAGAGTCAGACAACGGACCTCTCGCTGCATGTCACCGCAGAGCCACCTGCTTCTTGCAGCATCTCATATACCTCACACTTCTTCCGAAACTAAGATACGCAGACTTTTAGCCTCATATATCGCACCTGCAGTGCGCTGGTGCGCTGGCCGTACTTTAATTATGCTCTACTTTAACCGTTGAGGGGTTCCCATCCCTAAAGCCTCCCGCCCGTCAGCTCCAGCTGCGCCATGTGCACAGGCCGTAAGCGTAGGTCATCCCCACCCCCCTCGTTCCCAGGACGGCCAAGTCCCCCAACGACGTCGCATGACCCCCTGAGCCGCCGCGATAGAGTGTCCCGCCCCAGCCCCCAGGTCACACGCTGCCCTTCTCCAGCGCTCTCAGTGGGCGAGCCTCCAGCTCCCCACACACCCTTCTGCTCCGCCGAAAACCTAAGGTAACCCCGCGCAGGGGCCAATTCGCCGCGGGCGGGACGTCATTGCAATTCCGTCGTCGCCCTCGACAACAGCTCTCTGCATCCACACCAGAGCTCCTCAGCTGTGCAACGCGCTTCTCTGTTATATCCCCCATTGTCCGTGTCGTCGCTGTCGCCGACCTTCTCCTCGCTCTCCCGTCCTTCTCGCGCCGCGACACTGCCCGCCGACTGCTCCAATCCAACTCCTCGTCTCTTGCAAGATGGTAAGCCCCCATCGCGACCAGCACCACCGGGACCCTTCTGCTGCTCCAGTCGCTGACATCTCCTCAGGCTGACACCGGTCTTCCCCCGAACTGGGAGGTTCGCCACTCCAACTCCAAGAACCTCCCGTACTACTTCAATTCCGTCGACAAGGTCTCGCGCTGGGAGCCTCCGCAGGGCACCGACACCGACAAGCTCAAGCACTACATGGCCGCCAACCACAGCGCCGGCTCGCGCCCCGGCGCCGTCCCCGGCGTTCCCGAGGGCAAGATTCGCGCTGCTCACCTGCTCGTCAAGCACCGCGACAGCAGGCGGCCGAGCAGCTGGCGAGAGGTACGCCGATCTGGATGATGATGGTTGGGCTGCGCGGCGCTAACATGCAGCAGTCGGAAATCACACGGTCCAAGGACGAAGCCCTGGAGATCATCAAGGCGCACGAGCAAAGGATCAAGTCCGGCAGCATCTCTCTCGGCGACCTCGCCCCCACCGAGTCCGACTGCTCTTCCGCCCGCAAGCGCGGCGACCTCGGCTACTTCGGCCGCGGCGACATGCAAAAGGAGTTTGAGGATGCCGCCTTTGCCCTCAAGCCCGGCGAGATGAGCGGCGTTGTTGAGACGGCCAGCGGCTTGCACCTAATTGAGAGGTAAGTTGCTGTTCTCGAGTATGCGAAGAAACGCTGTCGCTGATAGTCGATCCAGACTGGAATAGTAGGCTCTCTCGACCGTTACCGTTTGCAGATATAAAAGTCAAACATACAAGTATCCTATTGTAGCCAACAGTGGAAACCAGCTGAGCAGGAAGCAAAAAGTGTTCAAAGGCCGCGGCAATGACATTGTACAATTACTATCGTGATCTTTTCATGTCTAATCGGTACTTGCTATGTAGGCTGCTTCTTCCAGAGAAGCCGTGCCAGCTCACTATCTAGAATTTTCTGTCCGCGCGCACATATCGTAGCTTCCGGAACATAAGCGCAGCTCGACCGGTGCATCCAAGATCGCGTAAGTCAAAGCCATCCCATAGGTCTGTACGTATGCCCATACGCGTCGTCGCCGCCGTGCAGGAAACCAAAGCCAACGATTGGAGGAACTGCCGCCCCCTTCCAATGGTACATCTCAATCATCTCCTCGTTAGACTCACAAGACAGCTTTTGAATGGGTCTACCGTTGTGAAGACGACCGTCATGACGCCGAAGACAGTCATCGACAAGGCTGCGTAAGGGGCGGCGCGACTTCTCGTCTCGTAGAGATACGACACGCCCATGGCGGCGCCATTGACGCCGATGGCGATGCCAGCGGCAACTGTCACTGCGTCGTCATCTTTCCCGGCGATATCCTCCATGGTATCTTCTGATGACCGGGCAGATTTCTCCAAATTGACCAACCCTTCACAGCTATTCCTTTCCTGATCCAATTCTGAGGTCGAGACACGCTGCAACCCAAGCTTGTCGAGCACGAAAGGATACATGAGTTGCCCGAGTATCCCATTGCTGACGACAAGGGTTGCATTCACCATGGCATTGCCACCAAGGGCCTGAATTGCAGGCCTTGCCAGCCCGAGTGTCGTACAGCGAGCGGCAAATGCTAGTGCTTCTGGCCCGTCAAGTCCGGTGACACGGCCAGCCAACACCGACAAAAACACATTTCCGGCCGCTGCAGCGACGGAGAAGATCACAGTGAGGACACCTGCCAGGCTGAAGAGTTGACGCTGACACTCATAGAGCTTGAAGCCCCATGCCATGATGCCGCATTCAAGCACTGAGAGCGCAGCATCGCCGGACCCAAACCAGCCCGACCGGTTGCCTGGTATTGGAACACCCAAGGATTTTGAGGTCCATATGACGTACAAGGGCGTGCCGCTGCTGAAGCTCGTCAGTACCTGGCTCAGGCTTCGACCCTTGATTGCCGCCGCTTTGGCTCTTGTGTATGCTACCATGAGCAGCGTGGTCGCCAAGACTGGATTCGCAAGTGTTGCTAGAAGGCTCCTTACCCGCATATTCAGACTGAAAGGAATAAATTTAAAGATTCGCTGCAAGCCCACAGCTGTGGTCCAAAAGAAAGCGATGACGAGTCCGTCCAGAAGCCGTTCATCCTCCGTCCCAACAGCGACCGGCAGACCAACAGCGAAGATGCCACATAGGATGATGATGCTGGGCCAGTTGTTCGCAAAGTCAAGACACGGAGATGACACTGGATACTCCGGGATCATGTTACTTCTTTCTTGCGACGGCTGTTCACTTCGGCTCAGCGATTCGTCGATTTCAGAAGAAGTCGGCCAAGGGTCGGAACTAAGTGAAATGTGTCGAGACACAACAGTCTTGCTGGCCCGTCTTGGTAAAGTAGGCGACGTCCAGGCCGCGCAGGGCTTCAAGATCCCGATCCCAGTGAGAATGAGCAAGGGTAGCAAATACACTGTGGTCCATGACACCACGTTGGTCGACACTGCTCAGTCGTCAGCTCTTCATACGGAACCACGTTTGGGGTCAAATACCAAAAGTGCCGATAATAAGTGCAATTTGTCGGGCATGTGGTAGATCGTTCCGCTTCGTCATGACGATAGGTATGGGAAAGCCCACCCCGAGATGGGCATTGATGAAGTCGATCTGGCAGTTTGTCAGTACGAGTCTATCCAAAGAGGACGGAGGAGACCCAAACCTTTGATCGTATCCGATCTCTGTAGAATTGGCCATAGCTCCAAGACAACCGACTGGCGACTGTCATGAACACAAAGACCAATAGCATGCCCAGGATCGAAGCGAAGAACTCGAGATGGGCCGGAGCGAGGGCTCGGCTCAGGCCCCAAATAGCGAGCTCGCTAAGAAGACATATGATGAAAACCCACAATAGGTTCACCACGAGGAGGAGAGCATCGAGCCATCGCCTTCGCCAAGCACTCAGGATGGACATCGCTAAAATGTCTTGCTCTGGACGAAACAAACGCGAGACCAAGCGAGAAACTTCCGTCGTCCACAACTGTGGCCGTGAGGTCTGTCATATGATGTCTGAGACAGCGAACAGAACCGATAGAGAGCCCGATGGATGCATTCTGGTGATGTCGCCGACCGTACAACGCCGGATGTTTTGGACGAGTCCGCGGCAAGGGTCCGTCGAGCACGGCAGATTCACTGTCAGGGCTATACGGAGCAGTACCACCGGTTGTACACCCTCCCTGAACAGAATGTGGTCCCGTGAGCTCATCGGCCGTGTTTTTGGAGCAGCTAATGAATGTTGCCAAGAATACCTGTGAATCAACATTGCTGCGGCCATCTCCAAGAAGACCATCCCAGGGCATAAATGTGTCACCGACAAGTCATAGTGGCCCGTGTAATGGATTTCAAGAGGAACGTATGTCATTTGTGGAGGTAACGCAATTGCTATGCTCTCGCAGGAACGTCATCGCCCGAATCCATGACTACAGGTACATGTAGAGTCCCAACTCAGACCAAAGACTTCTTTCATAGTCAGCAGTCTAGTTGAGACATCACTACGTACGCATAGGTCTTTCACATTTGAAAAATCATGAAGGTCAATGATTGCGAACGAAAAGGGGATATCGGCTTGAGATCATGCACAGCCGAGCCCGGAAAGGTGGCCTGAGCCGAGACCATGGATCGCGTTAACAGAATTCACCAGTCTCCACGCAGAGTTGGAGATTCCCCTCGTATACGACAGAAAGTTCCTGTCTCCCAGCACTTAGAGGCACACCTCACTTCTGTGGGAACTGACATGATGTCGCCTGTCGCATTCGAACGCGGTGCGCGTTGCTCCTTTGTTGAGCCTGTGAGTCGAGTTCCGAATTGGATCACGCCTACGTAACCAGTATTGGCATGACTCGAAGGTCCTGAAGAAGAATGTACAGCAATGGAGGCTGCGCGGTCCACGGCATCGACGCTGCGATACGTTAGACGGCTCCAAACGGGCCGGCGAGATGACGGGGCACAGGACTCTAGAGCTTGATTGGTTTGCGGCGATTTAATGCGGTGTCGCAAGCATAAGACTCAGTGCTGTATTTCCCTCCTGGAAACGCAAGATCGGCCGCGAGAGCAGAGGTGAGGATCCAGGCGGGTAGTGCTGAGGCTTCTGGCCGTCGAATCCAGTGTTGGTGATGGATGAGATGACGTTGAAGTTGAGGACGTCAAGGCTGCAGGTGGCGCCCCCAGCATCCTTCCTTAAACAGGTATGCCGGCGGCACGCCTGCCATAGCACTCAAAGCTATATTCAGGGGTAACGGCAGGACCCGACGGTTGTCAAGTGGCCGCTGAACCCCACTGCAACATCGTTACAGGGGCGTGCTGTGGGCGCGTCACCGTGGATTACAAGGCTCCACAATAGCGCCCACGACATCGCGAATGGCGTCGCGCAACTCAACCAAACAATCGGGCACGCAGGTCCAACGGCTTTGAGCGGGATGCGCGATTGAAGATAGTGGAAAAAGACCACCGGGCCGAGTTTTTGCCAAAAGCTCCTGTCGACCTCGAGATCCATCACGCAGCATCGCGCAGGCTATTACCTCCAGCACCGGTTGTGCAACGACACCAACGCATCGGGCCAAACAAGGCCGTCGTCAGAAACGCCACCTCGCTTCCTCGCACATCCAGAATGGACCCCTCGGCCAGGGATCGCGCCGAGGCCTTGTTGCTGAAGGCTGCCCGCGCGTATGGGGTCCAAGTGAGACAAGACGACGTGCAGCGTGCCATCAGCGACGCAGAACACGGGCCCGCCTTGGCCGACTGGGCGACGTCGCATCTCGTGTCTGATTCCTTGCTAACGGCGGATGAGCTGGCTCTGTGAGTACGAGCTCTCCTTGTCTCATCTTCAATCAACTGACATACACGGGCCAGGTATACTACTTTGGACAGGAATGGCCAGGTCGACAAGTTGGCTGCCATGCATGACCTCGCAAATGTGCAGGCAGTGACCGAAGAGGACGTGAGGGAGGCCATCGACGAACTTAGGCGGTCCACGGCCAGCATCTCCAAACAAACAGAGACGCTTCTTCAGCAACAAGAGTCTTTGTCTCGCTTTTTAAAGAAGCAGGCCGAAAGCGAGGGGAAGAGGAGGGATTTGAACCATTCCCGGCAGAAACGACTCGACGTTGAACGAAGGCAACTTGCCAGTGAGGTAGCGCAGCCGCAAACACTTGATCGGTTAATTGATGCTGATACCCGCAGTAGGTTGAAGAGCTTTCCCAAAGTCTCAGCTTTCGGCTCTCCGACCTTGAGCAGCAAGGCCGCGATGCTCAGCCCTGTATGGAAAAGGCTGTCAACGACACTTTCCGGTCCGATGACAAGCTGCTCTCCAGCCTTCAGAAGCTTGGCTTGGAGCTTGAACAGCCTGATTCCGACGAAGCACAGACAGTTGAGAAACTGCGGGAAACTTGCATGCGGTGCGCAACTTCGGAACGGATTGTGTGAGGCTGTTTCACTAACATACAGCAGGCTGATCAAGATCAAAGTCGAAACGATCCGAACAAAGCTCGATGCGGCGTACCTGGACTCCCTCGCTACTGCCGAGCGCTCTGTCCAAACAAAGCCGGCATCCAGTGAGGAAGTCAAGGCACTTCAGGAAGAAGTTGAATCGCTCTACTCGGAAATTTTGCCCGTCGCGCAAATGTCGGTCGACCAGCAGTACCTCGAACCCGCCGTCAAATCAGCCACGACAAGAGGCCGCCAGAGTCTTAGTCGAACGGCTGCCGCACTTACATATGTACGCAATGAATTGCTTTATTTTCTTTCAAACCGAAGCTGACGACTTGCAGATCGACGAATGCTTGGACTATCTCTTGGATCGTATCTCACGCATCCACTCACGCGTCGAGGCACATCAATCCCACCAGAGGGCCTCAACAGTACTCACTGCCGTCGCCAGGAGCGAGATAGCAGTCGAGGTGGTTTCCTCCCCAAAGCCAACAGGTCCAGCAATGCCTGCTTCTCCTGTTCGCAAACCGTCTCCCATTCGGATCCGCGCAAATGGCCCCAGCTCTCAAGGGCGCCGCAGGTCCTCTGGGATCCAAGAAGAGCCGCCGCTGGAAGTCCTTCTTCGAAACCTTGCCCTACCGCTGCAAGCACTCGACGTCGAAGCCAACGTGAAGGACCAAGCTGCTACACTGTCCAGAGTCTTGGCTGAGAGGACACAAAAGGGTGCCGATGTTGCTCGCGCTGCTCAGGAAAGCTTTGAACTAAGCGCGATGGCGCAGCTGGAGGATGCTAGACTTGCCGTTCAACTCCTCAGGGATAGCATCCTCGCCGAGACCTCGTTCGGGGCGGTCAAGCTCGTGGACCCAGAGATTGAAGGATCCATCTCGGTGCTGGAGCAAGAAACTGGGAAGGCTAGGGAGAAGCTGGACCTTGTCGAGGGGCAGGGCATTGTCACGACAAGTGGAAAGAAGGAGGAGATGCTGAAAAGATGGAGCTCGTCGTGATCCCATTGACTGTTTCTATAATTCTCATACGCCAACCGCGAGGCAGCAATGACGCTTCGGATTGTTGTTATGGTCCTCCGTCGTCAGTCTACTACCTCGTTCATCCCCTCTTCAGGAGCCCCGGGAAGATGCTCCACCGAAGTAGCTTCGGAAATAGTCCTATTGATGTGACATGGAGGAATCGCCTCTGAAATGGACGATGTCAACCAAAGGTTTTACGTATGAAAGATTTCGGATATTTTCAACCCTAGTCTGGAACAATAAAGCCGACATGAAACATTGGGTCAATTAAACGGCCATTTTAGACATCAATTTTGTCAGTAAAGATGTACATTGGCTGATACTACCAGGACTAATTGTTGTTAGGCATAGGCTCTTGGTCTAGGTCTACCTTATGCGGGGCCCATGTTTCGTTGTATTTCGCTCTGGCCTCTGGAGTGCGAGGAACCACTGGCATGAAAACAACATTGTCATCGTTATCCAACTCAGCCTTCGACTCGAAGTACACGACCTGAGGGTCATGTCAGGCGGGATAGAGAGGTCGACAATGACCACATAGCTCCACTCATTGTTGTCTAAATGTCCAATGTACCCTTCCCGAATCTTTGGCACCTCAACATCCGGACTCAAGCAGGTGTTGACGGCCATCCGAGCCAGTCGACGGGAAACTTGAGGCCGAGTCACGGCTAGGTCAACCAGTAGCGAGTCGTCGAAGTGATGCATCAACCGTCCGTCGATACACACTATGATTCGAATGGGGCCCGATGCGGGGAAAGTCTCCGCAGTCTCGAGCGTGAAGACCTCCATTGCTGGCTCCCTCCCTTAAAGTTCGTTAGAGATAATACAACTGCTGAATAGAGCCATGGCCGTACCAATACAAGCATAAGTTGGGTCTGCTGCTGCCCAACAGTGCCGGCTATCGTAGAAGAGAAATGGCGGAAAGTCGCATGAGAACGAAAGGGCGGGCTTTCCATGCTAGAAAGAGAAGAATTCTGCCCAACAAGTACCACATAGCAGACAGGCACGTGATATCTACGGTCGCACATGAGGGCCTCTGCTGCCTGAGTCGGAGCACCGACGCGCCGCAAGACAAGAGAACTTCAGCGCAAACAAGGCGACTGCTCCCGTTCCTGAACGAGAATTAGTTGGCGTTTATCTCGTAGGAGTGTAACGTGCCTTGAATGAGAAGTATTTTCCCGGAGTTATACCCTTGATGGCAGACCACGCTGTTGTGCCAGCACAGGGAATACATGTAGTTGCCGCACTGATCCAGTCTAAATGAGTTGGTAGCTTCACAAACTTCATTTCGTTGAACACAATGTAGTCCGCCATGACGCCGTCTTCGTCCGCAGCCAGCCAAGATCGCTTGGTTTCACGACCCGTAATGAGTTCAGTATCAGTGATTGGAGCGACGCGATCGCCGATTTTCAAATCACGGACTTGGCTGCCAATTTTAACCTCTCCAGCTGCGTCATTGCCGAGAATTCCTTCAGGAATAACAGGCCATGGATTGCCACCGTTCGCGATGTTAGCATCTCTAAAATTGAGAGAGACCGCATAGATCTTAACCAAAGCTGAGCTGGGATCCAGAGCCACCGGCAAGGGATCCCGAATCAATTTTGGTCTGGCGGCCCCTGGAGCATGGTCATCAGTGCGACGCCAGGCCTGGCGGTGAGTTACCATAGCATCAGGCATTGTGACTGTCCTTGAAGCGATGTGTATTGATCATATTAATTTTTGAAGAACATGCGCCATCCTAGTGTTCTTTTGTATCCCATTGGTTGCATTATTAAGCATCTGCGAGTACCCCTTCTGTTGGCCCTGGTTGCGAGCTGCATCTGATGTCATTGACATGCAACGACGGCAAGCTCCCCCAGTCAATTTTGGGCCGTGTCTGCATGGCAGCCAAAAAGCTTCATTCTTATCTGGCGTGGTGCGGGTGGTGCACCACTGGTGTGTTGCCACCAAAAGTTGTTCTCAGATATATCAGTGTCTCACGTCTCATCTTTCTACTGAAGCACCAAGATGTTAGTCCCCCAAACATCACAAAAGATTTCCTTTTCATGTCAGCTTTACTCTTCTAGGCCAGGATTAATTTTTTGGTCGCATATCGGTGCCTTCTCGTGAAGCTGTTCTCCTACCCTGCTCCTGCACCCCGCCCGACCAACACTTGTCGATGTGATTAAGGCACCTTTGACGGCCGACCATGGCGCCGGGAAGGGCCTCCGGTCGGTTGATCATATACAGAGAACTTCCATATTACCCTTCTTGCCGACGAAAAGCGCATTGCGTGGAATTGTGGCTTAGCATGACCTGGTGAGCTGCTGAGCGTAAGCTTTGCCCCAGTAGCGACCTCACGACTATAAAGGTCCAGGATGCCTGTTTTATAATATTTCCTCTTTCCACACTACTTTCTATAAAACAGACGTCCGACTAGCCTTTCTTTATAATGGTTCCTGCTTTGATCTTTATTCTTGCAGCAGTTGCGTCGTCTATCCTTGTGCGTGGTCCGAGTGGTAAGCACCCACTGGCTTACACTGTTGAGACTCTGACCGATGAGGCGCGATGGGATCCCTTTGCGCCTGTAGAAAAGCCGCATAAGCGTCGCATTCTAGTCTCTATCTTTTCTCCATTGGATTTCAATACAAGCAGCGGATGTCAATTAGAGGAGCCAATTCCCTACTTGCCTCCAGCCACCGCTACTACGTACACCGTCATCCTGGAAAGCCTGGGGTTGCCAAACTACCTACTGGATGACTTCAAACTTCAGTTTTGCCAACCACCATTACATAAATCCAAGTCGTCAAAGTTCGAATACCCTGTCATAATATTCTCGCCAGGCTTTAGTAACTCTCGACTGCTTTCAAGTGCTCAGGCGCAGTCATTAGCGAGCCATGGCTTCACAGTTATCACAATTGACCATCCCTACGACACCACCCTCGTCGAGTTCCCGAATGGCGAGGTGATTTATGGGTTCAATATGAGCGATTTCAGTGACGTTTTGGCAGAGAGAGCAGTTAAGGTAAGTGAATGCCTCTATCTCGTAAAGGTGATTGCTTGACTAAATGCATTCCCTACATAGGTTCGAGCGGCGGATGTGTCGTTCCTCATTAATCAACTCCCGCATCTGCTCGGCTCCTCATGCAAGAGTCACAAGCAGCGAAAAGTCCTCTTGTATGGCCATTCCTTAGGTGGTGCAACAGCCGCTTTGACAGCGTCACTCGATTCCAGCGTCCTCGGTGGCCTCGACTTTGCTGGCACGATCTACGGCTCTGTTAACAATACTAGTCTGGACAAGCCTTTTGTTCTTGCTGGAACCCCGATTCCTCCAGGAACACCAATCAATGAGCAATATGATGGTTTCTATGACCGTTTGCGCGGGAATAAAATGCTCATTACTGTCAATGGTACGGAGCACATGTCTTTTTGCGATGCACCGCTTCTAGTAGCGTTGCGTGATGACGTACCAAAAGATCAGCGGCCTGCGGTGGAAGCCGCTTTAGGTAGCATTGATGGGAGGAAATTGGCTGGAGTACTAGACGATCTTCTCGTTTCTACTGCGCAACTCCTTTTCAGTGGCCAAGCTAAGGGATTGTGCGGGATTGAAAATACGGCTGAAGGGTTGCTGGTGCTCGAAAAACAGCTGCCATGCTCTGTCGGACTGAGACATGACCTTCTTGGCCACTTTCGCTCCGGCTCAGGCAGATGACAAGGGAAGACCTTGCTAATAGCCGATGATAGCTAAAAACTGTTCTGAAGCAGCTTTGGATACATATAAGTGTAACTTTGTCCTTTATAAGTGGCGCATCTGGATAGCTGTGTATTGGGAGCAAGTTGGTCTTGCGTAAGCCTTCTGGCGGTCGGCCATGCGGCGATGTAGGAGCCGATGGCCAATGAGAAGGCTCTTTAACCCCAGAGCTAGACTGCTATGACAGCGGCTCGTGGTGTGTCCAAGAGAATTGGGCAGAACTCTGGCGGCGAGCACGTTGCGATGCTGGGTGTTTTGAGGTAGCAGGAATGATACCTACTTTTGAGGCTCCCTACCTCGTCTTCTAGGAACTTTTCAATAATATTACGGTCTATTTACACCCTTTATCCTAGAGCTATAAGCTCCTAACGATATCTTTATCGTTCAAATCGTCGACCTTAGGTAGTCTACAAAGGCATAGCTTACTTTAGGGCTTTCTATATCTCCTCGACCTTCTAGTAGATTGTGATCGAGATGTCAATCGGGGCATTTCCGTGATCGCAGGCTCAATGTGTTTGGAGTAAGGTGCCCAGTGAAGCCATGTATTCTGGGCTGCAGGAGGCAAGCAGTCACTGACTCGGGACAAGAGTAGGCCCGCCTCCCTGCTCCCGTCAACGGTGTGACTCGAGACCATACATGCCTCTCGCCGTCACAGATTAGGTTTTCTCATCTGCTGCAAGTTATGCGAGTTTTCTAGAGCCAGAATTGTCTATGCGTCACGTTCTAAAGCCGGCGGAATTCTCATTGAATGTTATATTTATCGTTTCGCCCTCTGCTTTAGTTACGCTTCAGGTTATCGTCCAGCCCTACATAAAAAGTTACTGTGTGTGTACTGTCCTTCTAATTACTAATTATATTAAGCAATTTGGTGCTGGCAGGATTCTAAGACTTGCTCTTCTATAACAAAAGCCGTTGTACTTGGCCTTGGGTGTATCTTTTCGTCCTCAATAAACTACGAGCTACGTAAGCTTGGCCGTGGGCAAGTACAATGCACTTGGAGGGCAGCGCCCGCCCATTACTGTGAACGAAGCTTCTGAACTGGGCAAGTAGTTGTATTCTTAAGCTACGCCCGACTCGTTTTGTGACTGCTTGAGATTGAGCATCAAACTAGCGACAGCAAAGACTAAGTTAGCTGCGTGCATCGCAGCACATATACTGCACCGCAGCTATTTGCTTCCCGAGGCAGGACTCCTTTCGCATCCATTTGCCCTTCAATTCGCCCTCAGATGGCCTCAAATAAAAGCAATTCAATTCTCCGCCTTGGGGACGAACAGGCTCGGCTCCCGCGTGAGCTCCTCTTCCGCCTTCCTCTTCGGCCGAGGCTCAAAGTCATTCTCCGTCAGCAACACCCCATCAAGCATCTTTCCCACGTGCGTCTTCTCAATGGTGCCACCATCACGGCGAATCTTGCCCATAAGAACTCGAAGAAACATCACTGGGCTTTCTGTGAAGTTTGCTCTGCCTTTGTGCACTCGCGTGCGATGTTTTGGGTCGATGAATCCGTCGACTATCGGGTCATCGCCATCCGTTGAGTCGCCCCACGTCAGACACAAATAGTCGCAGACATCCACGTATTCTTGGTATGAACTAAAGTAGAGCTGACCTGCAAAGAGGTTGAGCTCGATTCGGAGAGCGCGTGGGATAGGATGTTTTGCTGCGGAGGCCGGAACTCGGTATAGGTCCAGTGTGTCTAAAGCGGCGTAGCTCTGGTTCTGACGAGGGGCGTAGAGATGCAAGACAACATGTTGCGATGAACGAATGGAGTCCATGTATCTCTCTGCCTCGTATGGGCTGATCACGACCATAATGGTCTTGCGTGTCTCAGCATTGAAGCTAGTCAAGATCCATCGAACGTCCCGCTGGTACATGTCCGCGCCGCTTTCTCGTGGTGCATCCCCCTGAATTGTATAGGCAAAGTCTTGAGTAACTCGAAGGTTCCTAGGAAAACCTGCTACGTCAAAGTAATTGCTGGCTGTTGTCTTCTTCAAGCTTTGAAAAGCCCACAGGAAGCCGGCTTCCGTCTTTGGCAATTTGCCTTTCTGGATGAACTCCTTGAGGCTGGGACTTTTTCTGTGTTTAGCGGGATCAACTTTTCCCAGTCGCTGGACTTGGCGTTCAGTCTCAATCTCGGGGATGAGCTCTCGCTCTTGCTCTCGCCACTGCTCTCGCTCTTGCTGCTCTTCGAGGCTGCAGATGCTGGATGTTTTGAGGTAGCGTGGATGATACCTTCTTTCGAGGCTCTGTGCCTCATCTTCCAGGAACTTTTCAGCAAGATTAGAGTCTAGCGCCGCCCCTTCTTCCGTGGCTGAAAGGTTCCAAAGCTGCCTTTGCCGTTCAAATCGTCGACCCTGGGCGGCCCACAAGGGCATAGATTGCTTTAGGTCTTTCCACGTCTCCTCGACCGTCCAGCAGATTATAGCTGCGATATCAATCGGGGCATTTCTATCGCTATGTTGACGTCTGCGGATTCGATTCTCGATTTCATGAGGAACACAAAATACGATTGTTTGACCAGCTCCAAGTTTGCGCATCCTCATGCAAGCTGAAAACTGTTAGACATCAGAACTGCGGAAGGGTAAGTGTACTTTCAGCTTACCTTGTACAAGCCGATCTTTCGATAGTCTAGCACCCAACGTGACGGCCGCGCGATAGTCCTGTGGAAAACGCAAGTCGATCCCTCGGGTGTGCGCCTCGTCAAGAAATACTACGCACAAGTCAAGCTGCTTGCTGAACGGCGACGTTTGGAGCGGCTCAACGCGGCCTTGTCGGTCCAGTACGGTAAGCTCATCTCTTTCGTTGCAAAATACTGCAGCGTGCGTGTGCTGGTCTGCAGTACACTCGAGCCACTTTTTGGCTGCTTGCTCATTTGAGAGCTCAAGTATCTGGGCTCCAACGTCCAGAATGACCCTCGGCTGAGGTTTTGCTGTCACAATAGTTCTCAGGAGCTCCGTTCCGGCATAGACTCCCGGTCCGGCATAGACTCCCGGTCCGGCATAGACTCCCGGTCCGGCGCAGACTCCCGGTCCGGCGCAGACTCCCGGTCCGGCGGAGACTCCTGGTCCGGCGCAGACTCCCGTTCCGGCGCAGACTCCCGTTCCGGCGCAGACTCCCGTTCCGGCGCAGACTCCCGTTCCGGCGCAGACCTCCGGTCCGGCGCATACTCCCGTATGTCCATACCTTGAAAGCAACATAACCTCATTGCCTTCCGAGAGCAGGTTATTGAGCACCAAAGCATTCGTATGTGTCTGGCTCGGCACATCAATTTGAGTCATCTCCAACGGCAGCACATGACGACCATCGTTGGTTCCTGAAAAGGCAGTGGTGGGAGCTTTTTTGGCGCGCCCAATATCCCAACCTGAGGCAGATAGCTTGTGGGGGAACTCTTTCAGTTCCTTGGGAAAGACCAGGTGTGATAAGAAATAGTCGACCGCACCTTTGGAATACCTCAAAGCAGGAAATATCTTTTCAACACACTGCACTCGGTCGCGCACATTGACTCCCTCAAAATTGCGGAATGCATCTGCGAGCCCTGGTGCATGAGATGTCCATATCCTGTATTCGTTGTCAGCTTGATCTGCATTGGCGAGGTGCTTCAGTGACAGAAAGAGGTCGTCATCGCTCAGCCCGCCGTAGTAGTACGAGAGGCAGGTTAGAACGATTTGTAGATCCGGATGGCTGAATTCGGACCTCGCTGTGGGCATATCTTTAGCCCGGTACGGCACGGCGAGTTTGGTATTCGGATGTCGTTCGATATCAAGACCGTAATCAACATTCCATCGCTTCTGGCTGAAGGCAAACGATAGGATGCCGCCTGCGAACAGTCCGCGGACGAGCAATAAAGCACTCTTCGTTGACTCTGTCCAGAAGCCTCCATCTTCCACTCTATCCACAATATCGCGGTCAACGTCCTTCCGCATGATGTATTGCAGAATCGCAGCTTTCTTTTGGTCCGACTGACGACCTACCGCAAAACTCGTCAAGCCATTTCGACAGATGCAGATCGCTACCAGGCGGCACACTTTCTCAGAAACGTCCTCTGTCAGAAAACGCATGCGAGGAAACCGGCTTGCGTGATTTTCGTCCATCTCAATTGACAGCGGGGCCTCACACTGGATTTCTTTTGCCTCTCTTGGAAATAAGGCAAGAATTTCCTGGATGAGCGTCCAGCGGTCTGGACAAAACTCCAAAGCACGTTGTTTGCCCATCGTGTAAATGATCTCGGATTTGTGCGAGAAAATCACGTCGCTCTCGTCTACAATGTCTTTTGAATGCAGATCGAGAATATTGAGGGTATTCAGGAGATCTTGGGCTCCTTTTCTACCATCGATGAAGTATTCGATTGTCATCAACTGAAGAGACAAAACGTGCTCTGGTTGAACGAGCAAGACACCGCCATTTCTTTTGCATTCTTGGCATAATCGATGGATGAGTTTTGCCTGCTTTTCGTCGATTTTAATCGTCCTTGTGAATGGCAAATGATATATTTGACGCCCCATCAATCCTCCCATTCTTGCAACCAGAGTTTCAAACATCTGTCGTAACTGTGGCTTTGCCACTATCACTGTTGCTAGACCTGAAGTTGAATCATCTGCAACTGAAGCTGCCACAATCGGAATAATGACGGAAGATTTCCCTTCACCCATGTTCAGCTGCAACACAGCATTCTGACTTTCTGGTGGGTTCCTCATCAGGTCAGCAATCTCGCCTTGCACGGGGCGAATTCGAAGATTTCCTTCAATCTCGAGGAGAAGGGCGTCTGGATGTTTCAGGGGGCACCAATCCCGAGAGACATGATTTATTTCCCGTATCAGATCTGTCTCTTGGTCCTTCAGGTGGACGAGGCGCTCCGCCTGCTGAAGCCAAGTCAAACTCTGTCCCAACAAGGAAATGGGTTCTCGCCAAGCTGAGGGAAGGGCATCTCGATGATGCCAACAGAGCTGCTCCAAAATAATACTGATGCTAAGTCTTGGCCAATGGTGCGTTGCCGCAACCAATGCCATAGATGAAAGCTCTGTTGCCACAGGTTCGTTCCTCCTCAAAGGCCTCCTGCCTACAGCATGAGTAAGAGTGCTCCAGGCTTTGACAAAACAATCATTGCAGTCTTTAAGATGCTTCTGCAGAGCTCTTCCCAAGTCCTGACCTACTTTTCCTAGCTTGTAGCTCTTAGTATGGCCTTGAAGGAAGGAGAAGCTGTCTCTTAAGGCTTGCACGTAAGCCTCTTCTTGCGTAGTAGCTGCTCTTGTAGATAGCATGTCCAGAAGCTCGGGCACTTTAGGACTTGTCACTGCCCGGACGGACGCAATCAAGCACTGAGTTAGTGAAGTCGGCTCGCGAATGGATAATTTAGGCACCGGTGCTTGTTCCATGGCCAAGTGAGGTGTGATAAAGCGGTGTACGTCGCGAGGTACGTATGGCATTTGATCTTCCAAAGCCAAGGCCAACGTCTCGTCCAGTCTTGTCCTGGCAGCCTCTTTGAGTACTCCGTGAATGTTCCTGAGATACTCAAAGAATTTTTTGTTGTCATTGCAAGCTCGAAATATTTTCCTCACGGATGTCATGACCCTGTCACAGTCGAAATAGCTTGTGAACCACGCATCTTTTGGCAGCACAGGCTTCTGCCGAGGCCATTGCTCGCTGAGCTTCGCGGCGAATTCAACTACAGCTTGCTTTTGGTTTTCTTTGAAGAGTTTCCTTCGTCTCTGATTGGCATCTCTTTCGCTTTCACCTCTGTGAGCTGGGACATTGGCGTCCTCGCTCTCGTCAAACTCAATCGCTGCCGCTTTAAGCGCAGTATTGAGATCTAGTTTCAAAGGGCGGTCGCTTTTCGCTAAGTAGAACGACCGAGCTTTGGGGATTCCGATGCCGGTCATTTTAGGCAGAGAGATGAAACTCAAAAGACTTTGTGTTACCCACGGGCAGGATTCTTCGGAAAACGCAATTGCCGATATCCATAACATCAGTTTGAATTTGTTGATGTTAAACTCCTTCTGGATCAATGTCTTATGAATCTGGCACCAGAGCTCTGGCAAAATTTGTCTCGGGTCCTTGAGCCAATTTGCGTCGTACTCAAATGTCGACCCAGCCAGAGTTGACACTGGACCGCCCGTGCCTGTTTTGCTCCCAAGGATACTTTTAAGTTCAGCGACAAAGCTTTGAACCTTTGAAAAGCTGCAGTCCATTATTGCCGCTTTGCCTTCGACCAAGATGGAACACATGTTAAAGACTGTACTCATCCTCGTATCTTCGGAGTCCTTTTCTCTGGAGTTGTATACCCGATCGACCTCCGTTGTGTGGGCTTCAGCCCCAAAGCCTGACCCTTGAAACACTGATGATCTGATGGCGTCCCGATTTGACAGCGTGTCTTCAACAAAGTCCAGGTCTGGAATCACCGCGGAATTGTGTGTAAAACGAAGTTGTGCCTCCGTTGCCTGGCTGAATATAGCTTTCACAGCTTGGTAAAAGCCCGGATGCTGCGCGAGCGGACAGAGACCGTCAGCCCAGGTAACAAATTGGATGCCGGTAACTTCAGAAGACAGGTATCGTCTTTTTGGAGTCATTCGTGCTATTTGACAAAGTCTGTCGATATTCTCCGCGGACAAAATATCGAACGACCTCACTTCGCTGCTTCTCAGAATTCTGAGCGCTTGTTCCGTGCCGGTGACCCCCGTAAAGGGATCCGGCAAGCAGAACGACGTTATCGCATGAATTTGCGCCAGAAAGAGCTTGCTTTGCAGCGTACCATTTCCAACCAATCTTCCGAGAAGACGATCGAGATAGTACGGCTGCACGCGAGTGACGGTGGTGAAGTCAATGTCTACCGACACATGAGATGCCTCATCACTGATGTAGGATAAGGTCCAGGAAACAGTCCCTTCTGGAACGAGAATAATTCGAGATGACGATTGGCGCTCTTGGCAAAGCAATAGCTTGTTTTTTAGTCCAACGAAGGTCCTGAGGTCTTGATTGCTATCCACGCACATCCCTCTGAACTGACGAGAATGCACAGTATTGTGCCCAATCTCAACGTAAAACTCCAGCTGAAGGCGGGGGAGATTGATAATGAGCTGCTTTTCAGACTCTTGATAGTACACGTGCACATCAGAGGGGTCTTCCAAGGGGAGGAATATGTCCACGAAGTTCTCCGCGGTCGCGCTAGAAGGGTAGAGTAAAGTCTCGCCGTGTCGCATGAGTCGCCAAGAGCCGCTTTGTTTTCGCAGCCGCCAATTCGCGGGCCTGGATATCCATGGACTGCTTTTGGGACGAAACTCGATAGATCCTCCGTCAGCAACATCATACCAATGCACGTGATTGTCAACGAAGCTGAGAGGGAGCCTTCTTTTGAAGAACCTTGCGGGAACCATAATGTAGCAGGAGGCGTCTTTTTGAGCGCATAGTAAAAGGTCTCGGCCCTGAATCTCGTCAGACCAGTTTCTTATGTTCAGAAAAACATGATGGTCGTTGAAGGTGCTCTTCGTCGAAAACCTCATTCCAGGCATTACAGAGGGCAGTACTTCGAGGCGCTGGGAGCCAAAGAAAGTCTTATAATCCGGATGCTGTTCGTAATCTGTCGGGATCCGGCTCAGTGGCTGACCATTCGCGAACAGCTCTGCAGTTAGTAAGTTGAAATGAACTGGAATTAGCAGGCTTCCCTGCCCGCCGACACGAACAGAGACCCAACAGGAAGAGACGAGTTGCCAAGGCTGCTCGGAACGGGAGTAAGTATTCCACGCCTTCTCAATTGCCATATCAAGCCCGCGATTCGAGTTGAGCCTTTCAGTCAAAAAGCCCAAAGCTCGATGCGCTAGCTGTTTCCATCGAAAGGCCAAAATGCTGAGAGCAAAGTCCTTCGCATGCAAGTCAGCCTGTGATTCCTGGACCCTTCGAGAACAGTCCAGAAAGATTGCAGCGAAGCTGGCATCACAGAGTATTTCGTCGAGGTATTTGGATTCAACATCGAAGGAAGAGAGACAAATAAGTGCAACCTCGAGGGACCTGTCGAACCAAGCAGTTCTTTCAATATTGTCGGTCGCCGATAATGCTTTGCCCTCGAGGTCCTCTATCCATTGAGCGCATACCTCACGACACTTTGCCAAATACTGAAGACATTCCCGGCGTTGTCGTGCAGGCCCGAGAGAGAGCAGCCGGGCAGCAATCTGGATGAAAGCCCATATCGCTTTGCAAGACTCCCAATTTTCTTGAATTCTCAGGAGATTTGACCGCAGATTTTTCAGCAGCGCTTGCGCGAATTTTGTGCATGACAACACCTCGTGAGATGTGCGAAGATGCGTGGTGCCTGGCTTGCCAGTCTGCTCCACCAGTTGGATCACAAATGTGATGGTTTCCGTCTTCTTCTAGCTGACAGAAGGCATCGCCAATTGCACCAAAATGTTCATCCAGTGAAGTTGAGGTCCTAAGGGAAGCGAGCAAAGCGCTCTGAATTCGGCGAGTGCCATGTGATCAGGACATTCAACTTGCTGCGTCAGGACTGTGTTGGGTTTTGGCCCTTTCTTGGCGCTATGATTTTGGCAGAGAAATGGTTGCAGGCAGCTCGATTGCTCTGAGAGCTTTAGCGTACATCTTCTGGAAACTTCCTCAGAGGCGCAAAGTTTTCTTAGAAATCGTGTCGTTGATCGATCAAATAATCTCCATCTGAGTTTACTTGCCACACAAACATCTTCCTGGTTGATATCGTCGTTGATGGAAATTCGAGGATGCTTTTTCGCCAGAGGTTCCGTTTCCGAAGCCAGTATGATGCGCTGGCTAGGATCTCCACATTCGTAATTCTGTTTGAGCGCATGATAAGAGTCCAGCAGGCATTTAGGGGGTTGGCGCCTGGCCCATTGAGGTTGTCGATACTGGACGACATCGCTCAGGAAGAACAATGTTGCGTCTCTCCAGGCTCCGAATGCAGCGGGCATAGCCAGTTCAAACGCCAGAGACTGCGCCTCATGTTGATTCGAAGGCAATGGCCATTCATAAATTCCAATATCGAGGCAGCTTGCAGCCATCTTTTGACTACACCTGTTGCAGAATTGTGAGTGCCTGGATTCAGTGTGCCCATTCTCGGTTTCAATTTGCTCTTTATCGCATGACGTTTCATCGTAAAGGTCCATGTACTCATTGTATTTTGATTTAAGTCGCTGCAGTTCGGTGGCCTTTTCGGACTTAGCTTCTTTTGCTCGCGTCTTGATATCTCTGAGAATGCCTTGGTGTTTGTCGGAGCCAGCAACAAATCGGACGGAGAAGGACTCTGGCTCCCCAAAACTAAAGATTGCCGAGGGCTTTTTTCCTTGAGAAGAGTTATTAAAACGATCCATCAAGTAGCGCTCTGCGCGAAACAGTCTTTCCATGTCGCTTCCAAATCTTAGGAGCAAAGCTTGGAAAGGCTCGATGGGGATATCATGACGGTACTCCGCTAAAAGAGGATACTTGAATAAAGCCGACTTGTCGCAAGCAATCCATAACTCGAGAATTGTCAGCAAGATTATCGAAAACCCCTCGGCAGAGTCTTTGTAGTTGGCTGTAGCGATGCGGTGATATGACTGGATTGCGAATTTAATCTTGTCACATGTGCTATCATCTGAGAGATGGCGCTCTATCCAGCCTTGCAAATGCTCAGCGACCCATGTTTCAAAGGCGTGGATGTTGTATGTTTTGTAGTGGTCGTCTCTTTCGATAGCCTGCATGCTCGGGAAGCTGTCGCTAGGGAAGTGTTCCAACTGGGAGGTTGGCTTGAACTCCAGCTCTTCGTCACAATGCTGGTTAGTAGCAATTGTTTGCAGAAAGAGGTCCACACCCGGAAGTTCAATTGAGGTGTCTCTCCCAATGTCAGGCATGGTGAATCGCGGGATTTGCAAAGGTCGTGATTGTGCAACAATGATTTGCTTCCAGCGTGTATTCAAGAGATCTGTCGCCATAGTCATGGTTTTATGGACAGGTAGCATCCACTTCTCATGCTTCGTCAGGTTCAGTTTAACGATCCGGCGTGCCAATTTAGCGTTCATGACATAAAGAATATCGCTCTGAAAATTTTGTTTCATGGCAGATTCGAGAAGTCGAGAAATGTAGAAAGCCATGAATCTTTTGTAGAGGCCGTCTGAGCCGGTTTTGAGCTGAGTTTCTGACATCCGCAGTTGCAAGACGACACGCATCAAGAGCCATATGGCGGATCGTCTCCAGGGCTTGTTGCTTCTCTCGGACAGGATAGCCTCCTCTCGCGTATTCTTCCAGATTCCATGCGCCACATCTTTGCCATTGGCGCGCAGAAAACTGAATAGGAGATCCAAAACCAAAGCTGGGTCAGTCGTGTCTCTGATTGCGTTCTGTCCTGCATTCGTCAGCATCTGAATCATCGCTGGCACCTCCTGGTGGCTCATTTTTGCAATTGTAGACGCAACTGCTGAGCGAAAATCCGGTGTAGCAAGTGTTTGAAAGTCAACACAGACGGCAGCACGGGGGAAGTAGCGCCGGATGCGTCCTTTTGTCCTCATGACGGTTTCGCTTGGAGGCGTCAACTCAAAACCCTCAAAAATGGCTCCATTTTCGTGTGGACTTATGATAACGGCTGCGTTCTGCGCTTCCAGATACAAAGGGATGGCCGGACCTGGGACAAATGCATTAGCTCCTTTACCGAAAGAGTCGAGTGTTTCAACCTCACCCTTCTGGTCAAGCTTTTCGAGCAGGGCGAGAAGCTTGTCTTCTTGAACTGCACCCAACTCGTTTTGTGACTCCTTGAGATTGTGCAACGAAAGAGCCGCATCGCAGACCTTTTCTTGGTCCCTGCCCCCGACATTGTGGGCAAAATGAACCAAGGCTACTATGGCAGTAGTAATAAGATGTCGTTCATTGGAAGAGCTTTTGCGCCTGCTAGGGAGCTTCGGCGGAAGGAAGACATCATTGATGACGCTCTTCAAGAGCGCTTCCTTCGACATTGTGAAGGCGCCTTGGCAGGCATGAAGCCTGCTGAGCGTAAGGGAGGACCCAATGAAGAGTCAAAAATGCAAAGGTAGTAGACGAAAGGGCGAGTTGATAGTATGAACCTTTCACTGGGCACGTAGCATGGGCAGCTTCAGTGCAGCAAGGAACTGAGGGCGCAGGCAGAGGTAAAGAGGTTGGAGTGAGGAAGCAGGCGGAGTTCAATGAAGTGATGGAGGAGAAGTAGAGACTGTAAAACACGTGAGTCCTGCCTGGTTCCTGTTCTTATTGCCTGAGGTTCCACATGAAGGCACTACGTCGGAACAGACGGTCTAACCCTAAGTCATTTGCTTGCTGGGTATTGATGTTGGTCTCCATGGTGACTTAATTATTAGGCAGCCGTTTCGCAGAGCAGAGTACACTTATGACGGGACGTCTTCTGCTTGCCTTCGGGCACTTTACTTCAAAATATCATGGTGTGAATTGGTGATTTTTGCTCGCGCGTTAGATGAACATTACCCTGCTTGAATTTCAAAGAGCCAAAATATAGATCTGCAATAACATGGGGTCGGCCTCTCGGCATCATGAGGAACGCGGCCAGTTGTTCGGCGACGCAGCTTGACGAGCCCAGCGCCGGCGCAGACCATTTGGAGCTCCCGCTGGCTGTCGTGAGATGCTCGGTCGGGACAAAGCCCAGCGCAGCCCTGGTTTTCATACTTGACGCATTTTGACCGCGCGGAGTTTGCGAGATGGAAAAGTACATTTCCAACGGAAAGATGCTAGGACGGGATGATGCGGTCACCCCCGGTCTCTCGGAGGGAAGTCGAGGAAACAAAGTACAGCTACGGGTAGCCTAATTGAGTACCCTGCTCAGGATAATTCAAATCCAACTGGTCAGTTCCTTCGGCAATGAGAGCGGGACAAGAGCGGGGAGAGTGGAGTCACATTTCTACTGGATCTGGGAGCTTGATCCTCGGCTAGTTGGCAAGCCTCTTCATCCTTAAAACCCCCATTGAGTCGCCGCGTCCTCGAGCGTCAAGTCCTGTCTGCATCAATCAAGACCATGCTCCAACTCGTTTTACAGCAGTGAAATCCACATGGTTCGTCAAGCTGCTTACTCGCGCACCGGCTTTGCGCCCGTCAAATTGCCCTTGGCAACCAACGCGTTTGAGTGGCTTTTTAGCAACCCATTTCAGTATGAAAACGACTGCACTCCCAAAAAGCAGCGAGTGCCACGGATTGAGGACGACAGGCCCATATTTGTGGACAATGAGACAGGTAAGTACAAGACAAGATGCTGGCCTGCTCTGATCTCCATTGAAAGCGCGAGGCTAACGCCATCCAAGATTGTACCCTCACGTATGCTCAATTGAAGAAGGATGCGCTTCTCGTTGCTTCAGGCTTGCGTTTGATCGGTCTGGATCCGGCCGACGTCCGCACGCTGCCGCCGACCCCGACGTGTCGCAGCCCCGAGATCGCGCCCGTGGTGCTCATCCAATTGCCCAATTGCTTGCCCTTCGCAACTGCGGTGCTGGCCACCTGGGCCTCTGGTCTGACGGCGACGCTGGTATCTCCAGCGCTGACGAGTAAAGAGATTGCCTGGATTCTACAAAATGCGCGGCCGCGTGCCATCATCACTGCAACGACTTGTGTCGCCGCCATGAGGGAGGCTCTCCTCGCCCAAGAAGACCGGATATACTTTGAGAATGTGCCCGTGTATACTGTCGATACTGCCAACGATCCATACCCGAATCCTCAAGCTGACTTGTCAGATTGCGATTGGAAACGACTTCTTGTACCTGCTTCCGCATCACATTCACAGCATCCACCGCCTGCTTTTGCCCCGGACTCTCAGATTGCCGTGATTCTGTGGTCGTCAGGCACCTCGGGGCGATCCAAAGGCGTCTTGCTGTCTCATTGCGCCGTCATGTTTGGAGCCACGTCTCTGTGGCACGACTGCGACTTCTACCAGGGTCAGCGTCAACGTTGGCTTGGCTTCGCACCATTCTACCACGTTATGGGCCTCATAAATACCTTTGTGGTCGCCATAGCTACTGGATCCACCGTTTATACCATGCTCTCCTTCAAGCCTAACATTTTTCTTGCTGCCATTCCGCGGCGGCAGATCACATACCTGCATATGGCGCCCCCGGTTGCTGTCATGCTGGCTAAGTCTCCTCTGGTGGAACCATACGCCAACCGAGATGGCCAAGGCCGGAATGCATTTAGCAGTGTAGTTGCTGCCTTAACTGGCGGTGCACCTCTTGGCAGTGATATCGTAGAGCAGGTTTATTCACGGCTCGGGTTCCGGATAAGGCAAGGATACGGTTTGACGGAGGCGGGAGGTGTCACGCTGCAGCCGGGTTTGAGTGAACGAGAAATGATTGCCCAGAGGGGGGACAGTGGACAACCGCACTGGGGCGTCGAGATCATTATTGCCGCTGATGAGCAGCAATCAGGTGCTGTGGAAACTCAAGCTGCTGTTCTCGGGCACTCAGGAGAGATTCTCATTCGTTCACCGGGTCTCCTGGCGGCATACTTGCCAGTTGCAAAAGCCCACCCAGACTCGGTGCCTGACATGTCTGCCACGGCCGAAGCGTTGACCTCAGATGGGTGGTTCAGGACCGGCGATGTTGGCATTATCCGCCCAGACGGAAGCCTTCAAATTACGGACCGCATCAAAGAGCTGATCAAGGTCCGCGGCTTTCAAGTCGCCCCTGCGGAGCTGGAGGCTCTCCTGTGCAGCAGCGACGAAGTTTCAGATGCCGGCGTGATTGGCGTGTACGACGAGGCAGAGGCGACAGAGCGGCCGAGAGCTTTCATCGTACCCATGAATCGCACAACCATGAGTGATGACGAGCTTCGAGACCTTGGGCTACGACTCTGTGGGCTTGTTGAGAAACATACGGCGAGATACAAGTGGCTTCGGGGAGGCGTTGTATTTGTAGACCAGATTCCCAAGTCGCCGAGCGGCAAGATCTTGAGGCGCGTGCTGCGAGAAGGGACTGTGAAAGGGCTCGAGGTAACTGTATATGAGGCCAGAGGGAGGGCTTCGAGGCTTTAATATCTTCGCGTTTTGATAAAGGAAAAATATTTTTGGGGCCTCCATCAATTTACCAAAGTGAAAGTACGGCCTGGAAGAATATTTTCTTGTCGAGGCAGTCAACCCACGTTTGCGAGGCGTCGATCACTTGATTGAATATGGTGCCTTTCACTGTGGAACTTCTGCAATTAGAACAGGAACCACCGCCAAGTGGCCAGGCTGCCAAAGGCCAAACGCCCGTCTTTCCATCGACGGCCAACACACAAAGACCCCGCCCACAGATGCGCATGAAGCAACAGTCACTGGCCTCAAACATGGACTCAGCCTGCCAGCTACCCTTCTTTGCCCCCAAATTCCGTCTGCCTGCGCCCCTTCCGTCGACAAAAGACATTGAGCGATTAGGCGTGGTCCTTGAGGAGCGAACCGGCCGCCGAGTGGTTCGTTTCAGCAATCACTTCATTGTAAAATATGGAGCAGACGTGAGCCTAACTGAAGGCGAAAACATGCTTTTTGTACGCCAAAGGCAATCGGCTTCTGCACCAGAAGTATTCGCCTTGTTTTTTATCGACAATGCGGACGGCCGGCGGATCAACTATATCATAATGGAGAATGTCGTAGGAGAGAGACTCGATGTCATCTGGTCGCGACTTGTCCCATCAGAAACAGATCAAATCGCCCATCAGCTGCGTCTTCAAATCGACACCATGCGAAATCATCCTGCGCCGGGATACTTTGGCTGCATCGGAAGACGCCCCTTCGAAGAGTCCATGTTCTGGAGCGCACCAGAGGATGGCCTTGATGATGGAACACTCAACGGTCCTTTTGATACAGAGGAAGAGCTAATCGAAGCCTTGGCGAAAAAATACTCTTGCAACAGTGGACTGCATCACAAAGCCCGTTATTACCGTCGCGTTCTTCCACGCATTTTACGAGGAAACAGTGTGGTATTCACTCATGGCGACTTTCAACGAAAAAATATAATATTGAGGGAGAACGGAGAGCCGGTCATGATTGACTGGGAGACGGCCGGTTGGTATCCGGCCTATTGGGAGTATGCGACGGCAATGTTTGCCTGTGGGGCATGGCAGGATAACTGGCATGAATTTGTCGCCCAAGTCCTCACAGAGTATCCGAACGAGTATGTATGGTTTGAGATGCTCCGGAGAGAGTTGTGGTCTTGAGCGATTTGAGAGCCTCTACATGGCTATTTGAATCCCAACGAGGGCTCTCGGCTGACTGATACAATCAGCTCAAGGGCCCCATTGTTAAGCGTCCTTGTTGATGATCCTTTGATCTCGCCTTGTTTTCCCGTGCGATTGCCTTGAAAAACTTGCTATGGGGACCGCTCTTCGCTTTCATGGACTTTTTCGCACCCTTCTTTCGCTCGACATATGCCATATCTTGTCCTGCGCCAAGGTCTTTGGGGACGCCAGCCGTTCTTCTGGCACCTTTGCGCAACGGTTTTCCGTCCGAGTCGTAAAACCTATGTCCATCTGCTAAAAGACCAGCACTGTCCTTTGCCTCCTCTTCTTTCCAGGATTTACTCCCAACCTCAGCAATAACTTGCTGAAGAAGCTCGCGCCTGGCCTGAGCCGTGTCGAAGGCCAAATCAGGCATCCTTCCCATGTCCTTCAGTCGTGTGATGACCTTAAAAGAGTAGCCCTGATCAACTAGAAAGGCTTGACGCTTGGAGGAATACACCATTTCAACTGTGTCCTTGGAGACGAGTGAGTAGAAGAAAGCATTGAAGCCATCCTCATTTCTACGCTTAGCCCGCAAAATGCGGCCAAGGCGTTGAGCTTCTTGACGCCGAGACCCGTATTGCGCGGAAATCTGTATTAAACATGTCGCTTCAGGTAGATCTAGAGAGGTGTCGCCAATTTTAGACAGGAACAGGGTGCTGCAGGTTGGCTCATTCTTGAAGTAGTCCAACCACTTTTGGCGTTCATCGTTGCTTGTCCCACCGTAGAGAAACGGTTTCATGAGCTTCTTGGCGTATGCCTCAAGGGCATACACATTGTCCGAAAAGACAATGATCTTATCGCCACGGCTTTCGTGATATTTGATCAGGTACTGACATGCTTGAAATTTGGTCGGGTTCATGACACAGAATAGTTGCCGACTGCGAGGTCCGGACTCCAGGTACCGTTCATGGAATTCGGTTGGCAAGGTGCACCAAACCTCGGCGCATTGCACCTTGGCAATAAATCCTTGCTCCGAAAGGTCCATCCAATTGGCTTCGTAGAGCTTGGGACCGATCAGGAAATTGAGGTCTTCTATTTTATCGTCTTCCCGAAGAAGGGTAGCGGTCAAGCCAAGTTTTGAATGGGCTTTGATCGAACCGATCACTCGACGGAACATCTGGGCCGGCACAACGTGTACTTCATCAAGAAGCATTAGACCCCACTCCCGTCCTTGAAGGAATTCCATCATTTTCGCAGATTGATGCGCGCGCTCGCGAGTATTCGTCACCATAGAATATGTTGTGATGATGATTCCCGTACTTCCGCTAAAAGTTGACTTGGTTTCAGATGAAAAGAGGGCGATGTCGTCCGGACTAATATTGGACCATTTAATAAACTCATTTTTCCATTGGATAGCAGACATGTTGCTCGTAGCAAGCACAATGACGCCTTTTTTGATCGTACACGCCGCTGTAACACCAACCAAGGTCTTACCGGCACCGCAGGGTAAGACGATGATACCACTCATAGCTCGTCCATTGCCGAACATCTTCGTGAGGCTCTTTTCTTGATAAGGTCGAATCTGTGTTCCAGGTCGGAGATCAATCTCAAGATTCGCGTTGGCCTGATCGTTTCTAAAGTCGTACTCTTCTAGCACAGGATAGTGAAGAGCCAGGCATCGCTCCGCCACTTTTCCGACCTTGTCATCTATGATTTGGAAGGCATGAATTATCTCTTGTTCCTCGTTGTTGCCGTCATCGTCCAAAGCGCGTTGCAATTGGTCAAGAGCAGATCGTTGTTCGCTATCCAAGTCCTGCCTAAGTCTTCCTCCGCCTAAGTTCTGCGCTTCCCGGACTCCATCGGCAGCTTTGGTGCCAGCAATTGTGATGTCAGCTGCTTTCGGTCCGCTTGTCGTAATTTCCGTGGCGCCTTGGACGCGACAGGGCCTGATTTGTGGATCTTGCAACAGCATTTGCAGAATTTCAGCGTCTGCTGTCTCCAAAAAGTACTTGTTATCTTGCAAAACCATCTTCACCATTCCATAGCTCTTGCCACAATGTTTGATATATTTGATCACGTTGGGTGATATCTCATTCTTCGAGAAACTATCCAGTGTATTGACTATGTCGCTGGCGCTCAGACCTACCGAGACAGCGGCGTAAAGGCTATGAGTAGTGAGTCTGTATTCGTGTAGGAAAGTCGGTCGCGATGTAGGCTCAGCAATTGTGACCAGGAAGTCTTGCACTTGAGGTGCCAATGGATGGAAGTTTTCGAGGATGAGCCGCCCCCATCCGTCGACTCGCAGCGGTCGGTTCTCATGGTCGGACTTGAGCGGGAGCGCAGTGAAGTCTTGTTCTTGCTCGGGTTGGAAAAGTCCAGATGCAGTGTCGGTGAAACCCGGATCGAGCTCATATGGAAAAGCCGAGATGTCGAACTTGCTGATGTTCCGCTGAATGATCGTGTTCAATTCGCAAGAATCGTCTCCTGACTCGCCCGGCGAAGTACAGCTGCCCGAGTCGTGCAGTAAATTGCCCCCGCCGCTACCCGCGTCATGATCGAAGTATGCCTTTCGGCTTGATGCCATGTTTTGGCTCGGGTGCTCTGCTTTGAAGCAGCCTCGGCGTTGCCAGGGGCATGCGCTCTAATAAGGCGTGGCGGCCTGGGCGACACGGGACCAGAGGTGGGGGCGGACAGAGGTTACATTGTTGGCTGCCTCACAACATGAACTGTACCGTCAAGGATTGGCTGCCTGGCACTGCCACCGTCCAGGTGCATTCGGTTGGCTAAAACATGATCAGCATAAACCTGACAGCTTGCACTCTGATATAGTGGAAAGAACTGCCATATGAGAGGTTCAATAAGTTGATACTTGAACAGATAGCAGTGTTCAATGGATAGGATTATTTCATAAATAGGTAAATATGGAACGGCTTGCTTGGGTGGTGACGCAGGTGGACATCTCGCAAGTCTTTGTCGCGCTCAAAATCGGCAAACGCGGAAGATCTCCCAAGTAATTGCCCTGAAATCGACTCGTCTAGTGAAGAGTCACATATCACATACGGAGGACCCTAGTGCAGATGGCGTTTGCGATGCGTAAACGGCCTGAGCCAGCATGACGTATGTCACTTGCGTGACCCAAGTTGCGCCCCAGTAGCGAATTGCCATGCCGAAGAGGCGCCGTGGAGGAGATTTCTCTGACTGAGCCGCAATTCTGTCCACGATGGCCTGAATGGAATCGAAATTCTTGAGCGCGCTCTCACGCGCCTGGGCGACATGAAGTAGCCCTACATCAGGTTAGGCTAACTAAGGTACCATGGTGCTTTTAGCTCCAATGCTGTGCCTTGAACCAGCCTCGGGGGTTAATAAAGTGTGGCGGTCTTGGCGGTCTTGGCGGCACGGGTTTGATGCGGAGGTTGGGGTGCGCCTCATTGGCTGACTCACAGCTGATTGAACAACACATGACCGACAGCAAAATTCACAAGCATCAACGGCAGGACTAATTTACATTAATTAGTAACCAATCGATGGAGCAAATTGCTGTGAATTTCTTAAGGCTTGTGCATATGTTGACATTGCTTTATTCAATGGTGATAGCGCAAGCGGGTCTTGCTAAGATGCTTCCGATCGAGAGCTCCGCCGCTAATAAATTGTGGGCTCTTCGCGATCTGCCCTGGCCTGGCCAGGTACCTGACATTTTATACAGTAAATATGGACTCTATCTCGAGCTCCTGTGAGATATCAGCACTTCGTTCTATTATAGAACCTAGTGAGCCTAAAGCCAGGGATGCTTAGTTCGGCTACCGTGTAGGCAATGAATTTCCTTCATGGAGACTAGACCATATTTCTGCGACTTTTCCACCTTGTTTCAGAATTGCCCGTGACTTATCGCTCCCAGCACCTGCGCAACAATAAGAGTATGCGCGCATTGCTCGGTGACGACCCCTCGGCGTCAATAATGACATGGGTCCCAGGCCACCGTCGTCCACCTCTACGTGCCCTGCTCTACGACGAAGACACTTTTTTCAACTGCAGCCGCGCTATACCTGCTGTCCCTTCTTCTTGTGCTTCTTCCTTAGCCGCTCTTTTCCCTAGCATCTGCTCAGAGCAGGACCATGTATGACAACGAAGAGCGGCAAGTTCCCACGCGATGTGAAGGCGAACGCAGGTTGGGGGAAGCACCGCAAGCTTGCGAATGTTTTAATTAACGCCGCGCGAGGAATATGCACTTCAACTGCATGAGATTCGTGAGGTCAAACTGCTAATATTGCTAGTACTGCAAACCCGACGAACAAGTATGCCAAACTATGATCAAGAAGCGCATCGACTCCCGACGCACGAAATTAAGGCTCAATACGTACAATTACCCTAGACAAATGGACTTCGCGCACGGAAGTGTACGCGGCATCCTCTCCCAGCCCATGGTCAGATGCTGACGTACTCGTATTCTTAAATTCATATTAGAGCGCAAGAAACGGGGCGTGTTTGGCCTTCATAGCTAGCTACGGGTTGGGCTGTGTGATGGTAGATGGGTCTTCCAGTGAGACCAAATTTTTAACAAGAGTGAGAAATTTTGACGAGGAGTACTCAAATGCCCATATGAGCGCCAATTACGAAGGGAGCACGCAGGTTCCGGTGGTACGAAAATCATACGTGTCGCTGCTTGACGATGATGCACACTTCATTGGAGAGGACCTTGATGTCTACCCGAAGATGTGTCCCGTTGAATCTGAAGTTCCGGGCAAGCCACGCGATCATATCATTGATGCATTGTTGCCCTTTCATAAATAATACAGAGTCCACTCATCTTAGTGAGACGAGAGCTCGGTATCCACGCTGAACAGTCAGCGGCATCAGCAATTTCAACCTTTCCGTCAAAGCAACAATTCCCGCCCTTTCCGACCCAAGCTTGCCCGATGCGGTTTCACGCGCTATCCCGCCAGCATGCTTAGAAATCCTGCCGCGGTCCCCGCTTTCGCTGCCTTCTTCTTCCTCGAGCCCGGCTGCTGCTGGTAAGCCTGAGGCGGGGCGCCGTAGTTGCCTTGTTGCGGTGGGGGGCCGCCGTTCATGGGCACGGCGTATTGTGCCTTGCCATCGTCGTAGGAAGGCCTGGAGCTGCCGCAACCCATTGTAATGAATGTAATGTGTAGATGATGAGGGATTCTTTTGGTTTCTCTTGATGGCTCAATCTCATGCCATTGAAGTTGAACACGAGGATAGTTAGCGTGCAGGTAAGCAAATGCTTGGCATCAAAGTTTAGGCAATTTAAATACCACCAGACAATCCTATATTAAGACCGGAATCATCCTGCGAGGGGCGACATCAGGCGTTGGGTACGTCATGGCTGCTACGTCATTCACAGCGACGATCCGTTCCATGTCACTGCCGCGTAATCGGCTCGACGGCACGGAGCGTCGCGCGATCCGGCGACGACGCCCGGTTCATTGGTGGACGACTGTTGCATCGGCTCGACCGTACGGCACAATCGTGCGCCCAACTCCATCGCCCAGTTGATTGGTGGGCCACCGTTGCATCGGCTGCGCCCCCGGATAGCAGCTTTCGACCTTCGGTCAACGACCGCCAGCCATTCCCATTGTGGCATCCCCTGCCTGGAGTACACGTTCCTCTAGCCTCGATTTCTGCGGAAGATACGGAAAAAGGGGAGATCTGCGCCGCATGCTGTCCCAGTAAGCCGATCAACACGTTAGTCTCTTGCGGCTGATTCCATCTCGTCGCGTTGGCCCTGCTCAGCACACTGACAACTTTTGGCCAACTGGACCGCATCATGGGGGCTGCAAAATAAAGGTCCCCTTCTAACACCACAACCTTTGTGATTGGGGGGTAATTTATTTTGCGATCCGCATGCATATGTATGGAGAGCAACAATGTTCCCACATTGACGCATATCTCTATTTGCCCACATCCGCGCACAGTGTACAAGCTGCCAGCCGACGAGCCGCGGCTCGTTGCCCCAAGTCCTACTGCAGCCCCTACTGTGCCGATTTGACTGTATGGGGCTCTTCCTGTAAGGGCGCAAGGGCCGGCCGTGGCAAATAGAGAAGTGCGTGTGAGAAAATAGTTGCTTTCTATGCACGTACCTTGTTATCCGGTTGTCTGTCAACTGCCTGCCCGTGCCTCCAGGACGCTGCCGGAATATGCCCGTCTGCAGCGACGTATGGAGATATTGAAGGAGCCTTGGGGAGCATTCATGACCTTGATGGGCGCTCCACTCCAAGACGGCGGCCCCGAGCTTGCCGGTTCTGATCATGTCGCCAGATACTCTTGACACTCTCATACTCTAGACTTCGAGCTGATTCCAAAGGCAGCTCGGCGGCTTTCCGCAATGACACGTCAAAACGAGGCTGACATTTCAATACGAGGCTAAGACTTTAGAACGAGGCTGACATTTCAAATCGAGGCATAGCTCCGCGTATGCAACTCCCCCACGCTTCCCAACCTCGGCAGTCCAGCTCGCCCCCAAACCCGGCCCTCGATTCCGCGCCCAAACAACGTAAGCCTCGTCATAGCGTAGCTGTAAGGCTATGAGTTTGGGGAAAATGACATCAAAGGATTGAGGCATGCTGACGACTTTCTCCATTTCAGGAGTCGTTCTCACGCGTTCAATGGAGATCAGTCAGGCACCTCAAGCCCGGATGCAACGGCACCGGAGTTCGTCCTCCTCCAGCTCTTCCGCAGCGACGATCTGAAGGATTCAGGATCAGAACACATGAAACTCTCGGCTCTATTGTGGGCGCGAACCACTGCTCGTGTTATCGAACCATGATGCGGTTCATCGAGAATGGAGCATCATCTTGCGTCAAGGACGGCTCGGACTCGCCGAGGAACGACAGGAGAGCATCTCACGATGGCCATCCTTGGGCTCGTTGAGTAAGATTATATGGACTCAAGTTGGGGGCAGGGGAAGAGCTCGTCAAGTATATAAAGGCATGCCTCTTCCTCTGTCAAGTCAGTCTTTCTTCATCTCAAGCAAGCAATCAACAGCAATCAACAAGCACATCACATCTCAACCTTTCAAAACAACCCAACCACTTTTCCAAACCATCAACATGAAGTTCATCAGCATCACCGCTCTTGCCCTCGCGGCCATGGCCTACGCCGCTCCCGCCGAGACTGAGGCCCAGAACTCTGTCGATATCTCCCTTCCCCAGGGCTGCAAGAAGAGCGACCTCATCAGTAAGTCCATGCCTCGACTCGAAAGCAACCTGTGCATCTTTCCGAGTTGCTAACCATCCGCGCAGAGTGCGCTCTCCACCTGGTCGGAACTACTGCTTCCTGCGGCGCCGCCGTCATCGAGGCCGGCGCCAACGTCGCCGCGGACCTGTCCTGCATCGGCTCCGCCGCCAGCACGGCCAACAACTTCCACGAGTGCAAGAGCTGCATCCCCCACAAGCAGAACGTCCTTGAGAAGTAGAGGAGAAGTCTTGAGAGCGGAAATTGGTGATAAGATGGGGTGGCCTTTGTCTCTTTTCTACAAAACCGTTGCAACGTACAGTCAGTCTCTACCTATAGCTTGAATACACAAAAATGATAGAGAAAGCCACTCGGTGCCCTACTTGAGTCCGTGTCTGCCTGAGCCGGGGGACATTCGAGCCCGGACCTCACCAGGTCCCATTGTCACAAGACAACGACGCCGTCTATGGCGAGTCTTGTCTTGTTTCATTGTCAGTAAATTCGCTTGTAGTCAATGTCGTCCGTTAGCTTGGCGCACCATAATCCCGCGCCGCCTTGGCATTGCTTGGCATTTTGTCTAGACCCGGCACCCCACGTGGGCGTGCCCCGGGCCTCACTAGGATGATCCTGATCGGCAGCTCAGTCGCTAACACATTGTGGGCTCGCAGCGATCTGCCCTGGCCTTTAACTGATACGTAATGCCGCAAATATGGACACTCTCGCTTCTGGCAATTGATGCGCGAGGTTTATTTTTACTCATTTGGCTCTTTGATATCCCATTGCAAGCTTCGAAGCGGTTCTGGAATGCATTGCCTTAAGAAGAAGACAGGCAAGGGGGGGGCGAGAAATGCGGCACAGCCAAAATCCCTTGCTAGCAGGATTACGATCCAAGTCCGAACGCTTGCACAATCAACAAGGGGAAAAAAATTAATATTTCTTTAAATGCTTCTTAATATCTTTGTGTGAGAAAATGCGAAGATGTGCTACCATATGTGCAAATTGTGGCATTATGGCAATATGAAGTAGTTAAACAGTGCAAGTCATGTGTAAAGTGGGCTATTGGTGTTTTGCAGTGCCGCCTTTTCCCCTTGCCAGGCAAATGAGCCGTACGAGTAGTGTTAAATACACGAGTGCGGGGGGACCCCGCCATGAATCACGATCCTCAGCAGGCTTGCCAGGTTACAGCTCCAGATATGCGATCCACCATGGACGGCAGTGGCCGTAGTTTAATTTTGACTTCAGCGGATCGGCAAATATTCGCCAATTCCTGCTCTTCCCCCCTCTCACACTCAATTTGTATCCAAGGATGAGGGGCGACGAGGGCGAGGATGACGGGAGCCGCCAAGGCGGCCTCCATGGCTGCCTGCATGCACGCGACACCACCTTCATGCCACAGTCCAACAACCAGATTGGTCGTCCTTCTGGCACCGCCAGCATACTTCTTGCCCCCGCTTCTACTTCGCATGCCACCGTGCAGCACCGCTCACGCTTAAAGAACAGGACGCCGTCACTTCGGAGAGCTCTTGTTGCACAGTTCCGGCATGGGGAGCCGACTTCTGCCCTGTTCACGACGCACCACCTAGCTACTCAACACCGTCGTCCTGAGCCAGCCGCATCACAATCCCTGTCACCTCCAGCACGATGACTGTCCATATTGAGCTGGCCATGGACGAGGCCGTCCAAGCCGCCGACCCAGCCACGCCCTACGTCGGCGGCCGTGACGGCGACAGGTATCGCTTCACGGTCCTCGCCGACGGCCTGCTGCGGTACGAGTGGACGCCCGACGGCAAGTTCGAGGACCGGCCGTCCGCCTTTGCGGCACACCGCGACGAGGCCATCCAGTCGGTGCCCAAGTACGAGGTGCGCGAGAAGGACGACATCCTCGAGATCATCACGTCGCGCTTCCACGCGACCTACGACAAGCAGGTGTTCTCGGCGCAGGGCTTCTCCGTGCGCGTTTTGGGCCGCGCAGGCGGCTTGTGGCGCTTTGGTGAACACGAACAGAACGAAACTCTGGGCGGCACGCTCCGCACGCTCGACGGCGTCGATGGGCGAGCCGACGTCGGGCCGGGCGTCACCTCGCGGAGCGGCTTCGCCAGCCTTGACGACTCACGCACCATGCTCTTCACCAAGGACGGCTTCATCTCACCGCGGCGTGGCGGCCGGGGCCGCATCGACGGCTACCTCTTCTGCTACGGCCACGAGTATCGCGAGGCCGTCAGGGCGCTGTACAAAATCTCGGGCTCGCAGCCGCTGCTACCGCGCTGGAGTCTCGGCAACTGGTGGAGTCGTTACCACGAATATTCGGCAGGTGAGTATCTGAAGCTGGTTCAGAGATTCAAAGGGCACCTAGTGCCGCTGAGCTGTGCCGTCCTCGACATGGACTGGCATCTCGTCGACAATTCACGTGCGATTGAGGCTGGTGAGTCCGGCTGGACGGGGTACACGTGGAACACGGAGCTCTTCCCTGATCCGCCTGCCTTTATCAAAAAGTTACATGAGTCCGGTTTGAGAACGACTCTCAACTTGCATGACGCAGGAGGGGTCGCGAGCTACGAAAAGCTATACGATGCCGTAGCACAGCAGCTGCACTTTGACACCTCTCGCAAGGAGACCATCCCCTTCAACATCACCAACCGCGACTATCTGAACGCTTACTTTGACCCGCTGCTCAAATCGCTCGAGAAGGACGGCGTTGACTTCTGGTGGATCGATTGGCAGGCGGGGAAGTACTCGTTACTGGCTGGCGTCGACCCGCTCTGGGTTCTGAATCATTACCATTACCAGCACAACGCTGAGCTGCAAGCGAGACGAGACGGTGATCATCCCCTGATCCTCTCTCGGTATGCCGGGCCCGGCAGTCACCGTTATCCGATTGGCTTCTCGGGCGACACGACGATGACGTGGGCTTCGCTCGACTTCCAGCCGGAATTCACAGCCACGGCGAGCAACATCGGCTACGGCTGGTGGAGTCACGATATTGGCGGCCACATGGGGGGTGAAAGGGACGACGAACTGTTGACCAGATGGGTCCAGCTGGGCGTGCTGTCTCCCATCATGCGTTTGCACTCGACCAAGAACGGCTGGGTGCACAAGGAGCCCTGGCTTCTGCCCAAGGGCTCCGGCCAGGGTCCTCGAGATGTGGTGACCGACTTCCTGCGCCTGCGTCACCGACTCATCCCCTACCTCCACACCATGAACGCACGCGCAGCTAACGAGCAAAGTGGAGAGCCGCTGGTGCAGCCCATGTACTGGGAGCACCCAGAGCACGAGGAGGCATACCAGGTACCCAACCAATACTATTTCGGCTCTGAGATGATTGTAGCGCCCATCACGACGCCACAGAACCGGGTCACCAGTACAGGCAAAGTCCGCGCTTGGCTACCACCCGGGACTTACGTCGACTTCTTCACGGGGCAGGTGTACGACGGAGATAGAAACCTGTGGTTGAACCGAACGCTCGACAAGGTGCCCGTGCTGCTGAAGCAGGGCGCCATTGTCCCTCTCGACAGGGAAAAATCGCCGGAGAATGGCGGTAAGAACCCGGACAGGTTCGAGGTGGTGGTCGTCGTGGGTGCCGACGGTCGTTTCGAGCTCCTCGAGGAGGACGAGGAAGGGTTCAGCATCAGGTCGCCCACCGGCTGGGTGGATTGGGTCCGAACGCCAATCGTCTTCGACCAAGCGCAGGGCACTGTCAAGATTGGCCCGACCCAAGGCGGCCACCCTAACCTGCGGCGCAGTTGGTCCATCCGCTTCCTGGGCCTGGCGTTCAAATGTGATGAGGACTATAACGTGCAAATCGCGACCACGGGCGACGAAACGTTCCGAGACAGTGCGTATCCGTCCGTCAGTGCGCTGCACGTCGACATAGGCGACGTGGCGCCACGATCGACCTTGACGGTATCACTAGGCCCCAATCCACAGCTCGGGGTCAACGACCCGGCGGCGCTCATATATCCAATCCTGGACGACGCTCAGGTGGAGTACGAGCTCAAGGAAAAGATTGAGGCCATCTTGAGCCCTGAGGGCGTTCCCAAGTCAGTCCGCGCCAGCCAGCTCGAGGCGTTGGACATGGATGCGGACCTGCGCTTGGTTCTGGACGAACTGTTGTTTGCGGATTCGCGGTCTTGAGGATTCGTTCGTTCGCTTCATGATTGTCATTCCGGTTGACTGCGGAACTGTCGTGTGAGCTTCATGATGTCGGTATCCCCTTGTTAGTGCCGAGACTGCGACGCATGGATTGCTTTCCCCTTGTTGTAACGATCAAATGCCTGATCCAGTGGCAGATACATCAACTCTGCCGGTCCTTCGCTCTTTGCAAGTTTTGTCGAGCGCTGCTCTCCCCGGCCCATGTTGCGATTCTTAGGGGTAACTTAGAAATGGCCAATGTCATGATGAATATTCCAATATTCTAATCACGGAGATTCTGTGCGCGTCAGTCAACCGCAACCACCGCCATGCGATTGGAACATGACAGACATCTTATCTTCAGCCTTACGGGCACTTTGCCTCATCGGCAGGCGTCGACCCGGACAGGGCAGCACCTGGCTGTGCGGGCGGCAGGCAATTTGTGCACGCGCGCTCGGCGGCATGGGGGCTGCCTTGGCTTGCGCTAAATTCTCACCATGGGCGGGGGTGATGGGCGGCCTGACGGCGAAGGCGACCGCAGGCGCAATGCACAGCACGTGTGTGTGGTTGCATGAAACGGGAGATGCGGGAGTTGATGTAATTTTGAGGATGATAGAGTTTAGAATGATGCTTGGCGGCAGATGCCTCGCAAAGGATGGAAGATACCTCACCATAAGATGACCTGAAAGAACGCAGACACCGACACAGACTGCTCGTGCGAGTACTCCGCGGGTACTGACAAATACAGCGCTCTGCGCGCCATCCCGGTCCCCTGCTGCGTCAACCTCCTAGCGCCTCTTGGCAGCGATTGGCAGCACAAGCGCGGTGCAGGTGGAAGCGCTGAAATGTCCGCTGCATCTGGCAAAAGACCACCAACCGACGTCGACGCAGAGGCGGGCTTTTCTCGTACGAGTAAAATCGCCGCCGCGGCTGGAAAGCCCGGACGTTTCAAGTGCCGCACGCCACAAGCGTCAATCCACACGAGTACGGCGCCAGAGTTCAGCTACGGGGGATGGGCGCGGGACGACGCGCCCCCTGGCGGCCGCCAAGGAGGGAGCCGTCCCGCTCCCGTTTTAGCCGTCTGTCCGCTCATTTGCTCTGATTCCATCCACCAGCCAGAAATCACCGCCTCGAAACCCTCCCCACCCGCCTATCTGCCGCAGTGGAAACCCCGGCACATCCTTCGCCGCCGCGGCCCGCGCAAAGGATGGGCGACGACGATCAAGATCGCGTGCCTGCCCACGGGGGATGCCTGGATTGACTATTTGCGGCTCCGGGGCTGCAGACGCTGGGCGGTGCTTACGTGAGGACTCTGTGTCGGATGGGCAGCCCACATAAGTATCGTGTCTACTCATTGGCTTGTCGATCCTTGTTCTCATGAGGTGTGAATCTGCCGTGGCTCGTCGTTGCTGGTGGCCTCTCTCCTCTTCTTAATCGCGGCTATCGTGAGTGCGCTTACCTCGTCTGGCCGTCGTAACACCAACCAACACCATCAACAACACCATCAACATCATCACCAGAGTCACCAGCGTCACCACCGACACCCCACATCGCCCCCGCGAGCAGCCTTGCCTGTCGCCCACCATGGCCGACCTCAAGGCCGCCACAAACCTCGACCCCAACGTCTGGTACCACGTCACCGAGGGCCGCGTCGACAACTACACCAAGAAAGCCTTCGGCTCGATGCTGCAGACCACGCCCAACGGCGACGAGTTTCTCGCCGTCTGGGCCGCCAACGCAAACGAGTACTGGCAATTCGTTCGTTCCCCAATTTGCTTCCCCCGTCCGTTATACCCGTCGCTTCACCAGCTGACCACGATCCTCAGCAACCCGTCGACAGCACGAAGCCCGGTCGCTACCAAATCCGCGGCAAGAATTCGGGCGTCAACCAGCAGCTGTCCGTGTGCTGGAACGCGACCGAGGTCGACGCCGACCACACGCGCCTCTGCCTGGCGAGGAGCGGCGGCGGCGACGAGCAGAAATGGGACGTAGCCAACTGGGGCAACGACACGTACCGCTTCATCAACGTCAAGAATGGATCCAGCCACTACCTCGATGTCCACCCCGGCAGCCAGGTGTTTATGAGCTCCAACATCAACACCAGCGTCTACCAGCCCGCGCAGCACTGGCTCATGACGAGCTTCACGCCCGTCAACGACGGCGCCTTCTCTACCGTCTTCTCCGACGTGAGTTTTTTTCGCCCTGGATGCTCGTGAACAGGTCGGATACTCACCATGGATGCTAGGCCTCGACCACCACACACACACCCAGCGGCACCTCTCCTGGCTCCAGCCCCAGCCCTTCCTCTGACTCGTCCGGCGGCCTTTCCGCCGGCGCCAAAGCCGGCATCGGCATCGGAGTCGCCCTCGGCGTCATCGCCATCGTCGTCGTCTCCTTCTTGCTCTGCTGCCGCCGTCGGAGGCGAGCGCGCCCCGCCGAACTCGGCTCCAGCATCGCCGACACCCATCTGTCCTCTGAGAACAAGTCGCCTCCGCCGGGCTACTCGAACTCCTACCAGCCCGTCGCCAGCACCTCCCCGACACATCCACCGCAGGAGATGCTGCACAACCCCATACCGCAGGAGGTCCCCGCCGATGTACCCCACGAGCTCGACTCGATGCCCGCGCAGGACCACTCACATCCAAGGCGGTGAGGCCCCAAGCGGCCAGTGGATGGGGGCGATGGCGTGGAACGAGTGATACCCGTATTCTGTCCTGTGCAGTCACACGAATCTATGTTTATAAACCTTTCTTAATATACATAGTTTACTATTTATTATTTAGTTTACAATGGATTATCTAAATTATTCGAGTTTGAATTATATAAACTTGATTGCAGTAGAAACCCGCTAATGGTCGGCCGAGCTGAAACTCCAGCAGTTGGAGAACTCCATACAACGACCACAGCTCTCTGCCTCCTTATGCAAAAGCCCAATAGTCGTACATCGTAGGTCAAGTCGGTCATCGTAGGTCAAATCGTTCATCGTAGGTCAATTCGTTCATCGTGGGTCAGGTGTCCTAAAAACTTATCGCATTAGCACGCTACAAGCAATCCGCTTAAGCGATACTGGTGTAACAGGCAACTTACAGACAGGCACCCCGGTTTGCAGTGTCGCTTGGGGTATGATCCATTTCAGGAACGAGAGTCTCTCTTGCCGGGTCCCTTTTTGGCTTTCTCAATTGCTGCTCTGTACTGTGCCTCCATTTTTCCACTATGACCACGCTGAAGGCCGAGATCCACGCCAAAACCTTGTGGGCGAGAGTCTCTCTTGCCGGGTCCTTTCCTGGCTTTCTCAATTGCTTGTAGATATTGTGCCTCCATTTTACCACTATTACCACGCTGAAGGCCGAGATCCACGCTAGGACCTTGTGAGCGAGAGTCTTCCGCGTCGGAGCGGTCGCCTGCCATGAGTGCTTCCAGGCCCGGCATCGGCTTTCCCCGATCCTTATTATTCTTAACGAGCTCAGCAAAATCTAGGTCGCGACGGTCTTCGGTTTGTAAGGAGCGTTCATCAAGATCTTCGGGTTGGGAAAGTATCGGGCTGGCGATAACTTGTCCGACGATGATAGCAGAAAGGAGCACAGAAAGTTGCATCGTGATGTAGCGTTGATTGTCAGTGACTGAGGTGTAATGATGGATGAAATTATTTTATTTCAACTCTCGAGTTGGTGCTACGTGGCTCTTAAATACTTCTTCTTTGAGGCAACTGATATCTAGGGACATGTCCTCGACGCGTGATCGCCAGAAGGGGCCGCGTAGAATCGTGCCACCATATGGAGAGAAATCCTCCCGAATTTAGCACAGCATTCGAGCTGCCTCAACTACCAGTCATATGATCGTAGGATACGAAATCAATCCTCAAGGGATATCGGCGCTAATTACGGACTTGGCAGACTTGGTGGTCTGTAAACATGGGCCTTGGTTTTCTGTGGGGGGAAAAGGCTGGGCAAAGGGCCCGGGTTCAATTCCACGTCTCGGCGACGCCGAGCTCACATGAACACAAGTGGAATGATCGGCTACAAGGGCTCTTCTACGCCCAGCTAGGTTCTGTGTTTTCGATCACCTCGACTTCTTTTACTTCGAACCTTTATAACCTAAGAACCGGTAGCTGCAGTAGTAGGCAGGCAAAGTCTAGCGAGGAACCTGGAAGGGATTTCATTCAATTAGGATATAATGCAGTCAATTTCAGGGATGGCAGATTGCAGAATTTGCGATTATGCTATTTGTCAGAACCATCAAAGATTCATCCCAGTGTCATCAGCCTCCTATCCACATGACAGGTAGCCTCGCCGTTGGAAGTGCGTTGCTAGCCGAATGTTTTTACCTCTACAGCTCGGCATTCTTGGTCATGGTTGAAAAGAAATTCTGTACACATACAAAGAATCAAAAACTACACCCTGCACCACCCTGCTTCATCTTTTCAAGAATGCTCTGAACTCGCCATGATTCTCTATTCTGACTGTATCAGTTTTATACAAGACGTGCTTCAGAAAACATGTGAAATAAAAGAAGAAAGCCTACTAGATGATTGTTGGTGTATCATGAGCACTATGCCATACCCAAACTCCTCCGCCCAGCGCCGCCTGGCCTCGCTGCTTCATGAATCGACGCCAAGACCGCCCGTTACCCATACGTCTCTCTATGCTCAACTCCCGCATTTACAAGCTCGCGGCCGTTCACCTGGCGTTCATGTTCCCAGCGTTCATGTTCCCAGCGAGATTCATGTGCATGATGGCGTTGGTTGTCCAGTCCTCCTCGTCTTCTTCGCCGTGATCTCCGCTCCACAGCTCGAGGCCTTCACGGCCATCCACGCTGGGGAGCTGGATTTTGGGCGGCGCTTGACCGTCACCTTGTCTCGATGTGGGCTTAGGCCCCACGGGCGGCGGTCCCTGCTCCGGCGCATGGCCGTACTGTTGGCTGTTTTCGAAGTAGTTGTAGCCATGGTTCGTGCTGTCGCGGCGTGCCTGGCCGGCACCGTATGGTCCTCCACCCGGTGCCACGCCCTGTCCGTAGCCTGTCGGCGTGGCCATGGGGTCCTCTGAGATGCTATCCCGGGCGCCCACGGGTGCCACTTCAGCCATGTGGTCCATCTGCTGCTCAAACTCCTCCTGCTCCAAGATCTGCGGTGCGTGCTCGACATTTCTCAGGCTGGAAGAGCCGGTAGCCGGGATGCCCGAGCTGCGGATGCTTCCCGTAGACACCCTGTTCGCTGCCACACCCGCTTCGGCGCCACCGCTTCCTGGCTCGCCCATGGCCGCCGGATCAAGGTCCCGGATGGCGAATTGGGCCAACGTGCGCAGCTTCCGCGTCACCCAGCCCGCCAAGATCTTGCCTCGCTGCTTCTCGCCAAGCCGCGAGCGAGGGAAGTCTCCCTTGTTGACGAACGCGACGATGTCGACAATAATCTGGTGCTCGTTCAAGATGGCGTTGACAATGACCGGCACGATCGACGCAAGGTAGGGCTTGCGGCTCACTTCGACCAAGACGACGACAAGTCCGCCGGCCTGGAAGACAGCGCTGTAGATACAATTGTCAGTCAATAGTTTCAACAACAGGGAGCAGCAAACACTCACCAGCCTCCCGACAAAATGTTGCGATGTGATCGTTCCACTGAGTACTCAATGTCCATGGGAAAATGGCTCAGACCGTTAATCTCGAACGTCTCGCCAATGTTACCCAGAACGAAGAGAACCTGCATGTCCACCAGGGCTCCTCCCGGCCCAATAGGCCGGCTCACGTTGTGTAAAAAGCCGAGGTCGCCAGTTCGCACATATGGCACGCCGGGGTCGCCATCAACGGTCCGCCCATCGAATCGCTCCGCGTCGAATGCGTCTTTGGACCCGTAGAATGACTTGACGCACGCTTCGGAGTCGACCCAGATCTCGCCATACTCGCCGTCGTGACAATGGGCGCGGCTTTCTGGGTTCACAATGGCAATCTGCGTCGACACCGGCACCATGCCGGAATCCTGCACCAGTAGTGCCTTGGGATCCGAGTCGGGGTCAACGGGAACGATGAGACCGCGGCGAAGCGCCTTCGTATCGAGCCACAGTTCAATAGGCTCGATGCACATGTATGATCTTGACGCAACCATTGGGTTGAGCACGTGGGAGTAGACGGTGTTGATGGCGGTCCTGTCCAAGCCAACCGCCGCAAAGTGCAGCCGCACCTTTTGGAACACATCCACTCTTGGCCTGCCGTCGGCCGTAATCATCATGTTCTTCAGCTCGTGAAGAGTGAAGCCCTTGGCATGCATCGCCGCCATGGCGTGGTCCAACATCTGAGGAGTCGCATAGGTGTCCTTGATCTTATATCGGGACAATGTGACGAACAAAGACATTGGGTTCTGGGCAAACTCGACGGGCGAGAGCAGGTACGTCGGCGTTCCAATATATATGCCCATGAGGCATGTGTGAATGAAGCCAAGACCAGTGGTGCTGCGGACGCAGCCGAGGACCGGCCGTGAGCTCGTCATCTGGCACGTCTCCTTCTGCACCTTGCACATCCCCATGATGGTGTCGTGCCCCAGTTGAACCGCAATTCTGCGTTGGTCGGGTGTCCAATAGGTCCAGATGACGACCGGGTACCCAGGCCGGATCCAGGCCGGATCGATTGTGAAGCCCAAGTCCCGCAGCCCGTTGTTCTGCTTCGGAGGCTTGGTGGTATTGTAGAGGCTCGGGATGGATATCTTCAGTATCTGCGCCGACTGCTTGATGTGACTTGCCACCGGCTTGAGCTTCAGCAAATGGTCGACGTCCTGGTTCACCAGCACGGCCTTGACGTTGTAGTCGGAGACAATGTGCAGGAAGGCAGGGACGTCTTCGTTGAGTCGATTCTGATCCAGCGGCGCCATTGGTATGACAACGGCTCCCAGGTTGATGCAAGCGTGGATAGCGAAAACAAACTCTTCGGAGTGCGTGTACATTAGGATGATATGATCACCAGGGCGTACCTTGACCTTGTTCTTGAGGTACATGGCCACGGCGGCGACCCTCGAGTCAAACTTGCGCCACGTGATGCCCTTGCCCTCTCTGCCCCTACCGTCAATGGTGCAGTAGGACAATTCTTCTGGCTGGCGCGCGACGCGCCACTGGATGAGGTCGGTGATGCAGGCGAAGTTGTTGAGGGGAGTGGATGTACGGTCGTCAATAACCACTTCTCGTCGGTCGATACCAGAGTACTGCTTGTCAGCCGGCGCCAGGATGTCCGCCCGCGAGTCTGAGGCAATCTGCGACCAGATGCCGCCGATGGGGTCGATACCGATGGGCAGGTTCAGCACGGCATGCTCCACTCCAAACTTGACGTGTACGCATGGCAGGTTGCCCAGGTCAAACTCCCGGCGGCACAGCATGTTGCCGATTTCCCTTCTGCCATTCTTAAGCACTCGCGGTAGAGAATTAGGTGCCGTGATCATGACGCAGTAAAGTCGCAAGTGGTGCTCTTGCATAAGCACCTCCATGCATCTGTCGGCAAGCGAGTCAAGCAAAGCAGTGTCGGGCTGCCTGGGCGGGCCTCCAGATGTGAGCGGCGCCGTCGACGCTGCCGCGGACTCCAGCACCACCACTGGCAGGTGCTCATCGTTGACGAAGACGTCAAAGGCAGAGCAGTCGTAGATCTTCGGGACGTTCTTGACGATGCTGACGACCATGTGCTGTACGAAGAAATAACGGTACTCGGCGACCTCATGGCCGTGCTCCACCCACTCAACCTTTTGCCGGATGCGGTCTTCGTATAGCCCGAGCACAAAAATCTTGCCTTCGATAACCGTGCCCAGCAGGCCGGTTCGCAAGAACTCGGGTTCTACCGGCGTCGGCGTTGGCTCTCCCGGCTCAAACTTGTACGGCCGTGCGTGGAAAATGAGCTCTGTGCTCTTCGGTTGCGCCCAGAATCCACCAGACAGGGACGGCGAGTCAACCCAAATCTCACCCACAGAGCGCGGTGAGGCAAGCAGGCCAGTTTCGGGATCAACAACAGCCAAGGTTGCGTCCGGGATCGGGTATCCGAAAGTGCCGACTCGGACCATGCCCGGGTCGCTGGCCGCCTTCTTTGCAACCTCGTCACCGTAGGCCGTGACGACGACTTCATTCGTCTTGAGCGCCTCGCGGTCAAGGAGAACCTCATTCAACTCGGTGTTGCCGCTCTGCTCCTTGGTTGTAGTCGTGCCGCCACCCAACAAGCTTGCGAACCCGTTAGAAGGCTTTTCGGGCTTCTCTTCGTCCTTATCCGCTTGGTCACCATCGGACTCTGGATCGGACTCTCGCTCGAGCTTCAGAGACACCCCCATGCGCTCCTCGCCTCCTAGCCAGTCGCGAATGCTGATGACCATGCCTCCATGCTCTGGGAGGCACAACATGGGCGCCACAACCTCTCGTGCCCTTGGGTTTCTTAGCGGCCGCAGCCATCGGTCGGCCAGCACTTCGTGAAACTCGCCGTCAACAGTAAGGGTATCAATCAAGCACAGCTTCACCGCCTGAAAATTCGGCTCCATCCCCTTTTTGTAGTTCCGCGTCGTCATTGGGTCTTGCTGATAGTTGTATGCCGCTCGCTTCAGCCCGGGGTAATCCGCAATCATCACTGTCGCCTTGTACTTTGTGATCAGATGCGCGTACAAACCCGGCACGTCGACCGCCTTGTTGTCAAACCAAACGGTCGTGTGGCCGCCGTAAACGGTCAACAACACACTGAGAATCATGCCGATGCCCTGCCGTGGGTCCAAGTAGGACAGCAGAATCTCGCTTCCGGCACCGCCACCGATCAGTCTACCGTTCTTGTCTCGGAGTGACGGATTGAAGGTATCTCCCGGCCCGTTGCGCGGGACCGTGGAAATTACAGCGCTCATGCACGCCATTTGGTGCATGATGGTTCGATGGCTAAGGACGACTCCCCTCAAGTCGCCTGTCGGCGCCCGGGAGAACTCAATGTACGCCAGGTCTGGGACCGTGAGCGGAGGGACGTCGTCTTTTTTCTTGGGGTGATAACTCCCAAACTCATTCGTCTTCCACCACTCGACTCCCTTTGGCCAGGTGAGCTTCTGAGCCGTAATGTCACGCTGGAATGCCTTGAGGTTGTTATCTGTGGTGAGGGCCAGGTGGGCCTGCGTCGACGTCAGGATAAAGTTGAGTCGCTGGTAGTCCTGGAGATCATTGATGGGAACGGCAACGACACCGGCGATGAAGCAGCCCATCAAAGCAATGGCAAAGTCAATGACTTCGCTATCCCGGTACACCAGGGCCACTCGATCTCCACGATAGAGGGAGCTCTTATCTCTTATGACTTGAGCCACCTTTTCTGCTCGCGAAGCGAGCTTGTCCCAGGTAATGGACGCTATTTCCTTGCCCTTGCTATCCAGGACCCAGTACGCCGGGACCTTGGCTGTCTTGCGAGCCCGGTGCCGCAGCACAGCCGCCATGTTATCAAACCCAGACATGGGCGTGTTGGTGTCGTGCGGATCGAAGATGGCGAAGGGGACTTCTCTCGGCTCGAGCGGTTGCTGGTATTCTAAAGCCTCAGGGGGCGGGAGGTCGCCGGCGGTAAGCATGGGCGGCGCCATGGCTGCCGTCGGGGAGAAAGCATCGCTGTATCTCTCTCGCGTGCCATACTCGCCCGATTGATGATGGTCGTAGTGCTGCTGTCCAGCAAAGTCTGAAAAGAACCCTTGGGAATCTTGCAACGTGCCGGTTCTGCCGTCGTAGTATTGTTGCTGCTGTGCGTCGGCATACACGGCCTGCTGGTCGGGGTTGAAGGCGTAGTCTCCGGAAACCATGGTCCCGCTCCGGGTTGGCCCGTCGCTACCAGGAACCAGGAAGAGGGAGTCACGCCCCGGAAGCACGGGGCGCTCGGCAATGGGACCGCCCGGGCGAAGGAGTCCCGCTGGCGGCATATCGGGGGACGCACGAGAGGCCGCTGGTGGGCCGTATGCTGATCCGGGCCGGTGCCCGGGCGAGCTCGGGCTAGTGGAATCTGAGTCGCGACCCCCGATGGCGGCATAGGCCGCGGCTCGATGGCCTTCTTGGGACACGTATGGCGGCTCATCGTCCACTGAGTGTATCCGCAGTCCCCCCGGTCGCGGCTCCGGGGCTTTGGGTGAGCTGGGTTGGCCGAAATATTGCGATAGTAATATCGTCCGCCGTTTCTGGTAGCTATGAGGCTGTCAATATTGGAGTCATTCAGGGTCGCGCAGCGGTGGGCGGGTGGGCGGAGTCGCGGACGCATGCAGGTGCTTTCTTACCCCTTCTCTGTGATGTCTCCCTCCTGTGGGCCGAGTGGTCAGCTCAGGTCGATCAATGGGCGATTCAGGCACAGCGAGGCCCCTGGCAAAGCGCAAGGGCTCGCCAGGCGTGCTGCGCAGCCCGCGCCGTGTGGCAGAAGACGAACATACCTCCAACTCGCGCTCCAGCTCGTCGAGCTTGGCCTGGAGCTCGGGGTTGTGGTCGGCCATGTTCGACGAGGAAACGGTGCGCCGGGTCGGGAGCGGCGCGCAATGGGTAGATAAGTCTGTTCAGGAGATGGTGTTGAAGGTCTGCGAGCGAGCCATGCTCCCGGCAGAGAAGGTGTCTTGCTTTCGTGGTTGCGGCAAAGTCTCGTGACGTAAAGAAGGCGGAAGGCGGAGGGCCAGGAGGCCGAGGAGGGGCTGCGAGCGGCGGCTAGTTTTCAGGCGGCAAGGGTGTGGCGTGAGGCACAGGCGCCAGAAGTGGCTTAGCCGCGAGCCACTACACGAGAATGTCCCGTCATCATGGAGCCCTGGCCTCGGTCCTCTAGACTCAAGCACGCTCTGAGCGGTCCCGCACCTCGAAATAGACAGCCAGCGCCCCCAATTGAGGTCACGCTTCCATTTCGCGCGCCACTCGTACGAGTACATGCGAGTACGTGGGCGCGCTGAGCGAGAGGGGCAGTGGTTGTGCCTGATTCGGCGACCGCGAACGCCACGACATGACCCGTACCTGAGCAGCTCGGAGTACTCGTATGGAAGTAATTTTGCAGAATGAGCATATTCGAGCGTTTGCAGGCCAGTGGCTGTTTTGTTCCAAGCAACTTGCGTCCTTCATCCATTTGCTTTGCCATCTGGGTAGCTAAAGAGCTCAATTGAGAGGCAGTGCGTGCAAAATTAGCTGCCGCTTTGTGTGAGACACACAGGCCCCGAAGCACTGGAAATAATTTGAAACTCCGGCTGCAGCTCAAAAAAGCCTTCAATGTGGTTTTTGTCCAAACAGATGTGGAATTGTCCAGCATCAGGCTCTGAGAACGGCCGTACAGTCTGACAGCTGTCACATGACAGGTCACATAAGCGTCGGGGGCACAGGGTTATCAGGCTACTGCAAAGATTACAACGACAACCCTCCCTTTATTTCTCCTTCGCGTATTGCTTTGCTTCAATTGCAATCCATCGCGGTGTTTCCCATATCGCCCTGTGACAATTGAGCGCGCCGTGGCATGCAGTGCCATGGCTGCCGGGTAGGCTGGGTTAGACGCCTGATATCCGATATCCTTGCCGGCGATCCGGAACCCTTCATTCCGAGCTCCGTCTGGGGAAGCTCCATGCGACTCACTTCACTGTGCAGCAATGAAAAGCGACCTCGTCTCAGCCTCATTCCATGCATCATAACCTTGACAACCCCCCTGAATTCTTCTCTAATGGGTTTCTTGCAAAAACAAGTGTTCAGCGGTTTCTCAAAGAGTAAGATCATCGCAGCCGTACTGCCCCTCAGGGTGCAGACTGGATGCTATGATGTCTAGCCCCTGATGGGCTGCACTGATTTCGATGCTCCTTGAGAAGCGAAAGGGGAAATCACCATAGGCACTTTCTCCTTTTAAACAAAGCTGACTGGGTACTTTTCATTCGAATAATGGCACGTCTCGCGTTTCCATACACCATCGTTGGGCAGCAACCAACATGAAGCTTTGTTCCGTAGTGCATCCAAGTTCCTAAATGTGGCAACTGCGCCTGGCTCGGGCCGCCTGCTTACAGTACATCTACAACGAAAGTCTCCCAACCGAACAATCTCTGACTGCTTCAGACGTCTGCTTGTCGAAGCAAACAAACGAAGAGTCTTCCCAGGGGATGATCTCTGAAAATGCATGCTCTGACTTCTCCAGGCTTAGTTGAATCCTCAAGCGTACCCCTGAATTTTCCAATTTCACCCCTTCTGAAGGCCAAATTCATGAAGAACTTGCCCCATCGCATTCAATGATGACGTCTTGACGTCGTATCGAGCAATGTCCCCCGTTCTTCGGAAGGCAGCAACGGAGTCTAGAGCCAGTAACGCACCGTCATTCAGGCTGTTCACCTGCTGAGCCTCGGAAGACGAATGGGAAGAAGTGAAGCTGGCCAGAACAAAGACCTATGGCTCCCGTGCTTTGGCTGTCTATTTCCGAGAATCAAACGGAGTGCTCAAGGACGAGACAATGAAGCTGGTCAGAAAGGCAACGGTCTCGCCCACTCGGATGGCCGACTCGCTTCATGATGAATATGACTGGATCTTCTCCCCTGTCTCTCCAGTCTTGTTCGGGATCTGCATCTATCCTGTTCGTGCCCCAAGTTGTCTGCTGGTCAAACGCACTGGATCAGCACGACATCTTGCTTAATGTCACTGGCCCCTGGGATAATACTTATTGACAACGCTTGGACCCAAGACGTCGTCCTTCTTTCATCACACGTCCCCAAAACCCCTGTTGCAGATGCAGTCTGAACTTTCTTCAACGCACACACCAAAGATGAACACATCGTCGACCTTGGCAGAGCAGGTACTCGCAATGGACGACTCATCTCTTCCTGTGGACTTTGACAACTTCACCAAATTTGATGATGATGACTTCTTCAAGATAGCGGGGATCTCCCACAATGAGTTCGACAACGACCCATTGTGCAATCTCAACAGACCAGTATGAACATGAAACTATCTTCATTTTGGGTGGCTTCTCGTACTAACGAGCCAAAGGCTTTCCAGATTCCTCCAGCAGTACACGAGTCTCAAGCCCCTGCAATCCCAGTTGAGTCTTTGGTTTCCGCAAGGACGACTAAGTCTCAGCAGCGACCAATTGCGGCTCAAGATGTTGGTCAGGTTGCGTCGACCGTGGAACTCATGTCTCCCGCGCATGAGGACAATGTGCGCCCTGGTTCGACCGATGACTTGCTGGATCCCAATGGATGCATGTTCCAGCAGTCAGTCGTGGCGCAAGACCAGCGTTACCCCCACGCAAACTCCCGGCAGTGTCCTTCACGCCAGAGACCGCAATCAATCAACGCTGCCAGAACAGTGCACCCAGGCCACGTGCAATTCCCAGGACCCCAAACGCACTCACAGGGTTGGCATGGAGACCAGTCACCTGCGCACGACTTCCAGGGCCAGAATTTGGGATTTCCCCCATCTCCTTTTCGGGATCAGACTTTGGTGGTTTCCCCTCAGTTCTATCACCAGCAAGCTGACCACGGCTACACACCACAACATCAGCTTCTGGCTCAGCAGCAGTTCACCATGCAAGCAGAACCCCCGACAATGCACCCTCGCAGCTGTGACCTCCGCATGCCAAGCTTCCGCGGCAGCGCGCGCCCAAGCCCTCAGGCTCAGACGAATGCGGTTCACGGTCAGTTTTCGCGAAGTAAACCGCAACCTCAGTTTCAGCAGAGACAGCCTCAGCACGCTCAGTTTGGCGGCCACTTTCCTGCCCATAACCAACCCGGGTATGGATATAACGGGAACAGTCCTCGCAGCAGGTTCCCGCTTGGATCTTACTCGTCCCATTCGTTCGACCAGCGCCAACCCAGCTCTCTGTCTTGGTGGCCCCCACGAGTGGCCACCAACATTGCGACGAAAACTCCCAACTTTCCCGTACATCCGCCTTATCAGACGAAACGTGAACAGACGGAAAGTGCTTTTGGAGCTATAAAGTCTCCATATCCTGAGCCGTCCATCGCCAGCTCGCCAGTCCCAGCCTATGGCAGCCCGACCGCAGAGTCGATTCGCCTCGCAACGGATCTGGCCCGAGAACGAAACATCCCCTTCGGGGCTGCTGTCGATCTCGACAGCCCAAGCCAATTCCTGGAAGACACGGACACTCTTCCAGTCCCTCTCACTAAGGACGTGGCATCCGGAACGCAAGTTGTACGACATGCCCCTGCCACTTCCTACGGGCAGCCTGGTGGCTATATGGTGACTCGCCCCTACCGCGCCATCAATGCACAGGGCTACAGTGAAGCTGTTGATGCCGTCGACCAGATCGAACACTGCAAGGTTCTTACGTCGCGAGCACTGAGGAAGAAGGGTGATCCGCGAACTGACCCCACGCGAGCTTACACGGCACAAATCTCGCGACCCTTCTCATGGGGCCCTACCACCACGGAAGGATGCCCACTGTTCTCTTACACCAAGGAGGGAAAACTTTCCGAGGGTCGCTCGTACACAACTGAAGAGCTGCGACTGTACGTCGAATCTGGCAGAGCCATGATGTGGCTTCAGCAGGCGCCGGCACAGGTCGCCAGCCGCGTCGGCGCAGATGACAACAAGTGCCGATGGGCAGAGTGTCCGGTTGTCCGGCGAGTCATCTCGTCTGGATGGTATCGCGTTGCCTTTGACGAAATGCCAACCCTAACGACGGATGGCACCAAGGACCCGTTCAAGTACGCGGCCATCATGCATCTCTGGTGCTTTGAACAGTGCTTCGACCCCGTCCAGTTTTTCGAGGACAGGCGCCTTCGTCCTGAGGTCCGAAGCTTCCCCAAAGAGACCACCAATGCCATGGCGGTGAACCGAGAGGGCGATCGAGAGATTGTCCGTGAGGCGTTTGAACCTTGGTGTCGCGAAAGACTCGCGTCGTTTCACGCCCATGGCCCCAGAACGGCGCCTCGCGAGCACGAAGACTCACTTTCGCAGCAACTTTCCGATTACCATGTGAACAATCAGACTTCAGCTCGCTCGAAAGCTCGCGACACTCGCAACTCTAAGAGGCCTGCTGAGCACGCGAAGACAATCGATATACACAGGGGAGACTTGTCCAAGTTTGTGCGCATCAGCAGGGAATCCAAGGCAGCCTCGAGAAGGGCGAAGAGCCAGCAACTTCGAGCATGTCAAGGCAAGTCTAGGCATCAGACCACTGAGCAAGCTTGCAATCCGGTTTTTGAGCTGCCTACACAGCGGAACCCTCAGAGTTCCTCAAGCAGAAACTACACTACCAGCATGAGCTTGACTGGGGTCTCGCAGCCGACAGGCCCTGGGGAGTTCGATGCTGACGGCATTGCTGGCGTCACCAGCGGAGAGTCCGCAGCAGCCTCAAATCACCCGCATGACTTCCTCGGCTCAATTGAGCAGCAGGAGTCTACTCCGCCCAGGCATGCCTTCTCTGCCTCATTTCAGGCTGGGTTCAGCACCAACGAAGTGGTCGCAGACCTATACAACACTGCCGGACTTGCTGCAGGCATTCCATCTACCTCGGTCATTTCATCGGGCCCGAAATTCGCCACCAGCGAAACCAGGACTTTGAAGCGTAAGCGTAGCGAGGACGAAAGCCCCATCAATGAGCGGAGTGCAAGGGTTCAGCATACAGACAAGAGCACCTTGAAGCGAAAGAGAGGCGCCTCGGACGAGAACAATGAGGGAGTTGCCTCCAAGAGACAGCGAACTGATCCGAACACGACCAAAGACAGCGCGATGTTGGAAGCTGCTGAGGGCGACGTCACGCACGACATCTCACCTTACTTTGCCCAGGACTGGGTCGCCATCGGATCTGGGAATGCTGCCACAACTCCTGAGATCGCCACCTCATCTGTTCCAGCGCAGTACTCTGCTCCTGTTGCTGAGCAGAGCGAAGCCAGGGTTTCACCGCAGAAAGCTCGCCGACGCGCGCGTCAGAACTCACAAGCGAATGGCAAGGAGGGCAAGGGAAACGCCTAACTTTGCATCACCGCCATGGCCTGATGATCATGAGAGGAGGACAGAGGATGCGCCAACGACTCGGCGCGAGGGAGATTTGCGCGGTGGCACTGGCTCATGGCTGGTTGAATGAGATTGCGCTTACCATTCACATTTAGGCGACCTCTATTCGCCTTTGATGGCTTTATGCTGTCACACACACAGCTGGCTCTGTGTCCTTGGAGATTTCTCCGTCGCATTTCCAGTACCTTTGACTCTCAGTGGATCGCTCTTTATTTTGCTCTTTGAGGCCACCTTGGGTCTCGTTCTTCCGGCTCGCTGCCGAGGCGGGCCAGCTCTTTGCACACTGGGGAATAACTTATATGCGTATGCCAGAAACTTCGTGACGCAAGACCAGGAGGGCGACAGCATGGTTTGGCACTAGCACCGGGCAAAGCAGCGGGACTGCTTGCGAGAGGATTGACACACAGACTTCATTTTGGCGATAGTGGGCTCACTGGATCTACTGTCCCCTTGGGACAAAAGAGATTCGCGCTGGTACCTCGGTTGGGACGATTTTCGGGTAGAGTTCTGGACACGAAAAGAATAGATGCAGGGCATTTGGCATCTGGCGTTGGGGCCGGAAAAGAATGCAGACTGAAAAGGCGCAACGGCAGCGGGAAAGGAAGCATGGAAAGCGGCCAACTGGCCACCTCTGGTCGATACGAGTATGATACTGCGGCAGACCTGTGGGGGGACTGGAGACAAGGTGTCGCGAATCGTCAGATGGCGGTGGGGAGGCGAGTACCGACAGGGCGGCGCATCCCTGGCCTGGATGGATCCGCGATTATCTGCAGGTCTAATAATCAATATCTATTTTCGAGCAGCATGACAAACAAGTGACACAAACATGCCTGCGCCTCCACCCGTGAGATGTGATGACGACGACGCGCAGGGACGGGTTTCTAACTGGCACCGTTTCGAGGCGCTCGCTTCGCAAGACGCCGCGTCGTGTCAACGGGCTCGGAAGTGGCATCAAGGCCGGCGTCTCAAATCGACTGCCAGCAGCAGTTCCACTCGCCACGCAGCGGTGCCGGTCGTGTATGCGGCCCCCCGCATGGTCCGCAACCCCGTAGAGATGGGTCCCCTCGGAATGCAACCCCCCACGTCCTCGTACTCCGTATGCGAGGCGGCCTCGCCGAAGCTGGCGGCATGGCGCTAGGTACGGATTGGGCGGGATTGGCTGAGGGAGCTGCTTGCGTCGAACTACCTGCGAGCGCCGAGACGGGGGAACCCTCCCTTCAAAAGCAGCGAGGCGCCCGATCCCGTTTCCCATTCCACCGGTGGACCAGTACGCGCTTCGGTCAGCCGAGCTGTCGTGTCGCGCTGCAAGTCCGCCAGAGGCAGTGTCACGATCTGTCGCGATCTTGGCCACCCGCAGCGTCGCGCAATCCGGCGCCGACCTCGACTGGCGCAGGCTGCTCGTAGGGGCGTCTGCCGAGCTGACCACGTCGTGACAGCCGAAGCTGCAGCTGCAGCTGGAGCTGGAGCTGGACGCAGCCTTGAGCTTGGAGCTGCCGACTGACATCACGTGCGGGGCGTTGGCCATCACCTCTACCTTCAATACGTCCTGACAATAAATCGTCACGGCTTGTTCTCTTTGCACGGCGCAAAGCCGGTGTCCGCTTCTACGCAAGATTGCTACCTTTCGCTTGCGCCCTTATTCTGGGTTGCTCGCGACGTCCCTCTGGCGGGGCCGACGATAATACCAGAGCATAACGGTCAACGGCTGGACATCCGCCAGCTCACGCGCCCGAAGCGATGGGGGAGGACGCGGGCCCTGCCCTGCAGGTCATCGTGCTGGTACGTCTCTTTGCTGTGTGTTTTCTCCTTTGTGTGTCCACGCGAGGCGCTTCTGCTTTGACGGATACCATTTGCGTTTCGCGACTGCTGTGGAGTGCACAACGCCGCACCTGTGCGATGTCATATAAGAAGGCTCGGGTCATGCCGCGAATCGAGGCGCAAGAAGCCCTATAAAACGGCATCTTTTGAGACGATTTGACAGGAGCAACCGGGCCGAGCCGTAGCGATAGAATGAGATACAGCAGCATGCGGTGCGCCATATGCCAAGCACGCGACCATCTCTCACAACGCCCCCGCGCCAACTTAATTCTTAATGGAACCCTCAAAGCCCATGCTATAATACTCATGCTAACTCTTCATCGCAGGGTTCCGGCGGCGGCCCCCAGGAATCCAACGTCACCGCGTTCCTCGTCCGCTCCGTGGCGCAAGCCTGGTCCAAAAACTCCATCGTCGCCGTCGACGCCGGCGTCCACCTCTCTGCCATCACCCGCCTCATCCAAGATGCCCTACCTTCGCCACCACCGGCTTCGCTGCCCTACACGCTCACCACCGGTCCCTTTGCAGGACTCTCACTACCGCACAACTCTGCCGCCGCCAACGCCGCCCACGTCACCCGCAACCTCGTCGACACGTTCCTCATCACCCACCCGCACCTCGACCACATCTCCGGCTTCGTCGTCAACACGGCTGGCCTGCCCGGCACGCGGCCCAAGAAGCTCGCCGGGCTCCCTAGCACCATACAGGCCTTCAAGAACCACATCTTCAACAACGTCATCTGGCCTAATCTCAGCGATGAGAACAACGGGGCCGGCTTGCTGACCTACCTGCGCCTCGTTGAGGGCGGCAGCCCGGCGCTGGGTGATGGCGAGGGCAAGGGCTACCTCGAGGTCTGCGATGGCCTGCTTGTCAAGACGTGGAGCGTCAGCCACGGCCATTGCATTGAGCGTCACAGCCATCGTGGCAGCTCCGCGTCCAGCGCATCACCGCGCTTCGGCAGCCACGACGGCTCCAGCCAGACCCCTCGCCGCGATCTCTATGGCCACCCGCCATCGCTGCCAACGCCACGGGGGCAAACCCTGCTCAACCACGCCACGTTTGGTGGCACTTCTCCCTTGTATAGCGGCACCAGCAGTGTTGTCAACAGCAACGAGCAGCTGGAAAGATACTGCGTCTACGACTCGTGCGCCTACTTCATCCAAGACCAGAGCCACCGCCGAGAGGTGCTCATCTTCGGCGATGTCGAGCCGGACAGCATTTCACTAACCCCACGCAACCTGGGCGTTTGGCAGGAGGCGGCGCCCAAGGTCGCGAGCGGTACGCTGGCGGCCATTTTCATCGAGTGCAGCTATGACGACTCGCAGAGCAACGACCGCCTCTTCGGCCACCTCAAGCCCGTTTTCGTCATGGAGGAGCTGCGCACACTCGCCGTTGAGGTCGAAGCGGCGCGCAAGTCACGCTCATCCGAGTCGCGCAAGCGCAAGCGCGTAAGCATCAGCGACGAAGTGCCACCTGAACACCGAAGGCACACGCCCACGAAGCAGGGCTCCATGAACGAGGAACCCGTGTCGCCCAAGTCGATCAAGTCGTCTTTGCACAAGCCTGCGGAAGCGCCCGACACGCCGCACCTAGCGACACCCACAGATGAGCTGTCGCTCCGCGAGATGGAGTCCCTAGATCCCCACGTGCCGGCCCGTCGTCCGCTCGAGGGCCTCAAGGTGGTAATCATACACGTCAAGGAGCGCCTGACTGATGGGCCCGACGTCGGTGACAATATCCTGCGGCAGCTGCGCGAGTACGAACAAGACGCGCGCCTCGGCTGCGAGTTTGTCATTTCAAAACCTGGCCAGAGCTTCTATCTGTGAGGCAGCCTTGATTTTCACATTCATACCCAGGTATTGGATCGCCTTCACTGTGAGCGCATCTTGTGGATATAGGGACTTGGGGGGTCATGTCGGCGTTCATGCTGATTTAGTTACGACTGCATATGAAGGAAACGATATACATTGTGGCGCTTCTGCCCGTTGCTGTTTGGTCTTTGAGATGCAGCTTTCTGTCAGGATTGTGAATATACATATTGCCATCGCCGTCGGCGGTAGTGTCTATTGCCTTGATTTTTGGAGCTTCTCGAACCCTTCTTGGCCACCAACATCGTCCTGGAACTTTGGCCTCGTGATTTCCACTACCTCAGTAGTCCTTCCGTATGTGATGCCGCCCAGACGGCTCATGGGCCTCAAGATCTAGAGGCATGTTAGAATTGTCAATCCCATCTCATTCCATCTCACCACCCCCAATCGGGGGCACCCGGGGGCACTTACAAGCGGGTCCACGAGATTCTGCTGCTCATTCAGCGCATCCTCCCTCACCCACATCCTCGTCCCTTCAAACACAGCGAGCGTCCCCGACTTTCTGCCGGGCGATGCCTTGCTGTCGTACTCCTTGAGCATGTCCAGCTTCACCTCGACGCTGAACACGGCCTCCTTGACCCTCGCGCACTTGACCGTCTCGCAGTCGTACTCGGGCGTCAGGCCGCTGACGGCCCACTCGCTCGCGCCATACGGCGCATCGACGCTCGCCGCGTTGGCCGCCTCGAGGAACGGCTCGCTAATGATGTTGATGACGGCCTCGCGCGTGTCCACGACATTGCGCAGCGTGTCCTTGGCGCGGGCGACGCCGCTAGCGAAGCCGACGGTGAAGAGCGGCGGGTCGTGGTTGACAACGTTGAAGTAGCTGAAGGGCGCGAGGTTGGTGGTGCGCCCGTCGGCGCTGCGCGTGCTGATGAAGGCGATGGGCCGCGGGATGACGGCCGAAATGAGCAGCTTGTAGTTGAAGCCGGCTGGCCGGCCGTCTGCGTAAGGGTCGATGGCGACGTGCTTCTTGCGCGCGTCATCGGCGCTTTGGAGGCGGTTCGCGCCCTCGCCAAACGCCCAAGTCGGGTCGACGGTCTTGGTGTAGCGGAAACGTGACGCCTCATCCCAGTCGCGACGCGAGGCCTCGACTTTTTTGAAGTCGGGATGCGGGTTGCGGTTGATGCTGTCGGCCATGGTTCTTACACTGGGAGATACACCGAGACGCTTCAGACCGTGTCCGCGTAGGATGGAGCGAAGAGTGCCCCGGGCGACGGGCCCCGACCCGTACTGTAGCAAACACATCAGACGCAGTTTTCTGCTTATCTCAACGCGATGTGAAGCCCGTCATCGATTCGGACCTTCGCCGGCTTTTGGGACGCTGTAGTGGAGAAGATAGCGCCGACTAGGGGTCTCATTCGTCCATGATGCAATCCCCAACTCGGAAACGCCCCTCTAAATGCTGATGATGGATGCATTACCAAGCAGGCTTTTCAGTGTCTCAATTACTACCCTAGCCCCCAGGCATTGGCGGGCATTGGAAGGTTTTCTTTCTGCTCGTCGTTTATGAGAAAATGCGCCTTGCTCTCTTGTCTCCCTTTTGTAGACGGAGGGGATGTGCGTTCGGCAGTACGAGTAGCGGTCTTGGTGCCGCTCTGTTGGAGCCATCAGGGTCAGGAAACAAAGATGCTATTGGACCCGCATGCTTTGACGAACAGTCCCAAGTATTGTAAGGTGGCACAAAACATTGCAATTGCGAGTCGTGGGGCCAGAGCCTGCTCCGGCTGCGCCTGGACCGTGCCGTCGGCCTCCGGAGAGGCTGCCGATACGATCGCCGATGCTCACGCGAGACCCGAGTAGCGATACCGAGCGACGGATGTCGCGACTATGGCGGCTTCCTATGTCTTAATGCAGCGTTTTAAGTATAAAATCATCTCCAACGTCTATGTTCAGGCCATGTCTTTGAAACGCACCAAACAAACACTTCCCATCCCAGATCGCACCGCTACGCGCAACACAGAGACATGCTTCAAAAGAAAGCCTCCTCGTCCATCTTCCTCCTCCTCGGCGGCGTCGCCTCGCTCCCTGGCGCCACGCTCGTCCGCTACCTGCTCAGGAAGCCCAATGTGTCACACGGCGTCGAGCTCGACTGGGAATGGGTGCGGCTATTCGGCTCGTCGCCGCCGACAGTCCGAGTGAACTATGCAACCCCCCGGCTTCGGAACTCAACCGGAAGACGTCAACTGTCGCGAATGCGGTAAACAAAAAGGCGGATGAAGGAGCATGCGATGGAGGGTGTTGAAGGAAAGATATTCGTAGTGGGATGGTATCTCGGTAGGCCAGGCGGGCTGGTGGAACGCAGGATAAGCGTGATCGGACGACTGCGAATCTGCAAGGGCGCAGACAGGCCTTCATCCGAGATCTCCAGCACGAAGCAAACGTCTACAAGTGTCCTTGAGCGGATGCAGGGTTTTAACGTGCCCGTCTTTCTCGGTGCCGCAGACCTTCGACCGCTCGAGCGAGCCTACTACTTCGAGATGTGCCAGGGGAGAAGAAACAGTTGACGAGGTCAACCCCTCAGGCAGCGTGAGAAGAAGCCCGGAGGCCAAGGCGGCTTGCATTCCTGCGGCCGATACATGAGAAAGGCGAGACGCATAGAGACGTGCAAAGGTCTCTCAGCGAGGGGCCGGGCGGTTTGACGATAACTGTGAGTGTGCTATATTGCTTGAACAAATGAGACCCCCTGGCGCAGCTGGTGTCTAAGAAGAGACGCAAACAACAAACTCAGGGAAGAATGATACGGAAAGTGCGTGAGTCGCGCGACTTTGGGTGAGCCACCCTATGTAGTATGGTCGCGCGACTGAGTGAGCCAGATATCTCTGGAACGCAAGAAGGAGCGGCGGATGTCTCAGCACCCTTGAACTAGTGTATTATTTTTGGCTATGCTATGTTCTCGAGTCTTCTCATGTTACCTAAATCGTGGTTCCATGCCCTCGCCCACTCTGCCATTGTGGCTCGATCTTCCGCCAAGGAAGTTGCAAAGGCCGGTGGCGGTACAGGTTCGGCCCCTTCCAGCGGCGCTCTCGGCACTGCCGAGCAGTTGCGCCGTCTTTCGTACGTAGTCAATTTCTTTGGCAGCCTTGACGCGTTCGTCGACGTTCTAGCTGATCTCACCCGCGACATACGTGATGATTTGCGTAAGGTCGTCGCTGTCGTTGGTCCGCCTCGCTCCAAGGCCGATACCGAGTTACTTTAAGTCTTATTCCTAACTTGGCTTCTTTACTCGTTGGATCATCTTCTGGAACAAGTTGCGTCTCTTCTTGCTATTCCCTGTTTCGTTTGTCTTACTCTTGCTGGTATGGATTTGCGGGACCTCTGCAGCTGATGGAGAGCTGCTCGGCCTAAGTTCCAATGACGTGGATGCCGTATCAACCGCAGAATCAGTAGCGGACTCATTAGGTGTCGAACGCATCGCCGAGGTTGAGAATAATGAGTGTCCGGTTTCGCTATGACTCTGAGATTCTGGGTTAGTAATCTGAGCGTATGTCCCGTAGCTTGTTGCAGAAACGCTGACGGTGCTAGCATCGAGCTCATGGCGAACAGGCGGTAATCGCGGCGGAGCCGGCTCGCCGTGCTCAACATACCCATCCCCTCCCTCCTTCCAACGAAACCTCCAGGTCGCATTGTGGCCAAACACAACGGCGCCTGAGGGATGCAATTTGTCAGGCCCCCTTATGGGGAATATTTGCTTGACTATTGTCGGGTAGAAGACCTGGACGGGGTCATGATGACCAGAAGATGTGGCATGGCGACTCTTCTGCTGGGGCCGAGAATGACATGAACAGCATGCCATGATCTCTTGGGGAGAGTGCCACAGAAGGTCCCCAACAGGCTTTATAGGTGGCTCCAGACTGCCGCCGAACTGTTTAATGATGCTCTCGAGGTCGACAACTGTAGCGGCAAGATAGTATTTTTGGGTTGGAAGCGTTGTCCAGTGGGGGCACATCCCGTTGAACTCGATTGGGCGGATTATCTCCCCGAAGCCGGTTCCAAAAAGGGTAATTGCTTCGATAGAGCGAACAAAATCGACCCAGCCCCAGCCCAGCGCTTCAAGAGTCGCCACGCGCGGAGACAAGTCACGGCCCGTTGCGAGCTCCGTGAAATGCCATCCTTCGAGGTGTTTTCGGAGTCGGCGCTTGAGGTTGTATCCACTCTGTCCACCAGCATGGACCTGGTGATCTATCATCTGTTCCAGGTAGCGGAAGTGATCCTCAACAACTTCTTGGAAGAGCGTATAGGTCCTTTTTCTCTTAGTCTTCCACTTCATTGACGTTGAATCGCGATTTTCGCCCTGCTCTGACTCCATTTCGTCAACTCTTTCGAACTTGTCGATCAGAACCTCCATTTCGCGATTTTGAGGATTGGACAAGACCCGAGAGGCGGAATTCGGTTTAAGTTCACCTGGAATCTTTAATTTTTCAGGGTCGAATATCACGGAATCTGCGAAATCGCCGCAACTCCATTGTTGGATGGAAGCGCGAACGAGATGGAGCAGTGCACTAGTGCCGTTAACAAGCCAGCCGCGCTTGTCTCTCTCATCCCAGAACAAGACAAATCTCGTGGCAATCCAACGTAACTTTCCAAAGTAGCCGTTGTGGGCTAGGTGTAGCGGCATATGGTGGACTCCCACCGCAAAGGAAGCACCGCCGGATATTATCTTCCCTACTCCTATAGAGACCTTTTCGAGGACGCACCCGCGGTGGGGCTTTGGAAGGTCTACAGAACCGATGTTGCCATACGGGATATTCGCTGCCCCTAATTAGGAATAGTTAGTGACAAATCTGAGATCCCGCGGGAAATGACCTACCGGCGCACATGTCGCAGTTACTACACCAACCAACAACGTGACGAGCTGCAGCGAGCTGGTGCAAACTAATTGCCTTAGCTGTTTCCAAATCGTGATCTAGGTAGGAAATCCTCTGTCCCGTGGCATTGAAATAGTAATGCCATAGGACAACATCATTTAAGACTTCGGTAGCGATCAGCATCACTGAAAATCCCTTGATGAAGGTCCTGCCGTTGAACTCGTTAGCATGCTTGGACCCTGCTAGCCAAGACATTACATTCAAGGGTATTTCAAGGCCCAGATCGCTCTTATGTTTGGCCATGATGGGATATCCAGTCACCATGACTGGGTTTCTGAACATGCTATGCCAACAGTGTCCAGCCATTTTCTTGTCGCCGTTTGGGACTCGTTGCATGTCAAATTCAATGACACACAAAATCTCAGCGGATGGCTGTGTCTCGCATTCTTTGGCTTGGACATTGGTGTTCTCAAGACAAGGATTGCGGATGGTCGGTGAGCACTTAGCGATTCCGGATTCGAACGGCGATGGGCGGAGTGCTGCTCCAAGCCACGCGAACTGCTGAGCAACTTCTGCCAGCGAGTCGCCAGTGCCAGTCGCATGGACAACGAACCTTTCGCCGTCCATGTGCGTCTGCAACTCGGTCCCATCTGGTAGAGTGGCTAATCATTGGAGTGTCAGGCTTCTTCCAATTTGGCTCCACTCAACAGCATTACTCACCGGAAGCATGATGATCCTCGTTGCGCATGACCTCAGCAACGATATTCATCACTTCAGCGCCAGTGGCAGGCCACGTCTGAGCGAGATATTGCTCGGTGGTGAGAGCTTGTGCGTCCTCCGCGGAACCAGTTAGAGTAATGGCATGCATGATAGCTTTGTCCGGGCTCTCCTCATATTTCTGCTCCGTCACGAAAGACAAAGGATCCCAGTCTAGCTCAAATTTGGCCCTATACTCCTTCGAGGGCTTCCTTCGGCTGACTTCGTGCGAGGATGGCAATCTAGCTAAAACCTCTTCCCTGATTCTCCGCATGCCATCGGCTCTTTCGCGTGTCAAAGTGACTTCTGTCAAGAGCGTCGTGACGAGCCAATGGAATGCGGGGGAATTTACTACCAAATCTCGAATTAAAGTAGATTCAGGAGAACTGATGTCGTCTTCTGTGTCATTAAGAGGATTGATGTCGTCTTCTGTGTCATTTGGAGGATCGATGTTGTCTTTTGTGTCATTCTGATCAATCCCTATTGAGAAGACTTGGTCGTGCGTATCACTTGTAACATCTTGGTATTCATGATCTTCCTCTGGAGGGTCCATGGCCGAGTCATCCTCCATAAATCGATGAATCATGTAGTCATCGGGCGCATCCCTAGCATCGGTTTCGGACAGTGGAATCCTGTACTCGAAGGACTGCTGAACCGAACTAGCGGAAGTCAATCTTGTCGTTATTTTGGGAATGAACTAAATTTTCAACGCACCTGCGGTACTTGTGGAGGAAGTATGCAACGCGACACTGCATTGATGTTGTTGCCTTGTAACCGATCTTCAGAGAGAAGGCCCTAAGAAGATCCGGCAGTTCCCGAGATACGCGGTTCAGGGTCTCGTGGTTTTGGTTTTGCACAGGGATAGCCCCTAACAATTGAGAAGCTAGATCATCGATATAGCTTCTGTCCCTCAAAGGCGGTAGAGAAGGGGTCTCAGACGGCGAATATGCTGTTTTATTATCGTAGAGTCCCACCTTGTTTGTTTCGGCGATGACTATTGAATCGCTTAAGTTAACATCGTCTTGGGGTTCGGGTACTTCTGATATTTCGGCGAGTTTGGGTTCTTCGGAGGTAATGACGGTGTTGGACGTTTCATGGGTACCAGAGGCATAGCCGGAGTCTGAGTTGGCGGCTTGGCATTCCTTATTCTCGCTCCGCGAGTCGTTAACAGGGTTTTCTCTCCAGGCATTGCTAGATGCACCTTCTGCCAATCCCGTATCGTTGCCTGAGCCCGATGCGAAAGTTTCACCGTCGGGCTGGTTTCCGCCTTTGTCGCTCAGCGTTTCATATACAAGGTTTTCTCTCCAGGCATCGCTAGTTGCATCCTTTGCCAATACCGTATCGTTAGCTGAACGCGACGCGAAAGTTAACCAATGTAGCTGCTTTTCGCTTTTCTCGCTCAGCGTATCGTTTACAAGGTCTTCACCCCGGGTATCGCTATCTGCATACTCTTCCAATGCCCTGAAGTATGCTGAAGTCGAGAAAGGTCCACCGTCTGGTCTGGTTTTGCCCCGTAGGTGACGAGGAAGACGCAGCACTGTCTTATTCGATCCATTCTCAGACATTCCTGGCGTAGCCTGCATTGACTCTCCCGTGATGGTAATCTCGCGTCTTCGGCGATCGAAAAGCGGTTGTCTCGCCTCTTCTGAGAGCGTTCTCCCATAAGCTCCCTTCAAGTGATCTAGCAGTGCTACTGCCTCCTTCACCTGTCCGATAGCCTGGTATGCACTTGCGAGCGCGTGCTGTGATGCTAGCCGATCCGGATGCTCCTCCGAGAGTGTTCTTCCACGAACCGTCAAGACATACTCTAGCAGCTCTATTGCCTCTTTGAACTGTCCGTTAGCCTGGTATGCAACTGCAAGCGCGTGCTGTGATGCTAGCCGATCCGGATGCTCCTCCGAGAGTGTTCTTCCACGAACCGTCAAGACATGCTCTAGCAGCTCTATTGCCTCTTTGAACTGTCCGTTAGCCTGGTAAGCAGTTGCAAGCGCTTGTTGCGATGCCAGTCGATCCGGGTGCTCCTCCGAAAGCGTCCTACTATAAACCGCCACTACAGGCTGTAGCAGGTCCATCGCTTCTCCAGTTCGCCCCTCCTTCAGCAAGCACCTACCGCCCCAGTGCCCGAGCCGACACTCGTCTTTTCCCCAATCTCCATATTCTACTTCACCTATGGCTCTGAGAACATGTGGCATGTACTTCCGCCACGAGTCGCGATTTTCCCAACTGTCGGTGGGGAAAATCTGCACAAGACGTAGCAGCGCTGCATGTCTCGTTTTTTTTTCATCCTCTCGTGACCTTACCCACGCTCTCAACAGCGAATGCACCAGGCCATGCATGTCGAATGTGTCTTCACCATTCCGCCTACTCAAAAAAGAGTAGCTGCAAAGGACGCCAATCGCACGTGTCAACCTCTGCTCTGACCCTGCTTGTGGGAGCATCGACCGAGGTATGGACTTTGCTTCCGTGTACGCTATGAAGGACAGCAGATGTGCGGCATTTGCTTCTTTCTGAATCTGTTCAAAAGACAAAACCCAAGTTTTTTCAACAGCATTCGCCGTATATCGAGTATGTTCTTTGAACTCGGTGCTACGGAGCTCAACCAAGTCTTGTTCTGTGTTCCTCAGGAGCCGTAAATAGTCAACTATCGAAACATTTGTCTCGTTCAAGTACGACGCCGCTTGAGTGATTGCCAAGGGAAGGTATGCCAGGATATCCAAGAGTTCCACCACCCTCTTGTCGTCTCGCAGCAGGGTCTTGTCGATGAGGGAGTTTCGGAGATATTCCCGGGCTTCGTGCTCGCTCATCTGGAAGATCTCAATCATTTCGGGTCCAGCAATCGCGGCTGCAATCTTTCGGTACCGGGACGTAAATAGGATCCGGCCGTGGTCCCCCTGAGGGAAGTAGTCACGTATACCGCCTTGCTTGCCATCGGTTCCAAAAATGACTTCCTCGTCATCGGCGTTGTCGACGATGAGAAGCCAATGGCCAGACCTGATGGAGTTGAGGTGCCGGGCCAGTAGCTGTTTTGGATCGTCCTTATCGACTCCATCGATCCCAAGTTTCCTAACCAGATCCAGACTCGCTTGCTCAAAGCTGGCCTTGCTGAGAGCGGGCATCCAAAGGACCGACCACTGTGGCTTTTTCTCTATCGCTAAGTGTGCGATCTGTAGAGCCACTTGCGTCTTGCCGACACCGCCTAGGCCAACGAGCGCGACTCGCCGAGGGCCGTCGTCGCTAAATACCTTATTGCAAACTGTTTCAAGGACCTCCTTTCGTCCTAAGAATCGAGGATTCTTCGAAAACGGGATGCTGTGTACTGGGGCCTCTGATTGTCGACTTTCAGTATAGAACTACAGTACGAAAAGGTGAGTCAGTTTCTGAACGGCAGTTCCTGGTGTAGAATATCTGTGACCAGCACATGGAGATTTCTCTTACTTTAACGGTCGCTTCAAACGTATGCGCGGTTCTGTCTGCCGGGTAGGCATTAGCCAAAAGTTGAAGTAGCTCTACTAAGGATATCCTTCAATATACTCACGCTGCTTCTGCTTTAGATTCTCAATGCAGTCTCGAACCCGAAAAACTTGCTCCTGGTCGCCGAGATATATGTCTGTGGCAGTCTGAATGGTCCCCTTTGCCTTGTACTCTTCTAAGCCGACGTCACGGAGTCCTTGTTCAACGTTAAAGCGGAAGTATCGGTTTAAGTCATAGTCCTGTCTCCACCTCGATATGAACTTCTTCGCGGTGTCCTCTGTCTCGGTTGCCATCTGGACTAGGGTCCTGGATAGGAACTTAAAGGTATTGTCCCCCGGCTTCTTACCGGGGTTCCCGGTTCCGATTGAAATAAAGCACTTCACCAGAGGTTTTAGTACGCCAGTTTCAGGGCACCATATATCTTTTGCCTCTTCTTCAACTTGATCAACCGGGTTATTTGCCCCGTTATTCACAATTCGTCGACCATTGATTTTGATAGGAGTGAAGAGTGCAGACGCGGCTGTTGCTAAAGCAGCTTCGCAGATACTAGTTTTGATGTTTTGTTTCTGAGGAAGATCATAACTTCTCAGATGCTCAATACGGTATGGCCCCCCAGCGCATACAAAGCTAATAGTACGTCAGTTATGCGGCTAGGAGTGGAAGGGCCTTGGACAACTCCTTACACTCTGCATCCACGAGCTTTCCCATCATTAAAGGGGTCTGTTGCAGATGCGCCCTGCCGGTTTATGACTTCCTCGATGGCTTCCTTCAGATTGTTCGAGTCAAACCGTGTCTCGGTCTGACCGCGAAGACTAAATGGTAACCATGGTGACCACCCGTTAAACACGGCCTCCATGAGTTCGGAGTAGGCCGAAATGCACTCGTCCACATCCATCTCGAGTCGGCCGAGCATGATAGCAATAAGCCTGGTTGCTTCAGTCCGACTATTCAACTGATTGAGAGCTCACACATACCCTCCGGTGCTTGTGCCTCCGATGAGGTCGAAGATCTCGCATGGCCTTACCGGCGCGAGGCCACTCTTTTCGCGTTCGTAGTTCAGTTGCGTAAAAATAGCTTTCAAGATGTAGAGCGTCGACAAGCCTCGGACTCCGCCACCATCCAGAGAAAGTAGGCAGAGCCCAGCCCGATCGACGGAATCTGGCTCTCCGCCTATGGCCAACTTGGTATCACGGAGTTGTTCCATCGCTCTTAGCAATAAAGATATGCGTGGAAAGCGTGGTGTGGGCCGCAGAGAACCCTTAGGATAACGGCGAGCACAAGAGTCTCTGCGGTTCGCGAGTTACGAGACACGATACTCGGCACTAATTTTCCAAGGCTGCAATATATTGGGGCGCAGGCTATTGGGCATTAATGCAGAGCGGCTGTCTGTGCTACTGAGGGGTAGTTGATTCTCCCTGTACCCTTATTTAGAAGCAGCATCCCTTCAGCTGTACTAAGGCTCCGACCAATCAAGTTTGCATATTGCACGGTGGAGGCAGGCGATCGCCGTGATCGTGCTAATGGAAACTCATCGCGTGTCGATGGAGGATATTTTCCTTTGTTGGAGGCTAGGCTACGTTGCGACCCACCATGAAAGCATCCGTTTCTTCTTCTGAGTGAGTGCGGAGCTTGACAGCGCGGGGCTCGGTAGCCGCCGCGGAAGAGGATAACAATCGTAAAGCTTGTCCCGATGACTGATTTGAGCGGACTGCGAAGTGAGGTTAGTACATGTGTTGTGTCAGAACACGACGTGGAACTGCGTACGCCATGGCAACGTTCTGTTTCTGGAAACTGCTGATCAAGTACTGGATCACGAATGCTTTCAAAGGGCTTGTCTCGATGATACGAATAATGCTTTCTTGAGAAGATCTTGGCTTGGTTACTGGCGCACGTGAACATATTCGTATAGAGTGAAAGGGCAGCATCGTACTTATAGAAAACTCGAGCGTCATCCAAGGATGACTTCTGAGAGTACCTTCACTTAATTTTGCCCCCTCACGCAAATATCCATACTGCCTGTAAATCAATGCTCATCCAATGCTGGCCGAAAGGTTCGTACCGCCAAATTGTTTCACAGTTCTCTTCACGACGAGCCGCTGGGGCAATGCTGATCGAAGAGCCTGTATCGTTATATTGCTTCACGCGCCACTTAACGAGCCGCTCGGGGCGATGTTGGCCGAAGAACCTACGTCGTCATTTTGCTTCACGGACTGCTTGGATGCATGTACAGCCCTGCAGAGTTCAACGCAGAACATTTCAGGGAAAGTGCCTACCCCAAAATATTCCCTCGCAATATTTCGTTCCGGCACCAGCATTACGTCGGAGGTCTCATTCAAAGTATCAATCTCGCATCGTCACTACGATTCAGGACACTCTTCAACAGCGTGTGTTAGGACTACTCGTTATTCTTTGCATAGGTACACAAGTGACCAAAGAAACCAACACCCATCGTAGACCCAGTCCCGTCTTGATTACCATGTCGAATGAATCCATGCAGCAAGCATGGCGAGGAAAGCAATTTTGTAGCCAGGACGTTTGGTAGGTGCCGTAGACAGTGCGTTGGTAGTCGCCGCAGACATATGAAGCATAAGTGCGTTGGAGTTGTTGAAATCGCGCCCATTCTCGTACAGGCAATTTTCGAATTGAATGTGCGCTGGGACCAATCCTTGCTTGGCGAGATTGATTGGGAGCTCGCACCATTCCTAGCAGTGTTGAGCAATTTGTACTGGGTTCGGATCGCACCATTGATCTGGGTTCGGATCGCAGCATCGAGCGACTCGTACTGGGTTCGGATCGCAGCATCGTTTCATCCAGTCATTGGGCGCTGTCTGGCTTGCAACGACGGCATAGCTGATGTTTTGTGGAATGGGCCAGGCCCCCTCGGGGACAGCTCCCGAAGGACAAGTCAAATTGACCATGTTTGTTGAATGAGTCGAGATGAATGAGAACGATACGGTGGAAGACTGTTCGAGCACAAGGTGCAGGCTGTGCAAAATTACCAGAAGTGTAAGAGTAGAAACTTGAATGGGCTGGGAGGTTGCGCATTTATGGACGAGGCTGTTGGTTAACAGCAGGAAGCGAGCGTCCTGGTCGAGTTCGGTAAGTCGTCATCAAAGGAGCCACACTTGCCCTTCCTAGCCGAGGATCTGTCTCGTCGTTGCATTGTTGCTTAGGTAGGTAGGTATAGCCAGACAGGATGGCATGTTCTTTACCGAGTGTGGTGATCAGGCACGGTAGTCGCCGCCATCATCCAAGCACCGATGACGACAGGCGGAAGATACTGGTAGTAGATGGATTGCCAACGTAGTCGCGGATGGCGACGCTGTTGCACGTGGCGACGACGACGAGGAGCACAGCGACGACAAGACGGAAGGCAAAACTTGGCATCCGCATCACCGAATGCCCGAGTGCGCGAGACACATCAACCTGTAGAAAAGTGCAATGGCGTCACTGGCAACGTGGGTAGAGTTCGCAACGCCATCTGCAGACTGGAAACCCTCCTCTTAGCGACAATGAACAGGAGCCGCTGGCTTCGTACTGGAACCGCATAGCTGCCCTTTGTCCCGCTCTTGGCAGGTTGGACTTCTCGGTCGAAGCCGAGAGAGCGGATTCCTTGCCGCGGGAAACTGCCCTGGTTGACCTTGACGACTTCGTCCTTGACAACCGGGTAGTGTGGCAGGCGAGGCGTGTCATCGCCAAGGTCGATGAATGTTAGAGAAGGCTCGAGGCCCATGCCCAGGACAATGGCCCGCATCGCCTCCTCCTCGAGCAAGTGCTCGCTTGGGCGAAAGAGTCGAGCAGGTCCGCCTTGAACCCCTTGAGCTTCTCGTCGTGCGCCTCGGCGGGCCACAGGTGCGCAAACTCATGGCCCGTGTCGTGGCCAACCTCGAAGCTGTCCATAGCTCGCCAGATCCAATAATTCACTTGCTGGCTTGCACGTTTGCTTTTGAGAAGCTGCCTGCTGGCATGCTAGATTACGTGCATGATCGGTATTCATCGCCTAGGTGTTAATGTGCAGGCTTCGTCTTCGATGCACGGAGGCGCTTAATTGCAGTGGGCGTCAGTAGCCACCAATCAGCCGCACGCCTTAGATCCCTAACCGTGCGCCTACTCGCACTGGCGCCCGTCAAGGTGGATGCCTTCGGCGAAGTGACTCTTGGAACCCAAAAAAAAGTGTCGTGGGGCAGCTTCAACTTCGCGCTCCAATGCAGCCCACAGCGACTTTTCGCTCCATAAAGACCCCCAGCAACCCCTTTCCACGAGCTGATGGAACCATGGGGCACGCGCAGCCTCGCATTCCCAATATCAATCCTTAGCCGCCGCCTGTTTCTGGCCCCGTTCGCCGGCAGCCGGCCGACTAGCTTCGCCAGACACTGTTCGCGACTCTGCAACCCGACCTCCCGTTCCGCGACCCGGGCTTCTCTGCCTTTATACTGCAACTCGGCTGCCCCTATCAGGCACATCAGAAACTACACGCAAAAGGCCCGCCCGATCTACGATCCCGCCGTCATGACCACCACGGTCGAGCTCGCGACGGTCCCGTCGTCCGACACCCCCGGGTCCTGCATCTACATGCACCATAGTATGCGCTCCTACATCTTCGGCCACGTCGCAGAGGGCACACAGCGCGCTTTTGGCAGCCGAAAGATTCACATGGGCGGCACCGAGCACGTCTTCCTCAGCGGCGCCGTCGGCTGGGACCAGATGGGCGGCCTGATCGGCTACCTGCTCAGCGTCGGCGGCGCCATCGACTCGGCAAAGGAATACACAAAGCAGGAGAACGCCAAGAGGCAGCAAAAGGGGCAGAAGCTCTTGAAGCAGAGCGTCCATAGTGGCATCAGCGTCCATGGCGGAGACAACCTATGTCACATTCTGGCCGCCTGCCGGCCCGTCATCTTCCGCCAGCCCATACAAGTACGGCCGCACGAGCACAGGACAGACCCGAGAGCTTCAGATCCTGCGAACATCGAGCCGGACTGGGCCGACGACGCGATTCGTGTTTGGAAGATTCCCGTTCGCAGAGCTCGATCCAGCAGTCCGCAGAAACGCCGTCGTAGCAGCGCGGATAAGGTAAACGGCACGGCCCCAGAAGCAGCCACAGATTCCTCGTATAAGCCGAGAACAACTACTTCAGATCCAGACGTTGCCGCCATGGTTGTCGAAAGAATAATGTTCAGCGGTAGCCTTAAGAACAGGTCCTTGCTTGTGCCTCGAAAGCTCCGCGACCTCAAGCCGTCTGAATCTGCCGTCATCGTCAAGGACGGCACTCTGAAAGCGTACAAGGGTCCATACGCGACGGATGGCGCAGAAATTCCCACCCCAGACGAAATTGCCTGGGTGTTTCCCAAACCGGGCGACACTTCCGGCGACAATGGTTTGGGCGACGACGTCCTGGCTATCAACCACTTCCCACTTCCGCGAACATGCTACGGCGAGACGTCCATGTCGTACATTGCCAAGTGCCACGATCGGAGGGGCAAATTCAACGTGCCGGCTGCGAAGGAACTTGGCGTCAAACCCACAGACTTTAACCTCTTGACCTCGGGTCAGAATGCTCCAGGCAAGGACGGCATGACGGTGACGCCGGACATGGTGCTGGGCGAGCAGCAGCCTGGCAAGGGCATCATCGTTGCGGATATTCCCTCTCAAGATTTCATGGACTCGTTCATGGAGCGTCCAGAGTGGAGCAGCACGGAGCTGATGGAGCACATCGCCGTCATGTACTGGCTCCTCGGCCCCGGCATGGCGGAGGATGCTCGGGTCCAGAGCTTCATCCAAAAGCACCCTCAGATCAAGCACGTATTCTGCGCCGAGGATACGTGCCCCAACATGGTGACCCATCCAGGAGCCGCCGAAATCCAAGTCAAGTTGCGGCGTATCGATCCGCAACGCTTCCCGTTGGCCAAGTTTGACAACACTGTCAAATACCCAGCACCACCAGCCGATTCACCCATAGGCCTTGGGCGCGCTGGAACGAGGCTGCAGCTGATGCCACGACTCGTCTTTGACGACCAGCGCATGGCCCCGTTCCCGGACCTGCTTGGAGCTTCAGAATCAGTGGATGAAGAGGTTCTGACCTTGGCCCGTAAAGCCGCGGCGGAAGCATCAGACCCCAAACTGCTGGCGAGGATCGAAGAGACGGAAAAGGACATCCCGAACCGAGACGCAGTCATCATCCCGCTAGGTACCGGGTCCTCGGTGCCTAGTAAGCATCGAAACGTATCCGGAACCCTGATATGCGTTCCTGGTATCGGCAACTATCTGCTCGACTGCGGTGAGGGCACCCTCGGACAGATTCGGCGGGCATTCAGCGCCGATGAGACGGTCGAAGTCCTCCGCAACCTCAAGTGCATCGTCATCAGCCACGTCCACGCCGACCACCACATGGGCGCCTCCTCGCTCATCAAGGCGTGGTACGAGCAGACGCTGCGGGACAACAGCAACGCCACGCTGGCCATATCCTGCATCGGGCGCTACCGCACCATGCTCGAGGAGCTCTCGCAGGTCGAGGATCTCGGCTTCCACCGCCTGCGCTTCCCCAGCTGCCCCCGGGGCGACGACAAGGACCGCGACATCACCACAAGCGAGCACCTGGGCACCGACCCCGCCACGAACTTTGGCCTCGCGGGCATCAAGCGCATCCCCGTGCCGCACTGCTGGCGCTCCTACGGCACGGAGCTCGAGCTCACGTCGGGCCTGCGCATCGCCTACTCGGGCGACTGCCGGCCCTCGAGCGCCTTCGCCAAGGCCTGCCGCGGCGCGCACCTCCTCGTCCACGAGTGCACCTTCGGCGACGACAAGCAGGACCACGCCAAGGCCAAGCGCCACTCCACCATGGCCGAGGCGCTGGGCGTCGCGCGCGAGATGGCCGTCCGCCGCACGCTGCTGACGCACTTCTCGCAGCGCTACTCCAAGGCCGACAGCCTGCGCCGGGAGCGCGACGAGGACGCCGACGGGCACCACGCCGTGCTGCTGGCCTTCGACCTGATGCGGGTGCGGCTCGGCGACTTCCAGCAGGCCACGTGCTTCGTGCCCGCCGTGCAGATGCTGATGGAGAAGCTGGCCGACTAGATCCTGGATAGATGGGAATTGGGTGTGCATTGGCTCAGCGGTAGAACAGATTCGATACCCATTCTTGTAACGACGCTGTTCCTTCTAGAATTCTTTCAAGAGTGGCATGTGACAGTCATGCAACGTAGTCGTCAGGGCCAACATGGCAGCTGAGCCGAGCTTCAGTCTACCACTGCCAAGAATGCTACTCCCCGTCTGACAGATGATCTTCTAAGTCTACTTCTACCGACAATGCTGCTCTCCATCTCGATATCACGCAGGCCATGCTCCCAGACTCCCATCCACACTCGTGCCGCCCACTCCCTCAAGCATCGCCAGCGTCTCCTCATTCACAAAAGCTCCGGCTTTCCACTTGTCTCCCTGCAGCCGCCGCAGCGCATCTACAGTCAGCTCCTCTCGCTCGCCGCCGTCACGCAGCAAAGCGAAGGGGAGGGGCGGCGCAGCGGTCTTCATGTAGTACGAGTCGAGCGTGTAAGTGCTCGCACTATGATGAGCAGTAATACCCGCGGGGGCGAGCGCGGCGCCGTCGAGGGAGCCCATGGCGTAGACGCTCTGCGGCAGGGACGTATCGGGCTGGAAGCTGGCCAGCTCATCGAGCGTCTCCGGGATGCGGCACGGCGACATGCTGCCCTCGCAAAACGCAACGTAGTCGCCCTCCCACTCATCCTCTTCCTCGGGGCCCTCGACGGCTTGTAGCCACGCCCACGCATCCACGCCGCCCGTCTCCTCTGCTCTGAACATCACGTTGCCGTCCCTCCTGCGGCGGCCGACGCACGCCAGCCGCTCCTCGGACGTGCACGCCGCTGTGCTCAGGAACGTCGAGCGGCCCTGACTGCCCACGGGCGCCTGGCCCAGCTTCCGCCGCCGCGGCAGCGGCAGGCCGTCGTCGGTGAGCTCCGTCGCGATGCGACGATGCGTTCGGGGCAGCGATGTCGAGCATCCACGCTTCTGGTGTCTGTCGTGCCGGCGCTGCTCCCTGTCCGCGCGAACGTCCTTGCGCAGCTGGACTATGACTCTGGCGAGCTTCTCGCTCTGCGCCCTGATGCGGTGCTCCGTCGTCGGCCCCAGACGCCGTGCCCACGCCTCCACAGCGCGCAGTAGTCGAGGATCCCGCGTCCTACCCGTCGTCTCGGCCAAGTACGTGCGGCGAGCGATCAAGCCCGCGCGCAGGTCCAGCAGCATCTGCGGCCATGCCCCCACGACGGCCAAGATGCAGGCCTCGCAGCGCCGGCGGTCGCCCGTTGGTCCGCCTGTGCACGGCGCCTCCCGCTGGAACCTGTCGGCGAACTGCGCGCGCGAAAACCACAGCGCCGTCGCCGAGTCCATGCGCTCCAGCCAGCAGCGCACCGAGGGGGCGACGTCGACGCCGGGACGTGCCCGCGCGCTGCGGAACCGGTCCACCTGCACGGTGCACTCTTCCGCGACGAGCGTCATGAGGTTGCGCACCACGCGTGGGTCGAGCGGCTTGTGCGTCGGGCAGAGGTTGGCGCGCGACGGAGAGAAAGTGTGTTTGCCCATGGTGATGGCGAGACGGTTAACGAAGCCTTTGGGCCGTAGGAGGCAGGGATCCAGTGTCTTCATTTGTCTCTCCTGATCCCGCAGCCACGCTTCGCCGCGAAGCTCCGGCCCCAGGTAAAGGAGACGGATGAGCTGTTCGAGTGCCTTTTCCGATATGTCCTTGAGTCCGCTATCGACATGCGCCGTGGTCAAGTGCTCATGGCGCCCTTTCTCGGAACCCAACCTCTTCGATCGTTTGCTCATGTTGAGGGCGGCGGGTTGCTTCCGAAAAGATTGCGGATGAGCGGTTCGTGCTGGTGTTGATGTCGAAATCGTTCAGGAGCGGAGCGTAAAGGCTCTAAGCCTCATGATGCGCGGCATATGAATATGGTTATCGAGAGCTCCATCCCACGGTTTGCTTCGCCCAGGCCTTGAACGTACTGGGCCTCCATCACCGGTGACGCAAACAGGATGCCGTTCCGTCCGAGACAAAGGCAGGAGTTGCCGTCTGAGTAGAGAAAGCCGGTTGTGTATCTCTATGCCGCGACTGTAATCAACCACAGCAAGACCCTTGTGGGAGACAAAGACAACTGGATTGCGTCAGCTTCAGCCACAAAGAAAAGACGGCTCTCCAAGTCACTTGTCCAATCGTGTTTCAAGTTCGCCGTCTGTAATCGTGTTAAACTCAAGACTCGGTTTGACGATCTGTGACGGTCAGTCAGGCACGTCCCGACGGCATGATAGCGCTGTCCCATATGCAAGAGCCAAGTTCTGCGGAACATGTGACGGGCTCGGCACTCCTTAAAGCGAGATCCCCGGAGTGAGAAGACAAAAATGGGTATTTATTCGGTGTGGCGGAGCTCAAGCTTGGCTCCGTTGCGCACGTCTCCAAGGACGGGTCGATAGCACGAGCCCGAGATGTCTCCTCGGTTGATCGCCCCAAGGCAACGCCACGTCCCAGGATGGTGACTCCCCGTGGAAACCAATCAGCAGATGCAAAGACAAGTACTGCAGCTATCGCACTAAAAGTACAGCGTCATACCGCTGGGCGTCGTGTCGGTCCTCCAATGTAAAACAACTCTTCGCTACAGGTCTGTCATTGAAACCGCCCAACTCCGTGATCATGCTCGTTTGGCCGTAATATGAAATCCAGTCGCCGTTGATAAGCAGCAGCAGCATCTTCAAGCAACAAAATGCGGGTTTCGTCCGAGGTCTTGTCCCGACCTTTTTAGCTCCTGTTCCTGTCTTTTCCTCTCCAGCCGAATCTTGGCGGCCTCGGTTCCATCGTCGGGGACGGCCATCTCCTTGAACCAAGGATGATTCAGGGCTTCTTTGGCCGTAATGCGCTGCGCAGGATCATAAACGAATATCTTTCTCAACAGATCAAGGAAGTTCTTAAAGAATGTAGTGTTTGACGGGATAACATCCTACGTCTTTAGTTAGCAATTGTCCACACAACGCAGCAGTATTGCGTCGACGTACGTGAAGCTGCTTCATCGCCTTAACAAATCTGCGTGATCCGCGGGTAGTGTCCGCAGTAGGATAGTCGAGTCTGAGCCGCTTGAAATATCTTGTAAAGCATGTTAGCGTCGGCGTCGTTCATACTGTTGCAAGGGGTGTGTTGGCAGAGCATACTTTGAAGCAGGATTTCCACCACTGCGTGTTGACATCTTGTTGACTGTTTGAACGAGATGCGGGTCAATTCGATGGCCGACAACCGCCTCCATCATGGCCAAGTGTTCCAGATTGTCGTGTGTTTGGAAGAGAGCGTCTCCCGTGAAGAACTCTACAAGAATGCACCCTATGCTCCAGATGTCGCAAGGGTAAGACCACCCAAGCCCGAGAATGATCTCGGGTGCCCGATAATGGCGAGTCGATACAACAGAAGAATGATATTCATCTTGGAATGTGGCCGAGCCAAAATCGATCAGCCGGATCTCCGTGTCGAGAAGAACTCGTCGCTGGATAGCCTGTCGATTGATGGTTGTAGACGACGATGGAATCTTGCGGTTATATGTAAACGTTTGGTAGGTGGCGTCGCAGAGCAAGATGTTCTCGGGTTTCAAATCAGTGTGGATCAGGTTCAAGTCGTGCAAGACTGAAGACTGGCCGTCAGCAAAGCAACAAGAGACAGGAGGGAGAGGACGACTCACATGCAACGCTGGTAAACAGTTGCCGAGCGAAGCTCTGAATCTGGCTATTGGGGAACGGTACGAAGCCGTTGCCCTTGAGGAAATCAAAGACGCTCTGGCCAAGGAGATCCATGACTATGCAAATATGTCCGCGGTAGTCGAAGCAGTCCCGCAGGTGAATGCATCGGTTCCGGTTATCGTCATCGTTTGCCTTCAACGTGGCAAGTACTCGGAGTTCGATTCTGGAGGCATCACGGTATTTTTGCACAGATCGGATAATCTTGACCGCAACGGCCTTATTTCGTCTTCGGTCACGGGCCTGAACGACCTTGCCAAACGTGCCTTGGCCAAGCAGCCGGGTGATTTGATCTTATATGTGTCAGCAGCGCGCATGCAGGAGAAGTTCGGAAGTGCATTCTACTCACACTTCTCCGTCAGTTCGGCGTCGGGCACGACAATGTAGTGGCCATCGTCGTCGTCAACTTTGTGGGCTTTGTCGTGAATTCGCTAGAGGAAGTGGAGAGGGAAAGTCAGCTTTGCATTCCATCGACGACGTCGGCGATAACGGGAAACATCGGGCAGGGAGGAGAAGAAAACTCACGTCGTGAACGACTCGGACATGGACCTCGGAGGCCTTCTTCGGCGGGTACGGTGGAGGCTTGTAAGTGAAGAATGGGTCTCCGAGCCCGTCAATGTCCCTCCGCTTAGCCTCGTTGGCAACCTGTTGACGAGTCCGCTTCCGCTTGAGCGGTGCCTGGACATCTTCGTACTGGCTATTGGAAGAGAGCGACGTCGGGGCGGTGGTGTGCAGGGCCGAGTTGGTGCGGTCGCTGGACAGGGTGGAGCCAATAGGCGTCATGTTCTGCAGCGGCGTATTCGTATGTGAGCCGACATACTGAACGTGATAGCCGGCGGCGCGGCTGATGGTCGGGTCGTCATCCCGTCTCCTCTTCCTCGCCGGCTGCCGTGTCTGCGTCTGCGAGTCGCCGGCAGCGGCGGGGGCAGCGTTGCTGTAGCTGCCGTTGGTGATTTTGCGGCTAGTGTTGGCTTCGGGTTCGGGCGAGTCGTCGATGACGATGATCTCCTTGGGCAGGCCGTTGCGGTAGAAATTGTTCCAGTCGGGCTCGCGGGACCGACGACGTTTCCGCGAGGGTTGGTCAGAGCCAACGGCACTGGCCATTGTAGACAGGTAGCTGTCGTCGTGATGGGCAGACGAGGACGTGTCGAGGTTGTGCAAGAGGCTGTGGTGGTCGTCGGGGAGCTCGCGGTGCGGAGGCGGACGGGGCGCTGACGATTGGGTTTGGGCTATGCCATCCACCCCAGCAGGCGAGCCCGCGCTGGCAGGCTGCCCGTAAAAAGACAGAGGGCGAGCAGCGCTGGACGCCGCCGTTGTTGTCCTCGTCGTCGAGTCGGGGGGCGGCAGGAGAGCGTTCGCAGCGGCGGAGCGGTAGTTGGCCGCCGTGGTCGTAGCCGTCGTGCTGGCCGTGGTGCTGCTGCCGTGAGGCTGGTGCGGATATGACGGGTGGTGGTAGTGCGTGTGGTAGCGAGGAAGCGTAGCGACGGCCGTCGTTGGCGTCGACATGCTCGCGGCTGTGCGCGGATTCCCCCTTGCCGTGGCTGCAGGCGGTGGGCGTCTCCGGTCGGTTGGGCTGGGCGTCAATCGGCGTGGTCGAGGCACGCAAGGTGATGGACAGAAATGCTCGCAGGCTTCGATGGAGAGGGCTCGATTGTCATGGATGGACGAGTGTTGCGAGAGGTAGGAGAGACGGACGAGAATGTGAACGGCCTCGTGTGCTGGGTAGGCTGGTCGGGGTTGCGGAGGCGGCGCTGGTGGTGCGCTGGAGGGCGCTCCAGTTGGACTCTGGCCCTGTGAGGTAGGCGTTGCAGGTAGCAAGCCCAGCGGTAATACAGTGCAGATTAACGCTTCGAGTGGCGGAATCCAATTGGAGCCGTGCCCCCACGCTGCCGGAAGCGCACTACGATCACGCTCGGAGCGATTTGCCTCTTTCAGAGACCAAGGGACAGCGCTTCCGCAACATAAAACACGGCTTGCGGGAGACTTCTCAAGAACAGAGCATGGCCACGAGAGAACGTTATCACTGCCAACGGAATGGGCCGGCGATGGATGAATCCGCGTCGAGGCAGTGGTGAAGACAGCCCCCGTGTTGCGTTTGAGGCTCACACAGTGCCGCCGGGCAATTCCAGTCCAGCCATTCAGCGTTGAACCACATATGGAGCGGCAGGCTCAGCGCCGAGTGGCCGCTGGGACCCAGATGGCTCGCGCCCTAACACTTTGGCTGGCAGTGGAGCGGGACGCAGCGGGCACGCGCCAGTGCGCTGGGCAGTTGACGATGGCCCCCGTGGCTCCCCGTCGCTACGATGCACAGCACACCGGCACTGATGGACGGCTGCGTGATGATGCTCGGCGCCCTCGCGATCAACGCGGCCGTCTCCCGCCAGAGTGCTCCTCATTTTCGCCCGCTGAACTTGATCGGTTTTGCCAGCGCGTCATGCCACCCGGGTCTCTCGACGTCCAACGCCAACGAAAGGGCAACGCGGGGCCGAGACCGCGCTGGTTGGGGAGCGCCGCACTCAATGATTGCGGGGCCTGCACTGCACCCTCGCTGCAGGTCGGCCGTCGTGGGTGCGGCCCGCAGAAACAGCCAGGATGAGACTCGGCTGAGGTGGCCAAAAGACGAACGTGCTGTTTGTCCGTGCCTCAGGCGGCAAAGTCAAAACCGTCGGAGCCACGACAGCCGCAGGCAGACGGCAATCACAGCAGTGTCTACGGAGTAGTTAATACCCGCCTGGTCTTCATTCGTTCTTCGCGGCCGTGTCCATCACGGCGGCATGCATATCTTCAAGTCGCGGCCGTACCTTTGCCACTGCGTGTCGCCGTAGATACGCGGCCTCTGTCCACAGACCACCAACACGGCCTTGGTAGGAATGGAGCGCACCTACGGTCGCTTGGAAACTCACGGGCTTTTTATTTGCCCGGCAGCTTATCGTCAGAGCCCGAGTGCAGGCCGTGCCCGGGGCTCGTAGGCCTCGCTGCAGCGTTGTGCCCTTTTTGCATCCCGCGCAACGCAGGGTGCCCATGTCTTGCACCATCCCGGCATCCCGCAAACGCAACTCTGACGCTGCTCTGCATCCGCCTTCCCTTCTGCCAACAGACTGCCTCACCTCTTCCGCGCGAGATGCACACGCGGCGAGGGTCCCTGATCGTATGGCGTCGTGACCCGTCAGAGCACACCACCAGGTCACCCCCTCGCGCCTCGTTTTCGAGAATTGCCCCTTTCCTTCTACGCCCTTCGGCCCGAGACATGGTGAGCTTCTCAGCGGATGCTCTGCAAATCAGCAGGGTGTGATCCAACCAATGTTTGGGTAGAACTCTCCCCGCCTCCTTGCTCTCGCCAACTCGTACAAATGCCGCTGTCGGCCGACCCGCTTGTGTCTGCCCGTCCAGACCTACGGGCAGGCTTTCCCAGGAGAACAAGATCCATCTGCCTCTCGTCGGCCTACGGCGTCGAGTTTCTCATGTTCAATGATCTGCCTGCTGGGAGAATGACCGTTGTCAAGTCGTGTCTACCATTCCACCCGAATTATGTCACTCTTGTGCTGCAGCGCGGAAAAGCCCGTCACCATCGCATCAGTCAGTAACTGCATGCTTTGTATTAGTTGCAACCTACCCGTGCCCCACGAGTTGCATCATGGTCTCACTGTCTATGTAAATGAAGGCCGTGACTGGGGCAGTACGCAAAGCAAGATGGTATCATTCCGCCTCGGAGTATCCGTAATCCGTACAGTGTATTTGTCGCAATAAAGTGCGCTCCCGACCGTTACGGTTACTGCATCTGTCTCATCCCGATGCCGCTTGTCGCTCAGCCCTCCTCCGGCAAGCCCGCTTGACGAGTCCTCGCACGCCAGCACCCGGCCTTGGCGCGCTCCAGCCCAGCGGCGCCATCCACGCCACCGATCCACGGTGGCGACTCCAAGCATCGCGACCGCTACTGTACGAATCTGAACGACTGCACATTGCCGACACTCGCGGGAGACCAAGGGGTGATTACGGTTCCCGACACCGTGGTGTCGTCCCTGTTGTTGTGAAGCACATCTCGGGCCGAGCTTTTACGTTGGGTCGGCACCTGGCAACGTGCTGGCAACGTGAAACCATCGTTGCCGCCAAATTGACCGCCGCCGTCGAGCCAGCCGTCACCAGGAACGAGCGTCCCCTATATTGTTGTCGATATGGCAAAATCAAAGGCGCGTGGACTGGGCTGCGTCCTCGCATGACATTTGCGTGGTCCACCCCGGCGCTTGACAGGACGATGGGCGGCTTTGATGTGAATGGGGAAGACTTGTCTTAGTTGTACTTCGTACTTCGTCCACATTACCCTGGTTCGTGAACCTGGCCGGCCTCACGTGAGAGCGTCACATGCTCTCTGCTCTCCAACATCATGGGCCTCAAAAGCACTTGAAGTACGGATACTCGTACGCTACGTGATGTGTGATCTATTGCGGCAGCATGGACGCATCTATGTGTGTATATATGGTCCTCAAACACCGTTGCCAAACTCGCCAATGCACGCAAAAATGCCAGCGAAAACGGGGTAGAAATCGCTCGCCCGCCCCAGTGAATATGCATCGAGCGTTCCCTCATAGGCGCCCGGCAATTCGTTCCCTCCAAACAGAGCATTGAATCATGAAGATTCCATGCAGCGCTTCTAAAGCTGTATCGCTGATGCTGGATTCATCCTGCTGGAACAGCCGTACCTGCCAGCCCCTTCGCAATTATACTTGATTCCGGCTGCGTCTTTCCGACCGGGGGGTTGGTTCCGATTGACCCCTGCTCATGCAGTGACAGATCTGCAAACCTCAATGCGGGTGAGCATCCCGCAAGTGGTGTTTGGGAATCTGGCATCCGTCGTTGCAAACAGCATCCAGGTCCTGAATTGGGTATCGCAAAAATCTCAAAGGCCGCGATTGAACCAGACCTTGCCGCCGCTGCCGCCCTTGCTGTGGAACTCCTCCTCGAGGCTCGAGGCCGAGATCTGCTGCTGCTGTGGGAAGACAGCGAGAGCCAGGGGGAGTACAGCGAACGACGTCGCCGCGATCAAGGCTAGGTTGAGACCGATGGGAAGTGTCGTCGTTATCCGCGGGCTGGCCCTGACCCATTCCTTCTCCATCAGACGCTTGTACCACGCACTCTTCTCCTGGATGTAGTAGAGGATCATGGGCGGGATGACCATGACTGGGCTGCTGTTGAAGACACGGCTGGCGGCCGTCTCGTACACAGCGAGCTTGGCCGCTTTCTGGCTTCGGCCGAGAGACGGGACATCACGCTCTGACTTGCCCTCCTCCTGCAGCTTCAGTTTCTCCGCCTCCGAGAGTACAGGACGGACGTCAATGCCCCTCTCAATCTCGCCCCTTCGCATAAGGTAGACATTCAACGCACCAGCCGACGCCACCGCCGCGAACGGGACGAGCCTTTTCAGAATGTTCCTCGTGGCGTCCGATACCCTGAGTCTAGGGACCAACTTGGTCAGGCCGAGAGCCACGGAGCAAGAGGCTGTGACCGCAACCGCATACGACTTGGCAAGCATGGCCGTGGTCATGGGCGATGACTTGTTGGCATTGGCGCTGTTGACGGCGACATTGACGGACTGGTTGGCAATTTGCCATCCAATGGTTCCCGTCAAGCCCAGTCCGGGCTGGAGCATACCAAGCGTGACGACCAGATTCGTGAGGACGAAGCTCGACATGCGAAAGGGGAGGAAGACGGGCTTTCCAGTGTCTAGTGTCCCTCATCAGCATTGTTTAAACGTAGTCGTCCGGCTGAAACGTACCTGGATGAAGCGTCGAGTCGACAATCTTCTTGGCGTGCCATAGCTGCGGCGTCATGTGCGGCAACTTGCCCGTCTTGTATTCGGTAACGAGTGCCTTGGCCTTTTCGAGTCCAGTCGAGCCGGCGAAGAGGGTGCTGTTACCAATTGGCTGTCAGCGACTTTGTCTTCAAGATTTTTCAACATCCCCAACTCGTGCTCTTCCTCCAGAGAGCGGCGCCAATAGACCCGAGAAATCTCACCTTGGATCCGTTATCCCAATGGAATGCCGCACGCGGCCCAAGTAGGTGTCCAGATCATATTGCGACACGGGCAGGTCGCGATTGCCCGGCAGCGACGACGACATGGTGGGCGGCGGCGTGCGGACAGAGCGCAGTCGGCGATCGACGAGGCAGACGAGGATCGTCTCGAGATACGAAGATGCAGTCGCAAGGTACCCCAGATGTCGGCTCAGGCATGCGAGACCCGTCAGATAGCGGCGGGGTTTGCGCTTGGCCGGTGCTTCTAGACCGGGCGGTGAGGGTTGACGGGCGCGAGACACGGATGCTGAGCCGAAGAATCACGATGGTAAGCGGCTTCCGATCTCGGCTAATTGGTTGGTGGACCCTGGTTTTGTCACAGCGAGCTGGCTAGTCAGGCATGGTGACTGTCAACCACCACCACCGCCCAGAATCCTTCACGTAATACAGTGCAGGGTAAAAGCAAGTGGAACGTCGTTGAGCGTTACACACGAGATGCAAAGAGAGGCACGAGGCACGAAATATCAGATCGCTAGTGTAAGAAATTGTCTACAGTCAGCCACCCTTGCTCCATCATGCAGGTCACTCTGGGGTGTGCTTCTGTGCTGCCTACCAGATTGGGCATTCGGCACCGGAGCCCGCAGGCGTTCGTTCCTACCCCACGGAAGAGAGGCTCCGTACCTTATCTTCTTCCTACTCGTAGACGGTGCAGCAGTTTGCACGTGCCTGCCACGAGCGCACACGATGCAGCACCGCACCCAGTGAATCGTAGATTACTCGAATTGTTGCGCACGACGGCCAAAAAAATAAAATGCCAAAAAAATCAACTTGAGCGGAAACACGACCACGCCAGGAGTCGAACCTGGAATCTCTAGAGGGAACGATTGCTCAAGATAACCGAAATCTAGCGCCTTAGCCATTAGGCCACGCGGCCGATATGAAATCCGTGGGTTATTTAGCACTATGAAGGTTTCTCCCAAAAAACTGTGGGTCGTCCTGTGATGGCTTGGCAGAACCAGCTGAGAGGCGCGTCGAATGTCCATCGCTTGTGAACATCAATTTCTTCTTCCTCCAGTCATTTTCTAATACGGTGCCGCGGACGTCAAAATTGTTACAGCCTGCATGCAAAGACTGAAATGTCGCCAGTCTTTCGCGTTCTTATCGTGGAGCTTGGGTGCGTTCAGATGGACGTGATCGGGTCGTGGTTTTTCTTGGCACCGATGAACGACGAGAAGATGAAAACATAGTCCAGCTCCTCCTGAGCAACAATAGCATCAATCAGTCGCCCAATTTAATTTCTTAAAAAGTTTTGTGATTGCAAGCAACAGGATTGGCGTGTCTGGTGAAGCCTCTGCTGGAGCGTAGTCGTGTAGTTGGACTGCGGCGGCATTTAGGCTTCCTCACGTGTCGCAGGCTACCGAATTTATCATCGCTCGATCATCCCGCAGACTCCTGAGCTCACACGACAGGCCTCCATCCCCCTCGCAAGACGTTTTACCTGATTCCTCGCAGTGGTTTCGTGTCAATTGCGCAAATCACACCGTCCGAGATGCTGTCGATTTTGCGCAAGGCGCGCCTCAAGGACAAGGAGCTGAGGATCTTGATGCTGTGAGCTCCCGCAACCCCCAACGCCCCTGGACCTGGCTGACTGCGGGACGAAGTGGCCTGGACAATGCAGGGAAGACGACAATCGTGAAGAAGATCATGGGCGAAGACGTCAATACAGTGAGCCCGACGCTGGGGTTCATCATCAAGACCATTAACTACGACGGGTGAGTTTCCTGGTCCAGGGTAGCCAAGCCTTGTGCTGACAAAGTCAGATATACACTCAACATATGTAAGACGGTCGCAGCAACGCACTGAGCGCAGCATGCTAATTGAGCAGGGGACGTGGGAGGGCAGAAGACGCTGCGGTCCTACTGGAGAAACTACTTTGAGAAGACGGATGCTCTCATCTGGGTGGTAGATGCAACGGATCGACTGCGGATAGACGATTGCAGAGAAGAGTTACACGGCCTACTACAGGAAGAGGTATGACTCTTTATCGAGGATATGATCGTCGGAAGTGGCGGCGCTGACCGGGAGAACAGCGCCTTGCTGGTGCGAGCTTACTGATCTTTGCCAACAAGACGGACGTGGACGGGTGCATGACGGAGCAGGAGATTCGCTTAGTGAGTATCGGAATTTGCCTATGCTGAGAGAGGTGGTTGACTGACGACAGAATAGTCACTACGGTTGGACGAGATCCGGACACATCAGTGGCACATCTTGCGATGTAGCGCGATGACAGGCAGCAATCTCGAAGAGGGATTGGCTTGGGTTGTGGCCGATGCGAAGAAACGTTTGTTCCTCTACTAGCGAACTTGAATAATTTAACAAGATACCACATGCACGAAGGTCGTCATAGCATGCAGCATGATAGTCAATCTTGATGTACATTGCAAAGGCGGCATATTGATACTGCGCGGCTCATCCGCGCGTGGTCTCGTCTGCAAAAGGACCAATTGGCCTTGAAGAAGCTCAGAGTCTTCCTCGGCAAGCTGAAGAGTGTCCGGGACGAAAACTTTGACAGCTTCCTCGGTCAATCGCGCGAGCCGCGGGCTGCAGCCGGCCCAAGTAGGCTGCAAGTAAACAAAGCCCCTCTTCTGTGCCGAGCGCTGCTGACGAGTGTGTTTACTTTCACAAACTCCACTCTCTCGCTTCCGTTCCCAAGGTATTCGCGAGAGAGCTTGTAGAGTCAAAGGCGTAGCACGTTCATGGCGGACTTCGCAAGCGAATGAGTGGCCTTTGCATTGCACCCTCAGCCTGGAACTCCGACCGCCCTTGCATCCGAGCAGCAGGCGAACCAACGCGGCCATGGCGCTCCGCCCAATTAACGTTACAGGGGCAGCTCTGAGGCCTTCGGGCCTTCGCAACGCGCTAAAATGGTGACGGGCAGACGCCTGACGCAGCTGGGCTGACGGCTGGGCCGTTAAAAATGGGGACCCCGCGGGCGTGCTAGGCTTGTGCGTCACCCCTCCCACCGACGACCTCGAAAGTCAACAGAGAGCGACCGCGTCCATTTGAGCCCGCTACTCTTTTGCGTGTCAAGGGCGACAATCAGACGAAGCCGGGCAACTTCCGGGACAGCGTGCACGCGTAGACCTCGGATTGTCAAGATATCCCGGGATCCAAGCTCTACAGAGCATCGACACGGAAAGACAGGAACAGCGCGAGCGGCAAACAGCAACAGCCATCACGTCGTAGCAGTGGCCGCCGCCAACGAGCCATGTCCGACGAGGTGTCGCAGTTCCTCGAGCAAGTCGAGCGGCTGCGTGGTCAGCAGGTCGAGGACGATGAGGTGCGGGCCCGTGAGCTCGAGGAGTTCCTCGCCGCCAAGCGGGAGCGACAGGCCAGGAGAGAAGGTAAGTCTTCAACGAACCCCTAGACCCGTGCATAGGGTGCACGGTGGCAGGGCAAAGCAAACGACCTGACCGGGCTGTGGGCGCGCTTTTGCATTGGCCTGCCAGGCTGAACAGCTGTTCGGTCTCCCGGCAGCCGTGAAAGCTTTTGCTGCTGTTATCCCACACTCAAGGCGGGGGACGACCTTGACACTGACGGCGCTGATCATACTCGAGCAGAACGCGCCAGATCCATCTCGCCGCAAAAGTCCTCTCCAGCGAACACTCCCTCGCCGCGGTCGAATCGCCGCAGCGTGCACGTCTCCGAAGCATTGAAGCTTGAATCGCCAAGCGCGTTGCGTGAGCAGTCCGCCGAACCACCGGCAGACGCGACTCCAATGACTCCGTCGGGCGTGCCCGCCGAGAAGAAAGAAGCTTCTGTCGATGGGTCCGAGACGAAACGAGCGAGCGCATCGACGCCACCGGCTAGATCCTCGACCTTGTCATGGCAGCAGCGGCGACCCAATTCGCGGGCTGGCAGCCGGCCCCTGAGCATGGTCGCGGCCCAGAATGCGACCCAGAGATCCCTCGCCGGGACGCAGGAACCCGCATCGGCAACAGAACAGGCATTCTCCAAGGAGCAGATAGCGCAGGCCCTTGGCTCCAAGGACCCCTCGTGGTTCCGCCAGACTGCCGACAGGGGCCTCAGTTCTGCTGCATACAGGCGCAATCAAGTCGAGGACGATGACCGGCTGGACATGGCTTCTGTCAAGGCCCAGTTGCCGGGCATGTCGACAGATCCTGCCAAAGAACGGCCTTCATCGCGCTCCGACGCCAATCCTCCCTTGACGCCTGGCGTGCTTGGGTCACCTTTTTCGCTGAATCCTCCGCAGCCCAGCAGCCCGCCCGACGAAAAGGCCTCGACAGAGCAGACTGTCACTTCTCCGCCAGGGCGAACATCCCCCATTCGAGCGAGCTCTCCGACAAAGGGCATGGGTGGCTTCGTACAGAGTGCCATGATGAAACGAAGCGATAGTGTCAAGCGATGGAGCGTTACTAGCCCGCCGGGTTTGACGCGTGCCGACTCTGTGGCTTCAAACCGCAACTATTTTGACAGGGGCTCTTCTCAAGCAGGCTCACGCCCACAGAGCACAATTCGCGGCCCCTCGACGACTCCAGGCTCGAGTCGACCGACGTCACGGCATGGAGACAAGGACACCGCGCAGGAAGCGGCACCTAAATCTTCAACCAAGGACCTGTCTCTGGATACGGAGCACGCCTCAAAGCCAGACGACGATGCTGCACTTCCAAGCAGCCCCTCAAAGACCATGGACTCGCGGCGCTGGAGCCCGACGAAGTCGAGTTGGTTGGAGAGCGCCTTGAACAGGCCCGAATCACCCAAGCTGCCAACAAAGCCGACCGAGCTCAACAAGGGAAAGCCCGGACGCACCACTGAGGCAGGCCGGCCGGCGTCTTTCATCTCGCACAAGCACCAGGTCAGTATCGGTGGGCTTATGAGGCAGTCACCCATGGGCGAGGTGGCGAAACCAAATACGACCGGCCTCGGGGGCATCTACTCGCCTCCTCCTCATGCTAACAGGCCAGCCTTTGGGAACACTGCGAAGCCCAGCGATTCCGAGAAGATGCCCAAGCCGGAGCCTGATGAGGAGTCGAAAGAGAAGCCGGCGGATACTCAAGAAAGCGCAGCGCAGGAAAAGCCGCCAACGGTCACCAGCCCGGCCTCAGCCAAACCCAAGCCCGCAACTCCGCCCAAGAAGGATTTTCGATCCAACTTGAAGCAAAGGTCCACCGGGCAGGATGCTCCTAAAACACCAGAGCCAGAATTCAAGAACGTGTTCGGCAACCTTCGCAGGACCAAGACGCAAAATTACGTCGCTCCAGACGAACTCAAGGACAACATCATGCGCGGCAAGGCGGCTCTGAACCAAACAGACGGCCCCCAGAAGAACGCTCGCAAAGACGAGTTCAAGGAAGCTATTTTGAAGAAGCGCGAGGACTTCAAAAAGGCCCAGGCAGAGGGCAAAGGCATCACGAGAAGCTCGACATCAGCCGCCGACAAGCCAGTCCCCGAAGGGCTCGCCAAGAGGGCCGAGCTGGGGAAGTCCACAATTAGTGCCAGAAAGGACAGTGTAACAGAGACGAAGCCGTCAGAGCAGCAGAAAAAGGCCGACACACCTAAGCCAACGCCGGCTCCGAAGCGAATACCAAGCCAGTCTGCCTTTTCACCCAGGTCTCCCAACACAGCAGCGTCTCCTGCCAAAAGCCCTGTCCCGGAAAAGCCTCGACGAGTGTCTACCGAAGTCAAGGCAGCGAGGCGTACAACGGAGTCACAGGATCTCCCTAGCCTGCAAAAAGAGACGAGCGCACCCTCGAGGCTTCAACAGGGCCGTGTCGGTGGTGGAGGAGGGAAGCTTGCGGATCGTTTCAGCCCAGCTTTGGCCGGAATGCTGGCCAGAGGGCCTCCGCCCATGGCTACGAATGGCGGACAGAATCCTGACGACTCCGGCTCGCCACGAAACCCAACCACGGGCAATGCCACTGAGCCGACTGCTCCCGGCCCTCAATTGACGCACATGACCAAAAACCGGGCTCGTGGCCCAAGAAGAAAAGCCCCGACGGCTTCATCAGCGGCCGCAGCGCCGAGCAGTGAAAAGCCGGCGGAGTCTGCTGCTATAACCCCTGCTCCAGCCGAACTGGCGAGGCCGAAGGAGCCAGAGCGAGAGGTCCTAAGCAGCTCAGAGCCAAAGCAAGTAGGAGAAGGATCAGCGCCCGCGGAGAAGCCAGCGCCGTTGTCGATACAGCAGCAGGTAGCTGCAAAGGCAGGTCTTCGCGGAAAGCCGGCCACTGCTAGGCCAGAGCCCCCTCCGAGCTCAGACACAAAGGCAAGAGAGCTGGCAGCGACGTCGCCCCTTCGCAAGCAGGCGAGAGGTGTCGATGCAGAGGCAGATACTCGGGCGCTAGCTTCCCGACTGCCTGAAGAGGCCCCCAATGAAACTTCGCAGCCCAATTCTCCCAAAAAGCTGGACATGAAGCGAATGTCCCGATTCCTGGACGAGGCACCCGCCATCGATGCTCAACCGGAGCCGCGCAAGGAGCCAGTCAGACTGACGCATCAACGCACCGGATCAAGGTCTCCCGTGAAGCTATCGGAGAGGCCGCTGCCGGATCCTTTGCCATCGCCAACCAAGAGTGACCGCGACTCGCTGCCATCCATGAGGGACGCACCACGATCACCCAGGGCGGGGTCACCCTTCAAGCCATCATCCCCTGCGCCAAAGACGTATAATGCTCCACCTGCCGAGCCTGCATCGCCCAGGCCCAAATCCAGAGGAGCCGTACGGCCACTATCTGGGCTGTCCGGTACTGGTTTGAGGTCTCCTCCGGCGGTGGAGTCTCCTAAACGATCCCCTACGAAGCCGGCGAGCGATGTATCCACGCTACTGACGGATTTCTTCGGCCCTGAACGTCCCAAGACCGCCGTCAAGGTTGATGCTGCGGAGATTCTGATGAACCACCCTTTGACTGGTGCTAAGATCACCAGTCTGGGATTTCAGATGTTCCAGATATATGGAGACGGCAAGAAGGTTCCAGTGTCGCCGCAGAATGAGCGGGTTCTGTTCGAACAAGAGATGTACGTCTGCGCGCACAACTTTGCCGACGCTGCTGGCAGGAAAGTATTCGAGGTGTACTTTTGGGTGGGCGACGACGTCCCCGAGGCCACGGCGGAGGATGCGCAGCTGTTTGTGCAGCGAGAGGCGAGATCACTGGGCGGCAAGCTGGTCAAGCTGCGCCAGGGCAAGGAGACGGCCGAGTTCCTCCAGGCCTTGGGCGGCGTCATCATCGTCAGGAGAGGATCGAGCAACAGGTACGACTCGCTCGCGCCCAGCATGCTCTGCGGCCGGCGGTACCTGGGGCAAGTGGCCTTTGACGAAGTCGACTTTACGCCCTCGAGCCTCTGCTCCGGTTTCACCTACCTGATCTCCGAATCCGGCAAATGCCACCTCTGGAAGGGCAAGGGGAGCGACGTGACCGAGGTCAGCTGCGCGCGGCTGGTTGGCATGGACTTGACTTTGACGGGCGAGCTTGTCGAGCACGACGACGGCAGCGAGCCGGCGTCCTTTTGGAAGATGTTTGGGGACGAGAGCTCGAAGCCGCACTCAGCCGACCACTGGAGGTTGAAGCCAAACTACGAAAAGTACTGCGGCAGACTATTCTGCTCGGATGCAGACTCTCGGCAACAGGTACGTTTCGAGGTCTGCCACACATTACGAGGGAAGGGTAGCTAACTCGCTGTAGATCTTCGAAATCACTCCTTTCAGCCAAGTTGACCTCTCCGCATCCAGCATCTACGTCCTCGACGCCTTCTTCGAGATGTACATTGTCGTGGGCGCGCGCGCCAACTCGCAGTACGCGTCGTTCCGCAACGCCCTCGACTTCGCGCAGGAGTACGCCATCCTCGCGGCCGGCATGGAGGACCGCCCGTTCGTGCCCGTCTCGACGGTCGTCCTCGAGGGCATCCCGCGCGACCTCAAGCGCGTGTTCCGGAAGTGGGACGACGCGCGCAGCCCGACGGTGACGAACGCGCCGCAGCAGGCGTCGGGCGCTCAGGGGCTCAAGAGGGGCCGCAGCCTGAGGGTGGTGACGCTCACGCAGGCGCTGCAGGCATTGACGGAGTGAGCGAGGCATTGATGGAGCAAGCGAGGGGCCGGGTGTGGATTGCTGAATATATCACTGTGCGAATATAGAGCTCTGCGCAGTTATTTGTACATCATGGAGCAACTCGGGTGCAACGGGCTTCATAGAGAACCTCTCCCAGGTCATCAGCCTAAATGCATTCATATTGAGCAACCAATCGTCTACCTCTGGGGCACTGTGCACTCGTCGTCTCGAGCCCTTGACCCTACTCGCTCTATCAAGTGCGTGTATGCAAAGGCATAATGTATTTCGCTATGAAAAGCACGGGAAAGCAGGTATGTACAGGTAGATAGCGGGACAATGCCAGCTCACCAGCGCCCTCGTTCATCTATAGGGTATCAATCATATGGACCACGTCAAATCTTTCTATCCTCGTCCCTTCTCTGGGCAAAAGAGCAGTCGAGTGTCAGCTCAACGCTGCAGCTACCACGATGCTCACATTGTCATGGTTCCATGATTCGTCCTCGTTGGTTGGCTTTACCGGCTGATTTCGACGCCGGAGCTGGTTGCCTTGGAGGCAGAGCCGTTGGCGACGGCCGGGACCGGGATGGGCTGGCCCTTGGCCTTAGCGGAGAGGACGATGAGCTCCTTGAGCATGATCTCGCGGGTCTGGCGGGCGAGCTCATCGACATCGGCACTGGTGAGGCCGGCGGTGGGGATGGGGTCGAGGACTGCGAGGGCACGTTAGCGAGGAGGAAAGGGGTGTCTCTTTGCGCAGGGCGGCTTACCCTTGATGGGGATGGTGCCCGACTTGAAGACGAGGTTCTTGAGGTAGAGGACGTGGCTGTAGTTGGCGACGACGCAGGGCACGATGGGGACGCCGGCCTGGACGGCGAGGTGGAAGGCGCCCTTCTTGAAGGGCAGCAGGGTGGGCTCCTTGGCGTAGCTCCGGGTGCCCTCGGGGAACATGTAGACGCTCTGGCGCTTGGCGCGGATCTCGTTGGCGGCGCCCTGCATGGCGTCGCGGGCGTCCTTTGAGTTCTTGCGGTCGATGAAGATGGAGCCGCTGAGGCGCATGAACCAGCCGAGGAAGGGGACGTGCTTGAGGTCCGACTTGGCGGTGACGCTGCAGTACTTGGGGAACATGGCGCCGAGCATGAGCACGTCGAGCTCCGTCTGGTGGTTGCCGAGGAAGACGGCGGGGCGCGTCGTCTCGAGGACGCGGCCGGGGTCGTCGATGGTGAAGACGACGCCCGTGGTCAGGCGCATGGCGTAGTGGAAGCAGCGCGCGACGGCCCACTGCGAGATCTGCTGCTGGCCGAGCAGCGTGAGCACGACGGAGAGGAAGGCGCCGAAGGCGGCGGCCCAGAGCAGCGTCAGGTAGGAGGCGAGGACGCGGGCGGCGAAGCCCGCGCGCGGCACGGCGAGCGACAGCATGTAGAGGACAGCCGTGAGGCCGACGTAGCCGACGAGGAGCTTGGCGAGGAAGCCGAGTACGGACATGGCTGGCGGGCCTCGGCGGCTGCTACCGTCGAGCGGGCTGGAGGATGACGAGAGAGAAACGGAAGATTCGAGCGGCTACCGAGGCTCCGAGGGCGTGAGGTGTAACGTCGTGAGTAAAGCGCTCTTCACAGCTGCGAACCCATGCTTCGATAAGGACAGTGTACGGGTAGAGTAGCGCGGTGTTGCCTCGGGGGGTGTCAGACGCTCGAGGCAATCACGAGAACGGCGAGGGGCGCGGGCGAAGGTTCGGAGTGGTGGTTCAGTTCGTCGTTTGTTGGGCGGTGGGTGGCTGGAGCGGTGGGGAGGGTTCCTCGCTCGGAGGGGCCGTCAGCGCTCCGATCTGCATGTGCAAGCCCGCGCCCCACCGCGCGCCGGGTTGGATTGCCCTGTAGGCGGGCATGCGGTGGAGCAGCATGATGGCATCGCCGACCCCTGTGGGAGCGCAGAAGGGTACGCTGCTATCGGCGTGGGAGACGGGTACGTGCCCGGCGGAGCGAGCTGCAGATGCCGGGGCAGCACAGCGGGCTCGGCCGAGGGCTGGCTGGCTTGCGTCCCTGCCTGACAGCCGAGCCGCGGCAGTGCGTTGGGCCCTGTGGCATCGTTCTGTAGGGGGAATAAATACCAAGTCCAGCGTGCCCTGACCTTCCAAAATGCCGCCGAACTCGCTCCGTTGCATAGGTAACCTTCTAAAATGCCCAACACAAACAACACAGGCCCCGGTTACCCGGAGGGCTATCAACCCGCGAGTGGAGACCTCGGAACCATCATCAACAATATCGTCGCGACAGGCCTTAACAAGTGGGGTTTCGTGATACTACGAGGCGTGTACGGCAACAACGACGAGTGGCAGACTTTTCTCAATCTCTACAAGGCAGCGGTCGCTGACGAACTCTACTACTATAAGCTGGAAGACCAGCTCGGCCAGCAGCTCGAATGGACAGTCATCGAGGATCCCGCAATTCTAGATGGAGCGTCTAAGGGTACTGCGCGGAGTCGATTCCTTACGTGGGTGGAGGAACAGAAACGAGATGGCGAAATAGCGGATAGGCCTTGGGCTGCAGGTTGTCTCCCTCGATACAAGTTCTGTCTATACGTCGACGAGGTCTGTATAAAGAGTATTGTAGCGAGGCAACGAGAGGGAAAGCTACCAGGCTTGCGGTGGTGTTTGCACTACTCGGGAAAAGTCATTATTATTGATGGCTTACATCAGGATTACACGCCAGCAGAAAAGAATGAAGAAGACGACGATGAAGAAGACGACGATGACGACGAAGGGTGGGGGGGAGTCGATGGCACGACTGATTACGATGTGGGCTGGGCGTATATCGAGGCCGATGGCTACGCCGTGCTCTACTCGTACCTGGGCTCCGGCGGCTCGCACGGTGAGAAATGGGAGGGTTTTGTCTATCGCGGTCGTCGCCCTGAACGAGATCCCAAGCCCGACTACAGACACGGCCGTCCACTGTCTGAAGTCGAACGTGGCGTCCTATATGGGCAACGCTACTAGAAGTGAGGCAAAGGGAGTAAGTTATCCAGGGGGGAAATATAATTGGGTAGACACGAAGTTGGAGAGTTGTATAGTAGGGCCCGAACCGGTGCTTAGCCCTTGGGTTTGACTCTACGGAGTAGAGGGGGGCCCATTGGGGGCCGCAGCCGCCATCACGTGCAGGCGTCGTTCATCGCCCCATGCTCGTCGGCAACAAGCACCAGCCAGGCACCAGAGCAGTGAGTGGGGTGGACTTGGTGCCCGCCAACCTTGACGGCCCGCGCTCCAGGGTAGCTTGTCGGCGACCATCCGGCCGACGTCGTCAGCCCATGGCATCCGCTGCTCTCCAACATTCCCATCGCATTCCCACCCGCATCTCATCCGCCTCCCCATCTCGCGAGCTCGCCGCCTCGCCCTCTCCCCCGCTGAGCCGTATCATGCTCATCCCCGGCCGCTCGCCATAGAGCCCCCCCCTCCAGAGCCGCAATGGCGCCCTCGCGACGCCCCGACGCGCGCCAGCCGTCGCTGTCCCTCACGCCCGCGCCCGACCGCCGCCCGCCGCTGTCGGCCCTGTTCCTCATCGACTTCGACGTCAAGGCCGGCTACACGGTCGTCTGGAAGCGCGCCCGCCCGGGGCTGGAGCTCGACGGCGCCGTCGAGTACAAGTCGCTGCCGTCGGGCCTGCACACGGTCCGCGACGACCTCGTCTACTTCGTCCATGACGGCACCCACGCCGGCCTGAGCGCCTTCGTCAACGAGCCCTGCGACGAGGCCGCCGCCCGCAACGCCCGCATGATCGCCGTCGGCGTCCTCGTGCCCCTGAGCTACGGCCGCCTGGGCAGGGCGTGGAGGCATGCCGAGAGCCTCAAGGACATGGCGGCGTGAGTATGGTCCTTCAGTCGAAGACTACAGTACTGACGTAGAGGTTGCTAGCACGCTCGCCAAGGACCGCAACATGACCGAGGTGCTGGAGGAGTACTGGGACGCCAACAAGGCGTCCGGCGACGACCAGGACACCCTCGCGGCCCACGCCGCCGACCTGCCCCCATCCCCTACACAGGAGCGCAAGACGCACGGCAGGAAGCGATCCGCCTCCGACGGCACCGCCCTGCTCCCCGCCGATCACAAGCTCTCTCCCTACCACCCCGCCTGGAGCCTGGCCAAGCTGCTGGACAGATTCGGCCCGCTCATCTTCCCCATCCACCGCGCCGCCCTGCTGCGGAGGCGCATCTTGATATCCTGCCACGCTCCCGTCCACGAAATCTGCGATTTCGGTAGGCGTCCCGGCTTTGCTCCTCTTTGCTTTCTTGGCTGACGTCTCCGCCAGTGTACGACATCTCTATCCTGTCCAACATCCCCTCCTCCGTGTCCGATGCCCTGCCTCCCTCGGCACCCACTCCGCGCCTGCGGCCGCTCTTCAACATTGGCGTTCACGATATCCCCTTTCTCATGGAAGACTATGCGGCCTCGAAACGCCGTGCGGAGAGTGAAGGTGAGAATGAGGACGAGGCAGGCTCTGGCTGGATCGCCTGCACCACCGACAGCATCCTTGCCGTCAAGGACACGCTGTGGGATATGCTCATCACCATGCCGCCCGACCACCCGGCCAGCGCAGACGACAAGTCCTGGCCCACGGTGGAATGCCCGCGCGGCAGCCCCATCAAGGCGACGCAGCGAGATCTGCGCCGCTTCAACGCCCTTCGCAGCGGCCTTGCCCGCCTGGCGGCAACCACGCCGGGCGGCGCCGCTCCTGAATCCCCCGAGCCCGAGACATCCGCCGCGCGGCTGTCGACGGGCCAATCTCGCCGTCTCATCAAGGATGGGCCCGCCGAGGCAGTCGACCAGCTGGTCGAGCCCCCGACTTGGGCCGCCCTCGCGTACAATGGCTACATGTGGTGGGCCAGCGCCGGCGAGCAGCTCCGCTCCGACGAGCAGGAGGAGTCGAGCCGTGACGCCGCTCTCCTCGCCGACTTCAGCCCCGCGCCGCACACGCCCGTACCCGCGCCGCGACCCTCGTCCCGGTCCGAGCGCCTCACCGACTCCGTCTCCTCCTTCGCCGGCCGCCGCGCCGCCGACGCCGACGAGGCCCGCGTCGAGCTCGCCATCATCGCCTACTTCCACCGCCTCACCACCCAGATGCTCTCCATCGTCGTCGACGTCGTTGACAGCGCCGACGAGGCGTATCCCCCGTACCACGACGACGACGACGACGAGAGGGGCGAGGAGGACGAGGCAGAGACCCTCCTGAGAAACGGCCTCGGCGAGAACAGCTCCGACGCCGGCGACGATGACAACGCCGTGACCATCGACTCCCACTGCCTCGAGAATATGGGACTCGACATTTGGAGCGCCAGCGACGCCGCCTTCGTCCAGGACCTGGTCGCCGCCTACTTTGGCCGCGCGGCGCGCGTAGAGGGCAAGGGCGTCGAGGTGTGCGGCGTGAGGGTCTGCTGAGGCCGCGGCGAACACATGTCCATGCATACCCCTCGAGGGATTCGTCCATGTAAGTTTCAGCTTGACAAAGCCAGCGTTTTGGGAATTGGGCGGGCCGAGTATCGCACGAGCACGTCCGCGCTCGCAGCTTTAGACATGTTACAAATAGGGAGGGATACAGCGTTTCTGTTAGAACCAAAAGGGACACAAGTCCGGGGGCACAGCGAGCAGTGAGCTCCATTGCCCAAGAAGGGCATTTAGCACCCCCCAATAAAGCACTTCACAGCAGCCTGTAGCGCGCAAGAGTGATGAACCGTAGACATGATGCCCCGTTGAAAGACCTAAAAGCATCATTATAAGACAGGAACCCTGTATGTGCCTCCAAACTCCCCCTCCGCCAGGCCTATCCAGCCGGCGACATGGATCTCGCTCTCTACACTACATGGCGCGAGAGCGCTTTTCCCTTTTGCGTCCCTGCCCTGCTCGGTGCTCGAAGCCCGCAGCGACAGTCAACCGCACGTCCGCACCCGTCACCGGTACACACACAAAACACACATAATAGGCCTACGACTCATCCTCGGTTTCCGTGTCCGTGTCGCTCGTGTCTTCCTCCTCCTCCTCGGTGCCGCTCTCGTCGTCCGACTCCTCATCAGCCTTCCGCCGCTTGGGCTGCGGGGCCTGGCCCGTCTTGAGGGCGTGCATCTGGCCGGCGATGGAGTCTAGGTGCATAGTCAGTGCGCAGTTCTTTGCTGTCAGTGGGAAAGGCACAGGGGGAAACGCACCCTCCTCAGGCTCGCTGATGTCGTCGTCGGCCGCCATCTGCGCCGCCTTGGCCGCGTCCTCGACCACCAGCGTCACCTCCATCTTGGTGTCGAATCCGACGTACGAGTCGCACATGACGTGCATCACGAAGGTGTAGTGGCCGGCCTGCGGAGGCGCCGCAAACTGCGCCTTAAGCGTCTGCATGGCGAAGGTCGGCTTGCCCTGCTCGTCAAAGATGGGCTGGTCGAAGCGGTCAAAGGTGAAAGGCGGCACAGCCATCTTGCCCTGCTTGGAGTCGCTCAGGAAGGCGTACCACTTGGGCGTGTGTTCGCGTGCGTAGTGCGGCGCAAAGGTCAGCGGCGGGAGGATAGACTGCTCCTCGACCGAGACGGGCTTGCCGTCGGCACCCTTGATGGTCTTCTTCTTGCGGCCCATGAGCGCCTCCAGGTCGTCCTCGGCGGCATCAACATCCTCCAGGTCCAGCTCGTTGACGGCCGGGACGCTTTCAGTGCCAGGAGGGATGAAACGGCCCTTGATGACCAGCGTCACAAGGGAAGAGGGAATGATGACACGCTCGCCGGTAACCTTGAAGAAGGCCTTGGCCACTCGCAGGAAGGGGAGCTGCTTGCCGACGCTGATGGTCGTCTTGTACTGGCTCTCGGTGAGAAGACCCTTGCCGACGGCCAGTTGTCTCCGCCGTGCGTCAGGCAGGTCCATAAATTGCTGAACCGTCATGTGAGTCTTGGAGTCGCCCTCGACTGCCATGGCAAGCTTGGGCGTAAAGTGAGGAAGCTGGAGGAGAGGGGAGGATTTGGGTGAGATGGCCTGGATGAGGTGCTGGTTGGCGAAGAAGGACCCCACGATAGGGCCAACGTTGCCGTAGGCGAGCGCAATGGCGGCAAACGACTGGTTCAGGCTGCGGGCAATGGGCGCGATGTCGTACTTGGCCTTGGTCAGCGCGGCGTCGTCCAGCTCGATTCGCCCCAGGTACGCCCACAGCAAGGCCAGAGTCTTGCGACGCACGCCATTGTCGAGATCTTGAAGCTTCTCCTTGTCCTTGACCGAGAGGCCGGCGGCAAAGGGCGACGCCTCGCCCGGGGCAGTGATGCGCGACTCAATCTTGGACAGGCCCGACTCGGCTTTGTCGCCCCTAAGAATGTCCTCGAATTCCTTGCCTGCGCTGAGGGCGGTGACAATGCCCGCCTCGTCCATGGATTCGTCGTATTGCCGGAACAGGTTGTTGGCGCTCTCCATCAGGACGCCCTCCTTCGACCTCTTCTTGGTGCCGTACCACCAGGAGCCGACGAGGTACGGCAGCAGGACGCCAAGCAGGCCCGTGTAGAGGAGCACAAGGTACTTGCCGTTGCCGTCCGAGATGATGAACTTGGGCAGGGCGATGCCGATGCTGAAGCTCTGCTTGCCATCGGGGTGGCCGTACTGGATGTAGTTGTTGCGGATTTCCTCGTCCGTCAGAGCTTGGTACGCCTTGGTGAGCTCAACATAGTAGTTGTTGAGCGACTCGACCGTCTCGTTCTTGGACGCATCGGGGCGGACCTTGTCGGGGTGAAACTTGACGGACAGCCGCTTATAGTGCGACCTGATCTGCTTCTCGGTCGAGGACTACGAACAAGGATCCCACGTCAGCCCAGCTCCCCTCAAGCAGCGCGCAGAATGAAATTTGGGCATTCTTACCTCTGCGATGCCCAGGATGTCGTAGGGGTTCCAAATCTTGTGCACCTTCGGTGTCGTCACCATGATCAGGTACAGCATGAAGCCCATGAGGGCCCATCCCAGCAGCACTACGACCGTGCGCTTCAGCTTCCTCTGCTTCCTCCGCTGGGCAGCCCGCAGTGACTGCACCACGTCGCCGTCCTTGATCTTGTAGTCGGACTGGATCCGCGGCGCGAGGTCGCCATCGTCGGTGCTCGCCCGCAGCAGGGTGTACGTCAGGGGCACGGTGACCAGGCCCGTGAGCGTGAGGACGAAGAAGGGGAAGAACTGGGCCTGCAGGAAGGATTCACTGTCAGTCTGCCGCAAACATCACGCGTGCTGGGTGCTGAAAGGCAAAGGGGCGCATGCGAGGGCCTGCGAACCTCTTCATCGTACGAGTAATCGGAGCTCATCGTGGCGGCCGGCCAGGGCTCAGCCTGCTCCTCTGGGGGTAAAGAATGTGGGCGTCGAGGAAATCTGGCGTCGGCCTGCCGGTATGGTCGGTTGGGTAGTTGCAGGTCCTCCCGTTGGTCGTCGGTGGGCGCCCTCGAAAATGAAAGATGGTCGTCGAAAAGGATCACGGCTGTCAGTAATTAGCTGGCCTGTCATGCTCGGCAGCTGGCGATTTGGAGTCGGCGATCGGATAATCCGTGGGTCCCCCACGCCAAACCCATTGCCGCCACCGTGTTCACATTGCCAACAGCCGCTAAAAACGGACCTGGCGCCACCGGAAGCAGCGCTGTCTGACACTACGCGAGTGCCTGAGCGGCGGTCTCTGTCCCCTGCATGATGCCCCACCAGGGGACGGCTGATGGCTGATGGCATCCATTGAAGTCGTACTGATGAGGCACTGGCCCATGAGAACACTTAGAAGGCACTGACACTTAGAAGGCACTGACCCATGAAAACGCTAATTGTCAATTCAGGCTGCATGTCTGCGCTCCGTACCGTAAGCCATACTCGTATATCTGCATCGTCCAAGGTATCACATCCACGCTCTGCCCATCATGTCTTGCGTCTCAGCCTCATGCTGCACCTTGTCCCTCACGCTGTCCGCGTCCTCCACCGGCGAGGCCGTCGTGTAATCCCCGTCCGTGTCCTCCTCCGTCAGCGCCGACTCCTCTTCCGTCGGGGCCATCTCCCCGAGCAGCAGGCTCTTGAGGTCCTCCTCGCTCATCATGGCCCGCAGGCCGCCGCCGCGCCCCCAGGGCCTCGTCTCGCGCCGGCCCTGCTCCACCAGCCGCTCGACCTTGAGCCGGTTCGCCACGAACTTGAGCTTCCCGAACGCGCTCTGCTGGCCCTCGTGGATCATGCGCGCCAGCCGCGCCGGGTCCGGGTCCGACAGGATGCGCCAGAAGTCCGACGGCCGGCACTTGGGCCAGATGGTCACGGTGCCGCTGAACTCCTGCAGCCACAGCTGGCTCCAGTCCTGGCCCAGCGGCCGCGGCAGCAGCTCCGCGTGCCGGATGAACTTGAGCCACTTCCGCATGTCGAGCTTGAGGTAGTGCTCGATGGCCGACATGAGGTACCCGCCGCGCCAGCCGCGCCCCTTGCGGTGCGTCACCGGGTGGCCCACCGAGCCGCGCGACGAGAAGAAGAAGAGGTTGATGTGCGGGTTCACCTGGCTGACGATGGTGAAGTTGACGTTGAAATGCGTGTTGAGCGCCTTGATCGGGATGTCGGTCCGCAGGCTGCCGTCCTTCCACTTGTGTCCGAACGAGTAGGGCGAAAGCGTCCCGTCCCGCAACTTCATCATCAGCACCACGGGGTTGAGGATTCCCGGTACGGCCGCCGATGCGAGCACGGCCGACCAGATGACGCAGTCGGGGCTGGTGAGGTAGTTGCACAGGATAGTGGGCGAATGGGGGTCGGCTGGGACGCACGTCACGTTGAGGATGCGGCCTGTTCTCTCGTAGGCCTCGCGAAACGTCATCGACCCCCTTGTCCACCAGCCGCAGCGCTCGGCCCAGTCAACCGAGTCGAAGCGGGCGCCCGTCTTCCACCACCGCGGGAACCAAGTCGTAAAGGGCTCGCCGCAGGCATTAATCCGTCGAGCCAGTGCAGGAACGAGCAGCTTCTTGAGCTCCTCGTTGGTCCGGGTAGCGACCATCGCGGCGATGAGCGCGCCGCCACTCGTGCCCGTAATCACATCAGGCAGAAGGTCGGCGTCCAGCAAAGCCCTCACGACGCCGAGGTGGTAGTAGGCGAACGCGGCTCCCCCCGACAGGCACAGCGCCGTGCGCCCGTAGTTTGCGTAGACGTGCTTGAAGAGGAGCCGCTTTTCCTCGGTCTCGATGTGTCTAGTCTTGAGCAGGAACTTCATGCTCTTCTCGACTGCCAGAGATGCGTTAGCAAGCAGAACAAGGACGGCTGCCTCGGTACGTACCCTCATCGATGAAGTTCTGGACCAGGTTCTTGGTCCCGTAGTAGGTCTGGCTGTACAGTCTCGAGTTTTCAATACCGACAAAGTTATTCTTGACGCAGGCTTCGATCAGTGCCTTCAGGTCCTGCACTGCTGTCCCGGCGGTCCCGTTTTGTTGATCAGACTTGGCCTCCTGCACCTCGGCTCGTATCCTCGTTTTGCGCATCTGATCCCAGACCCGCCTGACGGTCTTCGAGTCGTAGTAGGCAAAGTCGTCTTCCTCCCTCCAAGTCTGCCTGCCCAGGTAGCCGTCAAGCTCCCTTGCCGCAGAGACCCAGTCCTTGTAGTTGGTCGTTTTTCGCAGGTTCCGGCGCAGCGTCTCCCGCCGGCCGCGCCAGGTGAAGAAGTGCTCGAAACACCAGATGTACCATCTCGTCGAGAGGTATGCGATGGAGAGCCACAGCAGCCAAGTGATGACGAAGAAGAGCAGCGGCCACTTTGAGAGCTGATAGAAGTAGCCCTCCCTGGTCTCATCCTTGGTGCGGGTTCCTAAAAGTCCTTCCACGGCTGACTTTGCGCGTTTCGTTCGCCCCTTCCTGGTAGAGCCTCTCTTGTGGTGGTATCTTCTCGGGTTCACCGGTGCCCAGTCGTTTTGCGCTGTGATAAACGTGCCCTGGCCGAGTGTCGGCGTCGGCGGTGGTTTCACGTCTCCTCCAGCAGCAGCGGCAGCCGCCGCTATAGCCGCCGCATCGTCGTCGAGGAAGCTTCCCGCTGCGAGCGAATCCCTCTTTGTAGTGTGGAAGGCCCCCGAGCCGAGTATTGGCGACTTGATGCTCGCCGACTCGGGCGAGGGGCTCTGCAGCGGATCGGGCGCGTGCAGCGCCTTCTCAAAGGCCCTCAGGTCTTGGGCATCGACAAACTGGCGGTCGACGTCGAGCAGGCGCGAGGTGTCGAAGGCCTCGGTAGGGAAGCCATACAGCGAGTTTGGCGGCATCGTGGCGGGCACCCGCCTGCGTCGGGCTCGTCGAGACGTTCTCTATCGGCATGCACCTCTGTTGCGCAAAGACATGCCCAGGAGGTAAGCGTTGGTGGGAGTCGCCGGACGCAGAGAGCTAGAGTCGGGGCGTCTGATGTTGTTGTCGGCGGTTCAAAGGAGAGTCCGTTCGGGCGTCTTAAGCTCAGCCCCAGGGTCAGCGGGAACGCGGATGACGTCGCCTCCTTTCGTTGGGGAACGGCGGGCCCGCGCGCGCCACGCCCTCGGCCCCGTGTCTTGGCGCGCCGCCGCCGCGAAATGGAACAGTCGTACCTTTGGTCAGGCACCGCAGACCAACATGCATATGTATGTATAAGACGCCCCGGTCTCTTCCTGATTTGAACAGACCTATCCCGACAGCCAACACTGCCAGCCCCGTTCAGCGCATCGGCCAGCTATAAAAGCCTAAAGTGCTCTGGGAATGCTGGCTCCAGAACCAGCGTCTCCAATTTCCTACGTATACATGAACCCTTCCAGCAGCAGCATCTAACTACATCCCGTTTTCCTCACTCAGCGATGCGCACCAAATTAGTTCTTTCGTTTCTCTTTCTTATCTGCAGTGCATCAGCTGCGCCTAACGGGCCGGTTTCTGACCTTAATGCCATCGCCGCTCGCGCCGCGAGTCCGCCTGTAGCGGCCGATAAGGCCGAGTTGGCGGAACTCGCCGGCCCGCAGCGATTACGACGAGCACCGAATGTCGACATACCTGATCCGCCGACGCACGGAGCTTATTTTCCAACCGGAAAACGGATATGGACACTGCAGGTAGCTTACGGCATTGCCGGAGCCGCCTTAGCTACCATCGCTTTGATGGTAAAAGGCGCTCCACAGGACATTCTGAAGCAAAGACAATGGTTACTGGAAGAGCCCGGGAAATCTTTGTTTCCGGAACATTCGAAAAAGGCACATATTGTGACCGGATGGGCAGTGTTTTGGACTTATGCACACGAGATACAAAAGGGCATCATAGTGGGGCTTCTGGCCGAGTTCATAGTTCGATTGGTAAATGTCGTGATGTTGCGACGTGGTGGGTAGCTGGGGCATCACCGAGTATGCACTCGCCGCGCATGACCGCCACCAGGCCACGGCGCAAAATACAGTACTGCAGTTGCCTTGTCTGTCTGCATGTCTAGTAGCAGCCAGATGTAACTACCAGCCTGGTCTAGCCGCGATACATATGCTGCTCGACTTGCCCACCATGGTCCCCGTGCCAGTTCACAAGGGCCAAAAACAATTGCCGCGACGTTCTTTCTGAAACATCATGAAATTTAAGGACCCGAGTTCGCCTACAGAGAATGCTGAATCTCATAAACAGCTCATTACCTTCGCGCCTGTATTGTCTTGCTGCCCAAAGGTTTGCCAAAAGGTGCGGTTCCGCCCCGCCGCTGCCGCCGTCGCCCTCATCTCTTACACATACTGCGACAACCACCGTATACCCTCGCCGTAGCCTTGCCGCATGACGACAGAGCACATGAACAGCTCGATGGGTCGGATGCCCTCCAGCTGGACCTTGCCCTTGCCCGTCGTCTGGTACATGCCGAGCTGGTGTCGCAGCTCGTCCTCGGAGACGGCGTCGGGGTGGTCAATCTTGTTGCCCAGGATGACAAAAGGCACCTTGGACAGCTCCTCCATCGACAGGAGGGCATCGAGCTCGGCCTTGGCCTCGGGGAATCGCTCGTGGTCCTTGGCGTCGATGAGGAATACGACGCCGTTGACCTCGGGGAAGTAGTCTCTCCAGATGCGGCGAGCTAAACGTCGACGTGTCAGTCGTTGAGTGCGGTGTCACAGCTCCCAGAGCGGGGATTACGTACCCTGCTGATGGCCACCTAGATCAAAGGTGGTGAAGCGCACATTGCCGATGGCGAGCTCCTCGGACGCTGCAAGAGGTTAGAACCTGTGCCAGACCTGGGCGGCGGAAGGGCTGTACTCACTTGGGTGGAGAGTAGGCTGCAGGATGGCAACTCGATCGTTCTAGGAAGCCCACACGTCAGCATCACGCTCCCAACCGCCGACCGTTTTACTCAGGGTTCGAGCGCCCAGAATCGACGCTTTACCCGCCGTTCAGGGCATACCTTGAGCATGTGCAGCAGGGTCGTCTTTCCTGCATTATCGAGACCGAGGAACAGCAGCTTCGCGTGCTTGTTGAGCAGCCCCAGGGACGAGAGCACGTCGTAGACTGTCGGCAGCACGTGTCAGCTAAATTGCCCTAAGCCGTCGGCGCGATTGAGTTCGTAGCCAAACATACACCAGTTGACAATCCACATGGTGACCTGTGTTAAATCGAGGGTCCGCGTCGAGTGGAAGGAAATCTATGCTCGTCCCGGTCCGCGTGGTTCGTTAGTCGTGAGTGTGAGGATGCTGGTGATGCGGCGTAAGGGTCGCAGCATCGGTCCTGGAATTGTCCAATGTGGCAGGAAGCGTAGCGTGCTGGTCTGGCTTTGTGCCTCGTGTCTCAGGCATCAAGCGGCGCCACTTCGGGCCCGGTGGCGTGGCGCAACTTGCCGGTCCGCCGCATAACACGCCATGGAAGTGGACGTGCCGCTCCCATCCGTCGAAAGACTGCTGCCCTTTGCGAATTCATATGTATTTGATCGGAATCAGAGTTAAGGACTTGCAAGGCTCTCGGTAGGCTTCTCGAGGCTCGTAATCACATTTGAACTCGAGATGCGCACAAAATATGGATGTGTGGATATAGTATCAATTCGATACCCCCTTAGCTACACCTCGCCCCCTGTTCCTTTGCCGTGCAGACACATCTCCCAAACGCCTATTGGCCTTAAAAACCTCAAGTGCTCATGCAGGGTATCCAAGCGAATGCTAATTTGCCGTCTTCCGCCCCGTGACACTGACAGCGAATGTTTTCGTTCTCCTGTATGCCAACCAAGTATATGAGCAAGAAAAACCTATGTACAAGAGTTTATGATAAGACTCCTCAAGTATCTATGCATGAAGAAAGTCGTAATGTCGTTATGTAACGATAGCAAAAAAGAAAATTGTGCCAAAATAGGCATATTGCGGCTCGAGCTTCTTATGCTCGGGACCACACGTTGCATCGTGCAACCAAACGCCGTGACATGAATCGGTACTCCGGTCTTTTGTATGTGAAATGCCGAATCGCATGCCGCGCAAAGCCCATCGCGGAGATGGTGATCGTTTAGATCGAAATGACGTAGTTGCCTGGATCCTTCTTACCGGCCATGAGTAGACCGAGTTCCTTCATGCGCTCCGCGCCTCGGCCGGGCTGAGGCTTGCGCTCCGGAACCTGTCCGCGGCGTGCCTTTTTGCAATACTTCTGATAAAACTTTTCCTTGCGCCGCTGGCGCTTCCTCTCGAGACCCTTGACGATATCAATGGCACCACGAACGTGCACGTCGGCATCGACGTGGTACTTGACGTGGCGATCCTTTCTCATGTGAGGGAAGAGGGCACCGGGACGAGGTAGGGATTTTGTGTGAGTCGTGTTGGGCCTGCCGGCAAGATGAAACTGCACATGCGCTCCTTGGCGAGGAGACCCAGTCGGGGTGGTCATAGCCCTTGGTGCGGCAGGCGATCTTGCTCTCCGTGGTGAATGGCGACCAAAGAGCGGTTTCGGCGATCGGGCCCGAGGCTTCGGAGCCGGCGATCGGGCGCGGATCTTTGGGGCCGGCGATCTTGCGCGCTTCGGAGGCGGCGAGTGGTGTCGCTTTGGCGGCGCAGGCGAGCGGTACTTGCGAGGAGACGCCTGTTCGCTCTTCCTCCTCCTGCGAGATCGATCCTGCCCGTGATGCAGGTCTTCCATCTCGCCTTGCACCCACGCGTCTCCATCGCTGTCGTGGCCGACGGGGTTATAAATCTCCTCTTCGTCGTCGTTGTCAGGGTCTGAAGCAGGGAAGCTCGGGTCGATGTCCTGAGGGATGACACGCAGCTTCTCGTTCCTGCGAGCAGCGAGGCAGGAGAGGTATGCCTCCTCCAGAGGTCTGTCTTCGTCCAGCGTTCCACAAACGAAGTCGGTGCTGTCGGGGAGATCGGGTGCTTCGGACTGTGGCTTGACGCGCTTCGGCTTGACGCGTCGGATGCTGCCGTTGGTCGCGGCTGACGAGTCCGACAACAAATCGTGGATAGACGATCGGCGAACAGGGGTCATGCCTGGAATCCGACGGATAGCAGAGGCATTGCCGGGAGTCCAAAGTATCATGTTCTCGTCCTCTTCCTCGTCATCGTCATCCGACTCAGCGAAACCGGTTTCTTCGTCGGTGTAGTATCCATCAGACTCATTGTCCTCGTCCTCGTCCTCGTCCTCATCCTCGTCTTCCTCCTCATCGTTATCAGCATCGTCCAGCTCGTCATCGTCGTCCTCGTCCTCGTCCTCATCGTCAAGCATGGCAGCCTCGGCTTCCGCGTCTTCTTGCTCAGCCTCCTCTTCGGCTTCAGCTCCCAAACGACGAATATGGTTTTCCTTGACGAGAGTATCGTATATGGTGAGCTTTGCCATGGCCGGATTGACCTGTCGAATCCAATCTTCCTCGCGCGTCATGCCACTGGCAAACTCGTGGAATTGAGACCCATCTTTGACGAGGTCTGTGGAATTTGCTCGCAGATACTTGGGCCGGGCAAACGTGGTCTTGTCAGACAGTCGTCGGACAGAGGACGCTCGAGGTGATGTGTTGGCCGCCGCAGAGAGGAATGACGACTTCTTGGGGGTCGAAGGAGAGTCGGGATTGCTGACAGGTCCAGTCCTGGAGGTAGGAGGCTGGATCGGTTTGGGAGGGGTGTTCTGTGTCGAAGCGGCCCGAGTAGGGCACGCAAACTTGATGCAAGGTCGTCGCGGAGCTTCGTCTGCCGAAGGCGCTCTGACCATTGGCGCAGCGCGAGGAGCTGCCTGTTCTTGGACCATGGGCTTCGCCGCGCATGCAAACTGGATGCAACGTTTTCTGGGAGCTTCCCTCGCGGTTTCTTGCGCCCTGTTGATGCCTTCAAGAGGCACATTCTTCCTGTCCTGAACCTCGGCGTGCAGTGGCAGCGCGGCCATTTCTGGGATAGGCGGGCTCGGGGTGTTCGTACGACAAGGGCTTGTCAACCCAGTGTCACTGGTGAGGTCAGCGGTGGACGCCACGCTGACATTGCTGGCCATAGAGCGACGACGTTGGCTGTTGACCAAAATGGAAGAGGTGCATTCGTGGCTGTCATCATCCGATTGGCGCAAGATCGCCTTGGTGAGCAAGGACGGCTGGTCGATGGGTCGGCGAACGGCTGTCCTTTGGAATTTGCTCGGGATTGGTTGGTGAAGCTTTGGCTCTGGTGGCTCGTCGAGTTCCTCGGCATCGTCCAGAGTGGACGACACCCAGTCGGGGGCCACCGATGCTGGGGGTGGGAGTATGGGCATTGTTTCGGTTATGAGAGATGTGCGTGTGTCGCCACAAGATGACAGCAGCAACAAGTATTGAGCGTGTCGAGTGTTAAGTTAATGAAGCACAACGAAGCAACACAATTTGTTGCTGGGTCGTGTATAGGTGGAGCTTCGAGGAGTCGCGCGAAGAGCGATTGAGCCGGTGTTCGAATGGGCAGTGTTGCGTGTTGCTCAGACGAAGCCTGCAAACCAGCGCAGCCCTAGACTCGTCAAGATTGAGTCTCGTGCTGTTGTTTCGGGTGTCCCTGAGGACAGTCTTGTTATAACTGAGGGGCCGTCATTGTCGAGTGCTGAGAGAGAAGACAAAAGATTCTGTGGCGAGACGAAAGCAGGTGTACCCCGTCAAGTCGACGGGCGGTGCGTCAAAGGAGCACCTGCGTCAATGGCCAAGAGTCTGTACGACGAATAAAAAGATTGCCGGGGTCTGATGGATTGCTCAAGGGTCCAAGGCAATGAAAGCCGCGGCAGTGCTTGGCGGGTTCGCAGGATGACGTCCGTGTCGGGTGGCGTGGGCGCTGGGATCTGTAATGCGCAGCACGGTGATGGAGGTATGACGAGTGTAAGCGGGAGCGCTGCTGCGGCTACCACTGCTGCGATTCGCAGGAACGCAGGCAGACCCGCCAGGCAAACCTCAACTCGAGAGAGGAGCAACGAAACCGTCGAACAGCAGAGGTTCGGCCGTGTGTGAAGAGGGAGAGAAGGAGGGTGTTTGGGGCTGGCCGGCAGGATATATTGCTGGGTGGGCACGAAAATGGCGAAAAAGCGCACTCGCCCTCTTTTCTTAGACGGTGGGGAGGCGCGAGGGAGCGAGGAGCGAGCCTTTACAAAGACAGTGGGGGGAGCAAAGGCGGACGGTGGGAGTGGGAGTGGGCGTGCGGGAGCCACAGTTTACTGAAAGGAGCCATTGGGCGGAGAGCCCTGCATGCTGATTTTTGGCCGAGATGGCAGCATGGACTGGAGATGGGAGGGGCTCATGACCAGGCCAGGGCGCGGGCCTGTGCTGGGCGCCAGTGCTGCGGTACGGCGGCGGTACCAGCGCCCGGCGCGCGGCTGGGGCGCGGCGAGCGGGTTGCGGCGCTGTATCGTGGCTCGCGACGCTGCGAGGCACCTTAGCGCGGGCTGCCCGAATGGCGAAATTTGCTGCGCTGGCGGTGGAGCGAGGGCGCCTCCAGTCGGAAGCAGGCGGCGGTCTGCCTGCACAGTGCGCCTCGCGGGGCACGTTGCAGGCCACTGGCTGCCACCACAGGCCGACGGTGGCAGCGGATAGTGCGAGCAGTTGCCGCTGGCCATGTCGGAACGCACCGGGCGGACATGCCACGAACGTGAGCCGAATGCGGCCGAGTCAAGCACGCACTGTGCTGCTGCGACACTCTCGTAAGCCCTCTGCCACCATCCACCTCAGGCTGCCGACGCTGCACCCTCAGAGCCAGCCGCCACGCGGTGCAGGCGGTCTGACGGAATGACTGACCCTCTCTCATCAGCATTGTTGGGGCTCTGCACCCACCCGAGCCACCCTCGGTTGATTTGCGCCGATCCACTGCCAGCGCTCACCCATGAAACGGCACCGCTGTCGTTCCCTTTGTTTATTTCCCCCTCCCGGAAGACTGCCAGACGCATGGCGCAGGCATGCAAGTCGAACTGAGACTAGCTTATCCCAGCGCCGTTGCCGTCGCTCTCCTCTCGCTCGTGCCGTCTGCCCAGCCTGCCACGTCTCGTGTGCTGCTCGAGCAACCGTGCCGTAATTACCAAGAGACCGTGATCGGCCGACCTGGTGTTGAACCGCGCGCGCTGCTGACTGTCTATCTCTGCCGCTCTCTGCCTCCTTGAGCTGCGATCTGCCCGTGTTTCGTCCTTCGTCTAGCCTAATTAGCAGGCCACCCCGTTAATCTGGTGCGTGGTGGCTTTCACGGCGCCACCATTTTGGCTTCCTTCGAAACGAGCGGCCAGGCCCAGGCCCGGCCTTCTCGAACGCTACGTGACGGCTAAGGCGGTATGAGGCATATCCTGAAGCGGCGGTCAAATGCGCCTCTGTCATCATGCCATTTCAGCTCAGCCATACTCGTACTTCCGTGCTTCTGACGGCCGTTTACGAGTAGCTTGGGGCCTGCCGTCGATCCAAGCCCTTGAGCTAGCCACTTGCCCCCATCCGGCCGAAATGGTCCTGTCGGCCGGCGTCGCAGCTGTCGTCGTTGGCCCGTACCCGTCGAGCAGGAAGTTATTTATTGAATACCAACAGCAGCAGGTGCATTGACGGCCTGCATGGCTGTGGTCAGCGTGGGGGGAGGCCTGCAGGGCAGCAGACGTACGTGCAGCATGCTGCAGATGGCCAGGTCGCGACTCTCCAAGTGGTGCTGCCTGGCCGTGTGCGACCTCTGAAGGAGACACAAGTTGCGGATGATGCCTTTCCGAGTCAGTCCTCAAAGCCTGTCACGGCGAACAAGCAGCGCAACATGAAGGCGATGACGGCTGGCCCCTCAAACGTGCGGCTATACCAGTGATTCGATCACGCCTCAAAATTAGTACGGAGGCTCGTCGAAGATGCGAACGCCGCATCTGCACTGCTGCAAGATGACGACGCGCGGTCGTGAAACCAGCCTCGATTCCAAGGGGTTGCCTGTCGCTTGCACGGGCCTCTGGCATTTCTCCCCGAGGTGCATCATGCGAAAGTGACGCCGCCAGAAATTCCCTTTCCAGGACAAGCCACCGCCAACTGCGCGAGGCACCCTGATCATCCGGGGTCTTGTCGCCTCTTACAAGTACCCGCAACTGCTACTGAGTTGGGCTTACTCGTACGGAGTACGACGTACAATCCCAGTAGGTGGGTTGAGATCTACAGCGTCACTACTCGTACCGATCTACGCGGCATGAGCTGGTTTGCGAGGCGTCTCTGATCTCAGGGTCTGGTCAGAGACCCCTAATCTGACGGTACTCGTATCCGTAGATCATGACGGGTCAAATGATGCAAGTGACAATACGGAGTACGAAGGCGCGGCCTCCAGGGCAAACTTCCACCACTTCGGAATACGAGAATCACAGAGCACTCCATCGCCTCATATTTACTTCGCAGACGGCAAAGAATACGGAGTAATTAGCGCCAACACGGTTCACTCTCTGGCTGATTGATGATCACGAATGGCAAACCCCGCATCATGTGTATGGGGTCCCAGGTCCGTACTCGTACATTTTGCAACGCGGCTTCAGCGCGTAAAGGAAATGCCCTGCCGCTTATCCTAGCTCACCTCCCTCTCGCATTCGATGCCATCCACCAGCACTCGGATCACGGCGCGCAGCACAAATGCGGGGAAGTAGGGGGCTGGTCTGATCTAGTATACCGAGCAAGCGTGCTGCAGAGTGTATGGACGCGCGTATTAGTGGCGTGGTTGATTCCGTAGGAGGCATCTCGCGCTGCTTAACGCCCTGATCGGCAACTGTGGAACGTGCATATGCAGCGGCCGAGACAGACCCCGGATTACTGGGTTCGTCCAAGAGGCGCCAGACGATAGCCCGTCGTCTGTCAAACCGGCGGTGAAGACTGAGCCATCTGGCATGTGGTGGAGGTCGTCGTGGTTTCTGGGGTGGATGGCCCGGATTGGACTGCAGAGAGGGGGATTGGATGTCAGATGCCATGCACCGCGGCTCGCTTTCACGGCTCAGGTTGGTGAGTGCGATGCCACAGCTTGCAACAAGGATGTTCTGGGCCCTTGGCTGCTCATTGCTACGTCGGCCAACTCAGCAAGCTCCCTCGGCTCATGCCCGTGAGCGTGTTGGCCATGTCCACGGCGACACGCCATGCCCGGTATGCCAAGTGACAATGCTCGCTGTCACGACGTGCAAGCTGCTGGGCCCGATAATGCCAAGAGACATTGCCAAGAGCCACTTCGGGAAGATCCTCTCTTTGGCCGAGTGAGGCCCCTCCTAATCCTGGTGCGGCACCCAGCCCAGCCCTATTACTACTCGTACGAGTACGAGCTAGGCGCGAGAGATTACGTTCGGCTTCTCAGTACCGATGACAGCCGCTTGTCAAAGATTCGTGGCTTTCACGGGAACAGAAATGAGGCTACCTTGGTCAAGACCCACGGGTCTTATTTGCAATTAGCATGGGAACGGTAAATTTTGAAGAAAAAAAATTAAAATTTAGAAAACGCCGTCATTGCACGTGTTATAATTAGCTTCACGATAATTTACTAGCCCGCGGGCGGTCCGCTGCTAGCGGTAACATTACGTGACGGCCCACGCAGACCACGGGCAAGCCCTGCGATGGCACGAAACGCGATCCTGAGTTTTGGCGATATACATGCAGCTGGCAAAACACGCATCTTGCCATAGAGATGGGTAGATATTGTCGGTTGCACAGTGTCTATCGACGATTCCAATGAACTGCCTTGCCATCCCATATCGCCCGATCTCGGGCAGACACGACATAAATTAGAAGCGTCTGGACCAGCCTGTAGAGCACCAACTCACCACGCCATTACGTCTTAAGAGATGCACCCAGGTTACGATCTGGTAGCCAATTTGAGCTGGTAGGGTTGACCAGATGGTCGCGTGTTATATGGTTACACGCCCAGATGTCGGAAGCCGTCCCTTCTATGCCGCAGCTCCGTACGGAACCAAGTTCTCGCTCAGACACACTCGTACACTCCCGCCGACATTCTGGAGCTAACTTCGGAAAAATTTACGAGAATCAAATTATTATCTGGACGCAATGGCACCTAGTAGATATGAGGCGGTCCAAATGTGCCCAGCAACAACAGTCATGAAGATGCCGTGCCTTTGAATCACAGCCCTGTAGGGTAACAAGTCTGTGGTTGATTTGGTCGCCGACCGAGGCCAATTCATGGGCAGCTCGACTTTCGACCCTCCGGCGTCTGCTATTCAGCACTAGCTGCAGCCGTAGCAACATGGCGATCTACCGCTGCGTTGATCGCGACGGCAATATCGGCTTGTTCGTCGGAGGGTGTGGTGGCGGGTGCATGGAAACAACACGTGGGCTCAGCCACGGCGTTGATCCCAGACACGGGAATTTCAGCGACGGGAACGGCAGCGGAAGCAAGATGCCGTCTCAATGAGATCGGCTTCCAGCCCAGCATCTCAAGCCATGTTCAATACTGGGGCTGATGGACATGGCCATCTGAATCTGATGGTGTTGACTTCGGCTCATCGGCAGCTGTTGCTTCGCGACGTACGTGGCAGTTTGGAAAATGGGGCTGGAAAAGGGGAGCGCCAGCTCTGGGTCCTAATTGCTTCACTTACTGTGAAATAGCACAACGAATCATAACGCAACGCTGAATTGCAAGGCCAAAGTGTCTTTGCGATATCCGTTACCATGTTGCCGTTGGCACTACGAACTTCGGACCACTCAAAGGCGTTGGCATACCACGTGATAACGCACGTGACATCCATCGGTCGGATTTTCCCGCTAGCCGAGTCACGGACTGGCGTCCAACAAAGATTCGTGACAACGGCCTTCATTTGAGCTTCACGTTCAAGCATCGACCCAATCACCCCCTCAAACCACCATGAACTCCCTCCGCTTCGCCCGCGCGGCCGTTCGTGCTCGCCCCGCCGCCATGCGGGCTGTCGCCCAGCGGAGAACCTACGCTGAGGCTGTCCCTGACAAGGCAAGGAGTTCCGGTCGGCTACGTGCGCTCCGCGGGACGAAGACTGACCAATTCTCCAGATCAAGCTGAGCATGTCTCTGCCTCACCAGGTATGCGGAATCTCCAGACGCGACCGACAAACGATAGCCCGAGATGCAATTGGGCTGCCGGCCCCCTCGCGCGACGATTGATGCAGCCGAGCTAATTGCCGCAACCGCAGTCCATCTACAAGTCCCAGGACGTTGTCCAGGTCAACATCGCCGCCGAGTCCGGCGAAATGGGTGTCCTTGCGAACCACGTCCCCTCGATCGAGCAGCTCAAGCCCGGTATCGTTGAGATCATCGAGGAGAGCGGCGGTGCCAAGCAGTTCTTCCGTACGTCGCCAAGTTCTTCCAACGGGATATCTGCCCGGAGACCATATGCTGACAAGGGATGCAGTGTCTGGCGGATTCGCGACCGTCCAGCCCGGCTCTGCCATGAGCATCAACGCCGTGGAGGGCTACCCTCTCGAGGATTTCAGCGCCGATGCCATCCGATCCCAGATCGCCGAGGCCCAGAAGGTTGCCAACGGCAGCGGCAGCGAGCAGGACATCGCCGAGGCCAAGATTGAGCTGGAGGTACGTGGCGCAATTAATATGCCTCTTGCCAACAACTGCTAACACGATGCGTAGGTTCTTGAGACTCTCGCTGCTCATGTGAAATAGACGGTGTTACTTGTGTTGGAGGTCCCTGTACATCAAAATTCCTTACCCATCTTAGCACCAAGCGACAATTGATACCAGTTGTGGTGTTATATGCCTACCTTAGGTACCTTACCTGCCATGCGCGCAGCTTTGTGCCTTTGTGCCTAAGGCATCCCGTGCTTTCCGCAGGTTGAAGTGTCGTGGGGGGGATGCTTCTCGAGCATCGTTCCTGCCTCAGGCTTATCCGAGCCGAGCCTTCTTCTCCTTTGGCAACGTCGTCCTCTAATTCCCCTTATGTTCCCTAGATTATCTTCCCGCATCCTCTCCTAACGAGCCGTTTTGAAAATCCATGCTCCATCCCCAGACTGCACTTGCAGCATTAGTATCGTTGACTTTCTATCTGTCCATAATGGCGCATAGCTTCACTAACAGACCCAAGCCGCCCGACAGGGGCAGCATATTGTCGTTACGCAGCCGGGGAATACGGACGTCGAAATCAGTGCCATCAGGGCTGGTCAGTGCCCGAATCCGCCAGCTCACGTCCATTGCGAACAAGCGCTGGACCGGTAAGCAACGGCCGGACGAGGACCGCGACGACGCCAAGATCGGGTATGGGCGTCAAGCGAACAGCAGCTGTGTCAGTCTCCTGCCGCAGGTGGCAGCCCTCGAGGAACCGGCGTCCTTACCCCGCAACTACTCACCCTTGGGCTTGAAGCTGTCCAGAAAGCAGCACGATGAGGGCCGTGTTGTCGATGGGAAAGACTTGGCGATGGATTCTGAACCGCAGCATGATGCTTCGGACATGGTTGACCTTCTCGGACTTTTAACATCAGAAGGCTGGCTCTCGGCAGAGAAGCTGCGGCCGGAGTCTCCGACGAAGACACTGTCAATATGCCATGCCTGTGGCAAAAGCCTCCGCTTGGAGGAACGGTGCTCAAAATGCGGACACGACTTCTGTTTTAAATGCGCAATTCGAATACCAGAGACCGGCGCTTCCCCTTCTCATGTTCGTGGAATTAAGAGCAAAGCGATGCCGGAGAGTTGTCATAGAAGCCATCCAGGGGCTGATGACTACCAGCTAGCTGGGCAAGGCGCATCTGCAGGCCAAGAAGCACTATGTGATCCCTGCCTCCCAGGTTTGGTGGGACATCAAGATGACAGCCTTTCCCCGACTCCTTCGGTCAATGCAGAGCACGGTGTTTGCGAGCAACTACGAGAGCCATTAGATATCGAAGTGAGGACGCCGACTTCACCGACAACCTCGAGTGCCAGATATGTGATCGCGGATGAAGAGAAACCTTTCGTCAAGGCAGAGCTATCCACCGACACCGCAGCGTCTGCTCCTCAGACAGCCACTGACAAAACATCAACAGAGAAGCCTCGACGATTGTCGGACTGCTTGGCCCGACGATTCATACACCGACTGTCAATTCCTTTTGAGAGCCAGGAGCTGAATTGTCACTTGAGGTGCGAAGCTGGTTGCGCTGAGTACCCGCTCGCTCCACATTCTATTTGTTGCACCGCGCATCGCTGTCTTGTCAGGCAAACCTCAGGTGATGGACTGGACCAGAGCCCGGAGGACGACGAACCACTAGGAGAGGAATCACAGCGCAAACTTAACGAGCTCTGCCGCCACGCTGAGGAATTTCACACATCACGACAAATCTTGAGATACCTCACGAATCCATCGGAGAAGCATTTTCGTAGCAGCGGATCTGATGAAGACTTTTTGAGCATGTCCGCGATAAGCCTCCAATCTGGCAATGCTACACCCAGAAGACAATCGTCTATGCGCTCCCTCAAACAAGATGGGCAGGTGTCAGCCAGCAGCCCGTCAAGGAGACACGATCCAAAAGGCTTGACGATGCACGCCCCATCGCCCTTACGATCTCGTCGCCGCGAAGGAGACGACATCCTCGTCCCTGGAAGACCTCTTTCTCCTGACCCCGCTCCTGATGTTGCGAATTATGAATCGTTGAGCTCACAGGCTCCGGCCACCAAGAAGGAGCTCGTTCGGAGAATCGTGGTACGTTCGACTTCTTTGAGCCCAGTGTCAAACCATGAACAGAGCCGTCTTAATGAAAGTCTGGATGAGAAGGACTCGAATGATTTGTTGGAGGTACCTGTCCCACGAAGAGAGGGCAAGAAATCATTGGAAAAGTCCATTGCATCGTCGCACTTTTCCAGGCCAAATAGCGCATTGCAGTCGCCACAGGTTGTATCCTCAGCTGCCAGCGCGGCAAGTCAAGATATTCCAAGCATGACCGGCTATCTTCGTCACCGGCAGAATACTATGCTTTGCCAGCCGCCACAAAGCTCGGATGCAAAGCCCGACCCATGGCCTTGCCTCAAAACAGTGGATAGATCCGAGGCTGAGCGGCCTGAACAGACGCCGGGACCCGCTCTCTGGAGTCGCGACTGTCTGAGAAAGGTTCCGAGAAACGTTGATGACTCAGAAAAGACGGATGAGGCTCCAAAATCTTCTGCTGGGAGATTCGAACGGGGAAAAGAGAGCGAGAGAAGCCACGACTCGTCGATAAATATCATTGCGCCGTCGACGCCGGCCTCACAATGGCGACAATTCTTGACCAAAGTTCCCGATGCGCCTCGGACCGAGTCACAGACGAGATCAAACATTTGCTCCTTTTGTGACCCAAGCCCAATGTACTCACCGCTGGAAAACGGCAAAGCCTTAGGAGGATATGATCATCAGGACACCCAGCAAGTCAAGGCTCCATCAGATCAACTCGAATGCAGTGATATGGCGACACCATCAAGGCTCAGTGTAAGACAGATAGAGCATTCTCTGTTGCGAAAACAAGCAAAAGAGGAACTGGAAAAAAGCCCAAGGAGGTCAGTGCAATTGCCTTACACGCCAACCAGGGGTTCCAGTTCACCAGGGAGAACTTTGCGAGGCGTGCGCGGAAAAGGGAATTCTGCAGAAGGACCGGCACCTGACGAGCACTCGTGCGCATGGCGAGACCTGTACATGGATCTGACCTCGGAGATTGAGAAAAGTAAAGGTGAGCTGGCATCGCTTGTCAACAAAGACGGCGCTCAGGGAGACGAACAGCCCGCTCGAAATGACAAGGGAGTTGGCGCGAACCTGGACCAGGGCGGCGATATTGGTATTGAGGGCGTGACGATCGTGATTCACATGAGGGACAAAGACGACCTGGTCATAAACACGCATCTCAAGGGAGAGGAGTCGACGAGCACACAAGATTGATGGAACCGAAGACCTGGAAAATGGACTTTCGTGGGCCTGGAAGTAAACGAAACCGGCTTGTTGAGTCTTCGAAAATGAGACGGCTGAGACGTGCGAAATAGGATTATCGGACAGGAATAAAACAACTTGCTTTCCGACCTTGTGCTGCTGCACAGAATGAATTGAGAGCTAGCTGAATTGACGCGGCGTTCTCAGGCATGCCATATTAGTCGTCGTAGATGGCTTGACACCATGCAAATACAATTGGCGCCAGAAAAGGAGAAGTTTGTCGAGCCGTTTAAAATTTCGGCCCTGGCCCAGACACGAGAGCCGCGCTTCTGATAACTGTCTGCGGAGTGCTCTACAAGTTCGTTGTTTTGTGTTGAAGGCTTGGAGTGAGACGTAAACTAGCTCCGCTTGCCGTCCCGCTCCCGTCCCACAAGTCGCGACTCCATCACTCAATTATTCTCACTCATCCCTTCTTCCCCTTCGCAATCGACTCAGCGCCGTGCCCGGAAACACGCTTCAACTTCCCATCAGCGCGTGCCCGCCTTTGATCCAACGGACAGAGCGCCCGCCGCCCAAATGACAGCGCCAGACTCGTACATCAGCGCGCGCGCCGGCCGGGCCTACTGGCAGGGCATCGACGCCGATGTCAATGGCATGCTGGGCGGCATCCCCGCCGTGTCCAAGATCGACCTGCAGGGCTCGCGCGCGTTCCTGGCCAAGCTGGGCATCGGGCGCGACAAGGCTGGGCTGAGGTCCGTGACGCGCGCTCTCGAGGGCGGAGCCGGGTAGGTTTTCTTCTTCTCCTTCTTTCTTTGTCCGGTGCTCGTCTCTCGTCCAGACGGGGCACCCACTGTCTTTTGCTTGCCCTGAGAAGGAATCCTACAAGTACGGGTACGGTGAGAGACCGGAGGTGGGCTCGTGGTCCTCTATCTTGGCTCGCCGTTGAGGCCCGCTCTTCCTCGCTCACCGCCATGCCATGCTTTCCTCTCCGGCCCCTGTGCATGTACATGGGTCGTTCATCGCTAACGCACCTCGTCTGTCCCGCAGCATCGGCAGGGTTACCGAGGGCCTGCTGCTCACCATCGCCGACACGGTGGACGTGGTGGAGCCCATTGCCAAGTTCACAGACGCCCTGGCGGGCAAGCACGGCGTCGGCAGGGTCTACAATGTCGGCCTCGAGGAGTGGAGCACTTCCTCAACCGATGAAGAAGCCGCTGAAGATGAGGAGCGTGTGCGCTACGACCTCTTCTGGAACCAGTGGTGCCTGGGCCATCTCAAGGACAACCAGCTGGTGCAGTACCTGCAGCGGTGCACGGCCCGCATGGCTGACGACAAGAGCCTCATCGTCGTCAAGGAAAACATATCGACGAGTGGCAGGGACATATACGACGAGGTGGACAGCAGCGTGACGCGGTGAGTTGTCCAGAGCCGCCTCGCACGCAGGCCGAAGCACGACTACCAGTACTGACCGCTCCAATGCAGGCAAGATGAGAAGTTCCGCCAAATATTCCAGCAGGCAGGCCTCAAGGTTGTCAGGACGGAGCTCCAGAAAGCCATGCCGAAGGAGCTCTTCCCCGTGCGCATGTACGCCCTGCGTCCGCAGTGAGGCAGCGGGCCTGCACGGCGAAGCTGAGCTCGCCTTGCCCTGCCTGACTCGACGGAACAGCTGGCCAGCAGACACGTACGAGTAAGCTTCAGCCGCGAGGTACCGGCTGAGCGGTGAAGCCGGACCGACCGGCAGCGACGTTGAATCCGCGATACCATCACCAGAAGGACGCCGGACGGGGACGTCCCGCTGTATCCGTCACGCATGCATGGCAAACACCGCACTCCCGGTACCCTGCCTTGCCGCCCCGCGCCGGATGCACGTCCCGAGCCTTCCTAGTGCCGCGCATGGAGACGCCGGGATCCGCCGCCATTGTCGCTTTCCTTCCTTTGGACTGGTGTCTCGCGTTTCAGCGTCTCCCAGCGCTGCGTTCGCCGGACCGGGACTGGACGCCTCCTGGGCGGGAAGCGGTGAGGCGGCGGTGAGGACCGCATGAACCGTTGCCTCCAGACGGACGGACCTTGGCCGGGATTAGTAGCTGGGACGGGTGGCTGGTCTGGGGCGGGTGTTTTTGCCCCCTGCGCTGTCAGAGTGGACCGGGGGTCCCCAAGAGCCGGGGGCTTTGCAGCCTACCTACACAGTACCTATCAAGTACCGGACAGGACATATACGAGTATATACGGAGTACGGAGTGCATGATGCCCACATTGTGATGCCGAGGCGGGCAAGCGCAGCGGGCCCGTCACCGACGGTGAGACTCGCGGTGTGCCTCGCCGTCCCAGGAGGCTGGGGCGGGACATGTCACTCGGAAACCCTGCAGCCGCAACGTGGGCAGACGGGAATCAACGGCGGCATGGCGGCATCCGAGCAGCGTCGTTTGCGGAGCAGCAGCCCGGGCTGAGACAGCGGCCCGTGGTGAATGGCCCTCTGCGCCGTGCTCCGAACTAGCACATGCAGCTGGCCCAAAGGGTCGGTTCACGGTGCTCTTGAATGTTTGACTTGAATCCCGAGAGAGTCGCTCGTCCTCGTTCCACGAGTCAAACACCGCCTGTTGCATTCTTGGCGCCCGTCGAAGACACCCTAGCCTACATCCTAAACTTAAACAAGTCCAGCCCCCTTGTGCCCACGTCCAGCTTGAAGACGGCGCCGCCCAGCTCCCGGCTCCTTGCGTCCGCATCAGCCGCCTCGTCCGCGGCCGATGTGATGACCAGCTCCGTCCCCGCAAACTGCACGCACGTAATGTTCCTCGTCGGCAGCTTGACCTGGCCAATCACTTGACCCTGCGGGCTGATCTTGAGCACCTGGCTCTCGCCGTACACGGCGGTCCACAAGTTGCCGTCGACGTCGATGCGGAAGCCGTCGGGCTCGCCGCTCGTGGGGTGCTCGTAGAAGATGCGCTTGTTGAGGACTCCGTTGGTGAAGTCGAAAGAGTAGTCCCAAGCCCATATCTGGCGGGCCTTTGAGTGCGTAAAGTACATGGTCCGTTGGTCTGGAGACCAGCCAACCGAGTTGGGGATGGTGAGGCCCGCGAGAACCTCCTCGCAGTCGGTGTTGGTGAAACAGAAGAGCGAGGCTACGTTGCATCGCGAGTGAGCAAATTGGTTCATTAACGCCGCTCCAGGTCTAAGACAAGACCCGGCTGCGGTGGGAGACACCGCGACTTACCTTCGGGCTGAAACTCGCCCAAGCCAAAGTCCGTCATGCTTCCGAGCCAGAGTCTCCCGTGAGGATCTGCCGCGCCATCGTTGCTTCGAAGCCGCTCGTTTGGCGGCTCGCCGAACCACCGCTGCTGCATCTCATACTCGCCAGTTTTACGATCCAACACGGCAACGCCATACTTGACGCCCAGCAGGATCCGCTCTCTGGGATCCACACCCTCAATGTCCGCGGTGACTGTCGGACAGATGTCCAGCTGAATGGTCCGCAGGGAGGAAGTTCCTTCGGTGAGGGACGCGGTGTGTAGCCGCTTGTTCTTGATATCGACGAAGCGGATGGAGTTGGTTTCCTTCTCGTAGAACGGGCCCTCGCCGAGCGCGCAGCGCAGCTCCAGCCAGGGCTGTTCCACGGTCCATTGCTCAATCTCGGGCATATTTGCTCTCCTGCGTTCGACACCAGCAAGTCTCAGTTGCGCGAAGTGACAGGTTGAGAGTCGCCAGGTGGAGGGGTAGCGGTGGGGTCCACGCGGACGGCAGACCCCGATGGCGGACAGACGTCATGTCACAACGTGGGGGCTCTAAAGCTCAACCGCTGTCCAACATCAATCAGGTGTCTAACGACATGAAGTTGGAAATATCAATGATCCAAGGTATTACTGATTGCTGGAAAGCAAGGCATTTGCAAATCGAGCGAAACATATGGGACGTGCGGCCGCAGCCAGTCGATACGACGGGATGATCTAGTAACGCCTCAACGAAGTCAGCGATTTGAGTAGGACACCGGTACACATAACGCCGGAAAGCGGCGTGCAGATGAAACCTTACATTAGGTCCGACTTGAGATTCCACGTTCCCGAAAGTCTACGCAGAAGAATACAACGTGCGACGGCTGCAATAATGATAAGTTCTTGCTGCATATTCACGTGGCCGTGGAAACAAGAGAATGCGGAGCGGCCGCATGGTAGTGTAGCCGTAAACCACGAGCTGTTGAACCGATCAATATCGCCGGTTTGCGATGTCGAAGTACGGCCGGTGGCTGAAGAAGTCGGAAAAGACTGAGACGGTGGTGCTTCATGACCAGCCGGACCTCTATCTCTCTGCTTGAACCCGATCGCCCACTCTCCATGACAGCTCCAGCCATAGCAACATGGCCATGGAAGTCGGCCAGCCAGCAAAGCCCTCGGTCACGGTGCTGGCGGAATTCGCTCGGGCTGACGTTGGGCACCAACGACGGAAAGGATGCCGGTGCCATTACCCGTTGTCGATGGCCACGTTGACGCTGGTCCATTGTATAGTCGATTGGCTCCGGCATGCAGCCGGGTTGCATGGATCTGTGGGTGTCCACCGTACAGTACGCTCTGCTCCAGGCACATTGTGCCTTTGGCTCTCGTAACGCGCTCCGCATCCATCAAACTTAGTCCTCAGGCAAGAGTGAGACAGGCTTATGCGCCAAAGACTCCAACCAGCGCACTGCACGAGGTCTTCAGCTACTGAAGTCTGGAGTCCTGGACATACCAGAGTACCATTGGGCGGGGTCTGCATGAACCCGATGGAGACTGGCCCCAGTTCTGTCGACTTTATTAGCTGCAGATGCAATGCATGCCATAACACACGGCACGTCGCACTCGGCGGTTCGACATATCTTCGGCTTCCACCGCGCCATCGAAGACAAGATCTATATCCGCCTCGCGCTCCCCTCTGCCCTCGCGACGTAAATAAATAACACGTTCCGTCGTTGAACCCGGCTGGGCTCAAATGAGGCGGGTCGAAGGGCGCAAAAACCAGCCGACAGGGGACAGCACATGCCGAGTGGCTCGTACGAGTACGGAGTAGACGCGGCACGTTAATATGTGCAAAAGAGCCGATGCCATTCTGCACGCTCTACAGAGTGGTGTTACCGGACTTAGGAAAATGGGGGATGACCTCAAAATGAGAGAAAGGCGGCGGTAATGACGGGGGAAAATCTTAAGCTAGGAGAAAGGAAGCTTCCATCCGCTCCAGATGCTGCATTCTTGCATCCTGGCCTGTGAGAAAGTTTGTTGGTAATCTCACAGTCCAATCTCAAACCAATCTGCAGCTGCGTCACATCTTGCTTATGCACCATGCAGCTGCAGGCTGTCGATCGGACGAGACGCGAGGACCCGCGAGGCCGTGTGTTCTTCTGTTCCAGCTTTGCAGCCATTCGACGGAAGACAGGGTTCGTTTTCGGGCTGTTAACGATAAGCGCCTTGGCCGCGTAAAATGACCAGGAGCCGCGCCGCCACTTGATCTCAGAGCCCAGTGCCCAGGATTCAATGTACGCTCGACCAGGGTTGATGAATCGCTGTCTCGATTTGCGAGTGACCGCCGCTTTGCGTCAGGTATGGGCATCATTTTTGGCATGCGACGCCTACAAGAGATTGGAGGCAGTTGGACCGGATTGACATGCTTGCCAGTCCAAAAGATGGGGCATCGACCCTTGTCCCGTTCGACGATCCCTGCCGAATGCCGATGTCATTTCTCGTCTCATTTCCTCGCTTCTTCGGGTGCACATGGGAGTTCCAACCCCGTCAATCCGTTCATGACGTGGTGAAATGAGTTCGTTCCTTGCCCAGACGACACCTTGTGGGTCGGACGCTCTTGCGTTGATGGAGGCGAAGGTTTTTGCATCGCTGCTCGCAGCGATTACTGAACCCGCCAACAAGGCTGGTTGCTATTCCGGGATTGGTCAAATCGAGTATGCGTTATGTTGTAACGTGCGTTGGACGCCTCGTGCGTAGCCCCCTCGTCGGCAGTTGTCTAGTGGGGAGTTGATGCGCGTGTTGCCCACCTGTCGCAACATCTTCCAGAGCTCGCCGGCTTGTTTCGTGGACGGTACTCGTGCTCGTACTCTCGAACTCTGGACATCGGTCGTTGCAGCACGTCTGATGCAAACACACTGAAAATGCCACAGCTCTAACCACGGCGCCGGGTCGTTTAGCCGCACAATGTGCTGGTCGCGCATTGGGCCATCCACGACAAGGACCCTGTGCTCGTACCTGTACCGCCTTGGGCCTGTCCTTGCAACCACAAGCTGTCAGGGACAGGGGTAGGTACAACAGCCGGCCATGCATTCTGTGAACCGTCAGACACGCTGTCCGGGGGCCCACGACGTAGAATTAAGAAAAGGCGGAGTAAGGCGAACGCGAAGTGCTCGTGCAGCGTGATTGCTCTGCACGAGTACGGAGTAACTTGGAGTATTCAGCCGTCCGGAGCGCTCGTACGACTAATTTGTGCTGTTCGCGGTGAACCAAACCATTCCATGTGCTCCAAGTGGGGAACTTCGTGCATGCTCGATTTGGCAATGGCATACCTTACGAGGGAGCAAGCGAAGGCCAAGCCGAGCCACTCCGCGCTGTCCGATTTCCTGCGCAATACAGGTGATAAGCAGTGCTTCTGGCAGAAGTCGATGTCGCCAGCCAAACGGCGGAGATAGCGCAAGACAAACGGTGCCGTGAGAAATGACGAGCTACCCAGACCGGCCTACTTGCAAGACAGAGGTCGTTGTCGTTGGTCGTGTGATGCATTGATGAGCGCCGCTCGGACCGGACGACCGGGTGCTGTCCTCAACGCATGCCGTGCTCGGCGGAGTATTGACTGAGTGTCGTCGTAGCCGTGCCGCGCGAGACACGTATCAACAGCTCTCGGCCAGAAGTCAAGGGCAAAGCTTCTCGTGCCTCAGGCACGCGGGACGACTTACACCGGCGCTCCTGCCCCGGCATGTCGCGGCCGAGAATGTCCGCGGCGCATTCGCTCCTGCTTTGTTCATGGCGATATGACGCTGCATGACTGCATCTGCCCGCCACCCTGACACCGTTCACCGCGTCGGTGCTGCAAAGTACCAAGAACAGCCGATTGTGCTGGGGATGGAATCCCGTCACACGGACCCCAGCAAACTGGCAGGGGCGAGCTGTGTTTGTGCAGGGCAGGCACAGGGGGCACGGGTGGAGTGTGGCTCCTCCCCACGTCGAGCTCGAAGCAAGACATCATCCAGGCCACGCTGGACGCTGGACAGGCTGGATGCTGCATGGTTAGTCGAGTGGATGGCATGGAGCTGCTCCAGTCTCCGGAGTCCACCTGGCAGACCGTCCGCCCGCGACCCACCGGCTACGCCCATGGTCCATCCGTCCCATGTGGGCGATTGTACGGATACATGTCATGCCATGGCTTTCGCTGTTCGCAGGCCCCGGTCGGCTGCCTCATTTCACGGGTTCGGGTGTCCAGCGACGCGACATGAATGGAGGAGCACGCGCAAGAGCTCGGAAGATTGGCCAGCGCCTCTGCCTCGCATCGGACCCTTGGTCGGACGACGTCGAGGATCCCGACGAGCTATCCCTCTAGCTCGAGATGCCCGTCATCGCGCTCATCTCCGCTGTCATACCTACAGAACGCGCTCAATTTCAGCACATACGAGCCTCGGAACAAGAGGCACTGCGGCGCTCAGGACAGCGCTCGCAAGCCCAACCGCTCCAACGTGACGGGTGGGTGTCAGACGGGTCCCGGAAAGGACAAGGATTTGCCCCCGTCGGGGCGCACGCAATGGGACGACGATCACGGCTCTCCTTCAACACGCTTGTCGTTCCTCTTCTCTCGTCGCTCTGAGGCGCTCTGCGAGCCTGCAGGGTTTGAGACCATTGCTTTTTTGGTCGTCACCCCTGGGCCTCCCGAGCATGTGGTCATCACTTTTGGGCGTCCAGCCTAGCCTGTCCTGGCGAAGCTACTTGCAGAGACATGCTTGGACTTCGACCCACTCGGGCATCCAGAGCTGGCGCTGCCGAGCGTTTGTCTGGAAATCCCTTTGCCGCTTGCCCATCTCCGACGTGTTCTGCTGGATCGGACCATGGCTGCCGCTAACTCGTTCCAGGTAATGAGCTCTGCGTGCCTAACCCAGCCTTGCCGAAGGGAAGGGATGGGCTGTGATGGGCCTGCTGGATCCGGCCCTCGAGCTTCCGGCCGTCACTGGGTGTTTGCTGACCGCCATCACCGGCAGAGGTCGCCTTGCGGCTTCATCGTCCTCCACGTAGGCAGTGCTAAGAGCAAGGGTGAGGCCAGTTGCCGTCTCGGATAGATTCTGTCCGCAGCTCTCGTTGCTCTGCTGTCTATCGTGGTGGGCAAAGCTATCATCTCCTCACACCTTTATCGCGTTCGTACCGATACGGAGGACCTTTGCGCGCCCGAAAAGAAAGCGGACTTGTACATTCTACAAGCGCGCTTGAACCGGGCTCTACTCGTATCGGCTCCTGGGGGGTTAACGGTCTTTCGCATAGAGAGTTCCGAGCACACCCGTGAGCATAATTGATACATACGGCTCCGTACCCCGTGTCAGGTATCGGCACGCAATGCTCCATAGAAGATCCGCCTCATGGTGGACCGAACCGGGTAGACTCAACCTTTCCTTTTACGCCCATCGAATGCCCTAGGAAGCTTCCGTCGACGCAGTTCGGGGGCTTGAAGCTGTCCGAATCACATCTCCAGCGCTTGCTCGGCGACAGGGTCAAAAGGAAAATTACAACCGCCACTAAAGCCTGGCTTGGGCCACCAGACTCGTCACCACCAACCACCTAAGCCTTCTTGCTGCCGGGGGGGTCTAAGCTCCGCGAGTGTCTGGCAAAGACGCCACCCCTGTTCATCTGGCCGCTGTACGGACTAGTCGTAAGGAGTATCGAGCAAAGGTTGGCGACCCATGCCATCCTCACAACCCCGGTCTGTGCTGTTCCTCCCACATGAGCCCAACACCTCGACGGCTCTCTTCATCCTTTCCTTTTGCCTCTGAATCTGCTCCCCTTGCTTCCGCTGCTTCCCATTTTGCTTCTCAGTCATGAAGCGCACACAGTCTGTTCGGCATTAAGCAAGGAATTAGCGGGCCAGACACATCAGCCTGACCAGTAACAAACACGAGTTGGCTGGCTGTCGTATCGGGTCTCGACGGTCAATTCCTGTCAGTGGCATTTTTGGTGCTTTCGGCCGATACCTCGCGCTGCAGTTGCATTAACCAGCACATTCGTCGCCCAGGTACTCCATCCTCAACCCCATCCTCATATACCCGATCCTCCTCCTCCTGTCCGGCCTGCCTCTGTCTGCTTCTCCCTGCGCCTTTCCTTCAGACGCTGTACCGAGCATGCCTAACAATACTTTGTAAGACCGTGTCGAAGCGACCAGAAAATTGGATTTTGTCAGCGCAACACACACCGGACTCTGTTTTAAATCTACCATCCAGGCTGTCTGGCGTCACCACGGTCAATTTTAATACATCGAGCGCATGATTTGAGCGGGAGTCCCTGTTAGACTTCGTGCTGACTGGTGTCATTTGGCTGGCCGGCATACGACGGCGGTCGGCCCGCTTGGATACGCCGAGAAAGGTCCATTCCGGCTTGAACATCGCCAATTGATCTGCTTGGCAGCGTTTTTCTCTAAGCTGGGCTTTTGGGTCACTACGAAGTTCTGCCACGGGTGGACAACTACTGCCCCGGGCTCGTCACCTGTCACACTGCTTGTCCGACAACGCCCCGATGCTGCTCTTGACTTGTTTCTCGTACGCATGGCACACCACTAAGCAACAGAATTAGCTCTTATCTTTCCTGGTTCGAAAGCATTCACAGACTTGGGTGCTTGTCGCAAGATCTCTCGAAAGCGGATGGTTCAGGGTCGGTCAAAGTACTATTATTTGAACGCATCAACCAGCAACAACAGCACTCGCTGCTTGAGTTGGCGCACCTCGTTTAAAGCGCCCACTCGAAACTATTTTACGTCTTGGTCCTGATACAGGGTCGCCGGAACTGTTTGGGTAGACATCGCCAGCCGGTGTTCAGCCCGAGGTCATTCAACCTGGCGCATTCATCGGCAACCCTGTGGTCGCAGGCAGTTCCTGTACAGGACAGCCCTTGCTCTGCCGTCACCGATTCCTCGGCTGCCACAACACCAAATTCACCTCGGACGCCAGCTACTCCCGCAGGGCAACTCAGCGGTCTGCCTCCAAACTCTTCCTTCAAAATCTCGGCTGCAGAATCCTCTACGAGCAGCGGCAACGTTCAATGTACTGGAGCCCAGGACGAAGATCACGTAGGGGAGCAGCTCTCGATGTCGCAGAGGGGGTCTGTACCTTACCCTGCTCCTCGCCGGTCTTCAAGGCCCCCTTCAAGACACAACGCGAAATCTCCTCGGCAAGACGCTCAACTACCCGGTGGCAATGACGGCAGTCGCTCAAAATCGACCAGTGTGGCTTTAGTCGAGGACAGAGAACGGTCTCAACATTTGCCTGTCAAAGCGTTGGGGGTTCACAATATCTTGAACCCTCCAGACCCGCAGCGCTCGGCTTCTGAAGGGGCATTTCGTTCTACGTCAAGACTCAGGCAAAACGAAAGCGAGCCCGCAGCGTCCTCGTCGCGAACATACAGCGGTCCAGGACCTTTCATTCCCGGTCAAATGGTACCGAGCCCACACCCTGGCACTCCTTTTGGTAACTTGATGCCGCTTGAACGACAGCCTTCGCCTGGGCGCAATCCGCCAGCCTCCGCGTACCAGTTCACGGGGAGGAACGACCCCAGAAATACTGTCAGTCCGAAACTGCCTCGTTCCTCCAATTTGAGCCATGCCGACCAGTATCGCGAACTGCAATCACGGGCACAGCCACCGTTGCCCCCTTCATCTCCAGCCAAGCGCCCTTTTGCAAAAGACTCAGATCCCAGGCCCGTTCCTAGGATGCACCATGCTCTAGAAATGCCATCCGCTGCTCCACATCCAATGGGGATGCCACCGGGGGGTGCTGCTCAGCCAGTGCCTCGCGCAGCGGAAGCCTCCTATTTGCCGCCTGCTGCAGTAGTCACACGGGATGTGCACGGGCGGCCTCAATCGCTGCATACACTGCCAACGCAATTCCATCATGGAGCGGCAGTCAACCGGCCAATGTCAGCTATCGAGGGATCGGGAGACGGGCCATCGTCGTGGTCAGAAGTCATGCGTGGGGCACTGGGAAGCGCAGAGGGCCAGCAAGCGTTCATGACTCTGCCGGGGAGTGACGCACCAATTCCCGTCCAAGTCGACTATTCACAAGCGTCGAAGAAAGCAGATGAGAAGCGGCAGCGCAACGCCAAGGCATCGACACGACATCGCAGAAAGAAAAAGACTTTGCAAGAAGAGAGTATGAGGCAGCTACAAGACCTCAAAGACGAGAGGGAGCAGCTGGCCCATAAAGTAGAGGATCTCAAGCGGCAACGAGACTTTTACCGAGACGAACGCAACCGACTGAGAGAGATCGTCGCGCGGACGCCTGGCATTCACCAACATGCAACAGGGCCGCCGACGCCTTTACCACTAAGCCGGCCAGACTCGCTTGAGGACATGAGCCCCGGGGCACATTCCCACATGCCGACACCTAACCCGGGCTACGCGAGTGATCCATCGTCGGTGGAACGACCGACGCAAAGACGAAGAACGGAAGACCGACCCGAATTTGCGACGCCAGTTTTCGGCACCCCGCCAGGTGGCCCGCCGCCCGTCTTAGCACCGGGTCAAGGCAGTCAGGTTTATGGAGTTCCGCCTCGCCCGCTGTCTGCGGCCTCGTCCACCAGTGGTGAGAGGCTACCACCCTTGACCGCGATAGAGGGAGTACCTCCCGCTCAGAGTCACGGACATTTGTACGGACATGGACGACATGCGCATGCTCATGCTCAGGAACAAGATCCCAGAACCGGGCAGTGGAGGTCTGCCCAGCCACGACCCTTTGAGACGGGATGGGCGACAGCACCACGGAATCCACACCCCGAGGGTCGCGCTCCTCAGTGGCAATGAGTTACACCGTTCTTATTGAGCATCGAACACCCTGTGGCGCCACGCAAGCGACTTGAATTTTATATCTTACAAACGCCTGGTATCGGTTTTTTTTTGTCGTTCGGGGCACACTGAAATACACGTCACCGTCGGGCAACTGACACGTTGAACTATACTTTTTGCATCACTATTTTCAGCCCAGCGGATCTTCCTTTTATCCTTTGCCCCCAGTCTGTATCGGAAAGTGACAGAAGCCAGCCTGTCTTGTCCTGCGCAGAACCGCTGCCGCAGGATCCTTGCTCTTATTGCTTTGATCCAAACACGATTGGATCGCGCCGGAGAGCCAAGTCGAGTACCTAGTTTTGGTTGGTACTATGTTGAGCTGCGAGTTCGGATTGACTCTGTTTGGTCCTATTTGGCCCATCTGCCTTTGTCTTACGTCGTCTTGTTACTCTAATTCAGCAATACCCAGTCAAGGAGAATCGAGAATGGATCCCATCAGGAAGAGATACCCAAGCAGTCGAGGCGGGGCATGGATGTAGTTATAGCGGCCTGCATTGGAGGCGTCAGTTCAGGTGTTTGGGGGTCTTTATTGATTACAGCCGTCGCTCATGTCAAGTGCGGCCGACCCGTGGGAATTTTACGCGGCCTTGGTGCAATTTTTGTTGGACGGGAGAACAAGAGAAACAAGGATCAATTTACGTGTCGTCATCAACGTGTGCAGATCCAACCGCAGCGACTTGCGTATTGTGTGCGAGTTTCCATGCGTGATGTGCTCAACGGATCGCCTTAGAATCTCAGGCTGAGTGGGGGCGCTTTAAAAATAAAAGTGCGGCTGTTGGAGTCCCATCTTGTATTCAGACGATGAGGCGGGGGATGACACTGCATAATATCGAGCCGACACAGGCGGACCCGGGGGAGTGGTTCAGGAATCAGGATGATGCTTGCGGCGCGCGTGGCGGCCCGAGGATGCGGGTCCCGAGTGAGACGGGATCCACTCTGCCGACGTCCAACCAACGTCGCCTTGCTTCTTGCGACGACGACGTTGATCAACACTCGATTGCTAGTTCCGAGGTTACCCTGCGCAGATCTTGCAACGCAAGACCGTGGAACATTTAACAGGAGACATTGATGGATCGCTGCGCAGGTGGATCAAGGGATTGCTGCAGGTGAGGATCATCGCCCAGGGCGTCATCCCGACGGCTGCTGCTGCTGCTGCTCGAGCGCGAGTCGATGCTGCGAAGTGCTACTTATCGCTCCAAAGTGTCACTCTTTGCTTCAAAGTTTGGCCGAGCCTTTGGGAGAGACACATAATCACGCCCACGTGGCACAGGCAATGGTGCCGCGCCGCGACGAGGATTGAGAAAGGAATATGCCCACAACAATATCCCTCCTACGCCCATGGGTGGCTAGGTTTGGCGTCTCCCATGTGCCGAAACAGGGGTTTTGCTCCTCCAGGAGCTTCAAAGCAGCGGCAGCATGCGGCCTGGAGGTCGAGCTCGCCGCGCCGAACGGCAGACGGTGGATGCAGCCGCTGGGGCTCTTTGTCGACAACGAGTTTGTGGACAGCCAGCAGGGCAAGAAGATTACAACGGTAAACCCATTGTGAGTTTGGATTCTCTCCGCTCCCGTGCCATGCCATGTTTCTAAGCGGACTGGCCGTTGACATGTTCATAGCACAGAACAAGACATCTGCTCCGTCTCTGCAGCCAGCGCCGATGACGTGGATCGAGCCGTCGCGGCAGCGCGCTCTGCCTTGAAGCGTCCGTCTTGGAAGGATCTCTCGGGAATGGAACGCGGCCATCTGATGAACCGACTGGCGGACCTGGTCGACCAGCACAGTGAAACGCTGGCGACCATTGAAACGCTCGACAACGGCAAGCCGCTGTCCGTCTCCCGGGGCTACGACGTGCCGCACATGTCCGAGGTCTTGCGCTACTACGCTGGTTACGCCGACAAGATCCACGGCAGCGTCATCGACGTCGGCACGCGCAAGATGGCATACACGCTCAAGCAGCCCATCGGGGTCTGCGGCCAGATCATCCCGTGGAATTACCCCCTTGCCATGGCGGCATGGAAGCTTGGTCCCGCGCTCGCCTGCGGCAACACCGTTGTGCTCAAGCTCGCCGAGCAGACGCCGCTGTCGATGCTCTACGTCGCGCGGCTAATCCGCGACGCGGGTTTCCCGCCGGGCGTCGTCAACGTCATCAACGGGCGCGGCAGCGAGGCGGGCGCTGCGCTGGCGCTGCACCGCGACGTCGATAAGATTGCGTTCACGGGCAGCACGGCGACGGGCAAGGAGGTGATGCGCATGGCGGCCGGGACGATGAAGGCTGTGACGCTCGAGACGGGCGGGAAGTCGCCGCTCATCGTGTTTGACGACGCCGACGTGGAGCAGGCGGTGCGCTGGGCGCACGAGGGCATCATGGCGAACCAGGGGCAGGTGTGCACGGCGACGTCGCGGATCCTGGTGCAAGAGGGCATTTACGATGCTTTCATTGAGCGGTTCGCTGCATTCACGGCGGAGACTTCCATCGTTGGCGATCCGTTTCACGACACGACCTACCAAGGCCCGCAAGTCAGCGCCGCCCAGCGCGACCGCATCCTCTCGTACGTATCCTCGGCGCGCTCCTCGGGCGCCACCGTCCTACAGCCCGTACCGACACTGCCCGAGCGGGGCTTCTTCGCGCCGCCGACCATCTTCGCCGACACGCCCATCACGTCGGCGGCCTTCCGCGACGAGATCTTCGGCCCCTGCGCGGCGGTGGCGCGGTTCCGCGGCGAGGACGAGGCGCTGGCGGTGGCCAACGGCACGCGGTACGGGCTCGCCAGCGCCGTCTTCACACGCGACCTGGCACGGGCGCACCGCGTGGCTCGCGAGCTCGAGGCGGGTATGGTATGGGTGAATAGCAGCAACGACAGCGACGTGCGGGTGCCGTTCGGCGGCGTCAAGGAGAGCGGGCTGGGTAGGGAGCTGGGAGAGGAGGGGCTCCGCGGGTACTACAGCGTGAAGGCGGTGCATGTAAACTTGACGGGCGAGTGATGAGAGTGTGTATATATACTAAGCTGTGTCCTCTTGTGACGATCGGTATAAGATGGGACGGGATGCTATATGTGGTGAGGCTTGGCGTGTTGGGACTCGTTCTGCAGGAACCTTCGGGCGACAATAGAATTAGGTATCAAAGGCTCAAATTCCATGCTCATCAAATGCTCGCAGGTGTGATTTGGCGTTATTCGAGTCCTCTGCCAATATGCTGCGCGTCCGCTGTTTGCAGCATGTCGTCGAAGACTGAGGTGCAGGAGTGGAGCCGGCTGCGGCCACCCCCTGCCCCTCAGCTCCAAAAACGGACGTCACTTGCGAGCTCCTGTCCCACAAAGCAACATCTGGCCTCGCCTCTCATCCCGCGACAGCATCACCAGCCATCACCCAGCGTCAGAAGGCCCTTGACCATCCTCTCGAACGGCCGCCACTGCTCGCCACGGCCTGCGCCCGAACCCTGCTCCGCTCTCGTGCGCCAGCTGCGCCCCCAAGCGCCCGCATGGCTCCGCCGTTCCCCAGCGCGAGCATCGAGCTCGACTACCCGCTCTACGCCGTCGACTTCGACCCCGAGGATGCGAACCGCCTCTTTGTCAGCGGCGGAGGAGGTGCCGGCCGGTCGGGCGTCGGAAACAAGATCGTGCGTCTTCTCCCTGCGATCCCCTCGCTTGCGACGTGTAGCTTCTAACCTATCCTGCGCAGACGGCACTCGAGACGGCCTCCAAGGAGGAGCTGCGTGTGGCCGGCGACATCGAGCTCTCGCGCGACGAGGACAGCGTCATGTCCCTCGCTGTCGGCGCCCGCCGCGGGAAGGCGACGGTCCTCTACGCCGGCGTCAACTCGAGCCCTGCAAGCGTCGCGAGCGGCACCAACGAGCACCTGCGCACCCTCACGGCGGAAACGTCCAAGGCGCGCGCCTCGGCCGGCGTCAAGGTCCCCGAGACCAGGATTGCTGAGCAGTCGCGCACCGCCCTCTTCGCTAAGCCGCATCCCGACACATACCAGCGCCTACTCCGCGTGACGGGCGAAGTTGGCGCGGCCGCCACGGCCCTCGGCACCGAACCCCAGATCGCCGTCTTCGAGGCCACCGCCCCGCGACCCCGGCTGAGGGGCGTCATGGAACTGCCTCACGACGCTGAGGACCTCGACATCATCCAGACGGGCGACGACGAGTATCAGCTGGCGTTTTGCTACAAGTACGAACTGTACCTGTTCCGCGTGAGCCCCAAGAACGACGGCGAGCCCGAGCTCGTCTTCACCATGCCCGACGACCACGGCGAGCGGCCCCAGTTCCGCTCCATTCGCTACCTGACTCCGGAGTTTATCCTCGCCGTCTCCAACCTGCCCAAGCGCAGCGGCGTGCTCATTCAGGGCTTCCGGCTGCCCTCTGACGGCCACGAAAAGGCCAGGGTCGCCGCCACGACGCGCGTGCCCGGCAAGATCTCTGCCACCTCCCTGGCCGTTGCGAACCTGTCACCCCCGTCGACGCCCTGGGCGCCCGCGGGCAACACGCAGTTCCTCATCGCCATCGCCGGCAGCGACGCGTCCATCTCGCTCTACACCCTCGAGCACATGCCCTCGGCCGTGCTGAACCTCCTCGTCGACCTGCACCCCATGTACACCATGCGGAACGTCCACGGCGAAGACAACATCACCGGTCTCGCCTTCTCCCGTTTCGTCACGCCCAAGACGCACATCCGCCAGCAGTTCGTCAAGCTCGCCAGCACAACCCTCCAGAAGACCGTCGGCGTGCACAGCATACCCCTCAAGAAGTACGTCGACAAGGCGCCGCGAACCAACAGGGGCCCGCCTCGACCGGCGCGATACGTCACGGCCATGCGTTCCCGCGCACCCTCGTCGCGGCCTCTCGTAATTGTATTGACAATCATGGTGCTCATCATGGCCATTGTCGGACAGGCCGTCATGGAAATGTACGGAAGAAGCGAGCCCGTCATCTTTGCCCAGAAATTCCTTCCCTCTTGGCACGGCACCTTGCGCTCGCCAGACTTCCAGCCTCCTGTCTTCTTCGAGAACCACATCATCACCAAGCTTGCCGGTGGGAAAACCCCTGCAGCAGGCCAGACCATGGTCCTTTTTGAGTCGGAAGCTGGCATGCCGGCCCCCGTCCTCACCGCCGACGTCCACGATGCCGTCGTCCACGATACCGGCGTCCACGGCCCGGCAAAGACGTGGGAGCAGCTCGGCGCAGAGCAGCAGGACCGCTGGCGCGCGCGGCTGCGCCAGGCTGGCGCTTGGACCCAAGACATGGGCGAGAACGTCTTCAAGGGCATCCTCTTTGGGCAAATCGCCGGCGCCATTGGACACGCCATGGCTTAGCAGTGCGGCCGGTCAAGAGAGACAGCTTGAAGATGTACCGGGGTCTTTATCCCGTTAATTAATGAGACCCGGATACGGCACGGCGACACGCATACACGCATAGTTTTAGGAGGGGGGTCTTGTAGATTGAAGTGGTGCACAACTTGCTTGTAAAATCGCTAGAGAGCCGTTTCTCAACTGTACACTAGGCTGAGGGACTTACACGTACAAAATGTATCGCATTGTCTTTTTTTAAAGTTCAGCACGGCTTACCTGAAACGACTCCGTCAATACGAATTCAGGGGATGAACTCATGGCGTTTCCATGCCCGCACCACTCCCGCGCTCTTTACGCCCAACGAATGCGGCATGTGCCGGGCACATATCGTGCTACGTCCATGTCCAGCGTCATTTTCATTTCGGGGCAGTAGTTGTAGATGTGCTGCCTCATTTCCGGCAGGCCCCAGATCGCGCCGTGCAGCGATTTGCCGCCGACGCCTGTGTGGTAACCCATGGGCTCGTAGAATCCGTCTCGCCAGTCGTCGACGCCTTTGACATACGCGCCGTTGCTGTAGATCTCGCCGTCTCGCAAGGGCTTTTCAACGACGCGCTCAAGCACGCCGCTGTGTATTTCGCCCGAGAAGGTCAGGGAGATGGACCCGTTGGCTGGTCTGCCGCTGGGATAGTGGCCAATGCGCTCGGTGAGCCAGACGTCTTCCGGCTCGGTGTAATTGGCACGTTCTTGGTTCCGCAGAATGTCGATGATGCGACTGACGCGCCGTAGAGAGAGTCCGCCGTTGCCTCCCCAGTCGCCCTCGGGATTCCACGGCGCGCCGACCCAGTCGTAGCCCAGGAAGGCATCCACGTCCAGCCTGCTGTTCGCGCAGAGCATCGAGTCTGTCTGGAAGACGAGGAGCCACTCGGCCGGCGCAACAGCCCGCTCATAGAGCCATCGCGATGTAAGAAACCGGCTGATCATCTCCTGCCCGGCGGTGCTCATGTTATCCGGTATCTGGCGCAGAGAGAGCTTCCCAATGCGCGCATGATTGCGGATCGCTGCAGAGGCGTTGATGGTGGCGAGGGACCGCGGCGAGCCGAGGAAGAGTACTCGCCAGTCGGGGGGCAGCACGGATATGAAGTGTACCGTGATGGGGGCAAGGATCGGTAGCGGACGACTTTCCACTAGGAGAGCCAGTTTGGAAGCATTGAAAGGGGATGTTAGAGCGGCGCACTTGGACGTATAGGGGAGTGTTGAAGAGGTCGTAAATAGGAGATTTAAAGCGCTTTGAGCCAGGTTAGGCACTCGTCAATGAAAGTCTTGGGGGGTTTCTAGACCGACACTGCGCATATAAGGATCGCGACGAGGCGGATGGGTCGACGGAGAGTGTGCCACGAGGTCAGAACGGGCATCTTGCAGCACTGACCACGGCGGGCATCTTGCAGCACTGACCACGGCGCCATGTGCAGATGACAGAGCGTGGAGCTTCAAACGTAACTCCTGAAGTTGGCGAAGAATGAAGAAGTTGTCGATGGCGCTGTGTCTTGAACAATCGGCGTCGTTTGTACCGTCCTCGTCCTGCACGTGCTTCTAATCCCCAGCGTCACTCCTACTCCTACCTGGTATTTGGGCTCTTTCCGCTTCTTTCAAAGTCTTCCTTTATTCACTCGCCGCTTAGCGCACGACAGTTTGATCAGCATGCTGGCCGTCACCAAGAGCCGCCTCCTGGCGCTCGCCTCCCTGGCATTGACGTATGTACAGCCCTGTATTGGCATATTCGTCAAAGTCACATGCTAATCAGGGCACCAAGCTGGTGGATGGCGTACCTTTTATCTCATCACACCAACTTCCAAGCCCACTTCAACAGGTGCGCTCTTAACGGACCACGCCTGCGGCACAATGCTTCCAAGCTCGCGCTCCTTATCGAGCCGCATCCGATGCCGCACCTCGTCCCTCTGATCGCGCACATGACCGCCGTGGTGCCTCCTGACTGGCGATTTCTGTTTATCGGCTCGCAGTGGAGCGTGTATAGCGTGGGCAGGGCACCCACCATCAGGCATCAGCAGGCCATTGGCAGGATGGACGTACTGAAGCTACCCAAGCCTTGGTCAATCGAGCGACGGGAGGACGCCTCCCGGCTCCTGACAGATCTGCGCTTCTATGATGAGTTCCTTCCCGGCGTGGAGTGGGTCTTCAAGTTTGAGCAAGACAGCATTCTGTGTGCGAACTCGCCCAACAGCCTCGATGAGTGGCTCGAGTGGAGCTGGGCAGGTTCATCACGGTATACGAAGGTCTTTTAAGGGGATTCAGGCTTGACTGACTGCAAATAGGAATGTAGAAAACCGCTTCTCAGGCACGGGCGGGTTGTCTTTACGACGAGTTTCCTCCATTCGGCAAGTTCTCAGCTTTCAGGAGCGGCACAACGACTCGGAGCCAGAGGATGAGTGGTTCTTCAAGCGCCTCTCTGTAATGCCTAGCGAGAAAGTCACGACCAAGTTTCAAGGTTCATTCGATGTTGAGAATGTCCTGACGGACAAACCGATGGGGTACCATGTTCCCGGAGGCAGCAACAATCTCGACCACGATGTGCGGAAGGAACCTGAGATGCGCGAGAGAATCTTCGAATACTGCCCGGAACTGAGTCTGATTATGGATATGAAGTTGGAGATGGAGCGGTGCCCCGACGACGACGGGCGGGGGGGAAGAGGGTCGAAAAATAACCTACCTATGCTGAGGGTTGAGATCGTGGGGAACCGGGATGAGGGCAATGGTACTGGTGTTCTACTGCCTCCTCAACCTCCACCTCAGCTTATTCCAGTCCCGAATCAGCGAGCAGATATTGAACACTGAGACACTCAAGAAACGGTCAAGTAATTCAGCAGCCACTTTGTCATGAATTCATATAGTTGATTGACCTGCGTCTGCTTTTTTCCTTCTGCTCCTCACTATGCAAAGTCCCATCACCCCGCGTTCACCCAAACGCGGCGAAGATTTAACTTGAACTCTATACAAGGGGAATTCTCGCTAGCCATTGAGAATGTAAAGTTGAATTCAAGGGCGTATACAGTATATACAGCACGTGGTTGTCAGCCTCGACGAGCGAGCCCGAATGCCTTTGCATTGACATGACTTGAGCACCAAAGCTGTTTTCAATAGTCCAGGCTATCCTCAACATGGGATTAAATGGGATTCGTCTTCCGTGCTTATGGACGGCCCGATGTTCCAGCTTCCCTCTGGTCTCCTTGCTCCCCCTGTCCATCTGAAGTCGTTGCATGCTGGGGAGAGCCTCACACAATACAAACATACCGCATGCATCCATCTCCCCACCACACCGAGACGCATATCGTCCTCCCGAGCCCAAGCAACAATGCCCCGTGGCTCATGGGAGGGAGGCTCAACTCGAAGCATCCGTTTTTGTAAAGCCCGCCCCGTCTCACCTCCCCACTGACCCTTCTCGTCGCGCGGCCCCGTCTTCTTTCGGCCCCCAACCGGCGGTTCCGGCGGCGCACGCCCCCGTTCTGCCTTGCCCGCTCGGGGTGACTCTTCTGGCTGGTGCCTGACATGGTGCATCTCCCGCCATTGGCCGCCCCGCGGGCGTCAGCTTTTGGAGCCGCAGCTGGGGCGGTGGGAGAGGGTTGCAGTGCCGACGGGGAGGGTGGGCGCGGCCATATGTTTGGACGACGCGATGACATTGCGCGTCCTTGGTCGGCACCGAGGGGCTGGCTTGGCCATGTGGTCGACTGGGAGGCAAGTCTACATTTCTCGTGAAATAGAGTCAAACGTGGAAATTGCAGCGAGGTGTGGCGGAGCGTGAATTGGTACGTCGTAGCGGGCGATGTGTGGACGCTTGCTTACACGGAGAGTCCAACGACTGGAGATGCGGCCACCACCCGGGTAAGCGAGCAAAATTGAAGCAAAAATATATTTTCACCTGTAGCATTTCATGAAACCACGTGTAATCCCGTTTGCGGATATGATGAAACAAAGCCACCTGGACTGTTGGGGACCGAACATACCTGGCATCGTGATATAGGGTAGCAAACCTCTCGATGAGGCACCTACCAGTCTCGCCACTTAATCAGTTTGCTTACACTTACACCGGAGCAGCCCAGCACCAACAGAAAATCACTCTCAACATCTCGCCATCCGCGTAGACAGTTGGGACGTGGAAAGGCCATTTCGAATCGAGCAGAAGCAATGCCTTGCGACATCCCTGCTTCAGCCCATCGTATTGGAGCATGAACCCCCCCTGCGCACGGATGGTGCTGGCGTCACTAACACGCCCTCCTCGGCTGCCCCAGCCAGCCCAGAGCCCAACTTGTTGGTTCATTTCAATGCCAATTCCTTGTCCCCTTGGCGCTCGCCTGCAGAAGAGGACTGGAGACGGCGAGGCAGCCGGAAAAGAGAAAGAGATGTAGGATGGACCGCGAGCATGATTTTGGTACCTGCAGAGTGTCTTCAAGATTGAGGAGCAGAGGAGCCTGCTGGGTGGCGAGACTCGCATGTCTCACAAGTTGGATGCGCAGGGGTCAGGAAGACCAGCTGTGCGACAGACCGAGGACATGGGTGGTGGGCAGGACGGCCAGGCCGATGGGAGTGAGCTGAGGGTGAGTGTGACAACCACCTTGTCAGCTTCTCAGATCTCCAGACGGGGATATTTCAGTGCCGTACTTGTAGGTATGTATACTGCAGGCCTCTGCCGCCCTCACCATGGCCACTTCATGAACCGCCGCGCTCGTCGACTGGGGGTCGTGCCGGTGTGGGCCGCCGTCTTCCCGTGCCCACAGACTCACTTGTACGACGTCGCCCCTGCAAAAACGCTCAATAGTGAATCGCGGCCAAGGAATATTCGCGTGGACTTCCTGAAGATGACTGCCGCGAGCTCCGACGGCCCTCCTCACCGTCTCTGTTTTCCTACGACGAACCAAGCTCTCCGCAATGGAGCTGTCTAGGTTCGACTTTCCTCCCGTGCATGCAGCGAGTCGAGTAGAAGCGCCTCGTAGGAATCTGAGCCCCGGATGCGCCACCGTGCAAGGCGAGTGAGAGCTCGCCCTGAGATGTTCCAATGAGCCCGATGGATCGCACTCTCTGCACGACGATTCTAGTGTGTGATGTTGACGCAGATGCAAACCGCAACGCGGACTAGTCGCATTTAATCTGTCTGCAGCTACTGGACAGTTGCGAAGCAGGATACTTTGGCCTGCTGCGAAAGCTCACCACGAGCAGGCTGGCGCGGATCGGCATGGCGCGATCGGACATTGATAGGGTGGCGTCAGCCGTCCCGAATCCTTGGGTGTCGGATGCCGTACTGCGTCTACCTCAATCTGAATGTGTGGTATTGGTATTCGGTGCACGCGACCAGATTACAGACGAGCAATCCAACCGAAAAGCAAGAGGACGCGTAGTCCTTGAGAAGGGAGAGGCATCAAAATGAATAATTTCTCGGGCACATTTCTGGCATCTCGCGCCGCTCCACAATGGCCGCGCCAAAGCCAATCTGGAAGGCGTCGTCGCCCTTGCTGCGTGCATGTGAGAAGCCCGCTTGTCTGTGCCCCATTGACCGGGCAGGCGACGCGCAGCATTCGTCGGCGGAGGCCCGTCGTGTTGTTTCGCTCCGCCGGGACCAAGCTTCGTCGAACACTACTCCTCTCACGCATGTCGGCTGCCTGCAACTGAGCTGGCAGAGCTACCCATGTTAGGAGGCGGCCGGCTCACTTGGCGATAGCTAGCTCTCTAAACGTGCCGCGCGAAGGAGATGAGGCCATTTATGCCAGTCTATGGCACGAGCGGTGTTGCGTCCTATTGTGGACAATGCGAAGAGGCATCCGCGAAAAAAACAAGCACGGCTATCGCGACACCAGAGCCAAGCATTGGCGAGGTCGTAATTGGGAGGTTTGCTCGGCGGCTGTCGCCCGTCGCCGCACCCGAGGCCCTGTCGATCCTGGGGGGGGAGGATTGGAACCTTGCCTGAAAAGGGTCGAAGGCTGTCAGGACAAGCCGAACAGGGCGCTTGGTCGCTTGGCGAGGGGGCTAGGAACACCTTGCACGCCATCCGTACCCTTGGCGGTAACCATTGCACTGTTCCTCCTGTAGATGGGCTTGCCGTGAGCGCCGGCTATGGCACGTTTTGAGTGCAAGCCCTTCCAAGTCAAGTTGAGTGGAAGCTGTGCATGATTCAATCATGCTGGTTGATACCTCGCTTCTATTCGTACGAGTATGTAGGCAGTGCCTCGAGCGCCCGTTTGACACTTGCGCTGGGACGGGGCTGCGACCACGGTTGTAATGGCTCTGTTCATGACACACCAGCCGATTGAGTGGTCATCTCGAACGCGGAAAAGTTCTGACGAGCAGTCGCTTGACTGCAGATTTTGACCTAGTCGTAAGATTGTTGAGGCTCAAATCCTGTCCACTGCTGTGATGGTCAGGCGATGCATTTATCAACTTCGGCCCAAGGCTCGGCAGGGAGATTGGCGACAAGGCGAGAGCCGCGGGAGAGATTTGATAGAAGGCGCCACGCTCTCAGGCCATGGGGGCGTCGTCCAGCAACTGGAGGTGGACATGGCCCACCGTACTGACTGTACGGAGTGCCGCCTCCGAGATGGGCAAATTACGCCACGATTCGAATGGTGCGTGGTGGCAAGCCATCGTCGTCTGCGTCAACAAGGCGACAGCGGCGTCGCGCACGCCCGGCCTATCTCACCGGCCAGCCGCTAAATGAATTGACGCGTTTCAAGATTGCTCCAGCGTGACTGTAACGATGCATTGTTGGCGGCCGTTTGGCCGGCGCAGAACCTCAAATGTGTAATAATCGTAAGTTGCATGACGGGCGATGGGATGAGCATCTGTCAAGGTTATCGGGATCGGGTGCTAGTACGAGTAGTGCCGGTTGCCTGCCACCCTGCGCCGTTCCTGCACCTCCATCTATCGCACAGGCACGAGTACCGAACGCCCCGCGCCGGCTCCTTTCATTACTCGTAGAGTCCAAAGGACAAATAAGAATACGAGTAGGAAGGTGCTCGTACGAATTCCACCGAGGCTGGCTGCCTGCAGGCGTTTAGCCGTACAAGTACGGTTCCTTCGAGGAGGAAGAGCAGCGCCTTCGAAGCACGAACCCACGCCCACCCTGACAATTGCCCAAGACGGATTGGTCACCTCGCGCAGCCTGGTGACGTCCTAACTCGAGCCACATACGAGCCACTTTGCTCTGCTCGTACAAAACAGTCTTGGCCCTGTCCAACACACGTGCTCCCTCCGCTTGCGACTGCCCACATCAGGCGGGCCTGGGCCCTTTTGCTTTGTCCGTCCGGCTGCCACCGAAGCTAACGCGGAGCGAGAGGCACTGGGAGCGGCTGCTAGTCGACGTGGTTGTTCGCTAGTGAAAGCTCTAATGGCTTAGCCAGGGCTTCGGGGGGCGCACGGCACTGACAGGTACTCATAAGAAGACGTGGGCATCTGCCATTTGGTCTACGACGACACAGACGAGAGCGCTCTTTGAGGCGATGACTTTGGCCAGCAGGTGCATTGCTCTGCATCTATCGAGAGCGGCCAACTTCATCTTCATGCCGCGTCGAGGTCAGTCGAAGCCCGCCTTTTGGCCTTCACTCATGGCTCTGTGATGGCCTGAAGGTTCGGGCGCCTCCGCCAAGGGGCCGCCGCCAAAGTTGAGGCGAGGGTCTTGGTGGGCTGCCAGGTGAGTGTCGCGCTAGACAAGGGTTATCCTAGATCGGAGGACGGCAAGGGAGGGCAGTGGAGAGCGCTCATCTTTTGTTCGCCCACATCCACGCTCTCTGGCGTCTGGGCATCTTTGCGGCCAGCGGGAGCGTCCTGCGGGAAGTATCTCAGCGGCCACTGCTGACGGTGGCAGAGAGGGGAGCTGCATTGTGGCCACGGCGCAAGCCTCCAAACAGCGTTCGTATGGTCATACACGAGGCCGTCCCGGAGTCGAAGGTACCAAAAGGAGGACTGGTGAAGGGGACAAGGCGAGAGAGAGCGATGACAGCCACGCAAACAGTCAACTCCGTGAATTACTCCGTACGAGACTCATATGTACAGCGCAGCATTGGTACAAGTACGGGTACAACGTACCATGGAGCCGCCGGCTCCACACTCTCTTTGTTCCTGGCCGGCGAGATTGCAATCTCGAGCACTGCCGGGACATTCCAAGCGTCGAGGCCGTGAGCTGTCTTCCAGCACCTGTGCGGGGAGAGCTGGCGGACACCAGACCCTCTTGTAAGTTTCGCCGCTGCCATTGCGTGATTTGGGGACGATGGTGCCGTTGTCGTTTTGCACGCTGGTCTCGAGGGACCGGTGGAGGACGGGACACGACGATGGATGGCAGCTGCATCACGGGGGCGCTGCTGCTGGGGGTGGCAGACCGAAATCGAGCGCCACCCCTGTCCCGAGGGTCGACTGCCGCGGTATTGCAGCTCAGCCAGCTATCGTGGCGCCTTAGAGTATCAGCGACGCGCTGCTAGCGCGGCACAAGCTCAGTACATGACGTTGTGGAGGTTGCTGGCTCGAAACGCAAACTCGAGGCGCCCACGACCCAGGGCCCCCCGTCGGCTGATCCACCCGCAGACCAATCCCCGTCCCCTGGTGTCGTCCCTGTCCCTCGCCCCATCTGTCATCCGCCTGTGTACTGCCGAATGGCAGTGCGCATCGCATGCACTCGACGCTTCGCGGTCACGGCTGTCCTCGCTCTGCTGCGTCGGCGAGTATTCTGCTGGCAGCTGGCGGCTCTGCTCCTGCGTGGTGTCCTTGACGGTATGAATCGTAGGCGAACGAAGGATTCGTACCCAAGATAAGAGGAACCTGGAAGGTTTGCTGCTGGCGCGACCGTGCGTGCGGTCTTCTGCATCTGGCGCTGTTGCTGCCCCGCCGCTGGTACAAAGGCCACCCCATCATGGCTGACCCAAGCTCACCGCAGGCCTCTGGTTATGCTTCGAACTCGCAGTCTCTTCTCGCCACCGTGTTACCGCTGCTGCGGCTTCTGCTTGCCCCTATCCTCGACTCGTAGAATAGCTGCATCGTCGTCGCTCCCTGGCAAACTTGCCCTCGGATGCGTGCCGCTGCCTTGGAGGCTTTCGTCTGCTGCTGTGACGGCGTTTCAGCCAACGCCAGACGCAGCCTGCGGAATTGGGCTCTGTACTGGCACACGCCCCCCCTCGTGCTCCTCCAACACCACTAAAAGGCGGCCTGGAGGCAGCTCGGCCGGCCTGTCGCACCAACGCGAACCAGCACAACCTTAACCCGCCTCACCCTCCAGCACACGCCAGGCCCCGATACCAGGCCCTGGGCAGCACCAAGCAGGGGTCGCAAGTACCTGGCCCGGCAGCAGGCCAGCAGCACCAGAGCCGTCCCGCCTCGCCTGCACCCACCACCCACTGCCGCCCGGGTCACCTCACCTCTCGCACGCCCATTCCCTCGCCTTTTGCGCCCGCACTTCTCTGCCTCATCTTCTCTCACCACCACCCTCTCCGACCATCGCCCTCCCGCCGCCTGCGAACCTCGCGCCGCCAGGACGCACTCGCTCCCTCGGTGCACTCCATCTCCCCACGCTCAATCCTGGCCTGCGTGCTTTTTCTTGTCCTCCGTGGTCCCTCGATCGGCTCGAGCTCTTCGACTGCCGCCCAGGCCTCGCCTGAGGCCCGCCTCCACGACATTCCGCTACCCAACGGGGACCGCGACGCAAACCATAACTCCCGCCCTCGACGTTGGCCCCCGTGCTCGCCTGCAGCCCTCGCGACGACTCTTGCTGTAATTTGCCTTTTGTTTCATGCTGTCAATATTCTCGTTCGCGCCACCTTTGCCGGCGACTCGATCCTCGACGGCCCGCCATATCCCCTTCAACGATATCTTGCTTCCCCGTGAATTTATCGGGCGCCACTGAACCTTACGCGCCTGTCACAAAGGCTACGAACGGTCCGCACCAGAACTGCAGCAGACTGACTGAAGCTTCCCACCTTCACCACCCGCGACCGCCGTCTTTGTCCTGCGTCGTGCACGCACGGTACGATCCTTTTCTCTCCAGAGCGAGACGCACACCGGCTGCTTCGACACATCGGCCTACAGGACATACAGCTGGTTGGGGAAGCGTCCATAACGGACTCGTGCGGCTATGGCCGCCAATATGCAGCACATGGCTGGGGTCGGCCAGATGATGCCCCAGCAGATGCGGAAGCCCAATAATACGCATCAGCTGCAACAATACGTCTACCAGTACCTCCTACAGAACTCACAACCACCGAATGGCTTAACATGGCAAGGGAATCTTAGCCTCAATGACCGCATGGGCAAGATCATGGAGCTGTGCGTCGTTCTCCGTCCTGACCTTCGTCTCGGCCCTCTTTCGCTGACCAGTGATTCTAGCATTTCCAACGTCATCTTAGCTGTCAACAGCCTCGACCATTTGCGAGCCGCCGACTTTGGCTGCAATTTTGAGCGCGAGGTATACTCCAAGTCTATTAGCAAGGTATGAACTATTTGCCCTGCCAAACCTCTTGTCCCTCTTTGTTTTTGTGACATCTGATCCTAACCACCACCATAGGAAGCCTACGACCAGGCCATGGCTGCCAAGATTATGGAGTTTGTCAAGAAGCGACAGGCCAACGAGCCCAACCTTCAAAACACCCTCAACGCACAGGCTCAGGCAGCCCAGGCTCAAGCTCAGGCTATGATGAGTATGCAGGCCCAGATGGGACGAGGCATGGGTCAGGGTCCGCAGCAAGGTTTCCAGCACCTCCAGCATCAGATGCAAGCATCTCAAATTCCCCAGCAACAACAACCGCAGCCGCAACAGCAGGTGGGAATGGGCATGGGAATGCAGGCTGGCCGCGGGGCCATGGGCCAGAACCAGCAAGCCATGGGAATGCCGGGCGGCCCAAATCGACAACCCCAGCAGATTGCCAACGAGATGTCAAGACTAGCCCAGGCCGACAAGGCAAAGGTCATGGATCTGGCAGCGAAGATGATGGCGCAGGCCTCGGAAGGGCAGAAGTCCACTACGCGGATGCATCTGTCGCAGAGGCTGGCACCACAACAACTTGCCGAATTCCAGGCGCAGGGCAAGGACCCTTTGATGTGGTTCTTCCAGACACAGGCCTTTCATATGTTGAAAAACAACATGAACGGGCGCCTGCAGCAACAAGGAGCGCCTCAGAACCAAAACGCCGGCCAAGCAGCCATGATGCAGCAGCAACACAGCCAACAGTCCCTTCCGCAACAACGGCAGAACATGATGGGCGCCGGCCAGCCTCCTGACTTTTCACAGTTCACGCCGAATATGGAGAGCATCAAGGACCAGCAAATGACGGGACTCATGGCGCAGCAGGCCGGTCAGATGGTGGTGCCCGCCAGCAATGCTGGCGCTCGGAATCCCACGCCACAGCCTGGAAACCAGAACCTGCAGGGCCCGAACCAGACCCCCCGCCAGCCTCAGCAGCAGCAGCAGCAACAGCAAATGCAGCCGCAGCAAGGCACCAACCTCCAGCAGATGAAGCTGAACCAGGCCCAGCAGTCGCAAGCCCAGCTGCAGATGAAGCAAATGCAGCAAGGTCAAAATGGAATGGGCGGCGGCATTCCCCCGTCGCAGAGCCCGGCTATGAACACGCTGAATACTCCGGTGTCGCGTCCGCCGAGCGGTATGAATGCCATGGGCGTCCAAGGCGGCATGCAATTCGGAGACCAACGCTTCAACCAGGGCATACAGCGCCCGAACAACGCGGCTTACAACAATATGCTCGCCAACATGACCCCTGAGCAAAGGCAAGCATTGAGTAGTATGCCCCCCGACAAGGTCAATGAAGTCATGAGGCGATGGCAGAGCCAGCGACAGGACCAGATGGCCATGAATGCGGCTGGCCAGATGAACCAGCAGCCCCGCGCGCCAGGCCAATTTGGCGCCCAGATGAACATGAACATGGGCGGCGCTCAAGTCCCCCAAGGGATGCAGCAGCCACAGCCGCAGCCCGGAAACGGCACTCCGCAACAGCAGATGCAAATGCCCCGAATGCCGATCCAAAGCTCGCAGGCTCAAATGATGATGGACCAGATGGACCTTCCCCCCCAAGTGAGTGCTCAGATCGGCCAGCTGCCAACTGAAGTGAAGAAGTGGAGGGATTTGAAGATGTGGCTGGGCCAGAACAGCAGCCTACCACCGAACGTCCGTGGACAGCTGGGAGCGCTTCAGCAGAAGCAGTTCCAGATCTTGATGCAGAGACGCGCGACGATGCAGCAAGCCGGCCAGAACCCAGCCATGAACTCAGTAGCCGGAATGCCTGGCCAGATGCCCACTGCACAGCAACAGCAACAGCAACAGCAACAGCAGCAGCAGCAGCAGCAACAACAACAGCAGCAACAGCTCGGCATGCAGAGGCCTGCCGGCAACATCCCTCCCCACCTGCTCCAGGTTTCACCGCAAGAGATGATGAGTCTTCGCGCCCAGAGGCCAAACCTAGCCAGCTTGCCTGACGAGCAGTTGCGAACTATGATGCTACACATGAAGCGGCAAAATTGGATGCAACAGCAGCAGCAGCAGCAGCTGCGGGCTCAGCAGGCTCAGGCTCAGGCCCAGGCCCAAGCCCAGGCGCAGCAGGCCCAAGCTCAGGCTCAAGCTCAGGCACAAGCACAAGCTCAGGCACAGCTGCAGGCACAAGCACAGGCCCAAGTCCAGGCTCAACAGAGTGGTCAGGTATCTGGAGCCCCTCAAGGCCCGATCCCCGTGCAACCGACGCCGCAGCAGCAACAGAATCGCACGCCGCAGCCGCAGCCACCGACTGCGCCCACCGCCGCGGGCCAAACGGCAGCGATGCAGGCCGGTGGCCAAAAACAGCAAGGCCAAAGCACTGATGCGGCGCGCAACAGTCGACCACAAGCCACCAAAAATCTCAAGCGACCCAGTGCCGACGATGCCGCAGACTCTACCGGTGCCGCAGTCGGAAGTGCCGGAGCATCGCGACCGGGCTCGCAGCCAAATCAGCCAGCGGGTCCGAAGCCCGTTCCCACTCTGACGCCCCAGCAGGTTGCTGCGTTGAATCCCGAGCAGCGAGCCAGATATGAGCAGATACTGAAACTGCAAATGGCCGGACAAAGCCAGCAAGCGGCGGCCCTGATGCAGCAGCAGCAGGCCGGCAACGAGGCATTGAATCGTCTGAAACAATTCAGCCAGGAGGAACAGCGAAACTTCAGCCAGGAGGTGATGGCCGAAATCCCCATGAGCCAGCAGGAGCACAACGACACTGCCACAAAGCTTCAGCGGATCGCTGGAGACATGTCCAAGGTCAGCCGTGGCCTCACGAAGTGGTATTCGATCACGCGGGACGATGCGCGAGCTAAGATGTTCTTCCGAACGGTAAGTGGCGCTTTCGGATCAAGGCGTTGGGGAAAGTTGCTAACTTTGTCACAGCGATTGCGCATCATGGGCCAGTTCTCTGATAACGAACAGATGCAAGTGCTCAAGGACAAGTTCAGCATTCGAGCCTCCGAGATTGATCAAGCCCGTGCCATGCTCGAAAGCATGGCTAAAGACCTCGCTGCTAGCATGATGAAGAGCGGAATGCTGAAACCCGCGGGCCAGGCGCAGCACGCTCAAGCAGCATCGCAAACCCAGACAGGTCAACAGCCACAGCAGGCACAACAGCAACAGAACCAGCAGGGTCTTCCGCTGAACGCGGCCAACCTGGAGAAGAACACGCAGGCCTTGAACAAGATGAACCAGCAGAAGTCGACGGTCAAGGCCAACCAGGCACCCCCAGCACCGACAGCAGCGCAGCCACCGTTCCCCTTCGGCGCAGCGTCCCCTCACGGTAACCCCAGCTACATCGGCAAGCCCAAGGACATCAACCTACATTTGCCGCCGTCGCGCAAGAAGGCGAAGCTGGCAGGACAGCAGCCAGGACAGACACCTCAGGGCGCCACTCCTTCTCCCAAGACGAGCAAGGCCGTCTCTCCCGAAGTGCGTCGGGCCGAGCCGCCGAAGCCGATCTTCCTCTGCAAAGACCCTGAGTGCGCCACGTCGCCTGTCGGATTCCCAACCGAGCAAGCTCTACAAAGCCACGTCGAAGAGGAGCACATCAAGCCAAAGGAGGATCCCGTCAAGTTTGTCAAGGAGAACCTGGCTCTTGCGCTTGGCCTGGAACCCGACGGCAGCCTCAAGAAGACGCCGAAGCCGACTTCTGAAACCGCGCCGGCCATGAGCACGACAACGTCGAAACAGGGCCAGACACCTGGCAACGTTGCCGGCACGCCAATGTCGCAGGGTGCCGTGATGAAGAGGACGGGAAGCGCGGCCAGCAAGGTGCTGGACGTCAAGTCTGCTGGAAAGGCTGGTGCCGCTGCCTCGAAGCAGAGCGACAGCAAGCCAGCGGAAGTCGTCCCGGCTCGCGTCGACCCTTGGGCGAACTGCACCATCGACGCCCAGGCATTCATCGCCAACCTTGGTTGGGAAAAGGGAATCGGGCTGCCCAACATCGTCAGCGAAGCCAATATGTACCGGTCGTTGACTCCCAAAGACACACCCGAGTCGAGCAAGGACAGCGGGGCCAGTGAGCCGAACAGCGACATTTCGGATGGTGCTGCTCTCGACATTGAGATGTATTGGCGCAACTACGAAAACTTCGACTCGGACTTGCTGCTAGGCCTGAATGACACGAGCTTGGGAGCGGACTTGACCAGCACGGACGCGACCGGAAACACGCTCGATCCCATGGTTCTCATGGATCCCTCTTTTGGGAAGATATCGGACTGGGACGACACGAAAATGGACTTTTCGAAGCCATTTGAACTTGATACCCGCTACTACAGCATGACGTTCTAGCCACGTCGAAGTGGACTGGCTTTTTTTTTCATCTTTTTTTGCACCATTTTCGCATTGGGTCCCGTTGGACTCGAATTGTACTTGTGCGGGAGCAGACGTGGGGAAGAATAATTGTTTGGCATGAAAGCGTTCTCTATATGCGTCGTTGATGTATTTGTTTGTTTGCTCGTCACTTCTTTACCTTCCAGGATATATACCCAGGTTCACGATACGACGCATGTGGGAGCCGGCAAATTGTTGCGGAGGCGGGACGGGGAAAAGCTCGGATAAGAAGACGGGTCTGGAGCAAAAGGGGGGTCTTGATGCTTGGTCGAGGTGTCGGGGAAAAGGACTGGCTACGTATCTTGTGGAAAAAGCTCGGTTTGGGGAGGGCATTGATTGGCGGCGCGTTGATAATGAATGTATCCTGCGAAGGGATAACTTGCCCTTTGAGGCTTACGACTTGAGAATTCATTGCTTTCTGCGCTTGTTTGGCTCCTGATGCTGGTAACTGGTACGAAGGTGAATGAAAGATTGAAGGGCTCAACGGGTAATTCCTCGTGCGCTTATGTGGCGAATTGGCTCGGAAGCAAGCACATACGACCATACCCACGGGGAAGCTCCGGATCCCGTTTGCTCTCCTTAAGATAAGCCCGTGAGGGACAGATTAGTAGTTGGGTCGGTGACGACCAGCGAATACCGGTTGTTGTATGTTCTCTTCTTTTTTTTTCTTTTTTTCTTTTTGCGTTTTCGATATACTCTTTTTTTATCGTTAATGGTGCCCGTCTCCTGTGGTGTCTGTTGGCAGCCAACAGAGTTTGGACGTGTTGGTGGTGTGGTTCCTGCATTTAGCGCCCGCGGCGGCAGCGCTAGGCCCGGACGGGAGCGCTGCAACACGACGGCGGCGCTAGGCCGCGAAGGGCAACCTGCAAGGTAAATAGAGTGACATGGGTGCGCCCGCGCGTGTGTGGGGATGCCAGCCAACTCACTTAGGGGACCTTCGCGTCTTGGTCCTGCATCTGCCAAACTCGCAACGCGAAGAAGCTCGTCTTTTTTCATTGTCGAGAAGCTCCTTGGGAACTGACGTGTGCGCTGCCGAGACTTGTCTGGCCTGATTCGTGCTCAAGGTACACAGTTGAAAACGCACGCTTGTCCTGTTGACGACGGCGTCCCTCCTCCGCCGCGCGACGTGACCGCCCCCCGAACACCGCGCCGCCACGACCGGCCCGTGTTCCTCGCACCGCGCCGCGGAACACATCGCCAATAACGAATCCTGCTTCTGTACCAAGAAAGGAATACACTCGTGGACGGAGAAGGATCAATGGACGCCCGCGCCTCCGTCTCACCCGCGAAGCGACGCGCCGCACTCGCCCCGCTGGACGCGAACGCGATGCCCGCCGTGGCCTCGCCCAAGCTGGCCGTCAAGGACGCCGTGTCCAAGAGCAGCAGCGCCGCCAGCCCCGTCAAGGACGCCGCCGCGGGGACCAAGCGGCGCGCCGAGGCCGAGGCGGACGCCGACGCGAGCCCGTCGCCCAAGAAGGCGTGTCTGGAGCGTGACGAGGTGCGTTCGGTCGAGCATCCCGCTGCGTGGGAAACGGGCGCCGCGCTAACAGGTGCCGCGGTCCAGGACGCTCAGCGGCAGCGGCCGTCGCGCTCGCAGAGCCCGGCCTCGGTGTCCGTCTTCGACACGTCGGCCGGCGACGGCGACGCCTCGTGGGCCACGGCCGTGACGGAACCAGACGTCGTCGCCTTTGTGCGGCCCGCGAGGGGGAGCATGACGCGGGAGCAGGCGAGAGAGGTGAGTCGCGTTTACACCTTACCCGTCACCTATCCCCACCTATGCCGTGTCCACGCTGACCGTCCCGCCAGAAAGCAGAGATCTTGCGCCTGCGCCTCGGCCTCGCGAGCTACAAGGTCCGGACGGGCCAGACGGCCGTGCCCCTCGCCGACCTGCAGCCGCGGCCGCTGCCGGGCACGCGCCGCACCGTGCGCGTGCAGAGCCCGCCGGCCGAGAGCCCCCAGCCGCAGGACGAGCCGAGCCACCGGACGCCGCCGCGTGCGGGTCCCGGGCCGGGCCTGCCCAGCAGCGCGTTGCGGGGCGGTGCGGCGAGCGGGCTCCTGAGCCTGGCGAGGGGGCAGCAGGCGAGCTGAGCTTGGCCGGCGCTGCCGGGTGGAGAACGGAGGATCACTGGACGGATACCATGTTCGAGTTCGGGGACGTACAATGGCGCGGCGCGAAGTGTGAACGCGTTGCGAGCCGCGGGCGCTTGGGACACATGATGATGATGGGCTACAACGGCGTTGTTGGACTAAAACTTGTCTCGTTTTCGAAAAGAATTACGCTTTTCCTGCACGGTAGTCTGCCTCATGCGAGGACGGATGGAATCTTTGACTATTGGTTTACTTTTATTCAAGTCGAGCTTGAAGACGAACTGGCCTGACGCGTCCTCGCCGATGCGGGCACGCCTTGTGTGCCCCTGGCATCTTCCCAACTCCAACATGAGTACCCTGGCCCGGCCAACCTAGTCGACCAAGATCTTGGGCTCCAGCCGGCCGTAGCTCTCGAAGAACTGGTCAAACAGCTTGACGGCGTGCTCGACGTCGGCGACGCCGCCCGTCTCGCGGATGCTGTGCATGCTGAGCTGCGGGTTGCCCAGGTCGAGGGTGCGCATGCCCAGCTTGGCGGCCAGGCCGGGCCCGATGGTGCTGCCGCAGGGCGAGTCGTTGCGCACGACGAAGAGCTGCAGCGGCACGCCGGCCAGCCGCGCGCACTCCTGCACCAGCACGATGCCCGGCGAGTTGGTGGCGTAGCGCTGGTTGGCGTTGACCTTGATGACGGTGCCCTTGTTCATGGTCGGCTGGTGCGACGACTCGTACTTGCCCGCGTAGTTGGGGTGCACGGCGTGCGCCATGTCGGCCGAGACGAGGAACGAGCGCGACAGCGTCTGCTCGTAGGCCGTCGCCTCCTCGCCCTCGTGGTGCACCGCCTCGTAGCTGCCCTCGCTCGCGGCGTCGCGGTTCCCGGGCAGCACCGACAGCCGCCGCAGCACCGACGGCAGCAGGTTCGAGAGGGCGCCCTGCGCCGACGTCGAGCCGATCTCCTCGTGGTCGAAGCAGACGGTCAGGCGGATCGTCGAGTCGTCGTCGAGCGACGCGCTGTCCTTGACCGACGAGATGAGGCCCATGACGGAGCAGTACGTCATGCCGAGGTTGTCGAGGCGCGGCGAGAAGATGAGCTCGTCGTTGATGCCGCCGATGACCGACTTTTGCGTGTCGTAGAGGGTGAGCTCAAAGTCGGCAATGGCGGGCACCTCGACGCCGAGCTCCTTGGCGATGACGTCGAGCACACCGGGGTGGTGACGCTCCGTCATCTGGTCGAGAGGGCTAAAGTCCTCGTCGTCGTCATCGGGCTTCTTGTTGACGTCGTCGGCCTTGGCGCTCTTGTTGAGCTCGGCGGCGGCGAGGCCGGCGATGGGGAACAGCTCCGTCTCCTTGTTGGGGTCGAAGTTGCTCTGGCGGTGCAGGTGGATGGCCAGCGTGGGGATGCGCAGCAGCGGCTTCTCCACCTTGATGAGGCGCTGGGCGAAGGTGTCGCCCTCGCGGACGAGGACGCGGCCGGCGATGCTCAGGTCGCGGTCGAACCACGAGTGCCAGATGCCGCCGCCGTACGTCTCGACGCCGACCTGGAGGTAGCCGACGTTGGACTTCTTGGAGACGGGCTTGAGGCGCAGGCAGGGCGAGTCGGTGTGGGCGCCGACGATGGCCACCGGGTTGCCGGGGCGCCACTTGCGGCCGATGGCGAAGGCGACGATGGACGACCCGTTGCGCGTGAGGTAGTACTTGCCGCCCGGCTGCAGCTTCGTGGCCCACGACTCGCGCTCGCGGATGAGCTCGAAGCCGGCCTTCTTGAAGCGCTCGGCGGCGGACAGGGTGGCGTGGTAGGCTTCGCGACGAGCAAGTCAGCAATCGCGTGCCCGGAGCAGAAGAAGGGGGCAGGGCACCGCACGAGTAGGAGAGGCATTGACGAAGTCGACAAAGTCGAGGGCGGCCTTGGGGGGCGCCATGCTGGGCGACGAGGAGGACAGACTTCGCGAGGCGGGGCGCAGCGTGCACGAGGACATCAGCGGCGCGCGAGCGAGCATCAAGGCGAGGACAGGCGGAGGGGGAAACGAAGGACGAAGCTCGCGGCGGGAGTGAAGTCGAACGAGGCGGATGTCGTTGCCGGGGTGGAGCTGGGCCGTGAGGGTGATTGGGTGCGAAGCCGTCAAAAGTTCGTCCTCCTGGGTCCGAGCCTGGGTGGGGCCGCCGCGACGAGAGCGGCAGGTGCCCGTTGCCCGTTGCCCCTCCCTCGCGGCACACCCCGCACCCTGTGCCGACGGCACCCACCGCGGGGCTCCGTGTAAGTTGAGATCATGGAAGCCTTTTGTTCAATCCATACGCCAGCCATCGACTGACTGGGCTGACTGACTGGGCTTCACCACACGCGGGACATGCGACTCTTGCAAGCGGCAATCGACTACCATTTATGCTCTAAACATCTAATGCCATGGTACCCTCCCCTCAACGCCGTAAGAACAGCTCCTCAACGGGAGCATGGGTATTGTCCGCAACAATCTGCCTTGCCAGCCAAAGGCCCCCCCAAAATCATTACTCGCTGTAGACAAAGAAGAAGAAGAAAAAACACAAAATAAGAAGCCAGGTTTCGCTTTTTACCCCTACCCTCTCTCCATCTCACTTTTCCGCGGGCGTTGCCGTGCCGCTCTCCTCGCTGTCGCAGGACGACTTGCGCGGTACCTCGCGGTCAAACACCAGGCCGGGGTGCCCAATGCAGAGCGACACCGAAGCCAGCACGATCAAGACGCCCTCGAGGATGATGAACGGAATCTCCTGCTTGATCAGGTCCCCGTCGTATCCGTCCTGTAGCTCGGCCACGCGATACGCGCACCGCGCCAGGATGAGAAGAATCGACGTCGAGAGGCCGAGAACAAAAGCTGTGGCCCGCCACCCGAAGCTCGTGGACCGGCCAGACCGCCAGTAGCGGATCATGTAGTCGGCGAAGCAGGCCGCAAACGCCGTCAGGACGATGACCTGCAGAGCCAGGCCCGCCATGGAGATGTTGACGCCGGTCTGATTGTCGCCGTCCGAGTCGGTCGACATGGCGCCGCCGACCGCCTGCAGCACCAGGCAGACGATGTCGAAGGGGATGAAGACCCAGTAGACGAGCTGCGGCCTGAAGCGCGACAGGTCGGGTGCGAAGTGGACGATGGCCTTGGACAGCGTCACGTAGATGGACGCCGTGAAGAAGACGGGGGCGATGGTCAGGCAAACTGCGTAGAATCGTGTCAGTCGACAACTTCGTGCCAATCAATCGAAGTCATAGCGTACCGATCTGGATCATGAAGCCATTGAAGGAAAAGGGGTTGTTCCAGAGTATGATGCGGCCGAGGTAGCCGATGATCTCGCACATGCACCCCAGCATCATGCCGGCCATGAAGCCCCAGCTCCTCCATCGGATGCCAAGATACGCGTGAACAAGTCCGACAATGCTAAAGAGGACCAGGAATGTAATGTTCGATCCCAGCGAAGGCCGATAGCTGTAGATGCTCCATTCCACGGGGCAGGTGTCGAGGTTGCAGGGGGTGTCAGAACCAAAGGTCTCGAGACCGGCGGGAGGTTGCCCGGACATGCTGGAGTTCATCGTGGGCGTGTTTTTATGCTGGCTGTAGGGGGAGGCTGTTCGCTGCAGATGGCCCAAAGTCGGAAGGCTAGCTTCTAGAAGCTGCAGACGCTAGGAACGAATTCCGAAGACAAATAGGGTAAATTCGATCGGAAGATCGGAGGTGGAGAAGCTAGTGTGTACCGAGCTGCAATCGAGTATCGCTGATGCGGGTTCCAGAGTCGTCTCGAAAGGCGGGCTATCTTGTCCTCAAATACCCAAGCCAAGAACATCTGACTCTGTTGGACGCAACGCATCTCACAACAGCCTGTTCTCACTCCCCGCGCTCATTCTCGGCTCCATCGGGCTCGACGGCTGTGAAATTGGGCGTCATAATCGCAGGCTATGCTCGCACTCGCTCGCACTCGCGAAGATACCGTCTCACCACGGAAATGCCAAGACTGACGGGATTGAGTGCGCCAGCCATCTTCTCTCCAAGGACCAATGGAGTCGAATACTTCACAGGGCAGTGCTATGCACCTGGGTGGTTTGGGACGTTCTGGTTGGCTGTTGAGTTTGTGCGTGTTGGTTCTGACGTTTACTCATACGAAGGCCACGCCAGCGCGAAGCCGCGAGCGAGCCCGAAAGGGCGAGGACCGAGCACGGCTCAGCATGCGTCCCAGACACGTGGCCGCGCCGGCATATCGAGGCTGTTATGAGGCCGACTACTGGCGGTCTGTTAACGAGAGCCCCATGTTGACGTCTGCGCTGCACCCGCGAATTTGGGGACGATGGGTAGCCTCAACGGAGCCCAGAGTTAGAGAGGCATGCGGAACGGAACGCCGAATGAGCCTCGATATGTAAGCCGAGGCTGTGATAAGCTGAGCCGCAGTGGCATTCGTGTCTGGCCAGCAGTCTCAGTAAAGGGCAACACGTGGAGGGCGGCAGCAGACACGTAATCGCTCCGTGTCGATTTGACAGCAGCTTATTAACAACGCCTTGTGGCTTGAACCTCAATGAGTCCGCCATTGTAGACTTTGAAATGCATCTGTGCCGATTTTCAGTATGGGCGAATACAGTAGGGCAACGGATAGCGCGCCATTACCTCGAAAATGGATTGCAGCTCTGGTGTGAAGTGTGTTGGCTCATTTGCATGCCCTCGCCGAGGTCGATGAAATACTAGCTCAGCAGTATCTTCGAACACGGTCGCTACGTATGTTGTGCAGGCCAACAGACTAACGTGGTGTAAATGGCTTGGGCGGCCGGTATCGCGGGAGCATCTGCGGCATTCGCGGCGAGCACGAAGCCCGAATTAAGCAGCTCACGAGACAAGAGTACGGGCGTGTGGTCTAGGGGTATGGCGTCTGCTTCGCATCATTAAAAACGTGCGCTTGCTGAAGGTCCGGGGTTCAATTCCCCGCTCGTCCACGTTTTTTTGCCGTTTCCGACCGTGGCATCTCATTTTTTTTTCTTTTTTTGGAATGGCGATGCAAGCAGGAGATCGACGGGAACGCGGATGAGCTACGAGAATGCGGACGGTGTGGACGTCAGGTGGGATGGCGGGCACTCGAACAATCGCCGACAAGTCCAGCCTTTGTGCCCGACGCAACCACAGACGGAGACGGTCAACATCGGTCGGCGTGGCCATCTATTGCTTGAAGGTTGCGGCAAACCAAGGCTAGTCTTGACATTTTACAGTCATAGTCCAGAGCAGGCTAGTGCGACAATGACAACTCGAAGTGTCGAGATCAGATCAGCGTCGATTCTTGGTGGGTAGGATGGAGTATACGCACATGCCTCAGCGTCTCTCCAAGCGCAGGGACGGAGCAACGCGACCTCTTTGTCTACTGATGAAACGCTGACGGAGGTCGCAAGCAACCTCAGGACATTCGCTGCCGTTTTTGGCAATAAATGTCTCGTCATATAATGAACGGCGAACTGGGTGTCGCTGTATCGTCATGTTTTCGAGGACCGCGAGATACATCTGTTCTTGTGTGGCTTTGCAAAACACATCTGTAGCAGGAAGTTACATATTGCAACTATCCCTATCAATCAATGACAGAGCTGGCTGCTGTTCCATTCTTTCTCCTCTATTCCATCGTTCCAGAGACAGTGCCTTCCTGCCAGCCACGATGACGGCGCCGCAACTGAATGCTGCATAGCGATTTCTAATCGGAACTCCGCCACCGATCATTCGAACACGTAGTTCTCCCTTTGCCCGAGCATACTGTACCTTCAATGCTCTCAGCGTGTTCTACATGCCGACATTCCGAGAAGCCGAACCGCAATAATGCACCCCTCTCTCCCCCACGCCAATAAGCTTCTGCCAGAAACTCGGTTGTTACACAATAACGGCCACTGGCGTATTAGTCGTGGATTGATCATAAAAACAGGGCTGACGGGCCGCCACCATTGGTAACGGCTTGGCTCATAATATCCGGATTCAGTCTTTATCACCACCTATTGGCGGAAACTCGCCTGTCACATAATGAAGATATCAAATACTCAAGATAGCCGCGCAAGCTGGTGGGACCCCACGACCTGGCAACCCGGGGATCTTTGGCATTTAAGGACTGCGATGCTCGCAACATGTTTGCAAGAGGGGCAAGGATCTTGAGGTTGACAATTGAGCATCCTGTGCTTCCAAGCAAGCTACTACAGCTTGCCCCGGTTCAGTCCCTTTTCACATCTTCCCTCCGTCTCCTTACGCACTACACGCACTCTCACCATGCCTGGAGATCTCAATCAGGCGGTATATCTCAAGGGGCTCCCAGATGGCCTTGACTTCACAGTTACTGCCATCACCCCATCCATTCCCGACACAAGCGGGTGGTCAGCCGGGTACACGCATGTGGACCACGGTTCCATTACTGTCAACGAGAAGGTGTGTTTGTATTCGCTGTGGAAGTATGCTCCTCGAAGCTAAGTTACACCTTTTAGGGCACTTGGGACTATCTTCACCTTCCCTTCAAACTCCTTCCCGGTGATAGGGATGGCTTATTGGGACATTTTAAGCTGCGTCCCAACAGCGGTCTATACTGCACTGGCCCCGGCGGAAAGGTCGATGTTACTTTCACTATTGAAGGCACTACGACAGTCGCCGGTAAATCCTACACTGTTCCGAAGAAGACTGGATACATCTCGGTCTCTTCCAGCGATTGGTGCGGCCTCGCGCGCCCGGACGTTTCCAATGTGACGTACTCCGTGGCTGGAGTTACTCCCGTCAACCTTTCTGTGACGGTCCAGCCGAACATCGGTCTCGATCCCGACGATGCTTACATAGTCGGTGCTATCGGCAAGGAAAAGGACGACTTCGGTCTCAACGCGACCACGAACTCTGACACGCTTAAAACCGTTCTCAGCTACGCCATCCAAGGAATCCTTTGGGGAAACGAGAGGCTTGCTGGTTGGGCGATTTTCGAAATAGTCGCCTAGTCGTGACTGTCTACAAGTGTCAGATCTTGGGGGCTCCATACCATGCAACACAAAGATTGTGACGATTTGTATCTCATGGCAGAGGCAATTGGAAAGAAGAGAACATCAGAAGCACGGCATTGTGGATTGCGTGAAATTGATGTGATGAAGATGTCTGTTCAATTGAGCACCTATGAATGTGTTCTCCGGCGAACGCAGTCACTTCATCCAAGACTCGCAGAGGAGCTTCAAATTCAGAACTAGCGATAATAGGCTAGCGAAGGTTGCTTGCGGGTATCGTCTGTCTTCAGCTCTAAGCGCACTTGGGTGTGGTACTCTGCATCCTTTATGAACATTATTGGTATCAATGTTTAAGTAGTGGATAGCGGAAAGTTGAATTTGTTGCATCGCTAACGGCAAGGCTTTCGGTGATTCTTGATAGTTGATCCATAGCCGAGTAACTTCGTCTGCACACATTCTGTAAGTCAGGCGATACAGGTTCAAGGGAATAATAGTGACGGTCCGCGGCCACCTTGCCCAAGAAAAAATTGCTGACTGACACTGCAACCTCGCCGGCTAAGCGCTTCTTTCGGCGCCATGTGCATGACAGTTAGCAGCGGTACCTTTGCAGTCCAACCTGTCAACTGTGAAAGTGGTCCGCCTGCATGATCTCAATTCCTCCGGCGGGTCAGAAGAGCTTCAGACCCTGCGCGCGGAACGCAAATTCACATGCCATTGACTGTAATGAGCAAGAAGCGATACGTTCCCGTCGACCCGACCAGCAAGGCTGCCGCAACAAGTTCTGTGACACGGGCGCAAGCGCACGAGCATCGTCGATCGCCGGCCCGCGCAATGCGCAAAGCAAGGTTGTGACACGGCTCGGAGCTCGAAAGCAGAGCGAACCGCCCTCGGACCAAAACACGAAACGGGACGAAACGAAACGGAACGCGGGTGTGGAAACTTTGAACTGGGGTTCGAATTCTTGCCGTCGTCCTTCATGAGTGCGAGTGGACGATGCAAACGTCACTGGGTCCTAAAGGTATGGGACCGCGAACTCGCGCTCCGGGCTGTCCGTTGATAGCCACGACTGTGACGTCCATCGCGTCCTCGAGTCACAGCAGCCCTGCTTGGAACGTCAGCGTCAGCGGCAGCATGAAGCTCCAAGAGGGGAGTTCGCCGAGATAAGCCCTCGCAGATCGCCCACTCCACCTACGGAGTACTTGTAGCAGCCAGTCTTCGTCACCTCGTATCCTGACATTGCTTCTCCACGACAGCATCCGCAGTCCATCAATTGTCCACTTTGCACGAAATTGTTCAGTCATGCACAAAGACCACAGCTTACTCGTATGAATGGATGACAGAGCGCACCAGAATGCAACATAGTCCGAGCTTCGCCCTCTGATTTGCTGGGTCGTCTCGTCTTTGACCAATCACCCCGCACGGCCCATCGATGTAATTTCCGCCTTGCAGGGGTGTCAGGGCTCCCCCCGGCGGGTGGCGCATAGTTTGATGGACTATGCCGCACGTGGCAGTAGACGCCCACAACCGAAATGAACTTCTGCCAGGGTTGGGCCTGGTTGCGGCCGGTTGTTTGTTATGGGGGTTTCGAGAACTCCCCGCCTCTTCGAGCCCCAGGATTGTATCTTGGGAACTTGGGTGCAGTCCCTCACGACGTGTCAAGTCAACCTCAAATCGATATTGGGTCCGAAAAAGGGTTGTGTTCAAAAAAAGCCGACATCCAAGGACGACGCTTCTGAACCGCAGAAGTCGCCGCCCCCGAACGCCTACCCAAATACAATTAGAATATTAAGTACACCAAATGACCCTTTTGCATGCTTCTTAGCCGTCGCCGTTAAATGCAGATAATATTCGGGTCTAAGTAAAAACTCTGTACATGTTCATCCAAGATCCCGATATGAAATGCTCGTCGTAAAAAGTGTTGCCGTAGCCTCCAGGCTTCGACTTATTCAGTCGAAAGAATAAAATATTTAAGCGAAGACGTAAGCGGCGACACCGGCGGCAGCGGCGAAGAGGGCAGAGCCGGCGAAGGAAGCAGCGCCAGCGGTGACCGGGGGAGGGTTGACGGGCTTGGTGGAGTTGCCAGCAGGGGGAGCAGGGGTGACAACGGGAGGCACGACAGGAGTGACAGTGCCGCTGGGGCCCTTGGGGTTGCCGGTAGGGCAAGGGACCTGGATGGTCTGGTACTCAACGGAGGTGAGGACGGTGGTGTAGCTCTTGGTGATGGCCGTGACGGAGGTGCCAGGGCAGACAGGAGCGGGAGGAGCCTGGCCGGGGGTGGAGGGCTTGGCGGGGGTGTTGCCACCGTTGGGGGCGCTGGGGACAACAACGCTGGCGGGAGGGCAAGGCTTGCCGCCGCAGGGGCCGACGGGGACGATGGTGCTGTTGGACCAGGCCGGGGCGGAGGTAGGGCCGACAGGGCAGACGGTGGTCGACACAGGGATGGTCTCCGTGATGGTGAGGGTGCTGTGAGCCGGGCAGTTGGTGACGGTGGGCTCGCAAGAGGTGATGGTGTGGACCTTGGTGGTGTAGACGGTCGAGGTCGTCAGGGGAACGACGCTGGTGGTGACGCTGGTCGTCTTGGAGCGCAGAGGGCAGTCGGTGACAGACTCAGGGCAGGCAGTGATGGTGTGGACCTGGGTGGTGAAGTCGGTCTGCACGGCAGCGGCGGCGGAGCCGGCCATCAGGGCAATGGAGGTGAAACGCATCTTGAAGACGGTTGGTTCGTGAAGAACTGGAAGATTGAAAGAGTGACGAAGGTTGTTGAAAGAGTGGACGACCGAAGTCAAGCGAGTCAAAAAGACGTTCGTGTGGAGTTGGCTGGTTTGGCTGAAGAGAAAAAGAAGACGAGGAAGGGAACGGAGGGCGGCAGGATATTAATACCTACCACGAAGCGCAGACTAAGCAAGCAACCTGGTGTGCTCATCGCTCCGCTCTCCTGTCCTGGAGTTGTTCTGCCCCGGAAATTGCGCGGTGGCGGGCTCCTCCAAAGACGCTAATCCAGGGGCACGCCGGTGGAGGCCTTGGGATGGGTCGCGCGCCACTGCTCCAATGGTGTCGTGGTCTGTACACCACGGCCGTGTACCATGTGGAGTGGCCATCTCCTCGAGATGTCGCCCTCGCTGCGCGCTCGACCACGGCACAGTTTTGCTACCAGGGCCCCATGCCCCTGTCGTGCGCATCCACAATCCAGAAGTGCCTCGCCGCGCCGCAGCACACGGCGGCACTGTGCTGCACTCGCACGGGAAGCTGCCCCGGCATTCGCGCCGTCGCAATAGCGCGCAGAGCCAACCGTCCTCATCTCTTTGCATCTCGAGCGGCCAATCAGCCCGGCAGTGCACGCGTACTCGTAGGGTGTTGGCGCTGGGATACTCGTGCTGGCGCCTACAATCTGGCCCGGATGAGGTTTTCATCGTTTGTGGTTGGTCCTGGTCCTCTGGCCCAATCTCGGTTGGATCTCTCAAGGCCTGCAACGCGATGGCATGCCAGCCGGCGCGATGCCTGCGTGCAGGAGACATGACCGTTGTTGCTCGTATTATTAGGCATTTGCTTATAGCCAGATCGGGGATGCCGGGATAAGAGATAGCGAAACGGCATGCCCGTACCGTTGGATCGCGTACCTGACCAGTGCTCACACACTGTTCTCATGTTTATTATCGGGCGGTTCCGTGCCTGCGTTGCATCGTAGGCGTTTGAGTGTCATTCTCGCGTGCCTGGCGGCAGTGGCTGACGACAGTCTCACCGCTCGCGCAGAAAATGTCTCGCCATGCGTTTGTCGACACCTCGTTGCAGAAAATACCTTAACGGCAGGGAAAAGGAAGCCAACGACATGTCGCGTAACAACGTGGTGGTTCAACGAAGCTTCCTCTTGGCGCACCGCTCACCTAGTCTTTTGCTTAACTACACGTTAGCTTCTTCTGCCAAGGATGTCCGCACCGCTCACCTCCTTGTAGTCTTTTGTTCAACTGCAAGTAAGCTTCTGCCAAGGATGGCGGTCTAGGCATTGCCGCTTGCACACACAGACAGCTGGAACACAGTGCTGGCAGACAGACAAGACTGGACAAGACGCGCCCCTGGCCGGTGCAATCAATTCTTGCTGAGCGACAAACCGACAATGGCGGAGCCTGGTCCCATCTAGACGGCGCTTGCCTTGTTTCTTGGGTTGGTCATTGCACAGAGCCCCCACGTACGAGAGCAGCTGTGCAATTGTTCGAATGTTATGCACGCCTGCACAATGGCGGAGACGTGCATGCGCGGTACCTGCCTGCCTTCTTTGCTACCGCAGGTTTGCACAACGCCGCGCAAAGCGGGACGGTACCTCGGACTGAGGTCCCTCCCACCCTGCGCTAATGCAGGAACAGATCGTCACTCCCCACCGCCCAGGAGGCACCTCGCTCCGGCCAACCAATCTGCCATCTTCTGTGCGCTATCCGCCCGCTCAGCTCGGCGCCTCCTTGGTCCTTTCAAGCACTTTGCATCTATCCCTCCTGCCAGACCGCTGGCGCCAGCGAATGGGGCCAGCCAAACAGCCGACATGTCGTGCGACGGGCGCCACTGGCTGAAGGTTAATGGATCACACACCTTGTTCCCCCGCCTAACGTTACCTTGTCCCGGTGTTAGCACGCACCTAGACCGTCTGCACCATTTACTCCGGGCACCGAAGCGATGCTCCGTTTGGCTGGTCGCGGAGATGAACGCGAGGCCCTGGAAACGGTGCCTGCTGGGTGGCGACGCTGCAATAGGGGCTGCGGCCTGGTCCGAGCAGATTGACCAGGCGCCGATTTCAATTAAACGCATGGCTTGAAGCCCCGGAACTGCCAGCAACGTGACCTTCTCTGCTGGTCCAAGCACGTACTCGTGGGGACCCGTCCAACTGCTTGATCCGGTGAAGGCTGCAATAAGCGGTCGGGCTGTGCTGCCCCAACCAGGATGGAAATCTCGCCCTGGCTCTGTCTTTAATGAGAATGAGGACGATCCTCACCGTCCCTGGCCCGTTCTACGCAGTGCGAGTATGGTGCATACTCGTATAAGGGAGACGGCGCGAAAGAAGGCAGAGAGAGCGCTGCCACTGCACAGCCTTGCCGTCCCCTTCTCGCAGCACAACAACCCCTTCGCCCCGCCGCGCATCTCCGTGTGCGCGTGCGTCTTGCAACGCGCAATCCAAGAGGCCGTGTCTACTCGTAGACATCCGCTACCATCTCTTGCAGCGATGCTCTGGCCTCGTCATGCCTGCTGCGGCGCATTTGCTGCGTCGCACCATGACAGATCAGCATGCACAGCTCCGAACGGTTCGCCCGCATGACGTCGCCTTGCGCCAATTGCGAGCTTGAGTCAAAGAGCACACAACGCGCTGCACCTGTGCACCCGCTGTGCCCCGTCGTGAGACATATTGCTGCTTGCAAAGGGGCAAAGAGCAGAAAGGCTTGTGTACTCATACGAGTAGACCACTTGCAAGGCACGGCGGCCCCTTGCAGCGTCTACGAGTATGAATTCCTGGCTCCCGGTGTCCAATGGCGTGTCTCAGAACAAGCTTACTTCGTGCCGCCCGCCTTCTGTGCAACTCTGCAGCGAGCTCGGCATCGGGCCAAGTCAGGGAACGTTTGCATCGGGCTGCAATAATCAACAAGTGCACCTCCCAGGGGTGCCACACCGACGACCTGCAGCTGACATTTGACCCTTTTCTTTCGCTCAGGCATCGACGAGTGACACGGACTGCCAGTCCGCTTCATCCTCGCCCGATAGCCAGATCCTGTAGTCAAGACTCGTACGTCGGAGCTCCCCACTTAGAGGGGATAGCTGGAGTTTTCGTAGCTTGAGAAAAAAAACCTTTTCTCTACCACATAACCAAGGTACTCGTACGAGTACCCCTTACAAGTGTACGAGCAGTATCTTAGACTGGGTATCGTAAGATGCAAGAATACGGTCCATCATGCATGCAGCGGCTGGCCCGAGGCCGATCGATGAGCCTTTCCGTTGCAATCCACCTGCATTAACAGGGACCCGCACATAAGCCCCCGCCGCAGGACGAACAAGGCCGGTCTTCCGCACGAGATTAGAAGAGACGAGAACTTGTCATACTCGTGCGGAGTATTACTCCGTGCCTTGGTTGCAATGGGCTCTTGCGATGGGTTTGTCGAGCCCGGAAATGCGGCAGCAGGGGTGAAAGCCTCACCTCATACCGGCGCAAGGTTTCTGTGGTGGAGACTTCCGGAGACGCGATCGCGACTACATGTCTACTCCCGCGGCAGCATCTAGATGCTGCAAGCTTTACATCCGCTACAAGCAAGCCACCTCGGACCCCCAGTTTTCGGCTACGTTGTAGACTGATGCTCACGCGGATTCCGTCTCCTGAATCGCCGGGACACGGCACCGTTGGCCGCTTTGTTCGCTGCATATTTTCGCTGGACCGCAGCATTCCAACGGCCTGAAGATCTTTCGCTCTCTGGATGAGCATCCCAGATACGCCTCATGCGATGGCATGATGCAGAGAAAATTGGTATATTGATGAACTTGTGTCTCGGGTCCACATCCACGCAGTGCTGAATTATGGACACGCCGGTTTTGACGTGCGCCAGGTATTCCTAACAACTTTAGTCATTCGGAATGCTGCACCAACTCTTCGTTGATACCTACTGCGACAAGAATTAACGACAGCGGTAGAACCCGCTGCTGGGTTTACATGGCATGAGCACCCTCATGCCAGCGGTACATCGGTGGCATGTGCTCCATATACCACGCAAGCTCGGATGCTGTACATGCCCTGGAACGAACACAATTCCGAGTCCATCTAGAGGCTCGACTTGGACGCAATCGAGTTTCGGCGCTCTACGGCGACATGGCTACTCCTATTCCGCACTATCATTACGGATTAGCCAATATACGCCCACGGCACCATGGACAGTCCGTCGGGCATCGGGCGGAGTTCCCTCTCTGATGCCGCATGGCTCAGCTGCGCCAGCGTTGGATCAGAGGATGCGCGAGTTCGCACTTCAATTCAGGGTCCTCGAGCCCATGCTGAGACTTTGCAGCAAGCCGTCCCGATGGCTCATTCATTGCGCCTTTGCCAGCGTCGTAGTTGAACCCTTTCAGGAAAGTGTCCTCGCGAATGAGGGTGCTGCAGTTCACAAGCCGCCTCAGACACGATGCGTCATCAGGCACCAGGCTACCAGGCGTAACGGAGCTGGAAGAAGCTTAAAAATAGTCAACAAGGCTAGTAGCCGTAGATGACGAGTACGGATTGTGTCTGCTCTTCTAGTCCCCTTGCGAAGAGTCTTGTCCAATAAACATGGCCGTGGCTAACAAAAGAGGCAGAAAGAAGTCTGTACAGTGTAAAGTGCGAGCATGCAAAGCAGCGACACCGTAGCCTACCCTCGGCTTCGCCGCCGCACAACTTCTGGAAGCTGGTATTTGCCCGAACATCTGCCGCGCAACACCGAAGGCAAAAAGCACCCCACACTGGCACGCGAGAACTTGCACCGACTTTTGGAATCAGGCAGTTAAAGACGCAGACACCGCTTCGAGAAGCCATCGTTGAGCCGAGCAGGACGCCTGGCAACGGCAGCTGGCCACCGATCGAAACTGAGACGCTTCCGCCCCGCCCATATCCAAACGTCTGCCTCTTCTAGCTTAGGCATGACTCCACGGTAGCCTCGTCGCCCAACCCAACTATGCTGGATGCTGCATCCCCAGGGCTGCCGGAATTATAGCAGCTTTCGCTCTTTGACGCACCCCCGACCCCTCTGCACTTGGCCATCGTGCCAAAACTCCATCGAGGATGGAGGCTCAGGTACGTCTGCCTGCTGCTTGTCCTCCTACTCATGCTCGTCATCCCACCGCAATCGGCTGCCCCGCCATTTCAGCCGTTTTTATGCCGCCTCCGGATGTCATGTCACGTCCCAGCTGCGCGCGTTTCGACATGACCTGCGAGCCCACTGCCTCTCTGTTACGTCTGATACAGGATTCTGAATACCCATGCTGACCTTGGGCTCGCCGCTCCCTCCAGATCGAAAATGCCGTCGAGATACTATCGAACCCTACCTCCACCCAGACGCTCAAGGAGCAGGCCTTTGAGTTCCTGAACCAGCTTCGATCCAACCCGCAAGGCTGGCAGGCATGCACCAACCTCTTCGCGCGGACGCCGCGCACCTCCGAGGTTGTGCGCATGGTTTGTCTCGAGGTGGTCAACTACGCGGTCCACACACAGGGTCTCGATGGCGAGAGCCTGGCCTATCTCAAATATACGTTGCATCAATATGTCCGCCAGGGATACGGCCCTGAGGCCCAGCAGGAGCCAGACCCTGTCTCGCTGCAGAACAAGCTCACTCAGACCCTGACGTACCTCTTTGTCTTCTTGTACCAGGACGGCTGGCAGAGCTTCCTCGACGACTTCTGGGACCTCACCGGCGTGCCTGCCAATACCGGCAACGCTGCCGGCGTCCTCCTTTACTTGCGAATCTTATCTTCTATCCATGACGAAATTGCCGACATGCTCCTGGCGCGAGAGAGCAACGATGCCAAGCGTAACACGGAGCTGAAGGACCGCCTCCGCGCTCAGGACATGCACAAGGTCGCCGAGTCTTGGAAGGTGCTGCTTTCGAGATACGCCGACAATGACCAGGTCGTGGAACTGGTCCTCAAGGTCGTTGGCAAGTGGGTTAGCTGGATGGATATATCCTTGGTCGTGAGCCAGGACATGCTCAATTTGCTGCTGCCCGTCGTCGGCCGCACCAACCATGGCAGCGAGGACAAGGTCCGGGATACCGCCATCGACACTTTGACGGAAATTTGCGGCAAGAAGATGAGGTCTGGTGACAAGATGGACATGATCTCCTTCCTCAACTTGCAGGAGATCGTGGGCCAGCTCATTGCCAGCCCTTCTCTGAGCGATTTCAAGGGGACGCCGAAATACGACACCGATTTGGCCGAGGCGGTGGCCAAGCTGGTCAATACAGTCACGTCGGACATTGTTAAAGCCCTTGACGACTCTGCGATTAGCGAAGAGACGCGATCCAGGGCCAAGCAACACCTCAACGGCTTCCTCCCCTTCCTTCTGCGATTCTTCGCCGACGAGTACGACGAGGTCTGCTCGACCGTGATACCCGCGCTCACCGACCTTCTCACCTTCCTGCGAAAGCTTGGAGAGCTGCCGCCCGATTACTCAAGCATGCTTGCCCCGATACTCGACGCTATCATACGCAAGATGCGGTACGACGAGACGTCGACGTGGGGCAACGAAGACGAGCAGACGGACGAGGCTGAATTTCAGGAGCTCAGGAGAAAGTTGCAGAATCTGCAAAAGACCATTGCCGCCATCGACCAGCCTCTGTACATGGACATGCTCAGCAACCTCGTGGCGACGACCTTCCAGACCCTGGATCAGCAGGGGTCAAACATGGACTGGCGGGATCTTGACCTCGCGCTGTACGAAATGTACCTCTTCGGCGAGCTTGCGTTACCAAATCATGGGCTTGGCACCAAGAATCAGCCCTCGAGTGAAGCGTCGGAGAGGCTCGTGGTGATGATGCAAAAGATGGTCGGATCCGGTAGGTTGCCCATCATCAACATCATGAGAGAAGTGACTAACGCTGGCGACCAGGGATTGCCAACTTCTCGCATCCGGCAATTCTCCTGCAGTACATGGAGATCTGCGTTCGCTATTGCGTCATCTTTGAAACTCACCCCGAGTACATTCCTCAAGTTCTGGAAAATTTTGTGCGACTCGTGCATCACGAGCATGTGCGCATAAAGACTCGGTCGTGGTACCTGTTCCACAGATTCATCAAGCAATTGAGGTCTCGTGTTGGAAATGTGGCCGAGACCGTCATTCGGTCCATTGGAGATTTGCTGCCCATCAAAGCCGAGGTGCCAGGCGAGGATGCCGACGATGACATGTCGTCTGACGAATCGGACCATTCTGCTGACGCCTTGTTCACAAGCCAGCTGTACCTGTTCGAGGCCATCGGTTGCATAGCATCAACGCAGAGCACCCCTGCGGAGCAGCAGGCTCTGTACGCCCGTTCTGTCCTGGACCCCCTTTTCCAGGACATGGAGGTGCATCTTCCTCGGGCCAAGTCGGGCGACGCCCAGGCCGTCCTCCAAATCCACCACATCGTCATGGCTTTGGGCACTCTGGCACACGGCTTCTCCGACTGGACGCCTGGGTCCGCCTCAGCCCACCACGCCCCGCCAGAGAAGGCCGTGTCCGACGAATTCTCGCGAGCAGCCGAGGCCATTCTTATTGCCCTGAACCAGCTCAACTCGTCAGCAGAGATCCGGACAGCATGTCGATCTTCGTTCTCGAAGCTTCTGGGCGTCCTCGGGTCGGCAGTGCTGCCTCAGCTTCCCCAATGGATCGAAGGATTGCTGTCGCAGAGCTCGTCCAAGGACGAGATGGCCATGTTCCTGCGTCTTCTGGACCAAGTAGTGTTCGGCTTCAAAGCCGAGATTTACGAAGTCCTCAACATGCTGCTGACGCCCCTGCTGCAACGTATCTTTGGCGGCCTCAGCGAGCCGATCGCAGGGACCGACGACGAGATACAGTTGGCGGAGCTGCGGCGAGAGTACTTGTCCTTCCTGCAAATCATTCTCAACAACGGGCTGGACGGCGTGCTCATCAGCGAGGCAAACCAGGGCTTCTTCGAACCCATGATATCGTCCATTGTCGAGCTGGCAAAGACTCTGGATGGAAACATCGGCCCGAGCCGATTAGCTTTTACGCTAATGGCGCGAATCTCTGCCATCTGGGGCGGTCCCGACGTGGCGACCATTGCTCAGAACCCCAGCGCGCCGAGCGGAAACCCCAGCCCGGCCATACCTGGGTTCGATCGGTTCATGATCGATAGGTTCCACTCTGTGTGCTGGGAGGTGATGCGCAACCCAAGCTTCCGGCCCTCGCAGGACGCGCAGACGAAGCAGGTGTTGACTGAGATTGCTAGCCTGGAGCAGATGATCTATACCAAGACGGGAGACATGTTCATCCAGGAGCTGCAGAATGGCTTGTTCCCAAGCCTCGGTATCGACGGTGGAGAGTTCCTCAGGTCGCTTACGACGTCTACGGATAAGAAGGGGTTCGCATCGTATCTGCAGGGCTTGCTCAAGAATAGGCAGTAGCAGTAGCGAGGAGCGTCAAAACAGCATTTTACTTAGAGTCTCGGGTTAGGTCCCGAGCAAGCGAGGTCGATACAGGGAGCGGAGGAAGTGTGGGCGACGCGGTGAGAAGCCCAAGCCGCAAGACACACCAAGCGAGTCGGGTGGCAGTTTATAGAGACGAGAAATTCAAAAGGATAATTATACCCATATAGACTGTGCCCTTCTCTGTTCCATCCGTGGCCGGGTCTGCGTGCCAAGGCCAGTTGACAGGACAACCAGACTGCGCCCAGTGAGTTGGCTTGAGCTTAAAACCTGTTAATTAGAGTTTGGACATCGTCCAGAATTAGGCCGCCTTCGTTAAGGCACCGAAATTGGCCAACCAACCGCCGTTCGATTCCGACGGTGGATTCCGCCGGTCGGGCTACGCCTCGTGGCCCGTGCTTGACACGCCACCGCGCGAACCACAAGGCAAGCAGGCCATGTGTAGACTACAGGAGGATGTATGATATCGTCGTGGAACATCAAGGGATATAGTTGTTGCCTTGCGTTGCTATACGGGGGCGTTTGATTCAGGAGAGAGCGTGCGGGCTGGTGCCGTACATGTGGTCAGCTGACAAGGGACGAGGAAGGGCCGTGCGAATGTTATCATGTTCAACTTGATTGTCCTTGCCCCCAGAACATTATTGGGTCCTCGGACGCATTTGTGTTCTACAAATCTGTGAGATCTGTGAAATCTGGAATGCGGAAAAGTTCACGTGTTCTGCACTTTGCCCCCCAGGCCGATATTGACGCCCCTGGCCCTGGGCGAGAATATCACGTCGCCAGACGTACTTTGAAAAATGCAGCTGGGTTCCTGCAGTATACGCAACTCTATGTCGAGCTACGACATTCATGGGCGCAAAGTTATGGTGGGAGCAAGCCAATAGGAACAGAAGCCAGGCGAGGTGGCTGTCGATCCCAAGGACATGGCGCCTGTAAGTTAGGAGAGACCTCCGGACTAACACTGTCCTCCTGGATCGGGTTACCCAACCAGCGCTGCCTACTTTGTCCAGAATTCATATGCACTCGCGTGATACCGGGGGAAGGATCTGCACAGGCGGCCACGAGCTGCGAACCAGGCAGGCAAAACTCTCTCAACATCTCTCCAATATATCTCTGACATCGCGAGCCAGCGCTCGCGAATCATACCGTGCGAAAAACTGATACCGTGCGAAACACTTGTGGTCCGGGAATGGGCCGCACTGGAGTCTCTCCTGTCTGCCTCGCAATACACTTTGTTGAAGGTTCGTGGACGCTGTAGGCATGGGCCCATCGTTGGGTGATGCTGCGGCACGGCTCGCCTTCCAGCGGGTGCATGGCCCCTGCCGTAGACCCCTAGCAACGAACACATGGGCTCTTAACGTACTCGTTACATGGAATCATCCTCAATAATTAGTTTCTCGTTGGTTGAGGAGGAAGTCTTGCTAGTTTGCCGCTCAGCGGCTCAGCAGAACCACCCAGGGGGTAGTACTCACTACCTCTGGCGCCTAGTCTTGTTCTCCTGTCTTTCGCCCCCGCCATCTCCTCCTTGGGCTCATAGTTACTTCAGGAATAACTTCATGTATTCTTTTGAAAAAAGGCGGTCAACATAACGTGGCTTGCCCCTGAGGCCTGCCACGATGCAAGCCAGCAACACGGAGAGTTCGAGTTACTTGAAGCTTCTTTGGCATAGGAGTCATCTCGCCTGTGTCTATGGAGCAAAGCCTCCTTTGCGGACCGCCTTAACAATTCCTTTTTAGGTATAAGTGCCCCTAGGACCCCCCTTTGATGCCGCTGCTTCTTTTCCCACGATCCCAAACATCAGTGTTGCAAGTTTCTGACCATCCCACTTTCCCTTCATCACTCAACTTCCTTTGGCTTGCATCTTGTGTCTTTTATACAACCAATATCATGTCTTTCTATCCCGCGCTCGACGAGGCCAGTCAGCGAGCTGAGCAAGACAAGCTCACGAACCTGCAGCGGTGGATCCCCGCGAGTAGGGAGTGTCAAGAAATGGCAAGCTTGAATCGCCTTCCCCTTCACAACATTAAATTCCCATGGCCCGCGGAAACCCGACTCGCGCACATGCTCTTGGTGCAAGCAGAGAAGGGCGAGGTTCCCCCGCCAGAGGCCCTGACCCTGCTGTCAGCCTGCACCCGCGACGGGCAGATCAACCGCAACATGCAGCCGGCCCGCCCCGATCCGCAAGATCGCATCCCACGACTCTGCACGGCTCTGGAGAAGATTATTGAGCGCAACCCCGGCTTTGTCCTGCCGGACGCGAGGAGATTCGCCGAGCAGACCCAGCATCATCTACGGAATCTAAAGCTGTATCAGGAGCAGCAGCAGCAGCAACAACAACAACAGTATCAGCAGCAGCAACAACAACAACAGTATCAGCAACAACAGCAGCAGCAGCAGCAGCTACAACAACGGTATCAGCAGCAGCAGCCGCTGCAGCAGGATGTATTTCTCGGCGTCGTTCCTCCTGCGGCGTTTGCTGCGATCGCCGGTGCGCAGGCCGGGATGGGCTTTTCGGACCAACTCGGGGACGTTCTTCGCTGGGACTACGGAGCAGCAGCGCCGGTCCCTGAGCCGCAACCCGAGGGGCCGAATGCGGCCATGGAGGAGTTCGCCGGTCCGTTGCCGGTGCCGGTGCCGGAGCCACAGCCGGAACAGCCGGAGGCCGGCCCTGACGGCAGCCCCGACGAGCAGTTGCCCATCGATGGCCAACTGGCGATGGAGGTCTTTCCCAATATTTTTGGGCAGGATGAGGCCTGATGGACGTTAGGGTTGGGAGCTTTCTTGGACATTCCTCTCGGACACTGCTCTTCAACACTCCTCTTGGACACTCTTCTTCGACACTCCTCTTGGATACTCCTCTTGGATTTCGGCCTGTTGTGATTTTCGTGGTGGATTTGGACATTGTGTTGGTCGTGGAGCGTTGTGGTTCGACATACCCAGATTGCTATTCGGAGGGTCGGCGTTGGCAGTCTCGGCGTTGTTTATCGTTGGTTCAATGGTCTGGCAGAACGCTGCTATTAATGGGCTGGAGGGATGGATGATGGAAATGCAAAGTCATTACAACAATGTGTATTTGTGCAACGTGAATTAAACAAATTGGATGCCATATAGATATTATAGCGCTCGCTTGCCTGATCCCCTTAACCCATGCATCTCGCGGCCATCTAGATGATGTAGCCGCCGCCGCCAACGCAGCGCCAGTCGCGCACTCCCATGGCTTCCTCCAGCTCGACGCACCACCAGAGCATCTCCTTGGCCTTGTCCGGCTGTCCGCTTTCCTCGTGGGCGCGGGCCAGCGAGAACCACGCCTCCGAGTAGTCCCATCCGCTGCCGAGGCGAGTCAGGCCGGAAAGTAGGGTGAAGGCGCGGTCGCGGGCAGCGAGGCGGTCCACGAGTGGTAGGTGCGTGGCCTTGTACGGGCAAGGGAGCTCGTCGTCGCCGACGCGGGACGGGCTCGTGCTGTCCGCGTCGGAGGCGATCTGTCCGGCTGGCATGCCAAGTCCCAAAGGAGAAGACGGCAGGGTCTTGGGCGCCTCGTATCTTATGCTCTTGAAGGGACTCTGCGTGGACACGCCATGGGAGCCAGACTCGGCACTCTCCAGGTGAGGGATAGCAGGGGTCGGGAGAAGCTTCTCGCAATAGATATCCAGCAGAATGTTGGACAGACCGACAGTCGCGGCCGGGTGGTCTGGGCAGTGCGTCAGAGCAACCTCGAAGTCCGATCGAGCAGTGTAGGGGTGCCCTTGGGCAAGAGCCAGTGCCCCGAGCTGGATCTTATTAGCCATCGCCAACGTGATTTCGTCTCAAGTCAAACTTACCTCGGACCAGACATCACCCCACAAGTCGTCAACGCTCTTCTTCTCGGCCCAGGAAGTGATCTTGGATCCACATGCTGCCGACTGGTCTCGGGCTGCTTCCGTCTCCAGGGTCTGCACCAGCTGCTGTGCCTCTGCGATGGCTCCCTTGCTGTCTTCCAGCATATCTGCCCGGCGGTAGAATCCGGCAATCGTCAGCCAGATCCGGGTGAGAATCTTGATGCGCTGCGTCCTCTGCTTGTCTGCGGAAAAGTGAATCAACGGAAGCAGGTGCGGTGATGCCTGCGTGATGTTCGCCGAGAGCTCCGAGTAGTCGGTCGAATTCGTGGAGAGGTACGAGTTCGACGAGGGAAGCGTTTTGCCTCTCGAGAACGATGAAATGCGTGTCTGCGATGGCTTGCTCGAGAAGGAGAAACCATCAACCTGCTCAGGATCCACCGCTGGCGTGAAGAATGTGTCTCCGTCCACAATGGTCGGCGAGAGTGCACTAGCAGCAACCTCCTGTCTCTGGCGGCTACCGCTCCTTTCGCTCGTCTTGAGACTGCTTCTTCTTCCCGACTCACTTCTTTGCCGGCGAGTTGAGCTTGCTTGCCGTGACCTGGGCGGGCCGGCGGGATTTCCGTTCGCCTCAGGGAGTTGAATGGCTGGCTTCGCTGTAGATGTGCTTTGCGCAGTGGTGGGTCTGGACACTAGAACGCCTGACTTCTCACTAACGGTCGAAGCGCTTGGCTGTCTCGTCGGTGGCCTCGATCTTTCCTTTTCCGTCTTGCTGCCAAAGATGCTTCCCCTGATGCTTCGCAAGGTCCCAGACGTTTTTGGGGGTCGGGTTGGCGTCGCCGACGTCTCATTTCGTTGTACAGAGATGTTGCCGAACAGTCGCGAGAACAGAGTCAGCAACTCGTAGCTGGCGTTCACAGCCGCATCCGAGCCGTCGGTGAGCTCTAGCAAGGCAAGCTGCGTCATCTTGATTTCCAGTATGCCCTCCTTTTCTGAGTCATCCATCTCGTCAACTAGGCCGCGTTGGGGGCCGGTGGCCACGCCATCAGTGTCGGCATCATTGAGGTGTTCGCTCCGGAAGCTTGGGTCAGCCTTGCCAAAGACAACAGCCGAGTCCTTGAATTGGTCCAGTGCGCCCTCACAAGCCCGCGAAGCCATAGCATAGTCCTGCCTGGCACTAAGGAGAAGAGCCAAGAGATGCCAGAACGGGATAAGAGTCCTCTCCTGCCAGTACGAGCCATGAAGTACGCTATACTCCTCTTCCTGGCCTTTATTGGACATCAAGGCAGATTTTGTCAGCTCAATGGCGGCCGTCAGTTCTCTCCGCTCAGCCAAAAGGAGGGCCAAGCTGAAGATGCTCCTGATGTCCTTGGAGCGACCAAACTCAGCAGCCAGAGACTTTCGAAGATATCGGATTGCTTTGGCCTGTATTTCCGTCCTTGATCCGGCTTCGTAAGTTAGCCTCGACCAATGCGCGTGGGAGAGGCCAATAGCCTGCCAGACCAAGGCCACGATTTGCGGAGCGACTTGTGGGCGCAAATCGTCCTTGACCCCATCCTCTGCGATCGAGGGAGTGCCGTTCTCAACGGCTTTCGGCTGTGGCAACTTTGAGAGCCAATCCTCCAGCTCCGCTCCCAGTCGCCGCGCCTTCTCGCCAGACTGCCGATGCCCATAGCGGCATAGAGCCACGACGGCTTGCGCCATCGTCTCTAAAACGGTGCCATCGTCGTCCAAGCTTGGCTCGTCTTCGCCAGTCTTTTCGACCCTAGCCTTGCCTTTTTTAACAATTTCTAGGTAGGAATCGAAGGCCTTGAAAGCGAGATCGAATTCAGCCAAGGACAAGTGGACGGTGAACAGCGATCTGAGGATGGCAGTAGAATGATACGTCCTTGTTGCTGCGCTGTAAAGCGTCTCGAGCACGCCGCGGCTGATGGCGATTCGGCCACCGTCGCCCAAGTCCTCCTCGAGCCACCCGCGACCGCACAAAATGGACCAGTTCTTCAGCGCCTGCTTCACGAATGTTTCCACCTCTGGCCTCTCCTCGTCGGCTCTCGGAAAAGACGTTTCGGCAAGGAGAAGTGATCGGTAGGTAGCCTCTGCGTATCTGAGCTCCGTGCGGAGCTGGCTCCGTGGCGATGAACCGATCGAGATTGGGATGCCCTCGACAAATCCTGGCTCGTAAGACAGGTCGCCTTCTAGAATACGCGACAGGGCCGTGTAGTACTCGCTCCATACGTGTCTTCGTGGGACAGAGCCTTTGAACCCATATCCTCCTGTGGTTGGTGCCTGCATGACGTGCCAATACTTGGTCCATAAGCGAAATGGCGCGAGCGTGCCGGGTTCTGTCAAGGGCGTCTCGTCGTTGTCGATGGCTTCGCTCGACAGCATGCAATACTCGGTCAAAAACAGCTCAGACCAATATCGAAGCTGCTTTCGTATTCCACGGCTGGACCATACGCGGTTCAGCACCGGGATCGCAAACCTAAGTGCAGCGAGAGCTTCTGCCCGCTGTCCCTCGCGCATGAAGCAATTCGCCCTGAGGTAGGCAGACTTGAGGGCACAAACATGCGTCCATTCGAAGGTAAGGTCGGCCAGGTCGAGGCTTGAGCCTTGGTCCTGGGCGTGCTTGGGCAAGCGGGCCAGGGCCTGGGTGTACTCTCCGACCACCCAATGTAGCCATCCCATGCACACCTGAGCCTGGAACTTGTCCTCTGAGCTACTCTGCTCCGATTCAATGGCCCCTGAGAGTTTCGGGAGTATGTTGGCGACATCGAGGTCCCGTGCGGTCGCGGCGGTGGAGGGACGAGCGCCGGCACTGGTGGCGTTGGAGATGGCGCACTCGGTTTCGGCGGCGAGGGCGAGGCCTGGAGAGAGGCTTCATCAGTTTCTGGGAACAGGCTGCTCATGAGGCGTCTTGCATCACGTACATGCTCGCTCCGGAGCGTGCTTTCGCACCTTGCGGACCAGCTCAGGCACGGCGTCCCAGTTGCCCTCGCAGCGGGCCGTCTCCAGCTGCTCGAGGTAGTTGTTGGCCTTGACCTATAATACCCACAAAGGGGCTACATCAGCTTCCAGTCTCGGAGGCATCGCCGTGGCATCCCAGACGTACAGTCATGTTGCTTGCCAGGCTCGGTACGTGTCGTCAACTAGCACCAGGAGAGCTACAGAGGCATCGCGGGGGGCTGGGCGCTGTGACGGGGCCTCGGGAAGCAGCGGCGCGTTGCAGCCGGGACTGACGCCGACGCTGAACGATGCTGCAGCTGAGGCGCGTCAAACAGGACGATGGGGGTGATGGCCTGCGGGCGTATGCAGGAGCAAAACGTCCCGCGCTGCTCCCTCGGTGGTGTTGCGAAGCTGCGAGTGCATGGGCACGTAGCCTCAGCCAATGAGGGCCCCATAGGGATCCCCACGACAGGGGTCTCCCGCGAGCTGCTAACCTCAACGGTGGGGACCTGCGAGGCGCAGAAAAAAAGTCCATCACGGACAGCTTCAACAAGACAATTAATTCTACATCGGCGTTGACGGGTCGCGCTTTTGTTCGCTCTGCCATTGGATTCCTGAAACCTGGTGGCAACTGCGATTGCAATAAATTGGTGGCTAGCCACAAACACCGGTCAATTGTGAGCGCGCCCGCCCGGCGCATCACTCTCACAACACCCTCATCACACCTCCAGCCCACCAAGTCGCCAAGCAGCTCGACCAGTCGCACAGCGCTCGCCCTCATGTCCTCTCCGCTCCCTCCGGACCTTCGGGTCCTCTGCAGGAAGCTCACTTCCATCCCGCCCGCGCAGCTTCCGCATGCGCTGCCCGCCCTTACCAGACACATCGTCCGCTGCAAGGATGCGCTGTCGGCGTCGCAGGAACAGAAGCCCAAGGACGATGCCTCCCAGGGCGCGTTGCTCGTTCACAAGCTAAAGACGAACGTTACCACCCTGCTCAACGGGCGCAGTCGCGAGGCCCGGTTCGCGGCCATCGGTCTGGTCAAGGCCTTGGTGGACGTCGGCGGCTGGGAGATGCTCCGAGGCTCCGAGCCTTGGGTGCGCGGGCTGCTGTCCATCATTCAGGTAGGCCTTCACTGACACGCTGTCAAGGCACACCCATGCTGACATACCCGTAGAAGGGCGATTCTTTCGCGGCCAAGGAGCTCGCTGTCGTGGTTCTCACGCGCATATACATGCTGGTCCACCCTTACCAAACCCTCGTCAGAGAGATTGCAACGCCCACCATACCAGCCTTCGCCACGGCCTGTGTTCAGCTCCTCAAACCGGCTTCAGCGTCCCCCTTGAGCATTGTCGAGACCATCTGCGGTGCCTTTTCAACCCTGATCCCGCTCTACGCCACCACCTTCCGTCCCTTCAGCTCACAGATTCGAACCGCTGTGCGAAGCTACCTCGCACCTACCAGCTCAGACGACGTCTTCATCCCTCGGTCATTGCAACAGGCTTCTGGTCAGCTCGTAGCCAGTATTCATCATGTTGCCGCAAAGTCTGGCGGCAGCGACGAATGGGCCAAGATGGTGGACGGCGTTATTCGTGAGCTCCATGCCACGGCGGATCAAGTTTTGCGTGCCGTGGACGAGTCCTGGGAGGCAACGGGCGGCTACGGCCGGACGAGCGTCGACCTGAGCGGGGAGCCGAGCGGCGGAGGTGTTTCGGCAGATCAGTTTCCCCCGTGGACAGGACTGACCGCTGGTGCCGAACGCCTCGTCGGGTTGTTTCACCATCTATCAGACTGCCTGCGCTGCCCTACCAAGGGAGCCGTCACCATCCCTCTCGGCAACATCATGGATACCATTTCCAGGGTTTGCTTAATAGCAAGACTGTCGCCAAAGTCTCAGACCTGGGACCAAGCTTTAGATACGAACGCAGCCGTCGGGAGGGAAGAGAAGGAGGAGCTTTGGAGCATTATGCCCGACGTACACGTCGCAGCGATGGAACTCGTCCTGACGATGCTGTTGAGACTCGACAAGGGCATGCTGCCGCTGGTGCCCGAGGTTCTCGACCACCTCGTCCGCGTCTTCAAGTCAGGCATGAACATCCCGACTGTTCGCGAGAGCGGCTACCGAGTCTTGAACGGTCTCGTGTCCCTTGCTGGGCCAACCATGTCTAAGACCACGGTATCTATGCTGGAGCCTCTTGTCGCGGCGTGTTGCCGTGACCTGCAACAAGACGCGGGCTTCATCAAGTCAACCAGCAAGCCAGCCCCGCCGTCCAAGGACTCAAAGAAGAACGGCGTCGCGAACGCAGATCTCTTCCTCCAGCCGCAAGCAGCCGCTGCGGAGGAAGTCTTCAGCCTCGACCCCGATCACAAGGCCGCAGCCGACAGCCTCCTCCCGACGCTGCTCGCCAGCCTGCCCCAGCAGCACCTCCGGCCCACCCTGCGCGGTCTCCTCGACAAGACGGCCATCCTCACACGCAGCCGCGGTGCCATGATGGCGAGCGTGCTTAACCCCTACAAGGATCAGCGCGGCCGCATGTATCCCAGCATTCTGCCCCATCTGTCGAGGCAGTACCCGCAAGATCAGGGGCTGGAAGTTCTGAGGAGCAATCTGCGCGTGGGCAGTGCTCCTGGAAGCAACGACTTGCTCGCGTCGGTAAATGAGCTGCAGGAAGAGGAGGACGATATCGATGCCGAGATGGCCGACAACGAAGAGGTCGCGGAGGAGACTGTGCAAGAGGCTGACAAGGACGTCGAGGATGTGCGGAAGTCTGCGATACTTCCCGCCGCACCGCAGCTTGAGAAGGACTTGCCAGTCCAGACCAATCCCTTTGAGACAAGGGTCACTGCCGCAACCCGGGCCGAGTCGCCGCCCAAGCGCAAGCACGAGGGCTCCGATTCTAAGCCAACCAAGCGTCAAGAGGTCGAAAAGCCCGTCTCTGCTGTCGAGACCGCTCATATCCCTCAGCCGCTCATAAAGGAGGGCGCCGAAGAGGATGATGACGATAGCGATGGGAGCGTGCATCTGAATATGGAGTTGGACGACGAGGATGAGGAAGACGAGGAAGACGAATAAACCAGGCAAACTGAAGTTAGGATATAATATTCCATTAATCGCTGGCTATAGGCCACTGTTTCTGGGTATACCATATGTTAACGTGAAAAACATGCCCCCGTATCCTCTCGGGGAGAAGTACCCCAATATTTTGACCTTTCTATGAATAAACGGAAAGCCTCCGTTGCCCATTGACATTCCGTAAACGCCAGCGCCGCCGCCGCCGTCCCAAATTCTAAAGCGGGAAAAATAAAATGAGCGAAAATCATCGCAAAAGACGAAAACAACCAAATCAAAAGCATGGCCCGCATGATTAATCCATGAGCCAGGCTCTACGCTTCTCCTCTTTCTTGGCGCGGCGCTTCTCCTTGTACGCTTTGAGCTCCGTCTTACTGAGCCGCTGGTTCTGGCGCTCGGCCCTGAGGCTCCGGCCGTCGTGGGCGTTGGCGGCGGCGTCGACGTCGAAAAAGGCGTTCATCTGCCTGTGAGATTTGGCTTCATCGCTGTGGCGGTTGGGGCCCGCCGCGCCCGGGCCCTCGAACTGCCCGGTGCGGTGGTTGAAAGCCACGGTTGCGCCCAACGGAGCCGCCGCCGCCGCCGCCGCCGCTTCTTGCGCTTCTTGCTCCTGGTTGTAGACTTGCGCATACCAAGCGTTGGGGTCGTAGTCGCCATGAATGGCGGGATTGTAGCCACCTGCGGCCGGCCTCTCGTTTACTGGTGGCGCAGGGCCTTCCGGGGCGACGGCTTGCGCAGCGACGCCGGTAGCCTCTGGGACGCGAGGGTTTTCCCACTGAGTGACGCCGGTGAAGCGATTGGCAAAATACCACCGCCCAGAATGCGGGTCCAGCTGAGCCTCCCAGCCGTCGTCCTCGGGCTCCGGGGCCGGCTCCTCTGGTAGGGGAGGTCCGTCGGGGATAGCCTCATTTGGCAAAGGAGGTGCGGCCCCGGTCTCGTCCTGGTTCTCAGCCTGACTTCCCGCTTGGTCTTGGGCTTTGCCCCCAGTCTTGATCTCAGAGTTTTCGACGCCAGCTACAGTTTCGGTCTCAGCGTCCTTCGGAGAACCATCATGTCCAGCGCTGGCGTCATCGTTCACAGTTGGTGAAGCGACATCCGCCGCAAATGCCGCAGTATCCTCAGCCTGGGAATCCTGCGCCCTGGCCTCAGTAGCCTCGGGAGACTTTGATCCGGACACGGGAGCTGCAACGGGCGAACGCGGCGAGGTCATGGCGGAGCAGCGCGAAACAAGTCGGACAGAATGTTTCCTGCGAGCTGAATGGATGTGAGCATCCTGAAATGGTGGGCCGTAAAATTATACTTAATGTAGGCACCTGGAGGTAAGGCGGTCGGCAGTCGTGTACCTGCGAATGGGGGTGTTGTTGCGCGAGGTTCCTCTTTGTTGACGCGCAGCTGGTGACGATGGAGGTCGGTCAAAGAAGCAGTTTAGAGGTTTGGTGGATACTCGGGATGCCGGTCCGTCTTGGTCGCGCCTGGCCGCTGTTAGTGGTGTTTCACGTGACTGCATTACGTGAGACGGCAACCACATTGAAGCCGTGAACTTACAATTACTCTTGCTCACGGAAACGTCAGTCCTAAGCACTGGATTGGCCCATCTGCCGCAAGATATAACAACGTGATAACTGCTAGTAGGACGGTGTCCCACTAGATGAGCATTGGGAGCTGTTGTTCTACAACTTGAGAAGCTTCGAGTACCGTCGCCCAGGCTGCAACAGGAGAGACAAACAAGATGGTCACAGCGACCATGTCGTCCAAGTTTGCGGTTCCTTAAACATCTGCTACCAGGCAACGGCTTAGCTCTGGACGTCTCTCAATGGGAATGAATCTATTCGAACCGGCCACATGGTTGCGCCATGTGATGAGACATTCACAATGAGTCACTTGGTGGAGATTGGTCTCTTGATGCCACGTATTACAAACTTGACTTTGCTACCGCCAAGGACAATTTCTTGATGCATTTGAAAGCCAAGCATTGGAGGCCTGGGTTCGGTCCAAGCCTCCATGCTCAAATTATCACTATTATGTGTGCACCGCACTTTGTGTCCAGCGTTGGCATGGAGCGACACATACCTGTCTGCTGGAAAGAATCTTCTACACCAGGTTGCCGTACCTGCAGGATCATACAAGTGGCAAGCCTTCCGTCATCAGCCAAGCATCGCCCTGTCTGAAATGCAACGTAATTCGTCGAGGCCACTTTAATCGCTCTAATTACTCGTACGCCTCCTCCGCACCTTACCCTATACCCGCTCGCCGTCGGCAAAACTCACGATCCCGCTCTGCACGGCCCTTGGCGCCGCAGCCACGACCCGCTTACCCCAGCCCAGCCCGCGTAGTCCAATGCCTTCCCCATGCAAGCCCCTCCACGTTCCCCATCTCATTCATCGCCTCGTGATCCCAAGAGATTTCTTCAGCTGCGTGAGACACGCCATGCTCCACAGCGTCAAGAGTCGGGCCACAGGTGGATTGTGTAGAACTCCCGTTGTTTCGTCTCGTGAATCGTTGCCAGAAAACTGACAGAACCTCATCGTAAACACTATTGTACATCAAGTCCAAAAAGTCCGCGCAAGATTGTTTAGACACATGCCCATCCCAAATGTGCTCGATCAAACAGGATGCTTATTTACAAACCACGCTACAGGCTACTTCGCGAGCCAACGACATCAAGCCACCGATTTGAGCCCCCGTCGACGATTGCCCCGGCCAAGCAATAATTCTCCATACCATAACGCCAGAAGCAAAGAATTGTAAAAACCCAACTTTTGATTACCCCTACCCCAGTCCTTTTGTTTTTTTTTTTGTACCCGCCTTCGTAGGGCTCGTAGCCGGTGGGTATGGTTTGGCGCATCGCTGTCTCGCTTCGAGAGGCGCGGCACCACGAAGGAGCTGACGTTTGGAATAAAGCCGTGCAAGATTTGAAGATATATGTCTGAGAAGAACACGATTTTTAAAGTGTAGAACTGGCTCAGCCAGAGTATGGTACGAAGCTCCATGAAGGCTTGCAATATGCAAGGCCCTGCATCGGAGTTGTGAGTTGTGGAGCTGCCGGAAGCTTGCACCGGAAAATGTCGAGCCCACGCCGAGTAACAGTGATGTTGGACGGAACTGTAGCCATAGCCTGGAGCTCGTACCTCGACCTCCGGGGGCGATAGAAGGCGGGATCTTCAATGCAACCCGGAACTCGGCTCGAGGCTCCTCTCATGAAGAAGCCCTCTCTGCAGAGCGGAAGGTCCCGCGCGGATCGGCCGGCTAAATTGCCAGGTCCCGCGGACGTGACCAAGTTCATCCTTGATCAACTGGTTTTTGAGATTTCCAGATTAACTCCGACGTAGATTGATGGTGACGTCAACGTTGCTATGGTCCTGTCACCCTGCTGCGGCTCGCCGTGCTAGTCACCGCAGGTTGGTCTGGTCGAACGGGAACTGCTGGTGATTCGGGAATGCCATGCTGGCGCTCAGGCCGAAAGGGTCCCAGTCGATGTTCTGGTCCAGAAGCTGCGTCATCGAAGGGAATGGGTGGTTGGCCACGGATGCTTGGTGATTCGGCTCGTGTGGCTGGGAGACGTGATGGCCCGGGGCGGTAGAAGTCGGCGAGAGAAGCATGGTCTGCTGATTGTCGTGGTTAAAGCCGGCCGGGTACTGTCCTGGCCCATTTGAAGCGTCGATCTCGGAGTCATCCATCAGGTCGTTTTGACCATCATACTCGTGCTCTGTGGCGCCATGTTAGCTGAGGGATTCGCAGGGTGAGCGTCTCCAAAGGGGGTCGGTTGGCTTACCCAGCTGTTCAGCATGGTTCTGGAAAGCAGGCGTCGGGTAGAATGAAGCACCATTGCCCAGAGACGGGCCCCGGCTAGCCTGCATCATCGACGACCTTGCGGCAGCGTTTGCGCTGGGGGTGGGAATTTGCTGTCGAGGCAGCCCCCCCACCGACCCACGCATGGAGATGCTGTCAGATGGAGCGGGGGAGAAGGCCGAGGCGACGTTGGTAGGCGAGTTCGAGTGCGACGACGGTGTCGGTCGGTTCTTGGGGGACGTGGCGGATTTGTGAGGCGGCAATCCGGTGGACAAGGTCGTCGACCCAGGCTCAGTCTTGGGCGCGATACTGGAGTTGGACTTGCGCGAATGGTGATGTCGGTTCAAGATGGCGCGCTGGATCGTGGGAGGTTGCACGAGGTTCTGCGGCATATGGGTAGGTCCCAGATCTGGGCTGCCCGTCTTGGCGTGAAGCTCGGCCTGGACATCGATACCTGTTCGCATCAAAGTCAGTCGCGCTGTGTCCCAGAGTATAAATGCATTTGACATGTTCACGGACCCTTCTCAAGCAAGATGCGCTCGAGCAGCGAATTCTTGTACCGAAGCATCAAACACTCCTCGGCGGCAGTCCGATGGGCGGTCTGAAGGTTATGCAGGTTGGATTCATGGACACGAATCGTCTCCTCGAGCTGCTTGATGTACTCGGTTCGGCGCTCCCGGAAGGCGGCCTGGGCCTGCCTGTTGCGCTGCTTGCGCTCCTCTGACGTTGCGTAGATCTGCGTTAAGGTTTCCGAGTCAGCGGCATGTCTCGCCTTGTGCGACTGTCGCACAATGGATCATTGGCGTGCGGCCAATGGGGTCCAAGGCGGCAAGTAGTACGGCTCAAGGCCGTACTGGGGCGGGAGGAGGTTTGGGGCACCGGCGAAGAACGGCCGGCGACGGATAGGTCGAAACCGTTGGGTAGAACTCACAGGCTTGCGTCCGCCCTTCCTCTTGGGCTGCTGGGCGTCCTGGGAGGCATTGTTGCCGGCGGAGACGGGCGGATTCTGATCCCTCTCGGGGGTAGAATCGGCCGACTCCTCGGACTCGTCCTGGCGGGGAGGCATCGGTGGCTTGTTGTCGATGGACATCTTGTCTGCCATGCCTCTGGGTCGCGGCGCGGGGCCTCGAAGACGACAGCCGCAGTGCGGCAGAGCGCCCCAGGGTTTCAAGGAAACAAAACGGCAGCGACCTGGGCGTCGTCGGCGCCGGAACGCTTGCTAGCTATCGGCGGCCCTCTGTCGAGTGTGCTGTGCGAAAGGCGCGCCGGCGGTTGAGGCAGTCGGGTCGTCGGTTGATAAGGCAGCGTGGGCAAGGTTTGTGGGTGTTGCAGGGGAAAAATCGGCCTGGGATCCGGATGAGGCAACTGGCAGCGCGTCTACGGCGGCTCGGCAGCGGTTGCAGCGCGGGGGAGCGACAGCGAGGGAGAAGAGCAGCGTCGGGATGGGATATCTACCCGCAACAGGCAGATAAGGTAAAACAAGATGCAGTCGTGCTCTGACGCTGGAAGACGCCTACAGCTTGCGAGACGAGGACGGGAGGGACCGGTGGACGAGAAGGGTTTTATGTAATGGGAACTGCGAAGAGGGGTGCTGGGGCAGCCCTGGACGCCTCTTCACCTCGCGGCGTTCCCCCTCAGCCCCGTCGCCAACGCCCGCGTCGACGCCATGCCATGCCATGCCCATGCCCATGCCCGTGCCCTCCACGCCCTCCAGGCTCGCCCATGCTTCCGGCTGATGTCCTCATGGTCCCCTCCACCCCCGGCCACTCACGCTGCCCGGTCCCTGGGCCGCCGGTGGAGCGAACTCGGAGCGTGGAGTTTTGCACGAGGCCTTTAAGCTGGCCCAACACACCCTGCTGGTTGGCCCACCACGTCACCTGGCCGACATTCTTCACCATTCTCCCCTTGCCCCTCCCCGCTCGTCAATCCCCATCCGCGCGGCGGCTCGCTGCTGCGACGGCGAGGCGTTGCTGCAGACTGACCGGTGACCGTGCTGCCGGTGCTGGCGCTGCCGGTCTCGCGGCCACCTTATTCTGCTGGCCGTGTCGACCGAACCCGTCACTGTCCGCAAGCTGCCTGGACAAGTTATGTATTCTAGGCGAAATCCCCGCTTCTGTCTGTTCGTTCGTTCCGCGCTGCCCGCAGGCCGCCCCCTGCCGGTACCTCCCCGTCGAGTCATGGGGACTCGTGGTGTCCTCGATCCCAGCGGAGGCGGCATGCGGTACCGACTGGGCCGTGCTTCACGCATCAGATCTTCTTAGTCTTACAAGCCGCGTCTTCGAGCGTAACGTATAAAATCGTCATGCTTCACGACGACTGCTTTGCCCCCCCTTCCCTTCCCCTTCACCCCTCTCATCGGCAGTTTCAAGCACGCCTGTTTCACCCGCACGACCCCGCCATCGCCAACACCGTCTGTCTTTGGCAGACGCCGAGAACCGGCGAGGAGACAGAATGGCGCTGGGGCAGGGCTGTGCGCTAGCGCCGGTGTCAAGTCCGCTACCTGCGGGCGACCTGAGCTGAGCCAAGCCGCGTGACCTGTGTGCTTAGTCCTGCGGCTTTGCGGAGGTACCAAATGGGTACTGTGAGTGTCTGTCCCAGCTCGAGGGCGTGTCGTGTAAGTACGAGCTGTCCGTACTTCGTACCATCTGTCCATGTTATGGGCCCTTCATTTCCACGTGGGTTGGTCCTGGCCGTTATGGCGTGAGGAAGCCATCGATCGACCTTGGTTCAAGATAAGAATGTCCGTCTGACCACCACGGGACATGAATTCGCTTGACCATTGATCTATTCCTCGACCACGGTCGCATCAAGAGTCCCGGTGCGTCACCCTGAAAGATTCACTTGCCGACGTCGAGGGGAGGGTCGATGCCATGGTGGCGGACCACGACGTTGCGTGCCAACGGCGCCGCGAACCAGCCCGCGGACACATTGCCTGTGCAAGCCTCAAGCGACTTGTGTTCGTATGCACGAGTGCGATGGGATGGAGCCATTGCTTCTGAACGGGCAACGGAGCACATCGTCTGTTCCGTAGACTGCAGAGTGCAAAACATGGTTGAGCACCGGGCAGATCCCTGTCGCTTCTCACCTGCGGGTAAGGTGCCTTATGTGGGCGGAGGTCAAGTCCGGGTGAGGCGCGGATTGACGGTCCAGGTCGACTAGCGACGGTGATGAAAGAGTAATGTGCCGTCCACGTTGCTTTGTGGTGCACCTTGATGACGGCCCACGTTGACGAGCCCAGCCGACTTGATTGCGTGCACAAGATCTTTGTTCAGCTCTCTGTATAGACCCCTTGTACGGAGTAGTTCGTTCCGGGTTCCTGCCGTGCTGGGAACGCATCTGCATTCTACTTGCAGCGGCGCCACTGGCGGTTCATGCCCTCATGTCCATTTCAGCGGAAACACTGCGCTGGAAAATTGCGAGCAACCCTCAGTCATAAACGTAGCTTAGCTACCTTACCAGCGGTACAACCTTTCTGGTAGGACTACGAGCACTCGGTAATAATAGGCCTGCATCTCGACACCAGCCAGATGGATGAAGGTCAAAGCCGTGGGTCAGGGGACTTCGGCGCCTTCCTCTAGCTGCGCCGCTGCTTCCCGTGTCAACCGAGCGGAAACCGCCCTGGTCGGGCAGGAGGCTGCCGTCTCTCGCGTAGGGGATGCGAATATCGAACACGGGAAGATGTAAGAATTAAGTCTACTTCAATCGGCCCAACAGATCCCGAGGACGAGCGCCACACAGCCGAGAAGTGTGTTTGGATGCCGCCGTTGTCGCCGCGTGACAGCGTTCCTTCGCGCAACAGCCACGCATTGTCCTGCGATTCGAAGCCGTATTTCCTTCTCCCTCCCCTCCTGCCCGCGACTCGGAGCGCGCTGGTCGCGCGGGCGGGCGGAAAACGGCTCTCGAGGCGTTGCTGGCCCAATGGGGCGGGGCTTTCTGGCGGGATGCAGAGGGAGGGATGGAGGGATGGAATTGGCCTGGGCTCGCATGCCTCGCGGCGACTGGTACCTGGCCACGGCCTAGCCAGCCGTACCCCGCCCGGGACTGACGACAGCCCCCAGGGTCGCGAAAACTCTTCCCGAAGCTGAGTGTCTCCGGCTGCTCCGTCGAGGGGTAGCGGATCGTCGTGATGTGGAGGTAGTGGCTGGCGTGCTGGATCTACTCGTATACGATACATGGAGACGTGCGCCATGTCCTGCTCGCCAGAGCACGACTCTAACCGAGAGAGCCGTGCCAGGATGGCGAGCAGGCCGTTGAACGGGACGAACCGGACAATCGACGCCGTCGCCCTGTCCAGTCGGGCTTTGTTCCAGGCGGCGAGACATGCGCAGATGTTCGCGGACGACGCACCTCAGCCGCCTGCATACACATGCCGTGACCAGTTCAGCGAATCGAGTGGGACGACTATGCGCCGGAAGGGACGTATACTGCAAGTCCGAGGAGAATCACTATTACAGCTTCGAACCTCTGTCCGTCGGAACCGTCGTCATGCACGAGTACGAGGACATGCTGGCGGTGCACACCAGCTCGCTTGCCGCTTGTCTAAGCACACGCCTTGGCAGGCTTTGTTGGCCGCGGCCCACGAGCATCGTACCCATTGTGTCCCGTGAACACCACGATGTCTCTGAGAGACTCAGGTCTGCTCCTGGGCCAGGCAACTGGGCAACACACAGGGACGTTGCGAAGCCAATGGGCACCAGGCTGAACCCAATTGCCGCCGGCGGGCCGGTTTCGTGTCATGGCGTGGCTGGCTCTGGAAATGAATGCTCTCCATTGACCACGTCGAGCCAGTCCGAGTCGTCGTGGCGTGGTCATCTGACCAGTTTTTTTCTGCAATGGTCTGGGGAACACCAGCTGGCCTGACTTGGCGGGGAGGGATGGGCTTCTAGAAGGGTTCTGGCGTCGAATCAGAATCTTGCCCGGGCTTAGAGAGGGTCCGATGGTCGGGCTTTCGTGGCCAAGCGAGTGGATGCTGAAGACAATGGTGCCATGGCTATCACTTTGCATCATCAGGGAAAGCGAGTGCAGGATCTTCCGTTCGAACTGATTGAGTCTATGCCAGCGAGATGGTCGGCTGTTCGACCCTGGCAAGCCAATGCGCGACCCATCGTTGCATTGCAACAAGGACGTCTTGGGACTGCGTACTCGTCCCTTTGTCTGAGCGCCGTAACTTTATTTCTGCTGCAGCACGCACCCGGTGAGACTATCTGGCGACAAGGCATCCATGATGGGTATGCAATGACTGCGCCCTGCCGCGATGATCTGTTCTGACACAGAGGTCGTCGCTTCACGATATGGTTCACATGACCCATCTTGCAGCCTTGGTGCTGGATGCTGGAATTGTTGAGAGCCGGCGTGGCAAGCTTACTGCTGATGAGGAAGTGCCGGACAACCGGTGAGAAATGCTAATTGTTTTCCGGAGGCGTGCATGTGATGCATCGGACGGCACTCAATTCGTCGTCGTATACGGAGTAGGACGATGCTGACCTACGAAGTTCGCGCCCCTGTCTGGAAGTTTGCGACCCGTGACTTAGGCGCAACAGAAGGTTGCCAATGCCACTCTATAGCCTCGAACAGGCCAGTATATTCATGCGAAAAGTACAAGCATCAAAGAGATGGCACGGAAACGACAATGTGATATGCTTAGAACTTGATATCTCGAGTTCATACTTCATTAGCACTGAGCAAGCCGCGTACAGTGCGGACGACTGCCCATTGTTGTTAGCACTGTACGTGTCGCACGGTACGCGGCGCATTGTCTGAGCTTGGAGCTTGGGCCATGGCCCGACGCCCGAAGTAAACAAACCATCCCCCGCTGGTTGTCAACAAACCCCAGACGCCGACTTGACATCATCAACCCTTGCCGACGCCCGGGCACATTCCTTGTCATCCACTCTTACTCCGCTGAGACGCGCTCTCTCATCGTCACTTCCGCGCAACACCAAGGATTGAGCGCATCTCTGGTCATGACGCCGCCGACTCATCGTCGCTCGGCGCGACTCGCCAGCGCTTCCCTCAAGGTAACGCATCCTGATACCATCGATTCTCCCCGTACACGCTTTCTCAACTTCTTCCACCAGGAGAAAGCCGCGCCCGGGTTGTCCTCTGTTGCCGAACACAAAGATACTCCCCGCCGTAAGGAGCCCAAGATCCTCGACGATGTCTCCTCTCCTCGTCGACAACAGCCAAGCACTCCGGTGTCCTCGGCACTCAAGCCTCCGCACGACGAAATGCACCCAAGCAAGGTCCATCCGACTACAGGGGAGCCTTCGTCCGCCCTTCGGCTCGGCTTCTCCGATATCCCCTCTGATAAGGATGCTCGTCAGTTTGGCGTGCCCTCGACGCCGTCAAAGATTGGCAACATGCCTTCATCACCCTTTACTTTTCGCTTTGCCCGAGAGGGCGCCGACGCCACACTGAGCAGCGACGCGCAGCGTATGATGGACGAAATTCGGGGCCAGGCCGCGAAGATCAAAGCCGACCTCGTGGCCCAGAGAGATGCTGAAGATTCGTCTGTCAAATTCAATGGCCGTGCCATCGCCACGCCCAAGGGCAAGTCTGGACGCTTCAGTGCTGCGCACATGGCCGAGTTTAAGAAGATGGACTCGATCGAAGGACATGCTTCAGCTTGGAGGGCGCAGGGCGGACGGTTCACACCCGTCAAGTCGAGCTTGAAGCGCACCAATTCTAAAGCAAACCTCGATGCCACGCCGACATCTCAAAACTCTGGCATCAAGCCTTCTCTTTCCAGCAAGCGCCTTGATGAGACCTCCGATCAACGAACTCCGCGCAGCCTAAAGCGCACTTCATCTGTGGCGGATCTGGACTATGTTTCGCAACGGGCTATGGCCAAGGCACCGGAACCCACTGCAGCATTGGGCAGAGCTCTCCCTATTGCAAAGGGTGGACCGCAGTCTGCCGTCAAGCGACTCAAGCAGCGCCAGGAAGATGACACGTCGACTTCTCGTCCGATGTCTCGAGATGATAATTCGGAACCATTGCCCAAGCCGCGAACGGGATTAGCGCGTCTGATGAGCCCTACGAAGTCCTCGCTTGCCCATGCCGCATCTCTCGGAAAGTCTACCATTTCTCTAGTCCCATCGCCATCGAAGTCGACTGTACCAGACCTGGCCAAGTCCGCCACGGCGACCAGCTTCGGCTCGATATCGACAACCGCTGACTTGAAGCGCCGCATCATCAGCCCTCGTCGTTTCCAGAAGGTCAAGTCGATTCTTCGCGGGCAAAGGGTTGATACGGATGGAGCACAGAGCGCAATACCTCAGCCTGCCCCTCAGACTTCGCTGACTCCAGCACCGCCGCGTACTGAGAAGGAATTGCCGCCTATCCCTCTGACTACTCCGCGCCGCAAATTGACGAAGCGTGTGGCCTTTACGCCGGAGACAACCAAAGCGGCGATGTCGCAGAACTCTCCCTCGCCCAAGAAGCCGAGCGGTCCTGGCGGCAGAGTCCCTCTGCAGGCACTCGATGCCCGATATCTGAGCGTCGACGAAGTCCTGGCACAGTCCAAGTCGGGCGATGATTTGTACCCGGACCTTTCGCCACTGAAGCGCTTAGTCGAGCCGCAGACTCAGCATGGCAAGGCAGGCATGTCTCCTTCAGCTGGAACCTTCACGTTCCGTAGCGATCATACGATAAAATTCGAAGATGCCTCGGCCAAGGGATTCGGCGCCTACCCGGGCCAGTCGAGTTTGCGTCACGTTCGTGGCTCCATTGTGCCTGTACCGGATATGCCGGGCAGCTTCCCTGCTCCTCCATCTCCTAGCTCGCACCCCAACAAGGAGAACGCGGTCCCATCGCCAGCTAGAATGCTTCCAGGGACGGCTCACGGAATGCCGAACAAAAAACGCCATCGTGCCAGCTCTGACGAGGAGGACGCAGAGCACGAGGCAGCGGAGCGTGCCATGAAGAAGCACAAGAATGAACATGTTCCCGAGGGCCAAGCGTTGCTGGCTCCCCGTCTCGTGGGAGCCGCCCACGACAGCGGCGTAAAGAAGACGCGCTTCGGTCGATCGCCAGTCAAGACTCCTGGCCGTACTCCCAGTCGAATCGCTGGACGAGCCCCCGGTCAGGCTCCCGTGTCCGCGAGCCCAAGCAAGAAGAGCTCCGTACTGAGTATAAGCCGCCTCAACATGCTTGCTCGCCCCAAAAATCGAGGCTAGACCATCGACGAGCCATATGGGGGCCATGAAAACGACGTGGACCTGCGTCATTACTTACAGTATGGTGCGTTTTCTTGGAATTGGGCTTGCTCTGAAACTTGGTCTAGCTCATATTTGGGGACTGCCAGAAAGGAGCCGTGATTTACCGTTGCGACTGGCGCTGGATTGTGTCGTTTGGTTGCACACCAGGATTTAGTGTGTGTTGGGCTGATATTTTATGATCATGACTCTTGCTTTGCTTTGCGCAGACCTGCTGTCAGATTCGGTGTTTACGGTCAAGGAAAATGGCGTTGAGCGAACGGACATCGGCTGAGAATGGAGTCCATCAAGAATTTGACAGTGTATTAGTTTGTATTTACTATCTGGCCGAATATGAAGCGCTTATGCTCCTTCGCAGAGCCAATTAAGTTCAGAGTCTGTGACGGTGAGGCGAGCAATACCGCATGCTCTTTCCCTCCTCCCTGAGCTCCTAGCGCGTGCTGCCCCTTGCCAACTCGGCCAGAAAGTACTCTTGTTTCTAGCGCTACTCGAAGGACCACCAAGGTCATACGTTATTATCCTTTGACGTTCGTTCAACATTATTATCCTTTGATGTTCAAACAAACAACATATTTACCCATTACTCGATGGATACTGAATAATCTCGATCTGCGTCCAAGACACTTTCCGCCTCTGTTGATCGAACAAGGCAATTCTTCTACCCCCTACAAGGCTTCCCGGCATGCGAACCCGAAGCAAAACCGACGTGTTCATCTGCACATTCTGCTACAACGTCTCCGCGGGCCCACCGCACGTACTCGGCCGTTCTAGCCGTCTCACTTGTCAGGCATGCTATACGGCGCTCCTCGACCTCTCGATCTGCTGGGTATGCGGCGAGATGATATTCCGGGAGGACGAGTGCGTGAGCTTCGGATGGTGCTTCTGGCACAACGCTTGCTACGGCTGCCTGCTCTGCGGCAGCCGCATGATATACGCTGGGGTTCCCGTCCGGGCTCTGTTCGAGGACGAAGTGGAACTGACGGACGGAGAAGCGAGGAGGCGGGAAGTCACGAAGCCACCGCTATGCGGCTTGTGCTTGGTCGAGGTGGAGCTGGATGAGCTGAGCGCAGAGGAGGTTGTACAGAAGGGACTGGACAGGATTGAGGCCGTCGACGGAGGCGTGACGAACGATCGATGGGCCCAGAAGGTTAGCCAGAAGCGGATACCGAAAAAGACAAGACGAAGCTCAGACGTGAGATCTCATCCATTTCCGAATGTAAAATTGCGCTGATCTGAAGGCAGTACTCATCGCAAGGTTCTTCTTCAGGAACAGGAGGAAACGGCACAGCATGTGACACATCCGACATGGACAGCCCTTCAGTTCACACCATTTGGGTTGATCAGAACGATCCCATAAACAACCCCTCATTCAAGCCAAGTCCTCTCAAGCCCGTCCCCTTGTTCATGCGGCCACGAGAAATGAGAACACTGGCAAACCTAGGAAAGCAGTCTTCTCCTGGCGAGGACAGCCGGGAAGGCCTGATGTCTGACACACTCGACTCATGAACGCCGTACTTTCAACGAGCGGGAAGTCCGGTCTACGCGTTAAGGAAGATTTGCCGAACAGCGTGTCATCATAACGACACCGCTATTTGGTAACGGAGACTGAAATCCTCGACCGTCAGGTAGAAGCCTGTGAAGTAGCCTCGTCGACACGAAGACGTCAAGATGAGACAGACATGGCGTTTCCGGTTACCTTTACAGGCAGGGTACGGTGCCGTCATTGCGCAGAAACCCTCGAAGCAGCTCATCAGAAGGGGGTTGGACTGGAAAAGAGAAAAGCACAGTAAATGGGCATTGAGAAACGAGAACAGCTTTAGTAACCAGACGCTCGGCTCATAGAAGCTCTCTACGTGTAGTTATATCGGACATGGGCACGAGACGTGTCCGGTTCTTCAACCCACCTAAACAAGACCTAGAGAGAATGGAAAAAAAGCTTGGAGTATGCTGCTTCCAAGTTCATTTCGTTATCATCACAAGGCCGTATTGCCTACAATTGTTGGGCTTGAGATGACCGACGCTGGCTTACACGCTGCCTTGGTCGTACCCTAGTCACTTCGGCTAATTGGCGGCTGCAGAGCCCGATGCCCTTCAATCCCTCAAGCTTCAGCTGCAACACGCCGCAGACTTGCATTGGTTTGCTGGAGACCAGTGGAGAGCTGCCTGTGACGTGCAAAAGCAAACGGGTATGCTTATCCCGCAATCAGCTACAAAAGAGGCAGCTTTGTGGCAGACGGTGGTCACCAGCTGGTTATGGCGGTGTTGAGCCCTAGTTATGGTGAGCTGGTCCGGTACCTGGTTAATGCCACAGAGTGTGTTTGTTGAAGTACACAAACAACACAGAGCACCGGTGGACGACGCTGCGGATTGCACTCCCTCCTCAGATGGTCGACTGAACGAGGCGAGACACCCAATGGCGCTGCGTCACCTACAGAAGCAACAGCTGCGCGCAGAGGCGACTGATGCGTGCGGCGAGCTCGTTGCCGTGTTGGGACGCGGCGCCGACTTGGGGTGGGGCCAGGCGTGCTGTTAGCGCTTAGCACGGCCGCGACGCAGCCGGCCTAACAGGCCAGCATCGGAGCCCTAACAGGTCGACCACAAAAAATTACGGAATTAAGCGAGTGCGGGCCTGTGGGACACGCTAGCTGCTGCTGTACAGGCAGAGCCTGTGGCGGGCCAGAAGCAGCCAGAAGCCTGGCCCGGTGCCAGGCCAGCGACCCCAGCCCGGCCCAGCAACCGTGCATTTTCTTTCTCGCTGCCTCACCAGCTCTGGAGCAAGAGAAGAGGTGCCCACACCCCGTCCCGACCTACGCGCTTTTCACCCTCCCAGAGGTCATGCCAGCGTAGCACCGCTCCCTTGCCACCACCACGAGCAATCCGACCGCCGCCATTGAACTGACACGGTAGCCGGCGACGAGCCCGACGACCAACATGTCCAACGTCGCGTCCCAGGTACGATGATGCCCTCCAGTCTCTTCCCTCCCGCCGCCCAGCTCGCGCCGCCGCGCTGCTGCTCGACGCAACCGAGCTGCCGACGCCGCGCCAATGCCTCCATCACCACTCCGCCGCTCAACTGCTGACGCTGACTCGCTTGACAGAACCGTTTTGCCTACCTCGGTACGCTCCGCTGCCCAACCCCCTTATCCCGGCGATCGAGCCTTTCCGTCGACCTCGGTCGCGCTGCTCGACACCCCCGAACCGCGAGACCAATTGGGCGACAAGAGCTGACCGTGTATTCCCTGCGCAGGCAACGACAGCGACGGTGAGGAGAAGCCCACCGTCCCCGTCAAGACCGTCGACAAGGCCGTCAGCCGAACCACCAAGCGCAACGTCGAGCCCCAGGCGCCTGCTGCTCCCGCTGCCCGCGCCGCCGGCGCTTCCCGCCGCGGCGGCCCCCGTGGAAGCGAGGGTGGTGAGTCTTTCCACGAGAGCGAGTTTGCTGTTGTTCGTTCCCACCGTGCTGACGTGTTCCTCTGCAGCCTTCCGTGACCGCGCCGCCGGCAGCGATCGCAACCAGGGCCGGCCCACTGAGGAGACCCCCCGAGACGGCCCTCGAGGTGGCTACGGTGCTCGCGTCCGTGGTGGTAAGTCATCCCGCGTCGCGGCAACTGCCTCGTGTCCATGACGACTCCGTTTCGTCGCGAGGCTACCTGAGAAGCATTGCAAACTAACTTACTATAGGCCGCGGCGGCCGTCGCCCCCGTGAGCACGATGACCGACACCCTTCCCGGTCTGCCGGCCATGGGTACGTACTCTGTGCTCCCCCCCCCTCTTTCATGTGACGCAACTAACAGGAGAATGTAGTGGCTCCGACAAGCAGGCTGCCCAGTCTTGGGGCGCCGCTGAGGGCATTGCCGAGCTGAAGGACGAGCAGGCCGGCGATGCCATGGCCCAGTCTGAGAAGAAGGACGCCATTGCCGAGGACGGTGCTGCCGAGGAGCCCGCCGAGCCCGAGGACAAGAGCGTCTCCTACACCGACTACCTTGCCCAGCAGGCCGAGAAGAAGGCCGCGCTCGAGGGCGACTTCAAGGTCCGCGAGGCCAACGAGGGCAGCAAGCTCGACAAGAAGTGGGCCAACGCCAAGACCCTCGAGAACGAGGAGGAGGACTTCATCGCCAGCACCGGCGGCAAGACCAAGCGTGAGCGCGAGCGCAAGGTCAAGCAGACCATTGACTTCGACCCCCGCTTCGTCGAGCCCGAGCGCGGCACCCGTGGTGGCGCCCGTGGCGGCCGAGGTGGTGCCCGCGGTGGACGCGGCGGCGAGCGCGGTGGCGAGCGTGGCCGTGGAGGCAACTTCCGCGGCGCTCCTCGCGGCGGCGCTCCCCAGGGCGCTCGCGGCGGCCGCGGCGCTGCTCCCATCAACACCAAGGACGAGGCCGCCTTCCCCAGCCTCGGCGGCAAATAAGCACGCCTCGCAGCGACACGGGGCTCCCTCCCCTCCCACGGGCCGGGGGACGCCAGACCTCGACTCTCTCGCGAGTGGAGCGTCACACCAACCACCTCTTGTTGTGTTTGATAGTCGAAAAAAAGTTGCGACCATTGGTATTTTGCGGTTGATCGGTCTGCCACGGCGGCGGACGGGTGGAACGGACGGAAGCTCATTTCAATGGATCAAAGTTGCTGCTACCTGTGTGCCTGGGTGTTTCAGCTTAGTTAGAAATTTGGGTTCCGTATAAATATCAGTTTTTTCCTGATCCTGCCGCGCGCTGCTGTCGGGCCCGACGCTGTTCTGATGCGTGCTTCTGACCCGATGGAGCTGTGGAAGCAAGAAGACCCTCAGGTGAGACTCGCCTACCATGGCTGAGAGACGCAATCCTCACTGGTGCAACAGTATTCATCTTTTCATTCTCTACTCGTGGTTGGCCACTCGTAAACCAGCCGTGATGCACGGCCCTCAAATGTTCATTTTATTCTGGTTCTTGCTCGACTCTCCTTTTGTCCCGACTTTGGGCATTTCCAAAGCGGCCGTCTCATAGAAAATCCTCACATGACGCTTTTGCAATTTGATGATAACCCTATCCAAAACTCTCCCTAGATTACTTGAGAATGGCGGCCAGCTGCTTGACCACGGCGTCGCCCACCTCCTTGGTCGACGCGCTGCCGCCAATGTCCTTGGTCCGTAGGCCGCCGTCGATGGCAGCCTTGACGGCGTCCTCGACGGCCTTGGCCTCGTCGGGGAGGTTGAGCGAGTAGCGCAGCATCATGGCGACGGAGAGGATGGTGCCGATGGGGTTGACGATGCCCTGGCCGGAAATGTCCGGGGCGGAGCCTGCGTCTGCAGTAAGCATGTGATCATTGCTTCATGGATCAATAAAGAAGGTGGACCGTACCGTGGATTGGCTCGTAGATGCCGTTGCATTTGCTCTTGCCGTCGGGGATGCCGCTCAGGCTGGCACTGGGCAGGAGGCCGATGCTGCCGGGGATGACGCTGGCCTCGTCGCTGATGATGTCGCCAAAGAGGTTGCTCGTCACGACGACGCCGTTGAGGCCCCTGGGGTTCTTGACCATGATCATGGCCGCGCTGTCAATGAGCTGGTGCTCGACCTTGAGGTCCGGGAACTCCTTCTCGAACGTCTCCGTCATGACCTTGCGCCACAGGCGGCTCGTGGCCAGGACGTTGGCCTTGTCGAGCGACCAGACCGTCTTGTCGCCGCGCTTGCGGGCCAGGAAGCCGGCCAGGCGGGCGACACGCTCGACCTCCTGGCGCGAGTAAGGCTCCATGTCCCAGGCCTTGCCGTCGCCGGCGTCCTCATGCCCTAAGATTTGAAAGTCAGTCTTGTATTCGTACAAAATTATAGTGACAAAAAAGGGTGATTACTGTCACCGAAATAAATGCCTCCTGTGAGCTCTCTCACTATTACGAAGTCGGTGCCCTTGCAGACGCTGGCCTTGAGCGGCGACGAGTCGACGAGGGATTCCGAGGCGAAGAAGCAGGGGCGCAGGTTGCCGTAGGTGCCCATCTCCTTGCGCAGCCGCAGGATGCCCTGCTCGGGGCGAACTGAGCCGGTACCCCATTTGGGGCCGCCGATGGCGCCGAGAAGCACCGCCGAAGCCGACTTGGCGGCGTCGAGGGCCTCATCGGTGAGAGGGCTGCCGGTGGCATCGATGGAGCACTGGGACGAGGTGTCGTCAGCGCCGCGCCTAGGTGGAAGCAAGGGAGCGACTTACACCACCCATCAGGTGTTCTTGGAGATTGAATTTGCCCGCGCTGGGCCTGTGCTGCTCAATCGCCCTGAGGACCTGCCAGACATAGTGAGCGACATGCTTCGACACCGACGTGGCTTCTCTCCGCGTACCTTGACGGCTTCGGCTACGACCTGTGCAGCAACGTTAGCTGAGGTACTAGCTCCTCACAGCTCCCGCCACCGGTGCAGACGTACCTCGGGGCCGCAGTGGTCGCCGCCAAACACCACGATGTTGTGCTCCGCCATGTCGACTGTTCTGGACTGCTGCGCTTCCTTGGGTGAGTTGGTCGTCGGAGTGAGGAATTGGCACGTCACAGCGGTGGGATATGGTTTGCGAAAGAGAGAGAGTTGAGTTCGGGCTGCAGCGGCTGGTCGTGGCCGATGCCCCTCTATACCGGTCCCCCACCTGCCGAGATCGGAGACGGCATGCATCCCTGCGTAAGTTGCCTCGTACGAGTTACCGAGGGCCAGGCCGTCGTCGCGAATTAGAGGACAGCAGTCCTTTGCATAGCCCGGGTGCTGACTGCGTCCATCTCTGCAGCATTGCACGTCTTCATTTCTGATCGAAGGTGGCGTCAATCGCCCTCTCTGACAGCCCCTGGCCTCTTCACATGATACCCTCACTCCGTGGCGGCATCGAAACGCTTCAATTGTATCTTGGTTTCTCCAGTCGATACAAGTCCTATACAAGAGGCATTAGGGTATACATTATACGGCCACAATACCCGACGTGGCATAGAGCCAGTCTTCTCTTTTTTTACCCTCTTTCCCATTTGCAGCATCAAGCGTGTACAAAAATACCGTCATCTAAATGACTTCAAGGATTTATTCGCCAGCGGTGACACCATTCCTCCGATTCCCAAGGCGTTTTCTCGAGCTCTTCTCCCCGTCATGTTGGCCGTGTTCGCACAGAATCCACAGATGTACACGCTTGGCCGGGACCGTCTTGTAATGTTGATGCACTTGCCATGAAGCCACATCTCACACGACTCACTGCATCTACGTTAGATACGCTCCAAAAACTATGGGCATCGTGAGGGACAACGTACCACTGAAGCATAAAGCCGTCTTCTTCGTCTGCTGAAGTTTTATCACAAATGCATCGAACACCTTGATCATCGGGCCCGTAGCTCGATTCCGTCAGGCTCGTTGGCGATATTATACCGCCAGAAAAACTCATCCCGATGCTAGTCGACACATGCCGCAGCGATCGACCACTTGCTTGTTTTGACTGTTTCTGTCGATCCTCCAATACCTTACGCAGCTCGCTGGTGGCGTCCCCACCCTTGCTCTGCCGGTCGTGAACGACGGTCTCGGCTTCGCTCTCAGCATCATTTGCGGAACTATGTGCGCTTTTGTCGCTGACACTTCGTCTAGAAGAATGGAAAATGGACCCGACGGGCTTGCGGGGGTCCGGAAGCGCGAATGAGGCATTGAAAGAGTTATTGCGGCTGGGAATAATGATCGGCTCGTCGTCTGTTGATGAGCCGTCGTCGTCGGATGAGTCCCAGCTGCGGCTTGCGGATACACTCCGTGAGCTTCTGTTGCGCCGGACAATGCTGTCTCGGCCAGCCCCATCACCAACGACGGTCGTCTCAGCCCTAGCTCGCCCTTGGGCGTCGATGGTAAAACGCACCGAGGTCCGCGGTCGGTATTGGGGAGACGTCTCCGGGATAGACGCCAGACTCGACAATCGACAACCGGATTTGGACGGCGAGATTCTCCCTGATGATCGGCCACCTGATCTACTGGCCGACAAGCCAAGTCCGTTGTGTACTTGGGGAGCTGGCCGAGCGGCCGGGGCCAAAGTCGGGAGCGAGCCTCGACCGAGTGCCCGTTTGCCGCGATTCTCGCTGAAGCTGCGTCCGAGCCCCGGTCGCGCTGAGGACCTGATGGGGGAGCTGGCAACGGCCCGGTCTGGCAGCTTGCCGTTTCTTGGTCCTCTCACGCCGTTCGACTTGCGCACTTGTCCTGAGGCTTGACTATTGCCGGACTCGGCGATAGCTGCCTCTGCAGAGCCAGACTGGGCCATGGCGTTGAAGTCGGCATCCATTGCCGAAGTCTGAGGGCGGCTGAACAGCAAGCCTGGGTCGACACCGTCCCCGGGAAGGATCATGCCGAAAGGGTCGTCTAGAGCAGTCGAGTGCGTGCCTTGGCCTGCGGAGCCGTTCGTGCCAGAGGGTGCGGATGCAGAGGCCGGAGGCTTTGGAGCCAATGCCCGTTCACGTCGCACCGGCTGGACATTCTCCTGGTTTGACGAAGGGGCCGGAATGTTGGCATCCTGAAAAAGTTGGATGTCGGCGTTCCAGTCAAAAGACCCTGTGTGGCGGTGTGATGACGGAGTGGGCGGCTGGAGAGCATGCGGTCCGGCAACGTTGAAATCAAGGTCCATGCTCATGGACATTGCAGGATCCCAGAAAGTAGCCGGCGCGGTAGCCGGGGCGGACATGGGATAGCCGAAGATGTCATCTGGATTGCCCAGCAGAGCAGTCATGTCGTGCTGTGTGGGATCTGTAAAGTCCGGCTGGCCGAACGGCTGATCATTTTGCATATTGACTTTGGGGGCGAGCCTTCGCTCTCCCTTGTGAGCCGTCGGTGGCGGCGATAATACTTGGGATGGCTCCGGCTGCTCCGTGACGGTCCCTCGCCGAGCTTTCTTGGAGGACCGACTTCTCGCGACAGTGGGGCTCAATGGAATAGTAAACTCGGTGGAGTTGCTTGGCGTGACTGTCGATGGATCTGGTGACGATGGCAGGCGCCGAGAAGGGTCGACGGGAGGCAGAGGAAGGTTCGGATTGGGCGAGAAGTGATTGACATGCGCGGCGATCTCGACGGCAAGCCCCTCGGCAGATAGCAGCCGCTTGTGGCGGGCCGAAGAGCTCGCCGGCGTCGCGGGGACGAAGTCGGTGAACGGGCCGTGGGTGCCTCTGAGGTTCCCGGGTGTTGAGTTGAAGACGGAATACTCTTCAGCGAATCGCGGCGTCAAGCCACCTGCCTCGGTGAAGGAGCCCTGGTATTGCTGGGGGGTCTCGAAGACCGGGCTGGGGAAGGTTAGGGAAGCTCGAGTCTGCTCGGGAGTGAAGGGCTGGGCTTTTGGATCTCCAAAGCTGTTGGACAGAAAACCCGGTCAGCCAAGAGGTGAAACAAGGAGCAAGGGAGGGGCACGGTGGTCTTGCCTGGATGCCACTTGATCCTCGCTCATAGCAGCACTTTGAATTGCGGTTGGCTATGGCACAGATACGTTCATCCCAGGTCACAAGCTCGAAAGCCGGGTTGCCAGAGACACTTGAAGACACTGCGTGCGTATATATCCAGTTGAGGTCGCGCACGGCGACATACACATGTGCTCAACCTCGAGGTTGTGACAGAGAGGTCAACGAGACAGAATGAGGGACGGACGATGGTGTACGACGCAGAGCAACGTTCGGCCGGCGGGCGGGGGAAAAGTTGATATTCAAGGCTCGCAGACTCGACGAGGCAAAGGTATAGGTAGACGTTGTTGGCACGCAACCGAAGTCGTTGGCAATCATAACAGGAACAGGAAGAGCATAAAAGTCTAACGGAGCTGCGTGAAGGGGGCACAAATGCGGTCAGCTCTGCACTTAGTGCCATGGCAGGGTGAGGTAACTGGAGCTCGGTTGCAGGGCCAGGCAAGGGAGGGAACTCACTCGAACCACAAAAAGCCAGGGGTGCAGAGCAAACTCAGAAGGGAGAGAACAAGCTTCTGCTACCTCGACTTCGCTCTCGCCGACCCTGCAAAGACGACCAGAGCGCCAGCGTACGGTGAAGGGTGCGAGAGGAGAAGGAGGAAGAGAAAGAGGGAATGAGGAGAGCGGGAGGGCGGACGTGATAGGCAGGCAGAGGAGGAGCACAGGCTAGCACGGGACGGCAGCAGGCACGGCAGGCCCCTCAGCGTCTACGACAGGCAGTGATGGCGCTGCAGACAGTCATTCTAGGCAGGCTACTTCGCTCGCTCGGTAAATTTCTGGCGGACTGGGAGCCACTGGGCCAGCTGGCGGTGGGCCTGCAGGGATCGAGCACCTGAGCTCCGGGAGCTGGAGAGATGCACGATGTGCTGCGATGTCAGGGCAGTGAGGGGCAGCCAGTGGTTGCAGGCGCCTCGAGTGTGTGGCGGACCCTGGAGCTGGCGCTTGGATGGACGTCGGCGCCCGGCTGTGGCCGCTGCCTTTGAGCTACCCCCCGCGGCGCCCCGATCCCCGTGCCTGGGCAAAGGCACCCATCCCGCACGAGCATGTTGGACAAACATACATTGTTTGTTGCGAAGCTCCGTATACCAGCTTCGGGTTATCCTTCTGATCTCTGTCACCCGGAACCGCCGGGCTCAGGCGAGTTCCGAGGGCAAGACAGGTGCGGGACAGCCGTCGAGTTGCTACCAGATGCTCAACCGAGCGAGGGATGCGGCTCTGCGCAGTCATCGATGACGGCGCCCCGTCCCCACGGCGTACGTATTCGCAGGCCACTACTCCGTAAGTGTCAATTAATTCACCCTTCCCGCGTGTGGCCCGCAGCGCTCCCATGCAATTGGATGCCTGGCCAACAATGCTCTAATTACCTGATGCTAGCGGCTCTGCACGGAGGCTGCACGCTGACGGGAGCGCCGATAAGAACCTGGAGATTCTCCTTCCCCGTCGGTAAAGGGCGAGCAGCAACCGCATCTGGCTGCTTGGCAGGGACAATCTCGTACTTGTAACGGCGCCAAGCCGCTGCACCACCGCACACGAATGGCACCGCCCCTGTCCGACAAAACCCTCCGTCGCTCAACACACCTCTCGTGCCGTGGCATGACGGCTGCAGCGCCTGGCTCGGCGCTTACCTCTCGCCGTCCGCTAGCCGGCTGCTCTGGTTGCAATAGCCGCTGACGCTCAGGGGAGCCAGTGCAGCGTACTCGTAGAAACTGTGGTGCATCCGCGAACTTGCTCATGGAACTTCGGGGCGCTAGACAGTTGGCGTAAAGTCTACTGAGTTGCCGACAGGGAGGCGCGCGGCATTGTATCTCATTTCCCATGAGCTTGCCAGTCCAAGGTTGGCGGAGTTTCTTTTTTGTTTTTGGCTTATTGCTGAGCTGGCAGTAGTGCGTGCAGCTGTAGAAATTAATTCCAACTCGAATGCATAGCCGAGTCTCGATATGACAGACGAGCACGAGATACACAATTGGATTAAAAAACACATTGATGCGTCTCATTTCCCTTGTCTCTGCTCCGCGGGACCGGCGCGGACAAGACGGCTCTGCCGAATGTCTCGTGCGGGTGTCGGTCCCTTTGAGAACGACGTGATCCGGAGAACGTTATGACAATGGAGGGTTGCCTGCTTGAGCCGCGGAGGGCTGGAAGGCTGAGCGATAGAGAGCTTGCTAGCCGCCGCCCACGCCAAGTCATCATCTCGCCATCTGCTGCCGTGTCGCTTCCCCATGTCTAAGATTGAGATGGTAATGACGTGCTTGTCTTGTCTCACACCAGCCTCCGGCAAAAGTTTGTTGTTTCTCTAGAACCGCTGGCCTCAAACGGGCCGCTTTTCGGTCGGCTTTTGCCCGAATCGCATGGTTTGGCCAGACAACGAGAAAAAAAATATTGGAGCCGCACGAGCTGCAGGCCGTCGGGAACGGTGCATTCACTCTCCAGCGGTTCCCACTTCAGTGACACTCGGCCGGATCTCGATCTTCGACCCCCGGCCATTTACTAAACTACGCACCTACCACTCCGGACTCCGTGGTGGGTCGAGAAATCGGTCTTCGACGAACCCAGGAAAGCTTCCATACCTGTGCTAATTATCGTCGGACGCTCCGAGCTGTGCCTTGATTTTGCCCATGCTGGCGCCACTCGACGACGTGCGAGTCCAACCGGCGTTTGCTCGGCGAGCATTTGGCAAGAAATGCGGTACAATTGTCTTGCCTTTGTCGCGGGAATAGTCGTTCTCTCTGGCGTAAACTCGGCATGCCTCAGACAGACCCAGCACACAAGTCTCAGCCCGCCGTCACGCCTCAGACAAGCTGCTCGGACCGGACCTCAAGGACATGACGGAGTATTGCCATACTACTGCATCGTTCCAAATTAGCAAGATATTGCTTCCCCGGATGGCCCCCATCGACGGCATGCAGGCCCGTATCGTGCTGGACCGACGTGTCAGCATCGGCTAGATTGAAAGCTGGGCGATTACAAACACGTCTGCAGGAACGGTCTCAATCGCGCTATTAGTGTTCGCCCAAGGTGGCAGGCTGCAGCGATATATGACGATGCCGCGGTCTGATTGTGCTCCGTAGGACCTGCTTCTAATTCCTTAGCACCGGACATATCAGCGCTGATTGCGCACAAGCTGTCGTTCGAAATTCATGTCCGTTCCTGGCTTTGTTGGAGCGGCAACGCATCAGCAGCCACACACCAATTCAATGTCCCGCGCGCGTCCGTACCTGCATCAGCGCTATAAACCCGGATTTCCGTCTGAACCTTGCCGCCCCCGGCGCAACCGCTTCGTCGGACAGGATCCTCAGGTCCGGTGAACCTCTGCGACGGAGCGGCCAACTGGAAAATGAGAGGTCCGGCTGCCTGCCTCCGGGCCCCATCTCCTAGTGCGGCATAGCTCCATCGCCTGCGCCGAGCTGAACGGAGCGGCGGGTGTCTGTGCTGGTCATGTCCGGTTTGCATCTGATCATCAGCTTACCGGCTCGCGATTGCGGGTCCCAGGGCGTTCCTTGGAGACATCGACGACGGCGAAGCTGCAAGCGGCACTGTGGCACCTAGACCACCCAGTGGTGAGCAACCGAACGAAGCATGCCGTGACAACGCACCTGTCGTTTCACCTCCGAATGCCGAGTACCATTTCTCGACCTTTTCTCTTCTATTTCTGGAATCTCGCAGATGATGAAACGGAAAGTAGAACTCATCAAAAAGAGTCCCAGGTTTTGCGTTCCAAAATGCCGGACGTGTGGCATCATCGACTGGTGGGCATCGCGACAGCCCCTTGAGTGTTGGAACACACGTGCGTCGCGGCGCAGTGATTGGTGCCCGGTGGCCCGCCGGTTGACAGGGATCAGCCTTAAAGTGCTTGCATGACGCGAGTTTGAGACTTTGGGGCTATCTCTCGATGACTCGCCGCTGTGGTCCAATGGTTGGGGTTCCGGCGCGCATCTTCATAACTTGGGCTGTTCCAGCAGTCCCGGGTGGACGAATGCCATCGTCTCTTAGCAGTGGCCATTGGCCACTTCAGGTTGGCCTCCTTTGCTCTGCGTCAACAGAGCAATTTTGATCATCGTCTGACTTCCAACTTGATCCAGCCAAACCCCAGACTCTCTCGTGCAACCTTATGCCTCATACAACGCTCTTCCACCGTCGCAGCCCATGAGCCTCACACCAGGAATCTCGTGGCGCATGAAGCAGACCATCCGTTCTCCCACTCGTACACGCCGCGCAAACCTCCCCGCCAGGATATTCCCCGCTCCGGCGAGACGACCCCTCCGTCCTTCTACACGCACGCCTCGTTCCCGCGGAACTGCCGTCCTCGGAAAGAGTCCGCAAGAGCAAGAGCACCGGCGCAAGTGCGCGCGCACATCTCCCCATGCCCTTTCGCTCGTCTGGTTTTATCTTAAGGCTTCCAATTATAGAAGGTCGATGGGGACTCGCTTGTTCTGGCCCATCTCGTTTGTGTCGAAGATCAGCCGAGGTGAGGGCGATTGCCGAGAGTTGACCTCCGCGAGGGGCGGTGCTGCGCGGATGGATCGGGATGGGGGACCAGCACGACCACTACTGGCCAATGAAGGTACAGCCTCGTCGAGCAGTGTGATTGCGTAGCCAGAACGCTCTAATAAGTCGACTTTGGCCGTCTGAATCGTTGGGTGCGCTGCCAAGGATGGGATTGCGCCCAAAGTCCCTCCTGCTTCGCCCCCCCCCCCTTCGCCTCGCCCCCTTATCCCATCCAGGCTCAGACGCACCGCATCCATGGCGCAGGCTGAGCTGTGCTAGTACGAGCAGAAACACGAGATATAAAAAAAAACAAAGTTGAGTTTCGAAGAAGGTTGAAAAACAATTTGATAGTCCATTCGCTCATTGGCCATCTGTCTACCTAATACTACCTCGGTCCACCTCAACGGCGCTGCCCATGCAAATCCCAAACGACTCCAAGCCCTCTATCAGCCTAAATACCCATCCAGACGAGAAATGTTGTCTGACCCAAAACGTCGCAGCATGTTGAAAATGAAGACAGCTGGGCTCCTCACCCCTTCGATCCGTTTCCCGGCCATCGTGAGACAGCCGCTCCCCTCAGCAAGCCCCATGATCAGGGCACTGCCAGAGCGCCCCCTTCCTGCGTCTTGTGATCAAAGTAGCTGTGCGGGAAGAAGAAAGTAAAATGCCGTATAGACAGAGGAAGGAGGGGGGCGCCCAGCCTCCACCACAGCGCGATAATACCAAACGGCCCATCATTTCCGTGCCATCCCATTTCCTTCCGTAACCCAATTTTCCGCAAAGGCCAAATACAGCATCGTAGCAAGCCATACCATCCTGGAGAAATCCAGGTAAAAAGACAAATATTCGCATTTTGCCGCAAATCATAACATCGTTCGCCCTCGATCAATCTAGCCTTGACGAAACAGGGCAACCCAGATGTCTTCAGCAGAGAAAGCAAATCTGAGAACAAGCTGCCAGTCGTTACAGACATAATAAATCCCAAGACCTTAAGGCATGCTCCCAAAGACGCCAATGGAGTTCGGGAGCGACGTCGGCGGCCTCGAGGTCGGCAGGCGTTGTGGCTCGGGGGTCGTGACGGGAGTTATCTGACCCTGAGGTCGAGAGTGCCCGTGGACGCCGGCCATCGATACAGACATGGGAGTGTTCAGGCCGGAGGTGGTCATGATGCCGCTCTGCGGGGTCTCCGGTCGCTGCGTCTCTGGCTTGATATTTGAAGTCTGGGCTGCCAGTGCTCTACCCTGGCACGTCTCCCTGCGGCGTTTCGGTGCATCCTTGATTTTGGGGTGGGTGTGGCACTGAAGACGGTCAGCTCAAGCTCTTCGCCTTGCCTCCAATCGCGTGGTCTTACCTTGTATGCATGCCTGAACCACGTTGTGCCTTTCTTCTTGCTGCTCACCAGAGCAATCCATTCGTTACAGCTGCCACAAAGGCCCTCCCAAACGTCCAGGTTGCCATCCATCCGCCTTGTGTCAAGCGGCTCCTGAAAGGGGCTTCCTGTAGCAGCGCTGATCCCGTGCGTGAAGGACTTGTCGTACCAGAATGCCGAGTTCTTAAGCACCAACCATCTTCCTGGCTTGCAGATTCCGCACCAGCCCTCGCGCTTGTTTCCATGGCCACGAACCCATCTAGGAGTGTACAGGTCGCCTTCGAATCTCAGATCTTGCTCATAGGGGACCATGTCGGGATCCGAGGGGTTCATGTCCTCTTCAGGGGGTGGAATCTGTTCCTCCTGAAGCGAGGCGAACAGATCGGGAGGGTCCGACAGGTCCGTGTAGTGTCCGTGAAGGGTATGCGGATCCCCGTTACTCTGCAGCATCTTGAACAAACCCTGAGAGGGCAGTGGAGGGGGTTGGTCGTAATGTCGCGCGTCAGGATGGAAGTGATGGGACGGCAGAAGCATGCTATTTCTCTGGTACATGGGTTGCCCAGCCATCATGTAAGGTGCTCGTGGTCCTCCGTGAAAATTGCCCATACCCAGCGCCTGCGGTTGTGTGCCAAACGACGTGGGAGACGGCCCCTGATAGGACATGCGCTGGGGCATCCCATAAATCTCGGATGGGTTATTATAGACAAAGGGAGAATGGCGCCGACCCTGAGACGGGGCATATGATCCTGTCGACCAACGTTGGCTTTTTGACTGCTCGATGTTGTACGGGACAGACCGCACGCTCGGTCGTGGGGAAGGCGATGCTCGCCCGCGGCTATGTGTTCTGACTTGCTCGGGCCTGCTGTGGGGTGTCATGCGCGGCGAAGGCACCGGCGACATGTGTACCGAGGACATCATGGAGTTGCGATTCGACGTCGTCGGGTATTCTGAGCTGTATGATGGCGCTTCGGAGAGTGCGGTTGAGAACTCGTCGTACGATGGCATGTCAGACATGGCGCCCGACGTGGTAAGCGACGAGCCGGACATCCTGCGGCGATTTAGGCTGCCGTACAAATTCAAAGATTGTCCGTCTTGTGCTGAATTCGGAAACCTCAGGTCAATAATAGGGACAGCTTCATCGGTAGTGTAGGCCTGACCGATTGGCCCATCTACCTCCAATCCTTGGAAATCAAGGCTCTCCTCGCAAGGCTTTTGAGTCCAGTGGCCTGCACCTGGTCAGCTCGTATCTTTAAGAATCCAAAAGCAAAACTGCTCACCGCTACTGGCCATGCCAAGGGGAAGTAGGTCTTGGTGCATGGAGACAGGTCTCGATGTCGCGTCGTCGGATCCGGGCTGCAATGACAGCGAGTCCCAGCTTGGAATCGTTGAGCATTCGTCGCCAACGCAGCAAGACATGCCTTGGTAGATCGTCGCAGGCCGACGGCGCGGCTGTGAGGTCGGCGGTGTCATCCACGCGGCATTCGCAGACACCATGACGTCGCTCGTAGGCACTTCGCTGCCGTTCACCATTGATGAAGAATATGCCTGGTGTGGGCTCGGCGATGGCAGCTTGTCGTCGGCGGTTTGGTAATAGAATTGGTGCGGCTGCACCTGTTGCCGTCTGTCGCTTGCTGCGTCAGTGAGGCTCTAGAAGGAGACTGTCGGAGGGAGGGAGAATGCGTACAGATCCGCTTGGCTGGATTCCATAACCCCGGTAGGCACCCCAGATAGATGAATTTAGAGAGCGACAAGATGGGTAAAAGACTGGAGAAAGAAAATGTTTCTGTCTTAAGTGCTGTAGGCGCCTTCTTCGTCGCGATTCGTTAGCAAACTGCATCTGAATGGGCACAAAGGTGTGCTGCTCCGAATAAAAGCCCGCCTCGGGCAAGAGGGCATTTATTAATGACACAAGTGAATGCCCATGGAGCCGAACCCTGACTTACCCAAGATTTGCTCGAGATTCAATCGTCCGTAGGCTAATATCGGGACGCAAGTTGAAGTAGTGTCGTATTGCAAATCGAGTCTGTGGCGCAGGTCGTTCTCTTTATGGGCATCGATGTGAACCGTGTGTAAGTTAAAGATAGTATGGGTTCTTCAGATGCAGTGATTCCAGACGAGATCGGAAGGGAATGGATCGGTGCTCGATGGGCTCTACTTGAGTGATGGGTGGAAAGATCGTGAAGTCGCACGGCTGCCTCGGAAGGAAGGAGGACAGAGCCAGCCCGAGGTGCGGTATAGACCAGGAGATATTAACAGCAGGAAGCTGGGGATCAAACAGAGGCAAGACAAATGAGTGTTAGGCCTGTAAAGAGCGCGAAACCGGCAAAAGTTGTATGGAGCGGAGAAGCACGACTGAGTGAACTTATGAAGCAGATGAGGGACGCATGGGAAGACGGCTGTCATAAAGACTGGCGACGACAGCGACGGCGATGGGTACGGAGTCAGGTATGGATCAGGGAGCAGACAGGGAACAAGCCAAGATGGGTCGCCTCAGCAGTGGTCAAGACCAGACTGGACAGGACGGTTGGCCTACGCTCCATGGCGCTCGGCAGTCGAGGTGCTGCCATGGTCAAGGGCATCCAGGAGCCCCGTCGTCGTGCTAGCAAGGTCAGGCTCGGAACACCGGTACCAGCTGAGCCGGATTCACCATTCCCTCCGAATCTGTACTTTAAAACTTGGGGGGCGCGCAGAGGCGAGCCGGGTACCCAGAGGGAGGAAACGGGAGGAGGGGAGGGGGGTCTGGGGGCGTGTCGGCCAAGGTCAGGGCCGAAGGCTCAAGGTTGAGTGCGGGTGCCGGACCGATCTGGCGCGATGCCTGCACCTGCTAGACGTCTGTCTGCCTTTGCTGGGGTGCATCCGCTCGGCTGGCCCGTCGTGCTCCGCTGGGCGCGGCGCGGGAGGGCTGTGGATCTGCTGCGAGATTCCACACGGTGGCCGCCCTCGCTCGTACGTGCGTGCGAGTCTCCGCGGGCGCTGCCTACAGACAGCCACTGGGTTGCTGTAGGAAGGGCTTGGCTTGGCCAAACCATCCAGACGGCGCCGGGGCGGGCAGGTACCCGTAGCAGGAGTCGAGGAGGGATGGAGCCTCGACATGGTTTCGGGTTTCAAGTGGCCGGGTGTGTGAGCTTTGCTCCGTCGCTGGGTGGATGCGTGTAAGTGAGAGGTCGTCGCCCGGAAGGGCATTGGGGGCCACCAGCCAGCCAGCCAGCCAGCCAGCCAGCCGGGAGAATAAAAGTCCTGAGTGCACCCGGAACCCGAGCGCTGCAGGCACAGGACGAGCAGCGCCTGCCCGTCATGGCCGTGCCCTGCTGCAGCTTCCGCCTCGCAGCGTCTGTGCCGCCCCTTCCCTGGCTGATTGCAGTGGCTTGCAGGCGCAGGCGCAGCCGCAGCGACGGCCAAGGGAGCCACCGCGCCCGCTGTGTGAGTTGCACCCAGTCGCACCTGCTGTTGCAGCTCCCCTCCGATGGGGCTTAGCGGCCTCGCGTGCCTGGCTCCTCCTTCCATCCTCCGAGCACCTTACGCGTGGCTCGCGGGGACGAAGCGAGGGGAGGGGCCAGCTCCATCGTACGCCACTCCGTCAGGCGCTCCCAGTGGGTTCTGCTGGAGCGCCGCTGACGGTGGCCTGGGGACCTCAGGTGAGCCAGCGACCCGCTCAACTCTAGCGCTGGGGCTCGGGTCCTCCGACTCCAACTTCGTTCGCTCAAAACGGTCGCTATCGTGAAACGTTGCCATATTGGGAGAGATGTAATACCAACCAGCCCGCTTAGGGTTCGACTCGAGACAGACTGTGGGCGCTCTCGAATATTTCCTTTCTGGGTCGCTCGCTGCGTCAGTTGACCTATCGCCCAGCTGGCAGCTGCGTGAGTTTGGTTTCAGGCGTTCCCGTTGCCTGAGGGATTCCAAGCGTACAAGGACACTGATCTTGCGCTTACAGTCCAATGCATCTCAAATAGTCCCTGGCGCTTTCTCTCTGAGTTTATCATGTAGGCTTTTACCTGTGAGGCAGAGCTGGATCGAACCAAGTTGGCCGCGAGATCGCACCCTGGACGCCTCTTCGTCGTCCCATCCTCTGCCTCAACCGCGGCAGCCCCGAGTGACAAACTCAGCCCCCCCCTCCCCCATCTCCCAAACGTGGACATGCCGGTCCTTCACAAGGCCACACGTTTCATCGACAAAATTTCCAAATTATTCTCCGAGGTTTGCCGTCTCTCGGGGTAGGGCGGCGCGCCCGGCAGCCCGCGGCACTGGCTTCGCCCAGTCCAGGCCTCGGTCACTTGTCCGTGGAATTCGTCGAAACAGCCAGGTCGGCTCGAGATCCGTCTCGGCAAACTCCCTCGTACGATGAGGCTCAGCAGTCTCAAGAGTCAAGACGCGGTCTGCACTTGCTTGGGCACTCGAGGCTTACATGACGCGGCAACAGGAACCTTTGAAGCGCATCTTTCCAAAAGCAAGAAGCGAAGCCCCTGCGCCAAGCTATGTTGACGCGTTTTTCTTTGTCTTCGGCTGTCTTCCGGAAGAGGCGGCTTCTCACACAGAAGTCTCCCCTCCGTCTCCCTCCTTCAATCAGGTCAAAGCTATGCATCAAAGCGGCGTCAGAAGCTGGTTGCCGAGGTGCGGCGCTGGCTGGCAGCTCGTGGAAAAGCCCATCCGCGAGCAGCCTTTCGGCATCGTCCACCGAGTCATCGAGTGGGTGAACTTGATCATGCAGTGTAGCGCCTCCCCGCTTTGACGTGCTGCATGGACCTTCGAGAGTGATGATATGAGAGCGGGATCCCTTGCCCAACACCGAGACAGCGTCGAATGAACGTAGCAGAAGCCAACGACACACTGTTAATAGGACAATGCCGTTTATTCACTGTCCTGATTCGTGCAGTCGACAACCGGTAGCCGCCCCAATCGCCTCACAACCCTTCGCTGGCGTTGGCCGCCCCGATCTAAGGTCCATGGCAAATATCTAGCGATACTCGTGCGGAGTACGTTGATTGCACCGCTCACGACTCTATAGCACCCGCACGGAAATCTACTCTACTGAATTGAAGAGGCTGAAATCAAATGCCAAAGGTGTCTTTTTGTATTCACCAAGACTCTTTTGGCTAATAATTGGGCGAGTGACAGATCGTCCTCAAGCTGCGATAAGCCAGTCGTCGGCTGAAGGAATTCAATCCCCTCAACTTCGGCATGAGCGGCATTAATAAGGCAAATAAGACCTCCGTGTAAACAGACGTCGATCGATAACTTGACCGTTTCGACGACACTCGCACAAACGCTCGATTCGTAAACGGACGGAAACGGAGCTCAGGCCAGCGAAGGCTTGACTCGGTCGACACCCCCCTTGCAAGAGGCGCGCCCGCTCAAAAAGGCGCCCGAAAGCCTGTTTACCGGGGTAGCGGTGCTACGAACGGTCTACGAGTGCCCACATCGTCGAAGATGGAGGCGTATGTTTGGGGCAGAACGAGGAAGATGCCGATGGAACAGGGGTCAGGGATTGCCGTCAAGGCCGCTAGAATCCATACCAGTGCTCGTACGTCAAAAAGTTGTCAGTGGGCGCCAAGACTTGAAGACTTACGAGTAATGGGAAGGAGAAGTTTTGTCTGATTGCGCAGACGGAGTTTGCCTTGTATCTAGTGGAGATGCGGATTGTGAAGAGGAACCCAACGAGCAAGTGGGCGGCCGAGATGCCAAGGGGTGTGTTGTGGACTTGGACGGACTAGCCGTGGACCGATAGCCGCCAACGCGATCCAGTCAGATCGTTCCATCTTCTTCCGAATCTGGGTGGGTTTGGGAGCCGACGGCGAGCTCAGCCTGGAGGTCGGTTCTGCAAAGAAGGTACATCACGCGTCGAGGCTAGGGCGGTGGCTTGTCTCATCTCTACTCGACAGCTGGACAAAAGAACCCGAAGAAGCCAGTCGCCTCACACAGAGACGGGAGCTGATACTCCGACACGAGCAGCCATGTCGTCGAGCCGGCTGAGATGCATCTAGCGACGCAGCCGCAGCAGCAGAAGCAGCGGGTAACAAATCCGTACCAAGGTTAGCCAGCCGCGTCCTCTCGCAGCGCCGGCTGGTCAATGATGGCATCCAATATTGGGTGGCTTTGTCATCCGCCAGGTCGTACCGCTTGGCGGCCTGAACAGGCTGCAGCATGTGGGGACATATTCGTGCGAGGAAATGCTGCGGCTTACTCCGTGCTCGGCACAGTACAGCTATTTTTGTCGGGCAGGGCGCATCTCGCCAGCCGGGCCTGAGCTTAACTACAGCCTGAATTAGCTGCGACATTGCTCGAGTCTCGCAGCAGAGCAGCCTGAGCATCTGTTTGGGCCCTGGGGTGTGCCTGAAGCGACAATGTTCCAAAGGCCCTCCCTCCTCTTGGGCTGAATTGCGGGCTGCGAAACTCACGACCTGACACGCCCCCCGTTACAGCGAGGCGTGCTGCGCCAGACCACGTGGAAGGTATACAAATACACCCCGTACCCAAGGACCGAGTAGAGCATGTCGGGGTCGCTGTGGCTAGGGAGAGCGGTGGGCCTGGCGATGTGGAGAGTCAAGACGGACTTGGCCGAGCGGGATAGACTTTGGCCGCGCTGGGAATCCGCCAAGAACAGCTTCATCTGGCCGAGTACGAATGCGTAGCTCTCGACGGCCTCCAGAAGCTTTCGGGCCAGCCATCGGCGGCACTTGGCTCCTGGACTTGGCGCCAAGGAGCGTGGCCTCTCTGCCGAGACTGGAGGCGGCGGCGCTGCCGAAGGCCTCTGGCGCAATCACATCAGGGACGCCATCGCGGAGATGATCCGACGTCATGAGGCGAGGCGCGGACTTACGTCTGTCTGCTCCTAAGCGATGCTGTGGCTTGACCAAACACGGCATCCAGCCTTGTTGCGACTGGACAGGGCCAGCCGTAGTCCCGGCGCGAAAGCGTCATGGGTGAGGGTGAGGCTGGCAGCGACCGGGGTACGCAAAGCAGACGACTTGGGGGACGGGCTGTCTGAAGTCTGCCCTGCATTCGGGTCCTGCCATGATTAAGATGGGTGGCCGGCTTGTGACCTTGTCCAGTTCACGCGATCTGGGCGATGCAGGGTAGGTCTCTAATCAGGTCAGGTCATTAGCTGCCGGCTTGGCTGCGGCCAGCAGTGTATCAAACGGCTCGGTTCATGACCCATACTCGTACACCGAGACGCAAATCCTAGGATCCATAAATCAGAAGGCCATGCTCAGAGTGATGGTCTTGTCGGAATACCATTGCGGAACGCCATAATACTCACGCATTTAGGGCTCCAGCAGATGATAATTGATCGTGGTCTTTACAATGCTGTATGCACGTTGCATCCTGGGTGAAGAAGCGGCTTCCCCAGAACGGAAGCTCCCGTAGCTCAGAGTTCAACGTGATATATTTCGTCGTCAAGTATAGGAGCCCTCCTAAAGGTTAATGACGATCCCGTAGGTAGGTCTAGCCTTATGGGTTTCACGGACCATTATTGAGGGAGTCGAAAGGATCAGTGGGGTCTCAAGCTGAGAAAGCTAAACAGCCATAATAGTGGAATCACATATCGAGAAGCTCCTCGTTTTGAGACAGAGAGAGAAACTTCGGAGAGCAGAGAGTTCGTGTCTCCATGCCAAGCCGTGATCATTTCATTTGAATTCACCTCGTGTTGTGAGGGGTCAAATATGAGAAAACATTCACCGAGATGCGTCTCATCGCTGAGGTAACATCCCATATAGTTATGTGCTACCGCCAAGCTTCGCTTCATCTTATACCGAGCACACCTATACGTCCATCCGGGCCTCAGTTTCTAAACTCTCCGGCTGAATGGTTGAGCTTGTGGAGTGACGGGACTCTCTGCAAACTTAATGCTCCTGACATGAGATATTGGGTAAACACGTAATGAATTGAATATATCGAACGAGCGTCGACAAACATGCGATCAGTCGCAGCTCCATGTGTCAACTGACACCTCTCAGAAGAGACTTTGCCTCAGGAATGCATGCTGCAAGGACTGCCGAAGACTAGAGAATAGAGTGGCGGACCGCCTTGGCTCGGGTCGTATTGGAACATCTATCGTATCCAGGCGACAGCCGGCGCGGGGCAGATTCAGACCCATCTTGGCTTCCTCCGCAACGCTCCGAGGAGAAGAAGTCAAGGCGAGGTTGACTCCCAACGGCGCCAATCAGCTTGCACCGAGGTTTGGCTTCACTCTCCCACATCCGAACAAAACACATCCGCATGAATCGTCGCCGGAACGGCGTCCCCCGCAACTACGGGGATGGCAGCCCTCAGGGCCAGGAGAAACAAGATATCAAAGTATAATCCATCCATACGAGTACAGTAGGTAGGGAGTCGCACAGAGACAGAGACGGCAGCCCTACAGCAACGGCGTGGCCCGTGTCTCTGGGTGGCGTGTCAGTGGGGTTGGACCGGGGGCCCCGGTCGTGCCCCGTCTCAGATCTGTCGCAAGGACCTCATCCAAGGGTCCACGACATTCAAACGCCAACACAGCACAGCCTGCCGCGGCTCCGTACCTAAAAACTTCCTGTTACACGTCCATGTCACAGCACGGATGTCGGCGTGGCCGGCTTGGAAATCAAATTGCTTTGCTGGCTACGAAAACGCTCCAAACCTCCGCGGCATCTGAGCCCGGGGGGAACACCGTCGTGGGGCTCGTGCGACTGGCGCTATGATGTTCGTGATGCTGGAGCCCTGGGGTGGATGGGATGTCCACCAAACTCATCGTCGCTATACCTCCGGACTCCATATCAGAGTCAACGGGCGCAAAATGGCGCCACGGTTATCAGTTCATGACGTTCCCCACCAATCGCAAATTCCCTTCGGTGAGCTCCGAAGGACAAAAGACAGCAACACACACCCACGCGAGCAGCACGTGGGCACATTAATCCCCTTTCCATCACTAAGTGTGCCTGGCCTTGCCCCTACCTGCACCGTCCATCCATCCATCCATGCGCTTCCCAAGAGGTGCTCAATGCGTGGCTCCAGTACTCGTACTCGGAGAGCAGAATCGCAAGGGTGTCCCGCAGTACTCCGTCTGAAGATGCTGGGACGGGATCTTCAATGCCGAACGAGCGAATCTCGCTTCAATCTGAGGTTTCCAGCCGCGAATCTGGAGAAAACGCAGATCCCCGTCTCATTTGTTTGACGAGTTGTACCCCATCGGCAGCCTACGGGTAGCTGCTGCAGGTTGCTGATTTGGGCCATTTCCCCTTACCGTTCTAATTGTACAGATTTCGTCCTCGTGCGAAGCAAGCACTGCTTCCGTGACCTGTGGCAGGCATGGATCGTCGACTTGGGCGCATGACGGTGGCTTTTCGTCCAGCAGATAAGGTTATGGCCTGGAAACCTCCTCGGGGAATCGGAATAATTGGTAATAGGCGAGGAGCTCGACCGAGCACTGAAGGATTTGTAAACATGAGACACGCGGCTTCCAGGTCACCCCAGCCGACAATACACACCATCCATTCCATGACGGCAGGCATATCAATCTCTCGACGAAATCGTAGAGCTCTGGTCTGGCGAATGCTGCTAGCCCTTCCCAAGGCTGCTTGTTATGCTGTTTGATGATCGGATTCGTGGTCCGGGACCCCGGTTCCTCGGGATGGCCGACCATGCCAGATGGGCAGTGCCGAGTTCGGCACTGTCGAAGAATTCCTAGGAGACCCCTTGCCTACCCTCATCAACGGAACAAGCTAGAATGAGCCAATGGCCCCGGTCTGGCCCGCCTCCCTGCCGAGTTTCTCGGTAGTCGACCTCTTGGTACTGCGTCCGATCCTCCCGCTGGCCTATACAGATAGATGAAGGTCTTCAAGAACGCCTCCTGGCGGCTTGGATCGGCGCAGGTGAGGCAACTATTCTTTGTTGATTCTCTTCCAAACTTCGTTCTCCGCGGCGGCGATGCTTTCTCCGGCCGCGGTAGCCCATTTCTTGGCCGAGTCCCAAACTCCCAACTCTCCGTCCTGGCCGAACGGAGACGCAATCGAAGAGTTTTGGTCGACTGACGCGTGATGCGCCGCCCGCTGATAGCTGCTGAACTCTGACGCATGGACATTTTGTTGGTAACCCGGAGGATGCGAGAATCTGTCTGGATCCTGCTGCTGCAGGGATACGGGTTGAGGGCCTCCCATCAATGGCGCTGGCGCAGCCGGTGCAGTCGATGAGCGGCCTTGAATTGGGTTCGAAGCGGCGGGTGGTTGATACATCATCTGAGGTGGCATGGGCATTGTCGTCGTCGTCTGGGGCGGCTGAGCAGGTGGCACGGACTCTCCAGCCTTGGGTGGCGGTGGGATATACTTCGTTCCACCAGTCGGTACAGGGACAGCACCTGGCTGCGGAGCAGGTGGACTTCCGCTAGTTTGGATGGTCGACGTCGGTGTAGGTTGAAGGCCGGCGAAAGGTTGAGGCGCAGCGGTGGGCTTAGGCAATGAAGGGACGGCTCCGGGCTTCGCTTGCGGGTACGAGGGCTGCGCAGCCGTGGAAGTACGCGTCCCTGGCGTTTCCTGATTTGGTCGCGATTCGGCCGGCTGACTGGTCTTGGGAGTGATGCCCGATGCCTTTGCGGCGCTGATGGGGCTGGCGCTGTAAACTGGAATCGTAGGCATGTTGATGCGCCGAGGTGGTTACTCAGTTTGAGGCGTTCTGGATGGCGTTGGCAAGGACGACCTGGGCGCGCAAAGCTCGCAAGCAGATTTCGGTGTGCAAATGCTGTTAAATGATGCTATGTGACTTAAAAAGGTCTGTGGTCGCTGATGGTCGAGTTATTGTGGTTGGGAGATGGAAATCTGGCTGGATGAAGTGTCCTCGCGGCAAGTGGCGACGTCATCGGCGGTTACTGTGGGGTGCACCGCGTGCGTCAGATGACTGACCGGCCCGCGTTCACTAAGACGCTTCCAGGAGAACGCTGCGAGAATTCACATTGACAAACCAAGGAGCGGAAAAATAAATAATCACCTTCTTTCCTACAGTGAGATGCATATCACGGCTCTGTGAGTACAGTAATCGTGGCATTCGTTCTGTATATACGGTGCGGTTCCCGATTTCGAGATCCATAAGTTCAGGTCAAGGCTGAACGTAGCACGTCACCCATTATGCGTGTTGGCTCCTCTAGGTAGCTACCGGTACTCGAAATAGTTATCGCCCAATGATCTTGACAGTCCTCAGAATTAAGGTTGAGTAACCTCACCCGTCGTGATAGCACTACCTTTCACGCCTTCGAGGGCACAGCAAAAGGGCATGTCCCCGTCCGGCTCGTCACCCATTTCACGTGTTCCTCCATCCGTGCTGTCTCCTCAACTCCCTTTCCCATCTTGCATCGGGGCCCAAGATCCTCGAACAGAAAGCCCTCAGGCTTCATTTCCGCACCACCGTCTCCAGGAACCATCCCGCCAGTGGCTCGCGTGACCCATGCCGTCGGGCCCCAGCGAGCCCACAGCGTCGCTGGAGTATACCATGGCTCCTTCAAGTAGTGAGTGTGGTGCATCCGGCCTGTTTTTGGATCTGGATCGGTCACGTATTGCATCGGAGAAAACCGTGGTACGGCGAGGTATCGGAGGAATAGCTTTCGCGACAGTAGCAAACCGTAGGTGAGTGTCGATACGGCCACGCCAGGTTCCGCAAACCTGATGCGAGATCAGCTTAAGAGAATGAAACTGTACCATTGTGAGAGAAGATTTACCCAAACGCATGTCGCATCCTCTCTCCCATGAGGACCAAGAGCATCTGGTACCCAAGTGGCCGGACCAACTTTGGATATGCTGATAAGAGGAGGTCCACGAGGACGGCGCCGAGGTGCTGAACCTCCGGCAGAGGCAGCATATAACGGTCTTCGTATTTGGAAGCCCACCGTGTGACATCCTCCATGAACTCGATACTGTCGTTCCATTCGTTCTTTCCCAATTGCTCGGCATAGTCGATACCCATCATGTCGCCAACGGACTTCCAGAGCTTGGCTTGCGCTGCGACCTCCATCTCCGTGAGAGACCTCCATTCGTATAGACGTATGAACCTGATTGGCTCCACCATCGCGGTGTACAGGACGTATAGCATGTCCTGGTTGAGGATTCTCCCAGATTTTATGAACGGGGCGTGTAGATAGTTCATCCTGGCCACGGCCTTGTGGAGCAATGGCGAACTCGGAGGAAAGATCGCAAAGCTAGGCAGCATTAGCATACGGCCGTCGCCTGGATGAGAAACACTAGAGGAAGCGTTACCAGGCAAAGATGATTTCAGTATCCTCATATCTAGAATCGGTGTCAGTTTGACGCAGTCGTGCAAATGCGAGATACATACCTCTTGGGCGCTTCGTTGGACTTGGCGAGGTCGCTGACAGACACCAGAAGTTTCGCAATGTTTTCAATGGCGTAGGTCTAGGATCATTTAATCTATTGCAAGTTCACATGAAGCCAGCAGCGGATGATGGTACCTTGAACAAGGCATAGCGCAGCGCGAGATCGTAGAAGAGAGGAAACTCGAAAGCGCTAATGTTATAAACGATCGCTTGAGCATCTGCATGCGTCATGCGGGAGAAGGAAGCTCGATCTGGAAACTTGAATCGAGAGCGTATGTCGCTGAGATGTCGAAACCGCAAGAAGTAGCACGCAGTTGCATAGGCCAAAGGTATCAGACCCAACAACCCCGTCCAAGCCATGGGCTCAACCATTTTCCACGAGCCATCAGCGTAGCTTGATGGAGTTGAATATGTATTGTTAGCCATGACGCCCACCTTCTCGTCAGCGACGCGACGTAGCACGCCGAGATCGAGGGCGGTCACGATTTCTGCTGTCGAAGCGGGTTATTGGGACGCCCCAGTGAAGTATCACTACGCAGGAAATCTTGAAAAAGAGGAACAAGAAGAAAATTGAGGCCCTCGAGCTCGGATGGACAATGGACGTCAAGCGGCGCCAATGGTATTCTGGGCTGAGAGCATGAATGGCGGAGGCTGAAGGGTCGTGGCATTATAGGCGATCAGCCACCCGTGAGGCAGGGGCGGGGTCTACGCGGATACGGCGTTACTCGAGACACTTATTAGCAGCTGCAGCTGCACCTCAATCGAGACGCATCGCCGCTGCAGCTGCGGAGAGGGGCCATTTCTAATGAGACGTTGGATGCGCGGTCGCGTCGCCGGCGACGATCATGGCGCTGAGCTGGTCAGCCATCAACTGAGCGCCGCTGGCAGCCCGGAACCGCGCTGCTGCGGTTCTCGAGGTGCCCCCAGTTTGCACGTAACGCACGCAGCGCAAGGGCCAGTTGAAGACATGATGGCCAATGCTTCAAGCCACGCAGCCAACATACAGTACGGGACGTGACATGCTTTGGTTCTGATTGGCATCGGGAAGTCGGGCGGATTATAGTGAGGCCGCGAGGCCGGCCCGCAGCTCTTAGCGTTGGGGCCAGAGCATCGTATCGGGGAATTCCCGGGCCATCGTGGGATCGAGCTAAAGACGGGCGACTTTACCTTCAACAACTCCCTCGCGACGCGGTAGCTGGCCAGACCGACCCCTACAGCCGCGGCGAGCATCTCACAATGGTCGGCAAAGTGTCGGAGAGGGTCCTCCTCAGAGAGGGTGCGCCAACCTGAACTTCGGACTGTCTTCTCACGAGCAAGAGTGTGCTGACGATATCGCTACGCAGGGTTGGAGAGGACCGACAATGGCATGAGGCTGACGAATTGGCCCGACGTGACGCCAATCAACCAGAAGAACTACTACACGTAAGGTTCCAGGCCGCGCGCCGGTCGAGCTGGGCTAATGCGCAGGCCAGCGATTACATGAAACGCGATGATCAGGTTCTCGCCCTCCGACTCCAGAACGACGCAACGCGCGATCGCCTTGTCCAAAGCGCGAGGGACCGTGACCGTCTTCTTTCGAAGCCCGCCAATGGCGAGCTGCCGCTCCCGATACCGGATCTCGCAGAGGAGGACGGCGCTGCGACGCCATCGGGCGGCGTGGACCCTTCCAGGATAATTGTGATCCATCCCGGCAGTCAGAATCTGCGGATAGGCTTCGCCGGCGACGCCCTCCCCAAGACCATCCCCACGACCCTTGCGACAAAGTTTCCGCAGACCGAGTCTGAAATGTACGAGTCGCTCCCCCGACGGCAGTTTGAGGCCAAGACCACCGACCAACAATACGGCGAGGAGTGGTCCAAGAAGTACCAGAAAATGTGTAGCGAGCTCAAGACCGAGATGCGCGCCAACAAGCGCAAGGTGCTGCCCAACTCCAAGGAGCTGGTTCAGACCTTTAACCGCAGAACGGAGGCCGAAATAATCCAGAAGCACAACGACCCCCTCGAGATTGAGTGGACGGATATCCAGACCCTTGAGGACCCAGAGTCTCTCGCGTCGTGTTTCATAGGCAACGAAGCGTTGCGCGTGCCTGATGATTCGGACCCCAAGTTCAAGCTGTGGTGGCCACTACGTAGTGGGTGGTGGAACGAGGACGACTACTCAAGCCAGGAGCACCTCTACGACGACTTCGAGACCCTGCTAGACAAAGCGCTGCGCCAAGAACTGGGCCTAAAGACGAATAGCGAATGGCAGCAATATAGCTGCGTGTTCGTCATCCCGGATCTGTACGACAAGCGATACGTCGAACAGGTGCTGCGATCTTGCATGACTTGGTTCGAGTTCAGCAAGGTATGCTTTGTGCAGGAAAGCATGGCCGCGACATTTGGTGCTGGGTACACCCAAGCCTGCGTCGTTGATGTCGGCGCACAGAAGACCTCAGTGACCTGCGTCGAAGACGGCCTTTGCATTGAGGACTCGAGGGTCAATCTCAAGTACGGAGGGTACGACATCACGGAGACGTTCATCAAGATGATGCTTTACGACAACTTCCCGTACCAGGACATCAACCTGCAGAGGCGGTACGACTTCCTCTTGGCCGAGGAGCTCAAGACCAAGCACTGCACCATGTCTCAAGCCGACATTTCGGTCCAGCTCTTCCAGTTCCACGTTCGGGCCCCAAACCAGCCTACCCGGAAATACGCCTTCAAGACGTACGACGAGGTCATTCTTTCAGCAATGGGCGTCTTTGACCCATCGATCTTCGACAATAGCATTAAGCTGCGGGGGCGGCGGAAATTGATTGAACGCTCTTACAATGCTTATGATGTGGATATTCCCGACGATCCATCCTCTGCGGCGCAGCTTGCGATATTGGCGCTGGTGAAGCCGTCACTCACGTCGAGCGCCAGCATCAGCACCAACGGAGCGTCACAATTACAGCAAGAAGTTTCAACGCCAAGCAAGGAGAAGTCGCAGCCGTTCAATTTCCTCGGTAGAGGCGAGGGAGTTAATGGTACGCCAGCAGACTCCCGTGCTGGATCTGCCGCGCCGGAAGGAAGTGGCACACCGGTTCCCGCGCCTTTCGTCTTCGGATCCGGCAGAGACGGTATCAATGGCGACAGTCCCGCTCCGACCGGAACTCGTGCCCTGGGCACTCCTGTGCCTGGACAAGCTTCTCAGGCATCTCAGCCTCCTGCGGGACTGTTTGTCGAAAACCCGGAGCGAAGTGCTCTCTCAATAGCGCAAGAGAGAGACTCTGTCCTTCCGGTCGCGCCGCTCGACATTGCCATCCTCACCAGCATCCAGAACGCCGCTAAGGGCGACGACAAGAAGCTGCGTGACCTCCTCGGAAGCATCATGGTCATTGGGGGTGGCTCCAAGGTCCCGCAATTCACTGTGGTGCTGGAGGAGAAGCTGAAGGCGCGGCGGCCGGACCTGACTGACAGGATCTTGGTCAGCAGAAGTGCCAGGGATATGGATGAGCAAGTCGTAGCTTGGAAAGGCGCCAGCGTCTTCGCGAAGCTGTCGACGAACGACTCATGGATCACACCCTTTGAATTTGAGCGGTTGGGAGCGCGGACGCTTCATCACAAGGTGCTTTGGGCATGGTAGGTTACGAGCCCGTTAGGGACCATCGCGTTACCTGAGACATGGGCGCCACGGGATATTTGGGAGCTTGTCGGTTGTGCGAGAAATGGCGTAAACGGTTTCCTCTTAAGGTGCAAGGAGCAGTGAAAGGGAGATGACCAGTCGATATGGATGATAAATTACATGATTGGCGTCGGCGTCTGAAGGGCTTGTTCACTGTTGGTGGATGAAGCTGTCGTAGTCGCCTGGGAAGCCTGTTGTGCCTGGTTACCTTAGCTAACAACAACCACGATATGATTTTGTAGCACCAGCGCATTCAAAGATTTGGAGAATAAATGATTCCGCGCATCCATCGACCCAAATAGCAATTAATGCGTCTGTTTGATGCTAACAGCACCGCTGATTGCACCCTTGGTCGGGGAGTTGACGTCAAGGTTCGGCTCGCGACTTATTCGGGCTTATGTAATTTTCGCCGCGGCCCAAGCGCATCAACAACATTCATGCGCGTCTCTCCCTCCAAATTACTTGTAACCCTCGAGCTGAAATTTATCCCTTCAACCTTCCCCTCGCGATGTGAATTTGACCTTAGCCTCGCTCGAAGAGGTCATTCATCGCCGACAAAATGCCATCGCTATCGCGGTTCTTGCCGTTCTCGCCTTCGACGACTACGGTACAGGCCGTGACGTATCTGCTCGGCATCTCGCTCTTCTCCATCTCGTTTCTTGTCTTCTTGAACAGCTCCGTTTCTTTCGTCATTACCGACCTCATCGGCCAGAAGAAGAACGTGGGCGATGTCGTCGGCACGCTAGGCTTCGTCGACGAGCTGGTCGCCCTGGTGGCGTGTCCTACATGGGGTCTTGTATCTGACCGGTTGGGAGTGCGATGGGTTGCGGTCATTGGCTACGCCATCATTGCCGTCGCGCTGGCTGTTTTCGTGCAGGCGAAGAATGTGTATCCCCAGCTGCTGCTGGCGCGCATCTTCTTCGCCGTGGGAGCTTCCGCGGCGTAAGTTTGGAGACTCGGAGATAGCCGCGGAGCCGAGGGCTGACGATTCCAGGGCCACCATGGTTACCGCGATACTCCCGTCGTTGACCGATGATGCCGACGAATTTTCGACAGCCGCGAGACATCCGAGAGCGAAGCCGAACGCACGGCTTAGCGCCGCCTTCTCCGTCGAGTCCGAGGTCACCATCACGCCGGAGCGATATACCAGAACCTTGTCGAGCGAGCGAGTCAACCCGACCTCGGCTGCCGCATCCAGCAAGCCGTCTGCACTGGCTGGATATGTAGGGCTGTTCACGGGGTGCGGCGCCCTCGTGGCATTATCACTGTTCCTGCCTCTGCCAGCGAGATTCGGCGAGATTGACGGCGTAACTCCCGGCGAGGCCGTCTCGTACAGCTTCTATGTCGTGGGCGCTGTGTCACTTCTCGTCGCCGTGTTTGTCTTTGCCGGCCTGCGCAACTTGAAAGGCGAAGAAGGCAAAGGTTGGAAGGTTCTCTTTGGTATCAGACACCCTCATGACGCTTTTGAGAGGCTTGACACGGAAGATGAGAATCGGGCGCATAAACAGGTCAGTTTGGGTGACCCTCATCCACTGGCGTGAACTGACACTCGGCAACAGAAAGTGGTTCCCTACATCCACCTCATGAAGGACTCTGTCTTGTTGGGCTTCACTGACTACAGAATTGCACTTGGCTACCTCGGTGGCTTTGTTGCGAGGGCTTCTACGGTCGCCATATCTCTCTTCATTCCGCTTTACGTCAACACATATTATATCAGCAACGGATATTGTCAAGGCTCGCCGAACGACCCCTCGCCTGAGCTAAAAAAGGAATGCCGAGCAGCTTACGTGCTGTCATCGATTCTGACTGGGGTTGCTCAGCTCCTGGGCTTGATATGCGCTCCTCTCTTTGGATATCTTTCCGGAAACACTGGACGAGTGAATTACCCCATTGTAATTGCGACGGTGTTCGGAATGGTTGGTTACCTCATTCTGCCGCAGCTCACGAGCCCCGAGTTCAAGAACGTGGAAGGACGCGGAGGGAATCCCGTCATTTTCTTAGTGGTTGCTCTCATTGGCATCAGCCAGATCGGGGCCATTGTCTGCAGCCTGGGAACCCTCGGGCAGGGTGTCCTAGCCGTCGAGCTGCCGCGGTCAGTGCGGCGCGAACCGTCTATTGCACCGGACGAGGACGAGTCGGCAGAATCCGAGCCGTTGATCCGAATGTCAAGCGCGGAGGACTCGGTGTCCCGGGTGCGCTTGAAGGGATCCATCGCGGGAGTGTACTCGCTGTGCGGCGGGGCGGCGATTCTGATTCTCACCAAGGTGGGAGGAGTTCTGTTCGATAGAGTGTCCCATGGGGCGCCATTCTACATGATGGCCTTGTTCAACGGGATGCTTCTTGTCGCCAGCTTGTTTATGGATGCGTCGCAAGCGTTTGCGAGAGCCTAGCGGTTGAGTGGTTAGTAGTTTTACGAGGTCATGAATACAGCGCATGCAAACTTGCTCGTTCGACTGGGAGGCCAATGCGGACAATTATGCTGCCAGAGCGCTGCATGAAGACCATACGCTTAGCGCCTTTGAACGGCGACCAGTCTGTGGATGTAGATGAAGTCGCCTTTCGATGTGCGAAGCATTCGTATTCCCTTGGCGAGGGGAAGAACTATTGACGTACGCGTAGCTTTGGTGGTGCATGGCAATTGCCTCTTTGGGAGAGGAGGTAGCGGAGGATTGGGCCACGGCTGGCTTTAGAAGGCGGCAAGGGCGGGACCCCTGTGGAACCCCACCTACCTAAACGGACTTGGAGCTCTTCACAATGGTCGCCGTCCCTTTCCTCTCAACTTGCAGGCTTCAAGTCATTTGGCAGTTCAACCCTTGGATTTTCAATCTGCATTTTCGATGCCACGGCATTCGATGGTTCTTCGCTCTTCGACGCGCAAGGATGCAGCTCGAGAAGCATCTCGGCGACGGACAAGCGCCCGGTTTCATCAGGACAACGGAGCCCACGAGAAACTTCGCTGCCGAGCAACGGGTTGGAGAGAAGCTGGCACCCGAAGATATCGTCCAGGAATGGTGGATGCATCGAAACGCCCTGATCTTGGTTCGAAATGCTTGCCTCGCCGGAGGCCCTCGAGACGTGGACAGAAATACCCGGACAGAGGGCCGTCGGTCCTCGTCACCAGAGCTACGCAAATACATGTCGCCCACCGCTCCTTCTGTCGTGCGCCAGGAGCCAATTTGGCGCTGGGTCGTCCTATAAACAATTCAGGTGCATGATCTCCTTCATTTTCGAGGGCTGTTTTGTGGTACGCTACAATACCAAATAGCCGACAATTCCTCACACTCGATATCAGCAAGCCAGGATGTGGCTCCCATGTTCCCGCAGTCAACGAGCGAGAGGCCACCCCGCAGCCAGTAGTTGCACAGCCGCAGGCGGGCTTGACGGTGAAACGAAAGGAATACGAGATTGGCTACAGCGAACAACGAGGAAATGAGATCGAAATGGTCGTATGAGCTCTGCACTTCGCCTTTTTGCATATCGCACGTGGTGAACGCGGATTTTGATCTGCCTACCGGGTACGGTACTAGCTGAACCACAAGGTGCGAAGCGGATATTCTGCGCAGCGCAAACACGAGGTTGCTACCTCCCTTGCTTGCGTTGTACCTGAGGCACAGCGTTGCCGCAAAAGTCGATGTAAGGACTATTAACGCGGCGTCCGTAACTGTGGGTGGCGGACGGCTTCGGGATGAAAGACGGAAGAGCCGTACAGCTATAACCAACACAGAAGTGACCAACGGGACTATAAACTCCTAGTGAATTGACTCTGCTGACAATGTTTTCGTCTGTATCAATGGGACCAACAGCTCCGAGCCTCTCCCTCTCAAACCGCATGCAGTAAGACGAGAAGGGAGAATTGAGGGGGTGGTACGACGCCCTGCCGTCCTTACCCGGACCGCTTCACGAGCTTCACGGTGCACTGCAGACGCTTCTGATTAAGAATTTCAACCTGTATGGCCCGCCGAATTATCCAGCGTTCCGCGACTCGGTGATTGGCCAAGTTGTCGTGCGTTGGCGGAGCCGGGGTCGCGACGATCTTGCTGATGACGTTTGATCAGAAGTATTACGACATCGCATCCGCAAAAGGCGGACGCTATGGAGTAGCGAAGCACGACTGGCTCAACAATTTGCGGGATGCTATTGGGACGACTTCGGCTCATTCTGCCGAGAAGAACTGGAGCCAACTCGAAGCAAGCCATCGTCGCGACACTCTGGCTGGCCGACTGTCAGCTCCAATGATTAATGTGGTTGATATAGCGTATCAATTGGGGGTTTTCATTTCCCTCGTTCAATGCTACCCCTCCAACCCTCCAGAAATATCTCCCGAAAGCGGCAGCCAAACAGGCGCACGCTGTGAACAGAGAGGTGGATCTTGGTTCACGTTGGCCAGCGCTCGAGTTGGCGGGTTGGGCGTCGCCAACCACCGCCAAATGCAGCGCAACCAGGATCAGCGCATCCAAGGGAGTGCGTCGCTGGCAACACGAGCTCGACATGCCTGTTGTCCCACCAACTGCTGGAACCTGCTTCCGAAGCCGAGATACCGTCGATGAGTATCGCGCCAAAGCACGATACAGAGCCATAGGCTTGAGAATCACTCAAGAAAGATGAGCGAGTATTCAACACAAAACACGAATCAGACATGACGATATTTTGATGTCCTTGTAAGAAGCATTATGGATCTTGCACGGCCTTGTCGATCGGCCTAGCTAACGACTGTTGCACTCCCACCATGCACGGGAACGGCCATCACATATGTATGATGCTCATGCAGGATGTCAAGACGAAGACTGTTGGACGGCTAGACGGTTCCGCGTGAAGGCCCACAGATTAACTTCGCCCTGCAGCCGTGGGCGGATATAAGTCTAGGTCCAACCTCGCAGGTTTCAAGCCTAGATGCTTCTCGCCACTCTTCTCTCTGGCATCCTCTTCCGAGTTGCAGCCAGAGTGACAGTACGGAACCTGTCTTTGCAGTAGCCAAACGGCCACCTTCGTTTCCAAATATCCACGCTCGCTGCCTACGTATCAAGCCCAGTCACTCGGAAACATCACCATAAGCAGGCACTCTTCGTTTCGTCCTTCACCATGTTTTATCTGGCATTGCTTGTCCTTGCTGCCTTGGCGTTGGGCAATCAGGTTGAGCCGAGATGGGCTAATGAAAAGAATGCTGTTATCACGCTGACGACTTACACGACTACGACCGTCTGCCCCATTACCTCCACTATCACTTCCAAAGGAACGTGAGTACTACATGATATGTATGCCTGTTATAGATATAGAGGCTGAAAATGGTCCAGAACATACTGCGTGACGCGCCTTACCACCTCCACGCTCACAGTTACCGACTGCCACGGCTGCTCCGGGGGAGTCATTACGGTTCCGGGTCCAACGGTCATCGCAGGGACTACGACGCTGGTCGATGTTACGTACACAACGGTCTGCCCGATCACGGAAACCATCACTGGGCCAGGTCACACATACCTGACGACACGTACGGTTACCAGTGCGGTCGTCACGCGTGTTCCGAGCACGATCTGGAAGACCGTGCCAGGTCCGGAACAGACCAGAGTCGCTACGAACGTGGTGTACACGACCCTGACAAGCCTTTACCCGGTGACCCAAGTGACTACGATTTCCGGACAGGAAAGGACCATCACCTACACTGCCACCAGCACCATCGTAACGGCCGTCCCCACGACCGTCCATGAGACCGTCAAGCAGTCGGATCGCACGGCCACTGCGACAGAGGTTAAATACTCGACCATTACCAGCCTTTATCCCATTACTCAGGTCACGACCATCTCGGGAACGGAATACACAGTCACACGCACCGCTACGAAATTGATTGAGACGACGGTGCCCAACACTGTTCACGAAACCGTTAAGCAGCCCGACAGGACTGTCACTGCCACGAACGTCAAGTATTCAACCATCACCAGTGTGTACCCTGTCACTCAGGTGACGACCATATCAGGCACGGAATACACAGTTACGCGCACCACGACCAAGCTGATTGAAACTACGGTGCCCCATACCGTTCAAGAAACTGTTCAGAGGCCAGACACGACTGCCACTGCCACGGCCGTAGAGTACTCTACAATCACTAATCTGCATCCTGTTACTGTCGTCACCACCATTGGCGGCAAGGAGCGCACCGTCACTTACACGAAAACGGAGCTCATTGAAACGCAAATTCCCATAACGGTCCATCAGACGGTTGAGCGCTCAGATGTGGTTGCAACGGCCACGGATGTGCAGTACCAAACGGTCACCAAGGTTCATCCCGTGACGGAAGTCGTTACCGTTGGCGGCGAGAAACACACCGTTACGTACGTCCAGACCAAAGTCATCGAGGTCTCGCAGCCAGCCACGGTGTACACGACTGTTACCGGCGCAGGCGGCGCGGAGACGACGATCGAGGTCGTGTACGTGACCCACACGAATGAATATGTGGTGACGAAGACGGTTACCGTACCGGGCGGGGGACCGACTCAAGTGATCCATAGTACAAGCACGGTGGTCTACAGCGCCGCTTCGACAGTGACAGTCGCAGTTCCAGGTGTCACGACTGAAGCGTCCCAATATCCTGTCTCACCGTCACAGGGGACGGCATCTAGGTCCTCATTCCATTACGACCCGCCAGTGCCTGTGCCGACGGCCGCTGCGCAGACGAACCACGTCCCGGTTGTCGCGCTCTTGGCAGGCCTGGCCTGCTTCATGGCGTTCCTCTGAGCGCCAGCGCCCACCAACTCTTCTTCTTTGCGCTCACTTTTCAGAGAGCGAATCTCCGCGAAAGAGGGAAGGGATCAAAGGTTCATTTCTTCATTTCATGGCTTCCTTTGCGGGACTTTTCTGGTGCTTTGTCGAATGATTTGATGCAGGGCACAGCGGGGGGATAATTGGAAAATTGTTGCGGCCGAGTAAGGTGAAGGACTTAGTTAGGGGCACTCTAGTTACACGCAAGAACTCTATATTTCAAGCACATAATGCTTATAATGCATTTCGTGGAGGGCTTACACCGAGCTTCGGCAACTTGATGTTAGTAAGACGGAAAGTTGTCTTTCAAGCATCTCACTACGTGAGATGCTTATTTTCCACTGAGTAGTTATCAGACACAATTTCATGCTCCTCGCCGCGATTGGGGCTCAATGGCTTCTCAAGCCTCGACAGCCGCCTCGCGGATAGCTACAAAGCGCGCCGGATTGGGCTCCGTCACCTCCTCCTCGCCGGTAAACGTGTGCCCGGGGAAGTAGCGCTCAACGCCAAGCAGAAACGACGCGTTAAGGTCGATCCAGACGACCATGCGGCGCAGCAGGCCGCCAAGGCCCAGGGAGTTCATGCCGCCGCGCATGTCGAGCATCAGGCGCAGGCCGTGCATGTGCATGCGGTACGACGCGACGTCACCGTGCATGGCCTCGAAGCTGGCCATCTTGGCGACGGCGCCGACGACCTCGTCGGACAGGCGGCGGCGGGGGTCGCGCAGGGCCTCGTTTATGGCGGCGATGGCGGCCTGGTGGAGGTCCTTGAGGTGGAGGCGGAAGGCGTCGATGGAGGCGAAGCCGAGGACCCCACCGTCGCCAGCGAGGGAAGCCGGGGACAGGTTGGTGATGTAGTTTGCGGCGGAGAGGAGCAGGACGACGGTGAAGGTGGACGGGTGAGAGAGAACGCAGGGGTACCAGCGGGTCCGGAGGAGGCCGGCGTTGCCCGGCTGGTCGAGCTCGGGGATGTCCCTTGCCATGTGGACGATGTCTGCGTGTCTCGTCAGTGGCGTGCTGCAAGGGCCGTGGTCGAGACGGAAACGGGGTGAAAACAGGGAGCTTACAGTGATCGGTCAGAGCGGGTATGTACGGCCTCCAGGGTCCCGGGTTTGACCTAAAGGGGTCGACCCGGCCGCCTCCGAGCTGGAACTCAATGGGCCAGGAAGCCAGTGTGTTGGGACCAGCCCGTTGGATCACCTGGCCGCGGCGCGCACCCCCTTGTCTCGGCACCTCTTCCACGTCTTCGTCGTGCCACGCCTCACGATCCGTCTCAGCTCGCTCGTCCCGCGCAACGTACTCAAAGGTGACGGAGTAGGTCGCCTTGCCCCAGCGGCGGCGGCGGGGCCGGCGGGGCGGAGCAGCAATGCGGGCATCCCGGGAGCCCCGCTCGGCCGGCGACGAGGAGCTCGAGGAGCTCGAGGTGGCCGCGGGACGCGTCGGGAAATGGGCCTGCCAGGCGCGGCGGGAGAGGTACGAGCGCAGGCGCGTCGTCGACCCGCCCTTGAGCTGGTCCGGGCGGTTGCCAATGACGAACTCGAACTCGACGGGGGCAGGGTTGCCCTCGGGCGCCGCGTCGGGCATGGCGACGGGAAGTCAGCGAGGGCACGTCGTATTGCCGTGCCTTGGCAGGGGCTCCTGCACGCGAGCCGATTCGTTGGTGTTGCTGCGGTTGGTTCACTTGTCTAGCTTCGATGTCGGAATAAGCACTTGGCAGCCAAGGATGGATCCCCGTGATGGCATCGGAGCTACGGAGGTAAGGCGCATCTCCATCTCCGGGGGCCCAGCCAGCCACCTCCTCGTCGTCGGGTTCCGCACGTGACGGCGACAGGGCTGCGTTGCACAAGCCAGGGGCCTGGATTGGAAGATGAATGCGCAAGGTTGTTCGCAGCGTCAGTGTGTCGTAGAGACGCACGTTGATCCTTGGCCCGATCGGGTGCGCGCATGGGGCGCAATAGCCTGGGGGCCAAACTCTATCGGCGGATCTCTGCGTGGGGTTGTAGTTGGAGCTTAGGTACGGAGTAGCTTCGTTTTCTTTACCCCCGAGCCCGAGGAGTCGGATGCTTTGTCATTTCGGGATTGAGGTGCGGAGATGGCACAGCGCCGCTTTCGTTAGTATCAATTGAGAAGGGCTGTTGACAGACGCCGGCTTCCCGTTTGTCGAGCCGCGGTGGTGTCGGCCGCGCACCACGCCGTTGTCGAACGCTTCAAGCATCGGCCGTTCGGGGAAATGTTCCAAGCTCCCCCATTGCACGGCACTCGGATCTGTTCCAGAGCAGCCATGGCGCTAAACTTGCTCAGCGCTGCCTGAAGAATCCGTGGGGTGTCGCCCAATTGGGTATATGCAAAGTGAAGGTCTAGCAAAACTTAAAAAGCAAGTGGCACAGAATCGCGACGAGTTATGTCGAGCTCCCCGCGGGACACCGGCCGGGACGGCATCTCATGGCCACAGAGTTCCAGCTCCCTGTGGCCTTGCTGATGAGCTCATGGCTGAGCCTTGGACATAAAGGAGCGCGTGGCTGCTCGTCTGTCTCTCGTGAACGAATGCAATCAACAAACCTCACTGCTCCAATTGCCCTCTTGTGAACCGCTTGACATCCATCCTCACCATGTCTCTCCAAGGCAAAGTCGCCCTCGTCACCGGCGGGGCCAAGAACCTCGGCGCCGAGATCGCGAAGGAGCTGGCCTCGACCGGCGCCAGCCTCGCGCTGCATTACAACTCGGCCAAGTCCAAGGACGACGCCGACAAGCTCGAGAAGCTCCTGAAGGAGAAGTTTCCCAAGTGCAAGGTGCACTTCTACCAGGCCGACCTGACCACCGAGGCAGCCGTCAACAAGCTCTTTGCGTCCGTGGTCAAGGACTTTGGCAAGGTCGACATCGTCGTCAACACGGTGGGCAAGGTGCTCAAGAAGCCCATCACGGAGATTTCGGAGGCCGAATACGACCAGATGTTTGCGTGAGTTCCCACCGAGCCTCTCGATTAAGGAAGCGTGCTGACGACTGCAGCGTCAACTCCAAGTCGGCCTTCTTCATCCTCAAGGCGGGCGCCAAGCACGTCGAGGACGGCGGCAAGCTCATCACCATTGTCACGGCGCTGCTGGCCGCCTTTACCGGCTTCTACACGTCCTATGCCGGCTCCAAGGCGCCCGTCGAGCACTTTACGCGCGGCGTTTCCAAGGAGTTGCAGAGCAGAAGGGTTTCTGTGAATGCAGTGGCTCCTGGCCCGATGGACACACGTGAGTACTCCTGACCTGCTTGAAAAAGGGTGTCATGCTAACGCGGGTTGCCGCAGCCTTCTTCTATCCCCAAGAGTCGGACGATGCCGTCGCCTTCCACAAGAGCCAGGCCTTGGAGGGCAGGCTCACCAAGATCCAGGACATTGCGCCCATCATCCGCTTCCTGTGCACCGAGGGCAGCTGGATCACGGGGCAGACGCTGTTTGCCAACGGCGGGTACACGACGAGGTAGTCATGCTCTGTACAGGTAGACAAAGTAGCAGTTAATGTGAATATGTTAGCCAATGCCGTTGCGCTGTCATGCTCCGTCTGCCAGAGGATAACCTTGGAGCTCCCAGCTGGGTGCTCTGGGGCACTGTGCGTATAATAAAAAAGCCAGAGCTGTCAGGGCATGGAGAAAAGATGCATCGTAGGACTAAGATTTGAGGCGGAGCAAGAAAGCTGCCGGGTAGGCTCTCACCCGTAGCAGTAGGCCCGCTCCGGCAGCTCGCCGGACCCACCACCCACTTCACACCTTCAGCCCGACGGCAGCGTCGCAACTCCAACGCTCCCATCTCCCTTCACCTCCCCAGACGCCCACAGCCGCAGCCATGGCGCCCGTCGACAGAATGAGCCACGAGGAGTTTGAGCGTACGTAGCGCCTGCCCGCAAGTCCCTCCCCGCGCGCGTGCTCACGCACCCATAGAGCAGCTCAAGGACGTCATCCAAGACTTCTACCAGATCATGGTCCAGGTCTCGACGTACGACACCACCGGCCGCCCCAGCCGCGACGTCCTCTCCAACGAAGTGTGCGTGCATCCTCCCCCGCCACCCCCTTTCATGACGCCGAGACGTGCAGGCTGACACCCGTCGGGATTCCAGAAAAGCGCTCTCGCGCTCCCTCCAAGCCATCCACGCCTCGGCCTCGTCCCCGCGCGGCAACAGCCTGCCCTCGGTGCCCCCCGAGCTGCTCGAGTACGTCGAGAACGGCCGCAACCCGGACATCTACACGCGCGAGTTTGTCGAGCTCGTGCGCCGCGGCAACCAGCTCATGCGCGGCAAGATACAGGCCTTCGCCTCCTTCCGCGACGTCTTGGCCGAGCACATGGCCCAGGCCATGCCTGAGCTGCGCGACGATGTCGAGCGCGTCCTCGAGGCGACCGGCGGTCCGCCGCTTGGGTCGATAGCCGCTTCCGCTGCCGAAGGGAATGGGAACACCACGGCCGGGGAGGCAGGGCGAGATGCAGGCCCCGGTACGGAGGGGGCCGCGACGGCGGGCGGTTGAGCCTGGGCAACCCAAACGGAACCGGCAAACAACCTCCTAATGGCGAAAGCCAGCCGTCGTCCCCACGGCTTCTTCATCCACTAGTCGCGGCCTCGGCTCCGCCAATCGACGGCGAATATGGCGTTTATGGCATTTACGGCAAGATACCCGGGCTGCGAGTGGCGCCTCGCGCCATGCTTAGGTTTTAGATGTATTGATTCCGCGATACTGGCATCTCAGACGTACCTATTACGGCATGCGTAATGTGGCACACGGGGGTCTAGCTTTTACAAAAGCTAGACCTCTAGCGCGCATGGACAGAGTGAGATGAACAAAACTCAGACCTAGCTATTGCGCATGCACAGAGTGCACGCTGCCGACTTAATGGGGCAAACGGAGCGTTCTAGAGAAACACTACTGGCACCAATATGCACATCTGTTCAGGTCATGTATCAGCAGCATCGGTCAAACTTGCATGATATTGCACATTGTCTCGTCATTATATATGTGCTCTAATGCCGGCCGTCCAAGTGTAGAGTCGAGCCAGGCCAGGTCTCGCGTTCTCGTCCGTCCCGTGAGCCGCCATCATGTTTCAGTGTCTAGACCCAAAAAACGCCCTGAAAATGGAGAATGTCTAAATGCATGCATGCGCGTCCGTCGTGATCCAAGCCCTCTATCCTGTTCACTTGGAGACTCCCTCGCGATGCCGCAGGAGGTACCTGTTGCACGCGTATACAAGGGCCATGGCAACGACCCCGAGCGCCACCAGCTGCGTTGGCAGCAAGACAACAGCAGCCAGCAGGCCCATGCCGTAGTATCGCAGGGTGTCGACGAGCTCTTCACGGGCTTCTTGGCGTTTTTGGAATTCGCTTCGCAGCTTGCCGCTTGCCGTTTCCGACTGCCCGGGAAAGCCGTCCCAGGAGTCGCTTTCTGCCTCATGCACTCCACCCTCTTCCTCATCAGCCGTATCATGCTCGTCTTCATCGGCTGGTCATTGGAAAGGGAAGCCGCCGCCCCTTTGTCGACCGCCAGTACCGAAATTGAACTGGGCGCCGCCAGGGAAACCACCTCCGCCAGGGAAGCCGCCAGCACCCCCGGGGAAGCCACCGGTGGATCGGAAGCCGCCGCCGCCGCCGAAGCCGCCGCCGCCACCGTTCATCATGCTGAAGAGGATCTCCGGGTCGATGCCGCCCATACCACCCATGCCGCCGCCCATACCGCCACCGAACATGTCAGATGGGTCGAGCAGGTCGTCGCCGTTGTCGTAGGCAGCCTTCTTCCTACTCTGGGGTTAGCGCGGAACAGGCAATATACATGACATGCTCATGAGCACTTACTGAGGGTCGCTCAAGGTTTCGTAGGCTTCCTGCATGTCCTTGAACTTCGCTTCGGCCTCGGGGTCGCCCGGGTTCTTGTCAGGGTGGAGCTTGACGGCCATCTTTCGGTACGCCCTCTTGATCTCGTCGGGACCAGCGTCCTTTTCGAGCCCCATGATCTTGTAGTAGTCTTTTCTCAGGCTCTTCTTCAGCTCCAGTTCGGCTTTTCTGACTTCCTTGGGAATGGTACGGTCCTCGGGGTCAAGTTCTTGGATCGACTTCCATTCTTTGACGGCGTCTTCCCACTTGCCCGACTGTCCCAGAGCATTGGCTTTGGTCTTTCGCGCCTTGGTATAGCTGGGATCCAGGCTGACGGCCCGCTCTGTGTCGGCAATGGCCTCGTCGTACTGCTTCAGCTTGATCTTGCACTGCGCCCTGTTCTGCAGCAGCTTCGCATTCATGCTCCGGTTCGCGGGGTCAATCTCCAACGCCTGGGTGTACTTTTCAATCGCTGGCTGAAGCCGACCGGCTTTGAACTCGACATTGCCCTCTTCCTTCATTCGATCAAGCTTTTGGACAGTCCTTAGCCACTTGACGGCGTCACGGAAGTCTGGGTCGCAGCTAATGGCCATTCTAAAGAACTGGATGGCCTTTTCGTTGTCGCCTTGTCCGTAGAGCACTCGTCCACGCAGGACGAGGGCCTCCGGGTCCTGATTGTTGTTTCGCAGCAGCGACATGGCAATGTTCTGCGCCTCGCCAAGCGCGTTCTCACGACCCATGGTGATGTACGCCTCTCCGCGCATGAGCTGCCACTTGCGAGGCTTGCTCACTCTCGGCCCAAGGCCCCGCTCGGCCATATCCAGAGCGTGGAGAACCATGGACCCGGCAGTCCCCTCGCTCAGACTCTTCTGAGCCGCGTCAATGTGATGCAGCATCTCCCTGGTCGGCGCCATGTCCTTGGCGGACGGAGATGGATCGATTCGACCAAATGTGACCATGGCTTCCTCCGGTCGTCCCAAGCCAGTGTAGATTCGCGCCAGGCGCAGCAGGACCTTTGCGTTCTGCGGGTCGAGGTCGGCAGCGCGCGAGCAGTCTTCTAGTGCAGCCTCGTACTGGCCGTTGGACATGTAGGCAGCGGCACGGTTGCTGAGGAACGTGGGCGAGTCAGGGAACAGATCAACGGCTGCATCATTGCCATGGTCAGCGAGTAGTTTTAAGGTGGCAGATTTTCTGTTTGCATACCCTTGGAGTATTGCTCAATGGCCTTGGGATAGTTTTTGTCCTTGAAAAGTCTGTTGCCCGCGGCCTTGTAGGCTTCGGCATCTTCTTGCGGGGTCGGCACAGGACTGGACGGGTTGGACTTGTGAGGAGGTGGCACCGGTGCCTCTTCGTGGTTAACGGTGCCATTGGGAATCGGCACGGAAAAGTTTGTCTGCGCAGATGGGTTGGCCGGGGGCGGCGTGGTGGCGCCGTTGACCGGCTCCCGGTCGATGTCCATGGAGTTGCTGCCACTCATTGCCGAATTAGAGAGTTGAGAGTAGCGCTTGCGCTCCTCGGGTGGAAGATTCAGCGGGTGTGTGTCGATGTCGAACTTATTACGTCGCGAAGAGGAGGAAGACGACGTCGGCTCGGTTGCGTGCCGCGAGAGCCTCGAAGGCTTTGGCTCTCGAGAGTCCCGATAAGAGGCGGGCCTGGATAATTTTTTCGGCGACTTGGACGCTGCCGACTTGCTGGGAGAGGACGGCTCCGAATGAGTGTGGTGGCGCGGGGGTTCGCGCTCGTCAACGCTGGTGGAGGCGTGGTGCTTCTTGTGTGACGAGGGCGACGACGACGAAGACGACGAAAAGGCAGGTTTCTTGCTCCCGCCAAAGAACTTCATCGAGGGCGCCGGACTGCGGGACTGCCGACCTACTGTGTAGGGCTGTCCCGAAACAAGGATATGCCGGATACTGGAACCTGCGAAGGGGGGAGGCTAATAAACGGGCGTTAAGAGCCTAAAAGGGGGAAAGTCTGGGGCCGCGTTCCCGAGTCGAGTGGGCGGGTGAGAATGCTTAGGACGACGGGAACGGCCGAGAGGCGAGAGGAGGATGGAGAGAGAGGGTGCCGGCACAGAATGGCAAACGACGTTGGGGCAGCGAGCGACGGAGAGGACACCGCAGCCCAGCCCACGATTTATGAGCTGCACAAGATCGCCCTCGTCGGACCCGGGTGTGCGTGTTTGCCGGTTAAGGTATTATGGGGACGGTGAGGAGCCTGACGAGGAAGACGAACTCGGGGGGCACGTCAGAGGCAAATTTTGTGAACAACAGCGCTCGCTACCGGCACCCTGGGGCTCCCTTTGTTGCCTGACAGGCTGCTCGCTTTGTCGCCCTCTCCACCGCTGCTGCAATCGCCTTGTGGGCGGGCTGGGAGACTGATGCGTTGTTGCCAGGATCCCGTGCCGGCCGCCAATGGAGCAGGGGCTCTGTGCCTCAGCGATGCCCGCTCATCCGTGCCACGCAGCCAGTCATCCAGTCGAGTGAGCGACCACTGCATCCCCCAACCTCTCGTCCCTGAGCCCTTTGGCACGACGGTGCCCAATCACCCAGGCGAGCTGCACGCCTGACTGCTGGCCCTATCGCTGCGACGATGCGCTGCAGAAACGGGCAAGCAGATCACATGCAGCAAACGAAGAGATGCAACTAGCAAGTGATGTTTCTAGAAGGTTCAGTGGGGCCGGGCGGGCCGCAGACCGGGGCGGGTACCGCTGCAGCCACTGAGACGCACTGTGGCTTCCCAGGATGTTTAGCCTCGCAGCGGGCCAGCGGTAGGCTCAGGCTAACCGCCGTGATGCAGAAGTCGGACGCGCTGATGAGACACCCGCAGCTGAAGAGGACTTTACTGTAGCGTACGGTCCGGTAGGCCAGCTTTCTTGTGGCTTGATTAGGGGGAAGAAATGCGCCATCGGAGGAACGGCTGATCAGTGCGTTCATGACTGCATATAGCATTGCATCATATACCTACGAAGCACCCGTACGGCTTATGCCTACAAGTGTGGCGTAAAACGGGCCAGTTTCGCGGGGAATACAGAGGAGTTAGAGTTCACAGTAATGTTTGGCTAGGCATAGCTGAGAGCTTCGGTGGCAGCCGCCGGCATGATAAAACTCACGGCGTCCGTGTACAGCTCCCATTCTCCAGTGACCAAGCCACGCACGCAACTTGCTTAATGAACTCACTACTTGTACTCGTACATAGCTATGTTACAAAGCTCCCTTTTTCATCAATGTCACATCAAGTAACCCCACATCGCAGCCTCATATAGCTCCCTCGGTTGTTCGCTGACGCATATGTGGACGCTCTTGGCAATGCCCAAGAATGCAAACGATTGCCAGTTATTCTGTCCCACCTTGAATAAGCGCAGCCGGTTCCGCTCCCATGCTTGAGCCACGGCGGGGAGAAGGTCGGGGAAGTAATTCATCTATAAACACGTCAGTCGAGCAAGGCCTAGAAAGTGGAAGAAGTCAAGACACGACACTAACCCACGCTCTGATGTCCTCGATTATAGACAGGCCTCGCGTGTCGGCTCGCGCTTCGGGGTCCGCGTCTTTCTCGTAGACGTACCGGGGCCACATGAAGTCCCACAGACGTTGACCCAGAAGCCGCTTCCCAGTGATGAACTGGTACTCGGGTCCCTCGACGGGGCCTTTCTTGGCCCAGATGTAGGCAAAGTAGCATATTTCCGTGAAAAATTCTTCAGGAATCCCCTCGAGCTGCGGCCAGGCCTGCGCAATGGCCCGAGCAATCTCGGCATACACTCGAGTGTCGAACACCCACATGTAATACTCGAGCAGCCAGCCGGCGCTCTCGTAGTTCTCGATCTCTAGCATATCGCCGCATGGTGTGGACCCTTAGCACGAAGAATTAGTCTAGGATCCAGTGGTCTAACAGAATCTTCGGCTTACAAGCAACCGGACCGGTGCTCCCGTTTCGACTCTCGGGCGTGTGGATAACAAAGGGATTTTCGAGATACTCCTCAACGATGTCGGCGAGCCACGTCGTCCGCAGCATAATGCCCTCGGAGTCGAGCAACATGCAGTGTCGCTTGCCCGTGTTTAGGCAGCCATACATTTTCTTGAAGTCTTGGAGCAGAACCTTGTGCATGCCTTTGGTTCTACCAGCCACGTCTAGCTCGGGCGCGTAGTGCTCGAACCGCATCGCCTCGTACTCGACGATGCGGATACCCGGTAGATAGTAGCCGACGCTTTCGTCGCCCTCCTCGAAAAGGGCCATGCGGAACTGGTCAACGTCTTCCCTCTGCAGGATCAAGTTGATTTGCCACTGGTGGCAATCTACACAGTGCCGTATCATAGACCTGCCTAGAGTTGTCAGCCTGACAAGTGCGTATCACAAGGAACTCTCGAGAGTCACGTTACCGGAGAAATTTGACACAAAATTCGACGTGGCCGTGGAACGATGGTAGGATGATGGCGGTGTTGAATATTGTTCTAAGATGTTGCCTGTCGAGCCTGAGAGATTGGTTGCTCTCGGCCAGATCTCCCTCCAGCATCCCTCGCAGTTGGAGATTGGACAACTTGTCTGAGTCTTTGAACATAGGCCAATGGTCGTTCTCGGGATCCGGCTGCTCCTCATCGGCGATTGTGAAGTCGACCGACTGGTGCAGGGTCGGGTGTTGATCCGACGTGTCGTCGTACAAGATGCAGCTCAGCCTCGACTCTGAGTCGAAGACCAGCAGTCTGCCGTCGTTACCGAGTGCCAGTGATTGCGGCATCGGCGTCTTCAACGGCCTTGCATCTCCCTCAATCGAGGAGCACCTGCGCGAAGTGCTCGAGTCCCAGCGCCAGTCGGCAGCGGCGTGGCCGTTAGCCTCCGTGGTTATGACCACGATCCGAACCGCCCCGTCTGCATCCACTGTCATGTAAGGCGTGCCAGTTGCAACGCTCTTCTTTTTGTAGGAGCCGCTGTGTGCCCACCAGACCGGGCTCCATGATGCATCATCCAGATACGTCTGCAAGATAAGCTCGCCATCATCGGCAAGCTGCAGTCGCCACTCGCCGTTGGGGGAAACGAGGTCCTTTTGCCCTGGGTGTAAGGCGGCGTCGAGAACCTTGTAGGGCGCCTGGATGTTGCTCGCGACGATGTTGCTCGCGACGATGGAGGCAAAAAAGTGCGCCGGACTCGCTCCCAGTTTCCATGGAAGCCCAGTCTGCTCGGGATCGAGGGCTGCGGAAGGGTCTTTAGCGCCTTTGGCAACGCTTGGATGGGTAATCCAGAGCAGACTGAGGAGCACAAGAAACGCGGCAGCGGAAAGGGCGAACCGCCTATGCGACTTCAAGGGACAGGAAAGTGGACGAGGTGCTCGAGGGCCCGGGGACCATTCCCCGTGGTCGCCGCCAGATTCTGAATCGACTTCATCTATGCGGAAGAGTTGGTATCCGGCCGCCCTCCTTACGACCATGGCTGAAAGTGACTTCGAGAACGAGTGGTATTGTCAGCCGCGGATGCAGGAGAAGCTAACAGGATTATAGTCAAGATGGACGGGAGAAGTCGACAAGCGGTGCCGCTTATTGATATGCTTAAGTTCAGCGGGTATTCCCCTGACCCGAGGCCAACTCTCCTGGAGTTGGCCATTTCAACCCTCAAGCCCCCTTGGCTTGATTTTGGTGAGGCCCTGCGCCGCCCGCGAAATGAAGTAGTGGCGACCTCGCCGCAGCCCCCTCTGCGTAGATCTACCAAGAGTGGAAACGCGACAAATAGCCGGAAGCGGCACAGCAATGAATGGCATTGACCGCATGTGTGAATGGAATCACGCCTACTCTCCTCCACACAGACGGCTGCGACATGGGGATTGCCTTCCTTGTTTCACAGTTCACTACTACTGGCCCGTTTGTTCGTTAGCGTGTTGGGGCACGGTAGATTGCGTGTCCAGTCGATGGGCATTTAGTGCAAGCTTTATTTCACGAAATCAATCAAGGAAGCGTCCAAGCTTCCTAAAATGCTCAAAGACAGTTCTGTTGCCCTGAATATAAGCAGTGTGGGTCGAAGCCGGAGATAGGTTGTGGTTGTGACAATATGAGCCTTATCGAGCGGGCGTGAGACGCTCAACATGGTCATCAACCTAAGCACTGGGTCATGGAGACGCAGTCGGCATGCATGATGCTACACTCTACCGCCTCCGACCGCGACTATCAGTTAAAAATAACGGCACAAGCGGAGGCGCGCCCTCTCTGACCTCTCCCATCGCGTCCAACACCCACCCCACCTCCGCCCGCCCGCACCCCCGATCGCCTTAGGCAACGGGCTAGCATCGCCACTGCGACCTGTCTGTTGGCTCTTGGGTACGACGTCTTCCCTACAAAAGCAAGCAACATAACCCTTTGGACTGTCCAAGCAACTTTCTGGACTCTTTGTTGCGTCAGACAGCCCTTCCTGAAGTCCGGCAATATTACTTTCTATTACTTTGCCCAGCGCGCTGAAACTGACATCATGTCAACTGCAAACACTACAGCCATAACGACGGAGGAAGAAGCCGAGGCGCTCCGTCATTTGCAGGCTACCTTAAAGATAACCGACGAGATCATCGATCTAGAAGCCCAGAAAGGCGACGAGCATACCCTCGACGTGACTGTGCAGTCTCATGTCCCTGTCCTTACCTTTCGCTACATTAACACGACGATTCATTTGGCCAATATCGAAGCCGAGATCCATCATCTTTGGCACACAGTCATCCAGGCGGCCAAATACTGGAACGCCGCCAATACGAAACAGGATACTCTCGTGCGCTATATACTAAGTGCGAGGGCAAGAGGAACCCTCACAAGGCCAGTAGCAACTATTGGATCGGACGACGATAGCAACAGCGGAAGTGATAGGCTGGAGGTTATTCATTGCTCTGACGGCGGCAAGTTCTGGTCTGACCTACCTCTACTCGGCCAGGATCTGATTGATGAGTGGGTGAAACGCTACTATCAGGCCGACTATTGCGATAACAACGATCTGCGCTCCAACCTGGCCGCCTTTATCGGACGTCTTGTCTCGGTAGGCATCTATAATGGGCCTGCGGCGTGCGTGTTATCCCTGTTCCGCGAGACACTAGAGATGCCTCGGCCCCTATTGTCGACGTCCATAACTGGTACCGACAACGAGGCAAAAGACACAATATTGCCAATTAATAATCTAATCCATGCACTCGAGCAGATGCTAGTCTACGCGGAGGGAAGCATCATTGTCTTGAGTAATGATGGCGTCGGCATTGCGGATAACATCCTACCACCGCATATGTCTAGCTTAGGCGAGTTCGCGATCCAAGCAGGTCTCTCCTCCCCGGGGTTCAGCCCGAATCGGTGGCGATTCTGGATCCAGAGGCTGGAGAAGTTGGTTCGGTGCGAGTTCGATGAGATTGCAGGTAGTGCGAAGGTGTGTCTGAATTACATGAGACATGCATCGGAGTCTATACATGGGCCGCTGGCTGGCCAACCCAGCTACCTAACAGAACCCAGCTCGGAGCTTGATGCAGAAGGTGACGCCTGAGACTATTGCTAGTCATGGTTCTCTACAACTAGCTGATTTGGAAAAGAGGCAGCGATTGGCATGCTGGATGAATTTTCTATACCGGTATTCAATTTGACTACAGTAAATCAATACTATAACGATACTCTCTATAAAACGTTTCTATCGTTGTGATCGAGTTCTCAGTCAAACATGATATATAAGTTGAAGGTAAGCTTTATCTAATTCAATAGATTGCTTAGTGAATCAAAAAAGACATTCATGTTTAATGGGCGTTTGACTCCGTCTCGTGCTATCTAGCAATGCCGTCAAAGCCTCCAGCCGATGCCGCAGCGTCAATCATGTCATATTGCCGTGCTAATACATACATGCACGTACGGGCTCTCGGCATGTAGTCCGTACTGTCGGCTGCTAACTCATAATACTTGTACACATGTCGGTCATAAAACGACGGGGTTTGGGCCCGCGCGTGACGCGCATCAGTGACGCTCTACCTTCACTCCTCCGAGTTGTCTTGAGATCCGTTCTCACCCCCGCCATTCGCTCCCATGATGGAATTTACAAACTCGCGGTACTTCAATACCTCGCCTTTCTTTGCACCCAGTTGAGCGTTCATGTTGCGATTGAACGCCCGTCGCCCAGTGAAGCCAGTCACAACCTTGTCCACTTCGGCCGCGGTCAGCGCCCGCTCTCCCGGCTCGGGCGCCGTGTGCAGCAGAGCGTTCTTCAGCTCCGCCCAGTCGACTTGCCCACTGTCGTCGTCGTCGAACGCTGAGAAAGCCGACAGCAGCTCAGCACTGGGCGAGAGCGCCGCAAGAGCTTCGGCCAGCGAGTTGAGGAACGCTGCCAGGGCGATTGTCTGCGGCCGAGAGGGCGGAAAGAATTGCGCAACATCGGACTGGCCGTTTGGCAAGCCTACGTAACAGCAGATTAGCAGCCATGCCTGCAAATCCCACTCTCGCGCTTACCGAGCTGACCCAGCATGTCCGCTACATCCTCGCGGTTGACAATGCCGTCGCAGTCTCGATCCAGGATCTGGAAGCCGTCCCGCAGCGTCCTGACTTGGGCCGGCTGTAGCTGTGAGAGCGCATTGCCATTCGATAGCGACTTTGCCGTCGAGGTCCGTGGCGGTAAGCCTGGTCTCTGCGGCAAAGATTCCATAGTGTCTGCTGGTGACTGGCCCCTGGGCGTCCAAGTGTCCTGGGTGCTCGTCGGGGTGGTTGGCCTCGCGAACCTCGATGCCCCGTTTGGCGGTGCGGTCTTGGTCGGAGACCCGTTGGGTGTCGTGTATCGCAGCGGCGAAGGTGACGCGGGCGATTCAGGACGACGGAAGGGCGAGCTGCGGGATGGAGACGAGCCGTAGCCCAGAGGAGACGGCCTGTACCCTGCGGAGACGGACTGTAGATGACGCTGCTTAGCAGGCTGGCAGGGACGCAGAGTGGGCTCCTCCTACCATGGTTGTTATGGAGCCTTGGTCCGTTGGCCAAGGGACGAGTCGATCTATCGTATGTAGGTGCCGTCTGCTGCGGAGCGCGACGGCTGGTGTTGAGAGCACGACGAAAGCCTTGGCGAATCTAAATGATATGGAGCATTTCAAAAGCTTGCGTCTGCGCTCATATCCGGTGGCGGAGGTGTGAGCAATGCGCCTGCTGGCGTTGTGTCCCAAAGTAAACAATCAACACCCACGACAACGGCAGCCTTGCATGGCGAGGGTGGGGCTGCGGCTGGTGGAGGTGCTGTGGCGCGCACGCGTGGCGCTGGGGCTGGGCAGAGGCCCCTATCAGATTCGCGCTTGGGGAAGCCTAGGGGACCTCAGGCCCTTGGAACCCTTGGCGGGGCGCGGCTGGCCACTCACACCCGGCAATTGGCGCCCGACATCAGATGAGCCCCTGGCAGGACTCAGGAGGCCGTGTCGCAGAGAGCAGCGCATCATGTCTCATTGCAGCCCCTCGCACCGCCCGAGCTCTGCCCATTGAATGCCTCGTCGCGCCTCTGCGTGACCACCACGCGCTCCTGCGACACTCGGGTCAACAGCGCCGTCGTCTCCTCGCACGGACGAGCCCTTGGTTGACGTCGACCCCCGCCCTGGGGCATCCTGCGTCTCCCACCGTCGCCGTCTGCGCATGGCGGACCAGCTCCTCGGATAGCCGTCGACCCGACGAACGCTCGCTCCGCAGCAAAGGAAACAGGACGCTCGTCGCTGCTGGGGAACGCGAGGCACCCCGGGCAGTCGACGGGACGCTTCAGCATGGCGACAGCTCTGCCCTACATGACCCGCTCCGACGGCATGAACAACCGCTCCAATGGCTCGTTGGCGAACCGCCGAACTTCACTCGCCTCGTTTCCCTCATCGCGCTCTCCATCCGAAATGTCGCATGCGTCGCGGCCGTCAAGGTCGCCTCAGCTGCCCGTCACCGATACCGACCGCACCTCCGACCCGAGCTCCAAGTCCAAGACGCCCTCCCTGGGGCATTCGTCGTCTCGACAATCCTCTCTCTCGGCAAACCGGCCCGCAAACGCCGATTCCCGGTCTTCGAGGAAGCTCCGGTCACAATATCCACGGGGCACTGCCGACAACCATGTCGAGTACATCCTGGTCGCGTCCTTTGACATCGATCGTGGCCCGGTCATGGAGCATCAATATCCTGTGGCCATCACCGGGGATGAGAACATGCTGGCAGAGCTGATGCTCCCGGATCAAGCACACGCTCGCAATCAGGACTGGACGATGTTCTTCTTGCACAAGGACACGAGCCAGGAGGAGGAAGACGAGGAGCGCCTCGCGAAGCAGCGCAGGAGAATGAGGCGCAGGAGGCAGCGGGACCGAGCTGCTGGCATCATCAACGAGGAAGACGAGGAAAAAGAAGAAGAAAACGAAGAAGAAGAAGAAGAGGACATTGTGGACGACGAGTCAACTGATAGCGAACCAGAGGGCGGCGAGGGACCGCCACTGATATATGTGTTGAACTTGGTCAACACCAAGCACGACAAGTCGGTAAAAAGAGGCGCCATCGTAAAAGCCATGGCCATCTGCACGCGGCATCCATTCCTGCACATTTACAAGGTGAGCAGTTCAAATAATGTCGATGCAAACCCCCCCAGCATTGGAGCTAACCGCGGTCCATTAGCCCCTGCTCTTGTTAGCCCTGGAAGAGTACTTCAAATCCCCGGTTCCCGAGACACTTTCGATGCTGTATGACGCCGTCAATGCCATGGACCTATCCCTCATGCCGAAGCTCAGCATCCTGGAGAGGAATCTGCTGCTGGCCAGTGACAATAGAGATTTGTTCGTGGAGAAGTTCGAACAAATGATTCAGAGACGTATGGCCGAGGACAGGGGAGAGGTCATTCCCGACGGCCACGGGGATGGTAGCCGAAGCCCCACGAAGATGACGGGCATTTCCAGGGCCGGCACCAAAGCTCATGTTGAGGGCGGCAGCCAGTCCACCTACTCGGTCCCCAGAGACACGCACGAGTTTGAGAGCAAGGTCATGTACAAGGGCATCCCCATACCCATCAAAGTGCCAACGGCCGTCATGCCCGAGACTGTAGGGGACTTCTCCCTCATCAAGCTCATCCAGAACTTCTCCGAGCCGCATGCAAAGTCGCCGCAGCCGTTCACGCTCCACCCTCACTTGACGACAAACGGCGCCAACACACATCCCATCATCGTCCTCGTCAACGGGCTGCTGACGCAGAAGAGGGTAATATTCTTGGGACACAACATGCCGTCCGGGGAGGTGGCCGAGGCCGTCTTGGCTGCGTGCGCTCTTGCTTCAGGAGGAATCCTGCGAGGTTTCACGCGACATGCCTTCCCGTATACGGATCTTACCAAGATTGACGACCTGCTCAACGTTCCCGGATTCATAGCTGGCGTGACCAACCCCACTTTCGAGAATCACCCCGAGTGGTGGGACGTTCTCTGCGACTTGCCGAGCGGGCGCGTCAAGATCAGCAGCAGAATCGAGCCTGCAGCCGTCACCGAGGGGCTGGTCTACTTTCAGCAGCAGAATCCCTCATTGGCGACTATTGCCAGCGGCAATGCCAATAACCACCAGCAGGATCTGACGGGCGACACGGCGTTCATGACTGATATTCTGCGCAGCATTGCCGTAAGGCACGGGGAGCGGGTCATTCGGGCAAAGTGGCGCGCCTGGGTTCTCAAGTTCACGAGGATCGCGGCCCAATTTGAGGAGAGTGTATACGGAGCAAGCGCCCTCTACATAGGGAGTGAGGACCAAGAAATGACGCCTCTCGGCGCCAGTGGCCATGGGTACGTGTGGTCTGACGACGCGGCGAAGAATAAGGAGCTTGCCGGCAATGTCACGAGGATCGAAGGATGGCGAAACACCCGCAGCTACTACAGCTACATCCAGGTGAGGAAATTTGACACAATGGTCGTCGTTATCTCCAGCACATAACACTAACACCTCTGCAGGACCTCGCCCAGGTCTACACTGTGCGGCCTCTCAAAGGCCTTGACCTGGCGCACATGCACGACCGCCTTCGCATGCAGCGTCTATCACCATCGCAGAGTCGGGACATTTACTTGACGCTCTCCAAGTACATTCACTCATACGACGAAATTTGCCTTCTGCTAAATGTAGCTCCCGAGTCACACGCGGGGCTATTCTACCTCGCGCTGGGGCTGTTCCACAAAGACCGCGAGGTACGGCTCAAGACGGCGGAGTTGCTGGAGCGCATCTCGGAGCACGAGGCCGGCCAGCACTGGTGGAAGGGTCTGAGCCGGTTCGAAAGGTTAGCGTACGAGCGCCTTCGCCGTGAATCCGACGCCGAGATGCGGGCGAAGCTCGAGAAGGACGGGCTGAGTCCCGCCGTGGAGAAGAGAATCAGCTAGACGGGCATCTTACGAGGCGGAACCTGTTCCGGCAAGAGTTGGGTTTCTATTTTCCTTTCCCTTGAAGCATCGGAAGCGAACACGTTGACGTTGTGCGGACACTTTTTGTTCGGTTCCGCTAGGGCGGCGTTGTTGACGACCGCCTCAGTCTCTAGTTGTATGACCGGCATGTCATGGATTAACGACTTGAATGAGGGCTTTTCTGGTTGCTTTTAAAGACGAGGGTAGGTGGCATGGTTATTCGCGTTTTTGGACTGGTAGGCTGGCTGTCTGTTTTGGATTCTTGGACGATGCGATGCACACGGAACCATGAGAGTTGTACTTTTGATGTTGCGGTAGGCTGGCGGCCCGGCTGGGTCTGCCAGCTGCCATGAGTATATATACATATGGTGGATTCGTATATACAAGCATCAGACAAGGAAGGGTCACCGATTGGACACTCAAGTCGTGCGTTTCCCATGGCGTTACTCACAGCAGGCCCAAGGCCTTGGCTGCGTGCTTGACGTGGTCTTCGCCAAAGGTGGAGATGAAGAAGTAGGAGTGGTCGTATCCCTGCGCAGCAGTCAGATCCTGCAGCAAAAGTGCGGAACGGCTCAGCTCACCTCTTGGTATCGGACTTTGACGCCCTCGATGCCGGCTTCCTTGACGGCCTTTTCAAAGTTTTCGGGGAGCAGCTGCCCTTGCTTGTAGAAGTTGTCTCCGGTGCCCTAAAAGATGGCGTCAATGACTTCTCGTCTCCAACAATCGCGGGCTTCGACGCACCACATCAATGAGGCAGTTGAGCGGTCCCTTCCAGCCCTGGACCAGCTGCGTCGCATCGTGCCGCTTCCACTCGTCGCGGTCGTCGCCAAAGTAGCCGCCAAACGCCTTCTCGCCCCAGGGGCAGCGCGAGGGGTTCGCAATGGGCGCCCACGCGCTGACACTCTTGTACATGCCGGGGTTCTTGAGGAACAGCGTCAGCGCGCCGTGGCCGCCCATGGAGTGGCCGGCGATGGACACGCGCCCGCCGTCGAGCTCCTTGAAGCTCTCGAACAGCGCGCGCGGCAGCTCCTTGGTGAGGTACGTCTCCATGCGGTAGTGCTTGCTCCAGGGGTCCCTGGTGGCGTCGACGTAGAAGGATGCGGCGCTGCCAAAGTCCCAGTCGTCGTGCTCGCCGGGGAGGTCCGTGCCGCGCGGCGACGTGTCCGGGTAGAGCAGCGCGAGGCCGAGGCGCGAGGCGTGCGCGTGCAGGAAGCCCTTCTCCGTGACGTTGTCGGGCGTGCAGGTCAGGCCCGAGAGGTAGATGAGCAGCGGCGCGGGCGAGGCGGCCGAGGCGGCGCCGGGGAGGAAGAGGGTGAGGTTCATGGACGTCGAGGTGCTGCTGGATTCGTGCGAGAGCTTGAGGAAGCGGCCGCCAAAGGCGGTGATGGTGGCGTTGGTTTTGAAAGCCATGACGACTTGCTGCCGACGGTGAGCTGGAGAGCTTGGACGATGAGAAGATGAAGCTACGGTGTGTGTTCAGAAGTCGATGTTGAGCTCGGCAACGTGTGGAGGAAAGTCGGCATGTCAACTACGAGTATAACATCATTGTGGGGAGCTGTCGCTGCGGGGTCACAATTGAACCCCGCCATCAAGACGTCAAGTGCCAAGACCCAGAAACACTGGCTCGAGGACTGATCACAATCAATGGCTTTCAAAGCAGGGAGACCGACGTGCTGCTGTCTCTGCCTCCCTTGCGGACTGGCAATCGCCCACTGAATCCAGCTAATGGCCCCCCACCGAATCTTGAAGTCGCGCTCACTGCTCCAGCTCGTTCATCGCTCGACAAGGGCTCACGCAGGGTATCATTCATGGACTCGTGCAGGATCTCATTACTACAAAAGTCGAGTTTCTTCAGCGGCTTCCGTACACAAATACTGCCTAGGAGCGGTAGGTGGTTTTAATATGAGGCCACAAACGCTCTCGCCGCTTGCCAAGCGATTCCGTCTGCTACTCGCGGTAGGCACTTCGGCAACGTCTTAACACGAGTCGCAATGTTCGTTACCCGTATCGAGTGATGCCCACGGCAAATCTCCTTGAGTGGGCACTTCGTGCCTCTACTCGCGCACATAGTGGGGTCTCATCTTGACGTTCCGCTTGCTCGGCCCGCTGATCCGTGTCGTAAGCACAACCTGTGCAATGACGATGTGCCGGAAGCTCGGTACGTCACAGCCGTCTGCTAGTGACAGCAATGCTTGCCATTTGTGATGGAGCAATATTGTGCAAGCTCAAACCCGTCAAGTTGACGAGTAAGGCGCAGTATCTGGCATCCATCTGTGCTTCCTTCGGACTGGATGCGTTCAAGGGAGCGGCAAGGCCTTTGCGGCTGATCGTCAGCTGCCTCTGCGGAGATCCCTTCCGGCGTGATAAACATGTAGCTAGCCCAAGTTCCGCTAGCATCATGGGTTCAAAAGATATCGCGCGTCCTGACGAGCAAGCATTTCGCAATACTGAAGCGGCCATTCAATATACTGTTGGTAGTCGCGAGGAAGGGCATCGGCCATGTTCTTAGTCCAAGAGATGATGACGTTCTTTCGCCCGGGACACGGCGGCTCGTCTGAAGGGGCGATGCAACACTGTCCGAGGACATAATCCAGGAGAAACATGTGGATGACAAGCAGATGGCCAACATGGTTCTCGGGGTCGATGAAGCAGACGAATTCCTCGTTGCTGATCCCAGAAGGCAGCAAATAAACCCGGACAAACGCTTTCCAGGCTGCGTGGAGGATAATCAGCATCCATCGGCGTCATAACGCATGTGGTCACTTACCCTCGAGAGACGAGCTTCGCACTGCCTCTACGCACCGAACCAGAGCGTTCAGGTAGGCCAGCTCGCACGCCGTTTGACACAGGGGCTCCAGCTTCATCACCGACGACCTGAAGTTGCCTACGAGCTCCAGATCCTTGGGTAGCTCACACACAAAAGAGCTGAGGGCGTCCATGTGTCTTTGGCCGCTGAGCGTGCGAAAGATGGACTTCTCGAAGTCCGGCATAATGGTCGTTCGGACGAGAGTGCCGCCCCTCACCATGGTCAGGTAGTCGACCATGCTGTTGGACATGAGCGAAGACTGGGTTACGAGACAGATGACGGTGGCGTATAAGGCGTCTGCTTCGGCGGAGCACTTGGGCGGAGCACTGAGCCGCTCGTTGACGAGTTTGATGGCGGTGACGCGGTGCTGCAGGGCCTGAGCCGTAAAGTCGATGCTGCAATTCTGCGACAGATGGGAAGCACCGAGGCCCAGGAGTGCATGGGCGAGGTACTCGTACTAGGAATCGCAGCATGAGCAGGAGAGCACGACGGCCGGGACCAAAGTGACTACGCAGGATATCAGGGGTATCTCACGCTGTACGACATGGCCGCAGCTTGCAGCCAGGTCTGCTTCCCCCGGAGAGGCACTGTGGGGAACCCAGCGGTGAGAAAGTGGTGGTAGAAGCGGAGGTCTTCGAGGGTGAGACTCGACAGGGCGGGACGGATCGGCGCCGGAGAGGAGGCCGCCGTCACCGGGTACACGCACGCCAGCCCCAGACGCCGGCACGGCGCGCACACGGGACGCTCCTCAGTGCACTTGACGCGCCGGCGCTTGCAGTTGAAGCAGCCGAGGCGCGACTTGACGTGGCCACGGCGAGTGACGGCTCGCCGGGTGGGTGCAGCAGCCGCGGAGTCCGAGGCGGACGCTGGCCGAGCCTCGCATGGCGACGACCCATCCGAGTCGTGGGACGACGTGTCGGAGCGAAGGCTGGTCCCATGCCACATGCCGACGCTGGTACTCGTAGAAGGCTCAGGGCTGTACCCCGGGCCGTGTACGGAATACAAAGTCGGTATGCCGGGCTCCGTCGGGTCTAACGACGCTGGTGATGCGTGCAGATGCATGCCTGCCCCTTGCCCGTCTGTGCGGTCACCTGCCAAGAGACATGTACGGAGATGGTGGTGGTCCCAGGATGCAGGAATCGGTGGAGCGTGCCGTGCCGCGCCGCTGCCGAAAAGTGGACGGAGTGATGATCAGCAAGCCTGTCGTCAGCTGAGTTTGGGTCGGGGTGGGTTGGCCGTTGGTTCAACAACACGACGCAACACGAGCAACGCGAGATTGGGCCCATGTGCGACGACGCACTCGCGTCTCAGGAGGGTCACGTGCGGGTACAGACGCAAATTCTGCCCCGTTCATCATCTCGGAGTAAGCACGAGCAGACCCTTTTCGTGCTCGTCGACGATGTCAGCACGGGGTGGAGACTCGGCAACGGGCAGGGGTGGCACGGGCGCCCTTCCAATTGCTGCCTACGAGCCTCACGAGCTCACGACCAACAACACCAGAGGACCTATAAAATAGTGTTTCGTAGTCGTCCCCGCGTTGGTACCCGTCTCTAGGTTTTCAACCTCTCCACTTGGCCATCGCATCCTAGCACCAAACGAGAAACCAATTGCTCGGCAACAAGATCATTTATATTCAAGCATGGAGCCTGAGTGGGCCAAGGACGAGTACCGAATGAGCGTGAAATTCACGAGGGAAAATGGCCTTGGGACTGGGGGGACCTGGGGCTTCGTGGTCCTTCGTCCCACAAATGTCGCAAACGACGCGGATTGGGCCGCCGCCGTGTCCAAGATTCGCGAGTGTGTCGCCTACTCGGTCAACTACGAGCGAGTTCACCAGAATCCTGGTCTGGATCCCGAGCCGGATGAGATTGTCATACGAAGCCTAGACTTGCCTACGATTGATTTACCGCTCGAGGAAGGACAGGCTCCCGATCTGGACGGCAAATTAATAGCCTCGGCGCGCAATCGATTCAACGAGTGGTGCCTTAGCCGCCGACTAGAAGAGCAGAACGAGACCGTTGAGGTTAACTCGTTGAGCAAGGATGCTTGTATCTTGCTCGATACGGCGACCGTACGAGCGCTTATACCGGCGGACCCCGCTACCGCGTGTACGAGTACCGAGTGCTCTATCGTCGTGATAGACGGTGACTGGGATCAGATTAAACAGAATCCCTTTTATACGGGATGGATGAGGTCGCATCCAGGGCCATTGGACTTTTTCTGGTCAGACCTACGCGCCCAATTATTAATGAGTGAAATTGTCGGCACGCCTCGATTTGAAGGCCAGATTCCACTATACGACAGCACATCGTCGTGCGTCATGATTGATCCGCCAGGTGGTCCTGGGCGTCGGCTACCGGGAACCCGGAGAGGAATTGGCCGACCTTGGCTATGTAAGGGCGGGGAACCTTTTGAATTCCCTGTGCAGCAGACATACAACTTCGGCGACACAGTTGAACGCTGAAGCAATGGGTTATCCAAACACCTACCTCAGCCACGGCATTCGCCCGAGACGATGCAAGCGACTCCTCAGACCCATGGCTAACCCCGCTTCCGAAGAGGCCGGCTATCTAACGGCAATTGCGGCGTGCCATTCTGATGTAACCTGGCCCTGAGCTCAACCGACGGGATATTACCTGAAAAGGTACATCCTTTGCACATGCCTACGTCATTCTTTGGAGAAGCAAAGTTGAGCAGCTGGACCAACTCTGACATGAAGAGACAGCTCTGAGTTTAATTCAATTCAAGACAATTCTAATCGCAAGAAATGAAGAAGACTTCAACGCCAAATTTTTGCTGGCAGTATGATCAGGTTGAAATGTTTTGATATCGCGGGCTAAGCGCAACCTTATTGCGCGCGCTCGTCCACGAACTTGACGCCTGCGCAGGGGCTTCCCCGCGAATCCGCTTCCCCGCCGATCCGCTTGACTGGGATGCATCATGGCCGAACAGGTGCGCATCGTTGCGACTTTGAAATGTAACAATGGGCTTGTTGAAAAGAGTGTAACTAATCGGCCTGAGATGTTACGTGCCCGCATCTCCGCATTGGCTCTTGAACAAGAATCGGATAGACAGCATCAACACTTCTACAAAAGCAAGTGGTGAAACACTGAGCTGCCTTGCTTTTGATGAGCTTAGCTGCCAAGCTGCCTCTCACTCAGACTGAGTCTACTCCGTACTCTCATCTCTCACAGACCGACTTGGAAATGAAGGCCTCCTTGCTTGCTGTCTGGGCGACGGCCTCGGCTCTCTTTTCAGGCAAGGCACTCATGTACACTGATCGTGGCGATGGCTAACATCATGAAGGGGCCGCCTATGCCCAGCTCGTGGGGATCCCTACCACGCCGTATAACCAGTCGAGCAATCATGTCTACCAGCTACGTTCCGTCAAGAACATTGTCGTCGACAGACGCTTCACCTCTGACCGTGACACCACCGGCAATACTCTAATCCCCCCGACTCTGCACGAATTTGCAACCACATTTGCGGGAGACTTGAAGGCAAGCCTTGGCATCGAGATCACAGTCGTGGAGGGCTCCGAGCGTGGTCCAGACACCATCTTCCTCACCCTCGGCGACGCGAAGCATTACCTTGATGCTGCCGGACGGCCCACCGGAGAGGGCTATACTCTCGCAACAGAGACATCGGGTATCGTCATCACCGGAGCCAGCCCCTTGGGCGTCTGGTGGGGAACGCGAACGCTGCTTCAACAGGCTGTACTTCATGACGGCGCCGCCATACCGACGGGCACCGGTGTCGACGCACCAGGCTGGCGTATGCGAGGCATGATGCTCGACGTCGGACGGCACTTCTACCCCAAGGACTTTATCATCGACATGTGCTCCTACATGTCCTTCTTCAAGCAAAACACCTTCCACTTGCATCTAAGCGACAACATCGTCGGCGTGCGGTACACGCGTGACACGTTCAAGGACATCTACGCCCGCTTCCGGCTCCTTTCAGACAGCAGCGCCGTGGCGGGACTAAATCGACACCCCAACGAGTCGTACACGCGTAACGATTTCGAGGAGATTCAGGCAAAGTGCGCGGCCCGCGGCGTGACCATCCTGCCCGAGCTCGAGGCGCCGGGACATGCCTTGCCCATTGTCCATTGGCGGCCGCAGATCGGCTACAATGGCGACTTGAGCCTGCTCAACATCTCGCACCCCGACACGATCCCGACAGTGAAGACCATCTGGCGGGAGTTTCTGCCCTGGTTCCACTCCAAAGTCGTCTCCATCGGCGCCGACGAGTACGACGGGCCGGTGAACGAGTACAAGGAGTTTGTCAACGTCATGGATGCCTTCATTGCCGAGGAGTCAGGCAAGACTATGCAGATCTGGGGCACGTTTCCCCCTAAAAAGGGGGCAAATCCAGAAGTCTTCCAGAACGTATCCATCCAGCACTGGTCCTTCAGCTACGGTAGCCCGCTCCACGATTACTTAAAGAACGGACACTTTGTCGTCAACTCGGATGATGCATGGTACATCGTCAGCAAGTCCAACGGTGGCTACCCCAAGACGATTGACATCTCCAAGACTTTCCACGGCGATCCTTCCAACAAAGGCCCTTGGTACCCGAACATTTTCAGCCTGAACAAGGCCTCCGAGAATCCACCACGCGCGGAGCCTCGCGTCGAAGGCGCCATCATGGCACTCTGGAATGACCGCGGTGCAAACACGAGCGTTTACTCGGAAGCCTACTACGCTTGGAGAGAAGGCATTCCGGCGCTGGCTGACAAGCAATGGGGCGGCAAACTGACCGAGGATCGATTTGGCGATGTATTCGCTAAGCTGCATCCTTATATCCCTGCACAGAACCTCGAGCGAGCTATTCCATCCAAGGGAAGTACAATATTTCAGTACGACCTCAGCCGGCAAAGGTCTTTCAAGGTCAGAGATCAGCACGACCTCAGTCGGCAACGATCTTCCAAAGTTAGAGATCAATCCCCCAACGGATACGACGCCGAGACTTCCTGCAAGTCGGGTGGCTCATCCCTATTGATCGCCCCCGAGTGCGCCCTTACGACCCCGTGGGCATCCAAGGGTAGAAACTACACTCTATCGCTCACCCTGAAAGTGGACAAGGTCGAGCATCCCACCAACGCCACGCTCATCGAAGGCTCCGACTCGGCGCTCGTTTCGACCCCGAATCTCGCTCTTTTCGCGGGCGGCAACTACTACCGGCTGAAGAGCACGATCCCTCTGGGGAAATGGGTTGACTTGGAGATCCGCGGCCGTGGGGCGAGGACTTTTGCCGTAGTAACTTCGCCAGCCGGGGGAACACCGGGACAAGAGGAGGAATTCCTGGCCAAAATAGGCACGGGGGGCAGCTACTATTGGGCTGAAATGGCGATTGAAGCGCCTATCCAAAGAGTGACCGGATGGACTGGCGAGCTCAAGGAACTCAAGCTGACGAATGAGGCTTGATGGGGGCTTCCGGGGCTCGAGAGGGCCGCTCCTTTTTCGTCGAAGTCCGTTACGCGTTCCTGGCAGTAGGAGTAGGCGAAGCTTTTGAAATAGGTGGATAAAGCTTTGATGATATCATGGCGGATAGATCAGTCAATGCCTGCTCTTGACCTTCTTTTCGCAGCGGCTGAAGGGCCAGAAGCAGCCTCAAGCCGCTTCTGCGCCTTCAGGAAAGCAGCCTTGAAGACATCTGCGCCTATCAAAAGGTCAGCAAGTCTTCTACAACGAAAACATAGCCTACTTACTCTCCGGATCTTTGAATCGTGCCGCAAAATGTATCGCTACACCAGTCTTCCCGCTGAGATCAGCAGCCGTGTGCCAGGTCCAGCTTCTGTCAGAACCGACGATGGGTGTGAGTCGCATTGCAGTGGTGACTGCTTCCATCAGCGTCACGTTCCAAATGGTGGAGAGGAAAGCAGGAAACATACCCTGATGTTTGGCGCAAACCTTGTGCGTCCCGCTCTGAAGCACGAGCAGACTTGTCTTGCCTGCAGCTTCTCTTCTCAAATACAAGCTGCCATAGCATCTCTCTTTCCACTCTTTTTTTGTGGGAACAAACTCAAAGATCCGTGCTCTTGTTTTAAAGTCAGGTCCTGGTTCTATATTCACGGCTTCGGATGAACTGGCTCGATGTTTCTCAGCTGTGCGAGGCGGCCCGACAATCGATCCAGGCCTCGAGGCGATAGTCATGTCGTAAGTAGGCAGTATCTCTTCTGCTGAAAACAAAGAGGCATCCACGGCAGCAGGAACGACCTTCAGTGATGGAATATCTCCGATGAATTGGAACTGATCTTCGGCGCAGGCAATGAGAAGAGCAATCTTCATCTCATAGCGCCGTGCAATGTTGTAGCTTCTGAAGCTGGGCGGCAAGACTGGCGCATGGAGATCCGAGAGTATCGTGCTCAAGTCCACGTTTTCATTGACTCGTATGGGGATGTCGAGGTTTTGGTGTGCGACTATTTGGGTGCTGTCTGTGCGTTGCGTTGCTTCCCTGTGTGAACCGCTTCTGATGCAAGTATGGCTGAGGATATGCACCGTGAGTCCCCGAACTTCGATCCTTGGCGCCGGCAACGAAGAATCGGACCCTTCAGCGCAGACCGAGACGTGACAGGGAAATCTTTCTCTCTGAACGATGACGGATGGGACTTGGACATCGACCGTAAATGGAACTGAAGCTGTGCGATCGCGGGAAATATAGGTGCTTAGTCTCGTGCTCAGTCTCCTTTTGAGAGACGAGGTTCGCGCATCTGGTTTGGGTTCCAGCTGACGGTTGAAGGCTGTAAAGTTGCGAGTGAATGATGCCAGCGGATGAAGACTCGCCCGCGAGGGAGCTGGCTCGAAAAGAAGATAACATTTGTGCGAACGTTGTTCGGCAGCAGAGTCGAGGTGGTTGTTTACGAGCTTCGCCTCCAGAAAGTACTCGACTTTGCAGTCAAACGAAGGGCTGGAATATGTGAAAGACGGGGGAAGAGGGCCGCCCGACGAGCTCGCAAAGAGAGGATTCGCCTGCCACTGGTCGCTTGTCTCTGCCGTAAAGGGAAACGAGAAGCTGAAAGGCCATTCACAAAACGTCGCATTGTCAATCTTGCTGCGACTTCCGGAGATGGTTCGCTGCGAGCGAAACAGCGTCGTGACAGCGGCGCAGCGCCGGCCCGTCAGCGAACTCGGAAACCTGACCTCAGCGATTCCCCCAAAGTCGACTTGCACTTGGGGCACATCTCGACCCCTCTCACCGCGGAATACGACTCTCCCTGATACTTCGCTTGTCGGGCGGTGGACTCTGGAAGGGACATCCAACGTGATGCGGAATGAGCCGTCTAACATGGCGTCAACCTCGATGTAACGCTGCCGACAGAAAGTCTCGCTCGGTTTGCGACAGCGACATCGCCTGCATTTGGAGGGTTTGATGGTTTTGGCACAAATGTTGCGAGGTTGTGAGCTGGCGGCTGGTTGGCTATTAGCTGCCTTCAGCCTCACGATATATTGGTGTTGGCCGTCGCAGGCCCGGAACTACGGCACCAGGCACGATGGCGTCAGCCCTGAAATTAGCCAACCTCCGACGACCTATGTCTAATGGCACGGCTATGGCTTGCGGTCTCGCCTTCTCTTTCCCCGCGAGCCTCGCGACACTCGTTTCCTGACTCGCGCGTGTGGCGCAAACATGTACTGTAGCATTAGGGTATTCTGCGTAGAGCATCGGCGCAGCGCCTGGACAGGTGCGTCGAGCCCGAAAATATATACATGTACGAGTATTTAAGAAGTCAGGACCAACAATGCTCATGTCCTGCAGGTCGGGCCTTTGCGATGCGGAGGGTGGCAAGCCAAGTCGGATATCGGCGCCTTGAAACAAGCCCCTGTCCGTGCCCTGCGACGGCCCACGGGGTAGGGAAGTCGGTCGCTAGGCCCCATTTCTGTCCTCCCATAAGGCCTTTCCCAATTCTCCGAATCCCATTGCGCCCTAATCACAAGGCTAGCAAGTCTGGGTCTTCTTGGCGCAGTCGAAGCTCGAGATGAGTTTGTCCCAGCCGATGGAGCTGAGGTTGTACTTGTGGGCGTAGTTGAAGTCGACGGCGCCAAAAGTGCACCCCGTGGGGCTCGTGCAGATGTCGTTACAGTTGGTGACGCGCGGGAAGCATTCAAAGGCGTCTCCGTCGGGGGCAAAAGTGCTGCAGTTGCGGTAGAAGGGCTTGTCGAGCTTGTAGCACTTTTGCATCTCGTACACCTTGTACTCGCACTGTCCGGTGGCATTCGCGCCGGTGCACAACAAAATCTGAAGCGACATTAGCGGTGCGCCTATATGCCTATTGGCTTTTGGGCCGACAAGAGCAGGTCCATGGTAAGGTTTGGACTGCTTAGGAGGCGCAGCAAATGCATAACTTACACCTCCCACTTCGCGCTTCTCGGCACGCGAGCAAGGCGAGGCGGACGCGACCGCGGCGGCGAGGAGGGGGATTGCAGAGACCTTCATTTTATCGATTGGACAGGACGGGTTTGAAGTGTGCAGGCTGCAAAATCGAGCACGGGCGGGTCGACGCAGGCAGTGGTGAGGATGAATCGTGACACTCTCGCCTGCGTCAGTAGAGAGGGTGTTGTTTTAATATGGCAAGGACGGGACGATGACTGCAGCTTCTACACGCACAAACGGGCAGCAACACGAGCCACATCATCATCCCATCTACGGAGTGCTCACCGGAGCGCTGTCGATCATCCGTATCAGCACAGACGTATGCGCGAGTAGAGCAACGTCATGCTGCATCATCCCGTCCCGCAACACAAACTTCGGCGGCCAGGGTGCAGGCTTGATGCCGAACCGATCACCCGAGTAACCAGGCTGCGGCAGCGCTGAGCAGACGTGCCGAGTCACTACCTTACGCGTTCACCGACAAACTAGACTCTGAGTAGAAATGCAATTTAGGGTTTTCAATATGCCGCCAGGCCGTCTTGAAAATACCTTTGATAGAACCTTTTCAAAAAGGCGGTCGCCTGCATACCTGGGTACGGAGGAAGAAGTACCGAGTTGGTGATCGTCGGCCGAGCGCCATGGCCCTGGCTGATGTCACACCCATCCCAGGGATAGAACTGCAGCGGCTGTTCGGAAACCTGCCGCCTTGGTGAGTGCCTCGCGAGGCTTGGTCCGTGCCTAATTAATTGCCGTCGAGGTGCCCTGTCCTCGTTGCTTAGCTTGTACGAAATACGGGTAATGATAAGCTTGCTGCGGCAGTGCTGCCCAACTTTGAAGACAGCCTGACCCCTCCATCTGAACTCGCCTTTCTCAGCCCTTTGGATGATGATCCTTGTCCAACATGTAGCCGCCAGTGACCCTTCTCAAAAGACGGCCGCAGAACTGACCACCCCTCTGCCCACCTCGCCAACCAATGCGCAGCATTATCGCTGTCGTAACGGCTGCAGTGCTAATTCAGGAGGTAGCAGTACACACAAAGTCACCTTCTAGGCGAGCATTCAGTCAGATCCGAATGAAGATGTGTCCCTGGCGAGCGTTCAATTAGACCCAACTGAAGCCGTGCCCTAATCATTACAATGCACCGCTACGTGCCCTCGCTGAACAATGCTCTCGCTAGTCAATGCTTTCGCTAATTACTACTCTGGCTAATAATACTCTCCATACTGAATCCCCTCGCTACTCAATCCATTTGATCATAGATCGTTCAGATACCTCTGCACAGCAATAGAAAGGTCCCGACGTCCAGTTCCCCAAAACCACACGAAGCCCTCCGGTTCTGGCCGAATGCAGCTCAGAAACAAATCATTAATCCATTTGCCTCGCAACATGGCCCTTTTGGCCGAGAGAGTAGCGTGCTCCATCTCGGTTGATAGATCCAGGTCGACTAGGATTCTATCAACGGTTGTTTCTACTCTATGTCAGCATCCATCAACATCTGTCATCGTGCAGAAGAGAGGCCTTACCATCGAGTTCGTCAAGCTCGGCGAGTGTGCGAGGGAAGCCCTCGATGACTTGCCCGTCGCGGGTGATGTTCCGCAGCGGCTGCAGTATTGACTCGGCATCTATCTGGACACGCACGCAATTCGCCATGCCAGTGTCCACGTTGAACTTGCGCGCCAATTTCAAGTGCACGGTTTTCATGCGAGCAAGGACCAATCTTGCGTATGCAATAGCCAGCTTGCGACTTAGCCTACGGTCTGCGAACTTTCTCTCTGTGCCGTTGTCAATGGTTGCTGCGTACTCGTCCATGGCTCTGAAAGTGTCAGCTCGCAGCGCCGGCTGGTCGAGCATGCTATCGCCTGAGCCAAAGTCGGCTTGTGGCTTGTTTGTATTTGTGCATCTGCTGAGGGATCTGACGTAGTAGAGCTGCACCAAGAGGTGGAAGACAACATTTGGGCTGTCGGCTGGCGACGAGAATTGGGCGTTGAGTTCTTTGCGGAGCAACTTCTCGGCCTGTTCACGATGCCTGGAAGGACTCCCATCGGTGTGCGTTGGAGGACTCAGCGGCCGCTCGCCAGCATCTTTTCGGATGCTAGGCTGTTCGGCAAAAAGATGAAGCAATTCGTCTTGAAGGAAATCGTTAGTAACGGAGCTCGCATAAAGAGGAGTAGGATCAATACAAAAAGACACAGGGCTTTCCACTTCGCCATCTGGCCCAAAAGGAAGTGCGTGGGATGACTTGTCCATGGTTATTGGTAATCAAAGCCGTCAGCGGCGTAACGCGTGAGATGCGAGCGATGTTGAAACGAGACAGAGAGCAAAATAGAAGATGTTGTGATGTTGGCGGAGACAAGTTGGGCGAAGAGGAGAAGACCTGCCGTTATATGGACAACTGGTCTCTTACTTTCTGCATCACGGGATGCGCGCCCAGGGCTTCGCCTAGGCAGGTAGGCTGGCCCGGAGGTCTTGCCTGTTGAACTCAAAGCGGAGCCCGAAGCGACGGCCACAAAGGTTAGGAGGAGGAGGAGCCTGGCGGTCCGCGTGGCCTCTTCAAGAGAGTATTCGCTTGCGATGGCCACAAAGGTTACAACCGAATCCTTTCTTTTTGCTTTTATATAGTGCCTAAATGTAACAAATATCATCGGACGCCTCGCTCATGCATTGAAGGAAAGTTGAAAAATGCTTTCCCAGATACTTTGGCCTCGTACAGGGCACAAGATGCGGCAACGCGCCCAGGAGATACGACGGCCGAAATGGCGCTGCTTGATTGTGACCCGAAGCAGCAGGGCAGGGTATATGCGCCTCGGACCCGACCAGCACGCTCATCGGCCCATGTCTCCCCTTTGGCTCATTGGAGCAGCTCCTCGCACGTCCAGTCCTCATAGCTTTCGTGCGTGTTAGTCTTGTGAAAGCCGTGTAGAGTACACGGAGCAACTCACTAGCCATCCGGAAGGTACCTCCGCACTATCAGGGGAATCTTCTTTTCTCGCAGCTCCTTGATGGCGATCTGCAGTGGATCCGTCTCGCCCTCGAGGTCGACGAGCACTGGCGCGTTCATGCTGTCCGCGTGTTAGCCCGTCTGCGCCGCCGCCGCCAGCGTTCCCTGAACTTAAACGTCCGTACCTAATCTGCAGAGCACGTGTGCCGAGGATGCGGGCCCTCTCGTACTTGGTCATGTACGGCGTGGTCGTGCGGTCGCTCTCGGGGATCTTCTTGTCCTTGATGGATTTGTCGCCGCCCTTGAGCGCGTTCGCCGCCGCCGACGGGTCGCCAGATATGACTACGTGGTCTGCGTCGTCGCCGTTGGCAGCACGCTCGGCGTCGTCCTCGTCGGCGATCTCGCCATCGTAGTACTCGGTCACCTCCTCCTCCTCCAGCATGGGCTCGTCGCTGCAGAAGCCACAAGGTCAGCGCGCGCGCACGGCATTTTCCCGGAAAGGGGGCGCTTACCCGCCGGCGCCGACATCGACATCATCATCGCCAAAGTCAGACATTGTGAAAGAGACTCGAAACGCGACGGAAAACTTGGCAAAGGAGGTTGCTGTGGAAGCGCTTGGAGCTCGTTGCAGCGCGGCGAAGAAAAGTCGTCTGTGATGTGAGTCCTCAAGGTTTTTCCGCGCCGGGCTTTTAGAGGTACCTGTCGGTGGGGCATCTGCCTTCCCGGCGGTCGTCGCCAACCTCAGTTTGGTCTAACTTAAAATTTCACGTCACCGCCTTAAAGTTGGACTTTCTGCCGCCGCCCATCTCACGATAAGCAAGACTCCGCAACGGCACACCGCGAGCCCCAGCACCACGATGAGCAAGCGAAGCGCCGCTGGGGAGGCGCTCGGGGCCTCACCATCAAAAAGACTTCAGGTGGAAGGATTCGGAAGCCCAGGTATGTGACCAGAAGGGGATGCACCCTTGGAACTTCCTCTGACCTAATTTAGGCGTCGACGACGGCGATGACGACTTCACCACGGCCCAAACACCAAGCTCAATGGGTGATGTAGACTCTCCCATGACCACAGCCACGACTCCCCGAGCCAAGTTCCCCTCGGACCTCAAGACCCTCGCCTGCACCTGGCCAGGCTGTCCCAAGACTTTCAACCGACCCGCCCGGCTGAGAGATCACCTCAACTCACACACGAACTCGCGGCCCTTCAAGTGTCCCTACGACGGCTGCGATAAAGACTACATTGAAGACAAGCATCTGAAGCAACATATCAAGGCAGTGCATACCCATGATCGCAAATACGTCTGCCAGCGGGAAGGCTGCGGCAAAAGCTTCGTCACGGGGACCCGACTAAAGCGCCACCAAGCCGTCCACGAGGGCGCTGACAGATTCCGCTGTCAGACTTGTGGGCAGAGCTTCAGGAAGAAAGAAACGCTGCACAAACACGTCAGGAAAGAGCACGAGGATAAGAAAGCGTTCGAGTGCTCGGAGCCCGGCTGCGACAAAGAGTTCGACTCCAAGCCGGCATTAAAGCGACATTGTGAAAGGGAGCATGGAGAGATCAAGTTCTGGTGTGGCGAGTGCGCCATGATGACGGCCGAGGATGGAACAGAGCGTCGGGTAGGATTCACGACGGAACTGCTTTTGCAGCAGCACTTGAAGCAGGAGCACCAGAACTGCATGTTCTGCGAGTACAAGTCTTTGTCCAGATGGGAACTGGATCAGCACGTCGAGATGCACCACTCCGGCAAGACGGTCGAGGACCGTAAAACTCACGCCTGCACGCACGACGGATGCGATAAGAAATTTACCAAGCGGTCCAATCTGAAGGCGCACTTCCGCACAGCCCACGAAGGCTTCCGGTTCGTCTGCGGCGACGTCGACCTGTCGGGCCCTGGCTTTGAGGGCTGGTCCAACGACCAGGGCTGCGGTGACAAGTTCAGCACCAAAGTCAGGCTCGAGGATCACATCCGCTTCATACACCTGGGCCAGGAGCGCCCCAAGCTGTCCAAGCTGGACACGGCCACGCCGGACCTCATTGACGAGATTTCTGGCGTAGCCAACCAGGAGAAAGCAAAGATTCCCTGCCCGCAATGCGACGAGACGTTCATTCGATACTTTGACCTCGACATTCACGTCAGCAGAGACCACGATCCCACCCGCGAGGATGCCGACCCGGCTTCCTTCCAGATGCAGGCGCAGGCGCTCATATCCGAGCCGTCGGCTTTTGAGCAGGACTACGCGCAGTCCGCTTGGCCGGTGGACATGCCGCAGGAGGAGATCTTTGCGGCGCAGATGGACTACGGCCCGCCACGCGACGAGTGGCTCGAGGACGAGGCTAACATCTTTCTGCTGGCGCGCGATCCGGCCGGCGAGCTGGATCCCAATATAGATCCTTCTTTGGGGGGATTCTAGAGGACTTCATGATTTTGCAGCGAGTTGATGTAAGATACCCCGGTGTGTATATACTTAGATCGAGCTACGTACAAGGCTGGTTGTTTCGGTCGCTGGGAGCGCAAGACACGACATTTTTTACGAAGAAACGGACGACATTGCTTCATGGCGCAGGGCAAAAAAAGCAATCTGAATCTTGGAACGGGACAGAAGAATTCAAACAATAGAGATAATTCCCATTACTCGAGGCGGCTTGACCACCGTCCGTAACACTATGCATGATTTCGTTGCCGCATTCCTTTGCCGTTGTATCCCCAATGCCCATCATCCGTTTTGAATAATACAAGTCGATGGATTTCGACGTAAAAAGCAATGCACCTGCGGGCCCGCGCCTCCGTATAATCAACGCACAAACTCCTTGCCGTGTCTAAACCGGTGCGCAATGAGAGGGTAGTCATGAATTGGAACAGCAGTCATCGTATGGAATAATCTCCCGCCATACAGCAGTGCGTCAAGTCACCAAAACAAAAAAAGTCAACATCAGTGTGCCGCAAAGAGGGCGTTGCTCAGCCCCAACAGGGCCATGCCCAGGAATCCAAAGAGGATGCACAGGTTACGGTTGTGGTTGAGGCTAAGGCTCTCGACAAAGAGCTGCAGGCCGACGCTGACCATGATGCCCGAGGTGACGGCGAAGAGACACGCGTAGGCGACCGAGTTGGGCGTCAGATGAGTGCGCTTGGCGAGCTTGAACCACAGGGCGGCGATGGCGGCGCCCATGGGCTGAGAGAGGCCGCCGAGAAGGGCGGACCAGGTCATGGCGCGCCAGCGGGACCCGAGGGCCATGTAGAGCGGGAGGGCCATGGCGAAGCCTTCGGTGATGTTGTGGACGAAGAGAGCCATGAAGACGTTGAAGCCCAGCGTGGGGTTGGCGTGGTTGGTGGCGTAAGTGATGAAGCCCTCGGGGAACTTGTGGAGGGCGATGGCGATGGATGTCTGCAGGCCGATGGAAAGGAACGCATTGGTGGGAACGTGGTGGTGGTGCTGAGCCTCGATATCGCCTTCTCCTTCTTCCATGGGCGAACAAGAGTGGTCGCGCTCGTCATCTTCCTCCTCTACCTCCTCTACCTCCTCGGGAATCTCCACGGAGGTGCGGGACGTAGCTCGGCTGGTGCGGAAGCATGGGCTGATAGGCTCGGAAGCATCGGTATGTGTGCGATCGTGGCCGCCGTGGAATACGGACCCCGATTGAGGATAGAAAGGTCCAGTCGTCGTGCGAAGCAAGGTCAGGTGTCGAGGGCTGCTGGAGGGACGCGTCGCCGCCAGATGCTTGAAGCACTCCTGGCCACAGGGGTCCGTGTATCCGTAACATGAGCCCTCCTCGCCACAGTTGCACTTGGTGTCCTTGACAAAGGAAAGGACCCGTTTTTGAACGTCAAACATGGACGGCCTGCGTGCATCGGCCGTCGTTGCGCGAGTTCGACCGTAGCCTAGGGGGCTGGCCGGTCGTTCGGACATCTCCTCGCCCCTGGAGCCGGGTCGCTTAGTACTTCTTGCCGAGTCGCCCCAGTCTGACCCGAGCAAAGGGGTCGACTCGACAGCGTGATGGCTGGAACCATTCTCGTTGACATTCGCGTCTTTCTTCGGATGCCCGCTCGAGGACCTGGGTCGCGAGAGGCGTCTCCGGGCGCGGCTGACCCTCGACGTCCTGCGGCTGTGGTTGCGCGAGCGGCCGTCTTGCGTGGTGCTGTCGTCGTGGGTATGATCGCAGTCGACAACATGAGATGGCATATATTGGTGCAGAAAGCGCGAGATGGCCTGGATGCCGATGAAGCCGCCGATGAAACAAGCCATCATGAGGAAGCCGGCGGTCTGATCGGTCCAGCCCTCCTGCTTGAGGTAGCCCTTGGATTCGGGGAGCATACTGTACAGCGCCGAGAAGAGCTGGACGGGGTCCGAGTTAGGCACGGCGTGGCAACATTCGCAGGCAAGCAGGCGGCACGTACCATGACGCCGAAGCTGAGGCTTAGGGAGCAGGCCAAGAAGACGCTGCTCTCCTGGATGCGAAAGTTGCGCTTGCTCGGGAACAGGCGCACCACGACGTCGACGCATATTATGGCAGCACCCAACACGCAGGCTATACAGAGACAGAGGCAGGCCGTCAGCAAGAGTGTCCAAGGGGCAAGGGAGAGCTGGATGCGCGTATCGTACCGATGCCGCTGACGATGGACATGATCCACCCGCGGGTGTCATTGTCGATCTCCCTCACGGCCAGCTCCATGGCCGGCGACTCCTCCTTGGGGGCGTCAGGTGGATGGATCCCAGTCGAGAAGAAACAAGTGACAGCAGCGTATCTTGACCAGCAAGTGGCAGAAGCCCTGGTGCGAGTATGGTGCGAGGCGGGAAACTTTGGATGCTTGGCGCGCGGAATTGTTCGAGGGTGGACGGTCAGGGTCGGCCGATGTGGGTAGCGGCGGTCGCTGACGTATGGGCCGGAGCAGCGGAGGCGGCTACCGTGCGCCGCAGCGGAGGGAGCTTATATGCGGCCGCTGTCGCGAACGCGGGCAGGACTCACTTTACTCTCACGGCAGTTCCGTCTGGTTGTTTATTTGAGGATGAAAGCGCTGGGCGACCTGTGGTGAAACAGACAGGAACTCGAAGCGGGCACGCCTCCGCGCTGCCTCTGATTACCTTATGTACCTGAGGCAGGTAAGGTACGCATCCTGCTCCCTCAGGCGGTCACAGGGTCAGAAGGCTGGCCCTCAAGGTTCTCGTGCTCGCCCGTGTTTATTATGCCCGATCCGCCGCACGCGGTGCGCAAGCCGCAGGGAGGCACGCATAGCAAGCACGTCTTTCGCTTTGAAACGGGCGACGCGCATTCCTCAAAGGCGGGCGTCGCCGCACAGCCCGCCCTTGCTCCGGGCAACGGGCCTGACTGGCTTCGATGCCGTGCGAGGTTGCGCAGGCAGAGCCTTGCCGTTGATGGCACATATATTTACATAGTCGACGAAGGGAGGTGAAACCAGCCCCAGCGGCCGGTGCCTGGAGAGGGCTTACTGCGGCGTCCGCATGAATTCGCACTCCATACTCGTATATCCACTGCTCGAGAATATAACAGCGCGGTACGGACGTCTGCCGGCACGACCCCTGCAAACCGACTCGGACCCCTGGTCCGTGATGCGCTGGCATCTCGGATCTCGGGCCCGCGATTGGCGATGCTTACTGCCAGAGCCGCCATTCGCCGAGTAGCTGCTGTATTTAGAGCATCGACTTGTCTGTTGGTGCTGCCCTGCAGATATCAGACGCTCCCGCCGGTGGCGGAACAGATCTGTGTAATCGACTCCGAAGCGCCATCCTCTACGGATAATCTCATCGTAGCTTCCCTTGCCGCCTCGGGCTTCCGGCAGACACGGAGGCAAGGCAAGGCACGAGCCGTTGTCCCCACTTTGTTCGCTCGCATGCATAGGCGCCGCTGTGCCCTCGTTACGCCGTCGAGGCGCGTCGTTCGACGTCCTGACGCAGCCAGTGCATAACAAGTGTGATATACGTTCCCCGAGCCTCGAAGCTTGTGCGACGATATGCGTGTATGTCGCCCTAGCTGAGCACAGGTGTAGGCTCCCAGCATGGCATTGCTCGAACGACGGGAATCCTTGCCCGAGATTCATCAGCTCGAGCCCTTGTAACAAGGAGCAGCGATGAAGTGCGGTGCATTAGCGAGGTGCCACCGCAGCTTCACTGGAATCGTCCACAAGCTGAGGCGGTGACAGCGGCAGTCCACCCGGCATGCAAAGGGCCTGCCATGTCAGCGTATCCCGTTTTGGCAACCAAAGCCGCACGTCCTGCGTGAGGGAATTCGTAGCGTAGATGCACAACCGTTACGTGCTAGCTGCTGTATGTTGCGGGCCGAGTTGCATTGGCTGCGCGCACTCAGTCCAACCGAAAGCTGCTCTGCCATTGCAGAATACCACGAGGGCAGAAGCCAATTGGGAAAACGCCGTCAGAGCACAACACCCAGGTTTTCCGCATCTCTGGTGGGAACACCATCCGGTCCGCAACGGCGGGTACGACCAGGTCGTCCTCCAGCAACACGAGTACTCGCACATGCCGGCCATCCCCCACGTCAGCTTCCGACGCCCCTCACGCCTGTCATCATGCGATATCTCCCAGCGAAATAGCCCCCTCACGCACCCCCAGGCTTGCAGACAAATAAGAGTTTCGCGGCCCTTGGCGGCACTTCTGCAGCTCGGCGCGTGCGGACATCAGGGTTCCCGTGAACGCCCCTCCGCGGGGGGCAGCGGAGCAGCAAAGCACCCATCAAGGTGTCTCGACCGACAAAGTAAGCTCGCGCCGAGCCATGGTCATAAATTTACCTGAGACCCGGCGCGAATATCTTCATGCGAGAGGCTCGCAAAGTTTGCCATGTCGTATCCGGAAGCAAAGGGGCCTGCAGTGAACCTCTCTCATAGTACGGGGGAACAGTTAACAATGTTTACACTTACACTTGTGGCTCTGTGATGAGATGGGGGCGGGCCGAATGCCACGAGCGGCTCTCCACTGCTCCTCTTCTACTCCGCGCTGTTTGGTGCTCAAGTAATCATGCCGTTCCTGGACACTCAAGTCCAGATGTGATTGGCTTCATCATCGCTTGACTAACATCGCTTACATGTATTTTGCGAAAAGGCATCGCGAAGCATTGCCTTTCACGCGGATCGGATTTTGGACGTTCTTGCTTATGAATCAAAGGTCTTGCAAAAGGAGACCTTTCGGCCAGAAGGCGGCGAAGCGGCATCGATGCTCCATCCATGTAGAGCAAGCGTAAGGCCATCGCGATTATCTTTTCAGCGACACTCGACAGATGGAGTTACCCAAGCCGCCCATAGCTCAAGCAATCCTTCCCGCGGAGAGGGATGCCTACTCGTAAGTGCGGCTTGCGTGTTCCGTTAAAGTGTTGCAACCATCTTTGCGCCATTTGACGCCTGTGGGGGCGGCTTCCTTGCTTAAACCTTGACCTTGATTTAAGCTTACCTTGTCGTTGGCTAGTCCCTGGACGGGCGACGCGAGTGCCTTGGCCCGCGGATTGGCTCGTCGGCGGCATACGGTACGAGTATGCGCGTTACATCCAATGTACTGCAACAGAATGCGGACGCCCAGCGGGTCCGGCTGTCAGCCATGAGCAAGCTTGCCACCAACTCTACTCGTATGAACAAAAGCTGCCATGCCCTCCTGAGACAACACGATGGATGTCGAATAAGTCTTTTCAGTGACGACTCGTCTCACCATCACCGAGTGTCAGGCTCGTTCGTGAAGTTTGCCTCCTTCCATAAACAGAGGCATCAGCTGCCATATGCCCTCGCCAAGCCTGATTTCCTAGAAGCAACAGGCCAAAGAGGTTCTTCCAGCCGTTTCTTGGCAAATGCACCCGCCCAGAACCGGTTGATCATCTCAACCCACTTGTCAACAAGTTGCCAGAAACCCTGTTTGTGGATACGAGGGGCAGGTCACCGAAAAGCGACGGCACATCCAACCTAAGGACTGACCTCCCCCACCGGTAGGTTGGTATATATAGGCAGCCGGTGCTTACTGCTCCTCCCGAAGGGTCGCATTGGCTTCCCTCACTCGCCAGTCAAGATCTTTCTCGCCCGCCACTATGTATCCCAAGGCTTGGTTTTCTCTTTGCCTCCTCGGCCAGGCCGCCCTGGCCGTTGCCTCCCCCCAGGAGCCTACCGCAGCTGCTTCCACGACCAAGTCGTTGCCGCCGTCGCCAACGGGATCCGGCGCTTGCGAGCCGCACGGTGACCACTGTAAGTTTCAGTCTTCTCGCGGCCGAGTCTGAGGTGGCGTTGAGAGCCTTCACTAACATGTGGCAGGGCACTGCCATCCGACATCGACGGCTTCTCATAATGACCATGACCATGACCATGACCATGACCATGACCACGACCACGACCACGACCACGACCATGATCATGATCATGATCATAATGGGCCGTCCACGACGGTCGCAGCTCAGAGCACTGATACCGATGCTCATCCAAGTCCGTCGGGCAGCTGCGAGCCTCACAATGACCACTGGCATTGCCCGTCTGGGGTCCCCAAGCCCACGACTCCCCCTCCAGGAGCCTCAACTTATACGAAGTCCAACGGAGCCAAGCCGACCAACGGGACGACTGGTTCCAGCGCCACTGGTTCCCCAACGGCCACTCCCAGCAGTGTGGGCGCTCGGTCCACTGCTCCGTTCGGCGTTGCTGCCGCTGTGGTTTCCGTTTTCGGTGCAATCTTCGTCGCTGCTCTCCTCTGAGATGGCCTTGCGTTGGCGCCTCCGGAAGGTTAGGTTCTAAATTGCAGGCAACATAGCTGGACAGTTACGGGTGACTTGTCGTACCTTGTCGTACCTGGTCAAAAAGGTAGCTTGGGCTTGCTCACAGCGTGACATTTTAGAGGTCAAGACCTGCAACAAATATTTTAATAAAAAAGAAATTAAAAGATTTGATTTCAGCAACGACGGCGCGGCTCTCAATGGTGGAGGTTTTGACTCGACGCAGTGCTTTCCGTGCAAGCACACGTGGACGTCGTCGAGCAGCAAGATGCTCAGTTGGAGCTGCGTGACTTGCAGATTTACACGAATAGCCGTCAATTTTTGCTGGAAAGGCCATGACACCTCTGGCTGCTCCACTATCGCGCGTGGAAAGCATGCGCTGTCGCACCTTGGCCATTATTCGCGCCCACCATCTGCTGTCGCCCACGGCAGCAGGACTGACGCTTTGAGATCGTAGCGCATGACATCGATGAGATTGCTCTCTCGTCACAGTTTCATGGGACCTTTGCAGTTGAGGGTATGCAGGTACGATCGAAGTTCGGCCATGTCAGCGCTGTTTCTCGTAGCAGCGTCCTTATCTTTCGAGACCCGTGACGTATGTTGAGGAGGCGACATTCATTGTTGCAGTGATAGCTCAAACATGAAGGAAACGGGCCAATCGTGATCTTTTTGCATTCGTTCGTCATGCTAACGCCTCGGGTTGTAACTTGTACGCTGCAACTCGAAAGCATCCGAGTAGCAGAGCGCCTCGCAACCGTGTGGAGTCCAAGTCCCTGGTCCCCTGACCCGCCGCCTAACCCACCGCGGTAAAGCCCCGGCTCGGCCCTCCACGCTGCACCCTTCGACCCTGCATTTTTTAAGCCCGTCGGGCGGTCACGCCCTCAACTCCAACCCCAAGGCTCACCACCACATCCCATGTGCCTCGCTTGCGCACGACACCAGCACACCGGCACCACGCACATGGGCTCGCCGCCATCCCGCCACACCCCCTCGTGAGCAGCGAACCAGCGCGCGTGCGTCCCCAGCCAACCGCCGCCATCGCCTGACATCCCCGTCTCTCTCTCCCGCCTCGTATATAAATGCCACGCGCGAGCCCGCGCGTCGCCGCCGCTGCCGCCACCATGTCCAAGTCAACGCTCGCCATGTTTGCTGCTCTCGGCGCCGGAGGTGGTGCTGCTCTCACCGCGGCCGTTTACTCCATGCGCTCGTCCGACACCAAGAAACCCGACGCCCAGATCGCGCCCTCGAAAACCGTCACCGTGCCCGTTCCGGCGCCCGCTTCCCCCTCGGTGGCCATTCCACCATCCCAAGTCTTCGCCCCTGCCGCCCTCGCGGGACCTGTCAACCCCGCGGGTCTCTTCGAATACGGCTTCCCTGGCCCTATCGCAGACGTTGCGAACCGCACGGCCCTGATATCCAGCTACGACCGGCGCACGCGCAACCCGCACTGGGTCGTTGAGCACATCACGCCCGCCTCGCTTGCTATCCGTGGCGGTGACCGCAAGCACAGTGCCTTCCTCGAGGACGACTCTGTGCCGGCCAAGTTCCGCGCTCAGCTCAAGGACTACTTCCGCAGCGGCTACGACCGCGGCCACCAGGTTCCCGCCGCCGACGCCAAGTGGTCGCAACAGGCCATGGACGACACGTTTTACCTCTCCAACATGTGCCCCCAGGTCGGCGAAGGCTTCAACCGCGACTACTGGGCGCACTTTGAGGACTTTTGCCGTCGCCTCACTGTGCAGTACCCGTCCGTCCGCATCGTCACCGGGCCGCTCTATCTGCCCCGAAAGGACCCCGTCGACAACAAGTGGTATGTCAAGTACGAGATGATTGGCAGCCCGCCCTCCGTCGCCGTCCCCACGCACTTCTACAAGGTCATCTTCGCCGAGGACGGCAAGACTGGCGGCAACGTCTCCATCGGTGCTTTCGTCCTCCCGAACGCCCCTATCCCCAACGAGAAGCCCATCACCGATTTCGAGGTCCCCGTCGAGGCTGTCGAGCGTGCGAGCGGCCTTGAGTTTGCCACCAAGCTGCCCGTGCAGCGAAGAAAGAGGCTGTGTGCCGACACGACGTGTGCGCTCGTCATCAGGGACTACGCGGACCGGCAGAAGGCGTTTGGCAAGGGCGAGAAACGCGCCATCTCCCCGCCCAGGTCATAGCGCCTGGGTCGGCCGATAGCTGCGACGAAAGGGGAGTACGAATCAGATAGTGTCGTTTCGTCTTACGGCCTCCTATATGTGTATTCATAGACTGCTTGGGCAAGGGCGTCTTTTCCAGTTCCATCCGCATATCACCGCTTAGATGAAAGCGCAAGCGTGCACGGCACAGTCACAGACTGCCATTTAATCATAGGTACATTAGCACCCGGTTCAGGTAGAATAAAATTCCTAAATCCAACCCAAAGCTACCCGATAATCCGTTCTCCGTCAAACCTAGATCGGGCAATATTTGTGACGCTACAACAATGACGTTTTCTCAAAGGCCTCCCGAATTGATCAAGCGCCCCAAACGCCGTTGCCCCCTTTGAACCACACACCCATGCATTAGAAGCCAAACACACACCCTCGCCACTAAACTACTATCTAGCTCTGGTGTACTTTCCATGTCGCTGCTCCTGTCGCAAACTCTCCTCCTGGCTAGGTAGCGGGGCTCGTCGTCTCGCGGCTTCGGCCTTCTCGGCGTCCATCGCGTTCAAGGGCGGCGGTGGGACCGGCATGGGAAAGTTGCCCGGCGGCGGAAGGAGGCCTGGGGGCAACGCACCTGGTGGCGGCAGCGGTACACCGGCCTTCTTCATCAGCTCGAGGAGTTGAGCCGGGTCGGGCGGGTTGGTCATGTCCAAGCCAGGGAGAGGTGGCGGTGGTGCACCGTTTAGCCCAGGCAGAGGAAATGGAAGAGGCGGCGGAGGTGCACCAGAGCCAGCGCCGACTCCGGGGATCATAGGTGGTGGAGGAGGAGCGCCGCCCAGGCCTGGCACGATGCCTCCACCCAACGGAAGTCCAGGAATACCAGGTAGGCCCGGGGCGACCGGCTTGGGTGCGTCTTGGTCGACGAGGGCGTCCAACTCATCCTCCATCTCTTGCTGCTCCTCTTCCTGCCGTTGTCGACGGTTGCCCCGACGGTCCCAAGTGCCCTGAGCCTCGGCCGCCGCTTCACCGATGTGATAGCGGTCTTGCACGACGTCAGTTTCTCCCGGTCTGGCGCGCGTCCAAAAGCGCGTTATTCTGTCGTTGGATCCCGTCGCAAGGATGTGGCCCAAAGGATGCCAGTCGAGGGACCAAATCGCGTAGTCGTGAGCGAACGGCAACTTGTGTGATGGCCAGACCGACTGAGCTGGTGTCGTGGTGGGGTCCATACTGTCGTAAGGTGCGACGGTCAGGGCCTGGCCAGGAGGTGGATTGGGAGTATCGAGCAGGTAGTGAAATAGTGAGCCGTCCATACCACCCGTGGTGAGCAGGTTCGGATGAATGGGGTGGAAGGTAAGAGTAGAGATGTCCTTCTCATGCCCTTTGAGAAGGCAAATATCGCGCATCATTCTCAGGTCGAAAACTCGCGCAGTTTGATCTCGGGCCGAGGTGGCCAGACACATGCCGCGCACCTTCTCAAATGTGACTTTCGTAATTGTGCTCTTGTGGCCGTGAAGGGTCGTCAGACAGCGGCTGGTTCGGGGGTCCCAAAGCTTGACCAGATGGTCCTTGGATCCAGAGACGAGAAGGCCCTTGGTAGGATGCCAATCGACCGTCTTGGCATCCCATCCGTGGCCCTCCAACTTGGACTCCATTTGGCCCAATGCAAAGTCAAAGACCTTGAGCGTCGAGTCGTCCGAAGCACTCACGAACTTGGAGTCGTTTGGACTGAAGGCAAGGTCCCGGATAGGGTCGTTGTGCGCGTTGATGCTCTGGACGTTGTTGAAGTTGGGTTGCCAGTACTTGATCTGGCCATCGTGGTCGCCGGAAATCAGCCAGTCGTCGCTATGAGAGTACTCTAGGGCTCGGATGGCCGAGTCGTGGGCTTGCATTATCGTTTCAAAATTGAAGCCAGTGCCGTTCCAAAGCGTAAACTCGCCACTGGTAGAGGCTGTCAGAAGCCGCCGCCCTTCGGGCGTCCATCTCACCACATTGATCGGGTGCTTGATCTTGTTCAGGGAAGAATGTAGATGCTTGATCGGGATGGTGTCGGCGGCTGATGTTGGTCGGCCTGCAGGCGGGATCATCTTCGTGGGATCAGCTTCAGGCACTCTCCAACGAAATGGCTCTGCACACTCACATCTACAATGTAGCTTGCGCTCGGTCGCTCAGCCTCGCCGGTATAGCCACCCTTGTAGTTTGCTGTCCGATTACGCTGCCAATGAGTGATGGTCGCACTGTAGTCGGTGACGGGTCCTATGGAATGAAAGGTCAGCGCTGTCAATAGTGACTTCTTGGGTATATCTGGAGGTGATGCTGCATATCAACCCCAGATTTCATTTCATGCGCCGAGGGCAGGTGAAGGAAGGATATAATTTCACATGAAGAAATCAGAGTGTATGATATCGTTTGAACTGATCGCTTAGGGCTCATTCGGTGATGAAAGACACCCTTCAAGAATTCCAATGTTAAGAAACCATTGAGAAGGCTCCAACGACTAGCGACGAGCTCTCTTTTCCTCACACGTCCACAGCATCCTCTCGAAGCTTCTCAACCGAAAGAGAAGAGGAACGTATGCGCGACCGCAGGGACGGGCTTGCATAAAACTTAAGTTTTCTTCCAGAGGCCCGTTCCCCGGTCTTGAGGCACACATGCCGGGTCTCACCCGACATAACGTGTTGAGTGCTGCGATGATGTGTTGGGGGAACAAGTGGCATGCAGATATGCGCTGCTGAATACTTACTTCGACCTCGGACCTTGAGATACGCCCCATCCTGCCCGCCTTTGTCGCCGTGGTCACCGCGGTCACCGCGATCGCCACGTGGCTCGTAAGCCATGGTTGCGGTTCCGGAAGACGACCTTGCTCAGCATCCACGCCAGGTGAGTATCGCAGAAAAGAGCTCCGTGTTTCGAGAGGCCGGGCGGCCTTCCTAGCTGAAGGCGTGCTCGCTTATAATATCAGTGTGAAATAAGCGTCTTGAATTGCGAGATTCGAGCGCTCCGGCGGTTAAAGAGAAAAAGAGATCTGCCTCTGCATGTCGTCCGCGCGCGTGTGGATTTCCAGGTCTCAATGAAGCAGCTATGCGCCAGCCCAGCGCCATGTCACGTGAAGGCCGCCAGGGGCACCAAAACTTAGTCAGCAACTTTCGGGTCATCGTACTCGTACCTGAAGACTCGCTGATCCAGATGACGAATATTCAGATATGAGGTGGCTTATCACCGGGTGTGAAGAGCCTCGTTGGCATTCTTTACGCTCAATGTTGCTGTCATCGGTCTCATTTCCATACGCGCCAGTCGAAATCACGTCATGACACCAATTGATGCTCTATCCAGGTGCATGGCCAACAGGGCGCATCAACTGCTTGAAGTCCAGCCAACCTTAAAGGCAGGGGAGAGACGCGATTGTAGCTGCATGCAAGGACTGCAGCTACTTGCAGACAGAATATCGCCGCGAACTTTTTTTCGAAGACGCAGATAGGCATGGAATTTCACATGCTTTTTTGACTGTCGAATGACCCCTGCTCGCGACCACGAACAGCCTAAAGTGCAGGGGCGCCACGGCCGCTGCCGCCCCGCCGGTTTCCGCGCAATCGCCACTGCAACGGACTAGCTCGTGCATGAAGCTCGTCTCGACAGTTGCATTCGCCCTTGTTGGACGCTGACCCTTCCCCTCCTTCGCTCGTATCTGCCCGTCCCTGGAGGCGCTTCGTTCCGCCTCAATTTCGCCGAGGCAGCGGGAAAATTCTGCTCGATACTGGCCCGTCAACGGTGGCGACCGTTGCTGCGGTGCTTTAGGACGCCACTCTACAGAGTACTCCTACATCGGCCGGCAACTGTGCTAGCTTGGGAAGCTCTATCGGCGACGCCTTGGGTCTCTCCATTTATCACCGTCACCACCACAACCCCCAAGCTACCTGCCATCGTTACTACCTCGATCACTACCCGCCGTCGTCACCTCAAGTCCCTCGCGTACCACTGCGTCTACCCCTCGCTTTACTACCAATTGCTGGGAGCTGGCTGCCGCGACTATGGCCGCGGCGACGGCCACCAGCGTCGAGGCCTCGAACGGCACCGCGACGCGCCGCAAGGCCAAGGACAAGGACCTTACCGAGCCGAAGGCACGGAACGGCTCGACGGCCGAGAAGACGAAAAAGTCGCCGCATGTCAAGTATCGCCATGTCGCTGCGGTGCACTCCCGAACGAGACCTTCGTGCTTGAGCCACGACTCCGATGCCACTCCTAGCTTTATTGGCTTCCGAAACCTCATGGTCATCGTTCTGGGTATGTGTTGGTTGTTTCAAGGATGCTTCGCGCTGTATCGCTAACCGTTGCTAGTTGTGGGCAATCTGCGACTGATGATCGAGAACATACAAAAGGTAAGTGCGCTTTCGGAGGACTGGCTAGGCAATGAGTACGCATGCTGACTGCCTTCGAGTACGGAGTCTTGATATGCATCAGATGCCACGACTACACCCGCCAAGACGTGCTACTCGGCGGCATGCTCTACTTCCTCATCCCCTGCCACCTCCTAGCAGCGTATCTCTTGGAGCTGGCCGCCGCCAGACAGGCACTCGGGTCGAGGAAGCGCATCAAGGACGGCGCAACGGGCCCTTCAGAGGAGGATCGGAAGAAGTTCCATTCGACATGGCTTCTCATCGCATGGATCCATGGAATCAACATCACCCTCGCGCTCGCCGCCACAACCTTTGTGGTGTATTTTTATATCCACCACCCGCTCATCGGCACTCTGACACAGATGCACGCCATTGTTGTATGGCTGAAGACGGCGTCGTACGCCTTCACCAACCGAGATCTTCGCCACGCCTACCTACATCCCGTCAAAGGGGAACTTGTCCCCGAGCTATACTCCAAATGCCCGTATCCACAGAACATTACCTTCAGCAATTTGATATACTTTTGGTGGGCCCCAACTCTGGTGTATCAGCCCGTGTATCCTCGGACAGAGAAGATCAGGTGGATTTTCGTCTTCAAGCGGCTTGGCGAGGTTTTCTGCCTGAGTGCCTTCATCTGGTTTGCCAGCTTCCAGTATGCGGCCCCGACGTTGCGCAACTCCCTCGACAAGATTGCCACCTTGGATTTCCCGTCCATTCTCGAGCGGTTGCTGAAGCTTTCAACAATCTCGCTTGTCATCTGGCTTGCCGGTTTCTTCGCCCTCTTCCAGTCCTTCCTCAACGCTCTCGCCGAGGTCCTGAAGTTTGGCGATCGGCAATTCTACGACGACTGGTGGAACAGCGAGAGTCTTGGGGCGTACTGGCGGACATGGAACAGGCCCGTTTACACCTACTTTAAGCGGCACGTCTACATGCCCATGATTGGTCGTGGTTGGAGCCCGTCGACGGCTAGTTTTACCGTCTTCTTCGTCTCAGCCGTCCTTCACGAGGTTCTTGTTGGGGTTCCGACGCACAATATCATCGGTTAGTCCACACATCTCGCTCTAAATGCCATATGTACTAACTCCTCCGTCATCAGGGGTTGCTTTCCTCGGCATGTTTCTCCAGCTTCCCCTCATTGCCATCACGGCACCCTTGGAGAAGATGAAGGGAAACGCTGGCAAGCTCATGGGCAACATCATCTTTTGGGTCTCTTTCACTATTTTTGGCCAGCCTTTCGCCGCATTGATGTATTTTTACGCGTGGCAAGCCAAGTATGGGAGCGTGAGCCGGCAACTAGTGCAGAATGCGAGCGTCCAGTAACGCTAGACAGCAATTATGAGTGACTCTCGAAGCTCACCTGGATATGCAGTGGGGAAACGCCGAAATAATTAATGGCACAATGGCTGTGAAGCTGGACGGCTTTCTGGCTTCGCTAGGTAGTCATCAATGATGAAAACACTTCATGACAATCCACCAGTTCACTCGTCGGTATCTTCTTGCAACTGCTTTACAACACTCTTCGCTGATCTTCATTGGGATAATTATCGAATAAATGGTATCAGAGTGCCCACCCTCCTTCGATATTGAACGTAGTCTTCCGGAAAGAACTCGACGAGCTTCCTCTCCTCGACAATGATCCTGCGGTTGAAAAACGTCCACAGAACCCATCCGTAGGCGAAGAAGCACACCACGTTGCCGAGCACCAGCTGCGTTCCTAGACCCCAGTAGAAGAAGCCAAAGTAGCTCGGATGCCTCAAGATGCCGTAGATGCCCGTGGTAACGAGCTTGTGCGATTCCGCCTTCTGCGTCTGCACGTGATGGTTAAAGCTAGCGCCAGCCTCGAGCATGGCTACGGAGCGCACGACCTGCCCGACCGTGACCATGGCCAGCCCCAGGGCTAGGAGAACGGGTCCCGAGTGCAGCGGCGCCCAAGATCGGCCGGGGAAGAGGACGTTGACTACCAGGCACTCAAGGAAGGCGGCAGAGTGGGCGATGGCGTAGGCGGGCCAGTTGGCGGTGAGGAGGAAGCTGTCGATGCTGGCGACGAGCGTATTCTTCTCGGCCGTCGTCCAGAATTCGAGAAAATGGAAGACGGCCAGCGCGAGCAGGAAGAAGGGGGCGCGCCATGCCGGGCTGTTGGTGAAGACGAGGACGCTGACGGTGGCTATGGCGCCCACGGCCGCGGCGATCCCAAGACAGAACGCGCGCAGGGCAATGCCTGAGAGAGATTTGGGCTGGCCGGAAAAGAAGGGCTTCAAGGGCGAGTCTCCCAGTGAGGGTGACGATGATGATCCCTCTGGTCCCCACGGACGGTACGGGCGGAATGGCTCGGAAGCCTGTGACAGGTGCTGTGCTGCTGGATCCATGACGGGTCCCAGAGAGGGCTGATCTCTTCCGGCTGTCTTGATGCGAGGTTTATACCTTGTTATCAGACATGACAATGTTGCCAGAAGATTGTGTAGAGGGTGAACGTTGAGGAAAGTTGAGCGAGGGATGCGTGAGCAAGAGATGTGAGAAACAGAAATGCGTGAGCAAAGGAGTGTGTTGAGGCAGGGTGCCGATCTGAGAGAGTGTAGGTGACTGCTCGCCGCAGAGTGTTGTTCAGGCCAATTGATTGTTCAGAGTTGAACAATATGATAAAACAATGCCCGGCTCCAGGGTCTTGGGAATGGAGTTAGTGGCTGGCCTGATTAGGAGGTTTGCTCGGGGCTGCCGTACAGTGAGCAAAGTTGAAGCCAAACGGTGCCCAGGTTGGGGCCAGGATGATCAATAGCGGGTGCTAGCTGGAGCCCCCAAGGCCAACACTCGCGCGGCTGGGGGGTTAATACAGTGCGAAATTACGCATACCACTCACGGCTCGACACTCTGGCTTGGTGATATTTGAAGTTATGGTGAGATTTTTTGGAGCAGTGTTAAACATTATTGGACGTGATCGTCTCTTAATGACATAGACTTGTTCGCCACCAATTCTTTGGCTTTGTGTCCCAGACTGTCACCACGTAACACAGTACTCTGCTCAGGGCCATCCACCGCTGCGGAGTCGTATGTGCGACGTCCGCGAGTCTCTATCATACAAGAATGACGGAGCTCGCATCTTCTTCTAGGGTCCCAGTCTATATCCTCATGTGGATGCCGAGCTCCAATGCTTCCAGAATCGAGCGGCACCACAAGCTTCTGGCTCTCTTCCACGGCCGCTGCAGCTTTTGAAATCGCCTCCGCTCCAGCTCAAAACAATTTGGCTCGGCCAGATCTTCGACCTAGTTAGCAAGAAACCAGCAAAGTAACGCGTCTGGATGCCTACCTCACGGGATGGGACTCGGAACTTCGTATCTCTTCGATGGTCCCAAATATCTCTGCAGCTCAGAAGAGTATTCATAGGTCCATTGGGGGGCGTCTGAGTGGCAATGAAATTACAGACATGCCATGGCCCTTATCGGTGTCGCTCCCTCGGCATCGCACAACTTGCAAATTGCGAAGTGTCGCGCCCAGTTGGGCGGGAAGATGGAGTGTATCAATCGCGTCGTTCTTATCGCCGTAGCGACTATTTCTGCCGTGTCATAGCCCGCCTTGGATTGAGAATGATGCGATGAGCAGGACCAAAACGTTGATAAAGCCCCAGGTAAGCGGTATCCACGTGTTCATCTCGTAGTAGCCGGCGTGGTAGATTGCACCAATCCTAAGCATGTCAGTTCAGGTCCCAAGCTGCGAGTGTAGGACACGCACATCAAGCCGACGATGCTACCGGCCAAGAGCGCCTCGATGGCCGCCATGCCCAAGTAGATGACGGGCACGGCCCAGATGTACTTCCACGACGACTTCTTCCAGCCGTGCGTGTACATGGCCACGAGCACCGCGCCGGAGTGAAAGCCGGCATACGTGATGAGCGTCCAATACAGCGTAAAGCGCCAGATGTCGGAAACATAGTAGAGAGTGTACTTCCGGTTTGGCGTCGGGTCGATGAGCGTGTGCACGTTGAGCGACGGGAATGTCGGCGTTTCGTAGCCGGACGGAGGGTTGGCTTGGTACACCATCGCGGCGACGGCCGTCGCCCGCTACCCGCGACGAGGTGCGGTCCCAATGCAGCGCTTTTGGTTGTATTCTCAGGAGAGCTGCGCAGCCATGCCGAGCCCGGTGGTGTTTGCGGTACGTGAAGCGCGACAGGTGGAGCGTGAGCGGGTCTGGAGCTCCCCTGCACCCATGTCATTTAAGCCTCGGCAAAAGCTCGTGAGCACAGTGACAGACAGTGGACCGTCTCCGGCCGCGGCCCCCGACGGCACCGCAGCGCTACTTTCACTTCTCATCCGCGACGACGGCTCCTCCGATGCAGCACGCTCGCCAACGTTAGCAAAGATGCCTGCGGATAGGCTCCTTAACACGGTACTGCAATACTACCAAGACGTCCACGATGGCCCAAAGACGGACCAGATAATCGGCACGACGACGCACCTGCTGGCCCAGCTGTCGAACCCGCTCAACCTCGGCGTTCTCACATCGCAACTGCTCACCGCGCCCGCCATCTGGCATCGGCAGGACGGGCCCCGGACTGCGATCCGAGTTATCGGCATATACCATACCGCCGCCGTGCGCGTGCACGACAACGAGGTTGAGAATGCGAATCGTCGCGGACCGAGGGACGGCAGCTCGTTGAAATGCGACGAGTGGGCTCGGGCGGTAGTCAAGGGCGCCGACGATCGATCGAGGCGGTGGCAGCACCTCCTCGTCCTCACTGGAGTCCTCATGGGGATGGAAGGCAATGACAGGCGGTCGCTGTCGAGGTCTCTGCGGAACACGCTCGAGCAAGCCGTCGTCACTGCCGCCAACCTTGCCCTGGAGCACAATGTCGAGGACGGGCTGCTCGCAGCGGCGTCCATCATCACAGCCCTCAACTTTGCATTCCCTCTCCTCTCGGATTTTTATAAGACGCAACTCAACTGCAACGCGCTGTTGCCGATAGCCGTGTGGGCCATTACCGGAGAAGAGGGCTTCTGCGACGGCGAGTTCCTCAGGGCCGTCGCCAAGGACACTGCAGAGAACGCCACACATGCCCTACACTGGCCATCACAGTCACCATCAAGCCACTTGCTTCAAGAATTAGAGAAGCAGCCACTAATGGCAAACGTGGGCCCGCTGTCCAAGCTGGCCGGCTTCGCCGTACAGCACGCAACCGACACAGCTGTCGTCCTGCAGGCGCAGGACGCGTTCGTGGTGTTTTCAGGCCGAGTCCTCGACGCCTGGCAACGCAATCCCCTGAGCACCATCGATCCAGCTTTCGAAAGCATCCATCTTACTCCTGAGACGCAACAAAAGACATGGCCCTTGCTCTGGCAAGCCCTCCAGAAACTCTTGTTTGGCTCTGTCGCCGTCCTCCAGGCCATTGTCTCTCGCGGCTTGCTGGATCCTTACATGCTGGCTAATGGCATGGCTCCCGGCATCGCCGCCAAGTCGCTGCATGTTCTCCGAAACCTCTCCTTCATTTCTTCACGCGACGGCAACAGCTCGTTTCAGGTGTATACGTTTTCGTATCTGACGTCTATAGACGTCTTGACGCGAGACCCGACTGCGTGCGATGCCTTTTTGAGGGAAATCGTGCCAGCAGACGTTGCTCCGTTTCCCATGGCCCATATTTCGAGGACCTTGGATCTGTTCTATTTGAATGTCGCGGAGCATCTCCCTCTGGCACTATCTGTGGAGTCTTGCGACAATCTCATCGTCAAGCCGGCAATGACATACCTCTCACACGAAGGTCCTATGTCTCCATCTATGGTGGAACTGTTTGAATCCGCCCACAGCGCCATACTCTCCGTCCTGTCCTGTCCTCAGCACAGCCCACTCACCATCAAGATTACACCGTTTTACATCGTCAAGCTTTTCGAGTCTTTCCCAAACCAGATATCGCCTCGGCAATTCCGTGTGGCATTTAAGACGATTATGGAAATAGTATCGCCGCCGTTCCCGATCGCGGCGATGGAGCCTCAGCTGTCCGAGACACTGCTGGAAATGCTGCGCTCCAACATGGCCACGGCTTCGATTTCACCGTTGAGCCCTACGCCAGATTCACTTTCGCGGAATGCGGGTCTGCAGCAAGAGGAGGAGGTTCCGCTCTCAGAACAGAGCGCTCTTGTCATGACTCTCATTGACTCCTTACCGTTCCTGCCCCTTCCGCTGGTCGAGGAATGGCTCGCCATCACGGCACAAGCCATGAACGAGATCGCGGATCCTAGGTTGAGGGCACCGGTCAAGACTCGTTTCTGGGACATCCTCGTCAATGGCGAAATGGACGTGGACAGGTCCACGATCGGAGTCGCTTGGTGGGGAACGAAGGGCGGCAGGGAATTGGTGCTGTTTGGCCGCGCCCGTGAGCCGGAGCCCATGATGATGAGCGGGGCGATCGTCAGTGATGCCGACAGGTCAAGTCGGCTGTGAGCTGACGGCGAAGGATCACTGCTCATGATATGATACCATAAAGATAACTTACTTAAACAATCGAGCGAGATTCACGACTAGGGCTACGAAGTCACGCTGGGTCAGAGAATCGGTTGTCTGTAATATGAAGAAGGGAGCATTTTGTCTCTGGTCTTGAAAGTCCCTTGCTGAAGACATTTCAACGTCTCTTCACCCTCGCCATGATACGTTCATGTATCATGTTCTGGCTACCTGAACTCCCAGCCTCGCTGCTGCGGCCAGATGCATCTCGAGCTCCCCGCGCTGTGGGTAATGCGCTTGCCAACAGGGACTGAGCGCCCACTTTGGCCTCGCGCGTTGGCCAAGGTATCAACGGCACCCTCGAAGCTTATCATTGGCGTAATGCACCATCTGTTGCAGAGTAGGTCGGTGCGCCTGGAACGAGACGAGGGGCAGTCTGGTGCCGCAATGGCACCGAGAGGGCTCCATTCTGCAATGGCAGGTATCACACGAAGGAGAAGATGCCAGATGATTACGCCGTTGCTTGGGGTTCCGACCAGGCTCGGCAGCGTGAGCCGGCTTGGTCTCACTCTGAGTAGGCGATAGCTCCTGGGGCAGCGTGGACCAGCTTGACAGGGGCCGCGTTCACGGACAATGCCGAGACTCGTCGCAGCCTCTGGAGTCACCTGTACGCAGCTGGAGATCCCTCAATGCGCTCAGGCCGGTCTGCTCTAGCCTTCTGCCGGCTCTGGTAGGCCGTGGGAGAGCACGAGATGTCGTCTTGCCTCGTGAAGCTCTCCCCAATCCTACTCTTCATGGACATTGGGAACCAAGCGCGGATAAGCCGTTTTCACCCGCTGCATGGCGTCTAATAATACGCTCAATACCTCCAATACCTTGTTTGCGGCCATCGAGGTATCACGCACTCGGCTTTTACGTCATTCGACAGCCCCGAGCTTGTGCCTGCTGCCTGAGGCGCCGTCCAGTCCGCGAGGTACATACTTTCCATTTTCGATGTCACCATGGACAGAGCAGGACTCGGTTGGCGCCTCTTCCGCATCCTCATTTCCCGTCTCCTCCTTTGGCCAGCCTCTACTACTGCTGCTCCGCCTCCTCATCCAATTCATCCGGCCAGCCCGCCGGGTGTGCCGTGCATCACCAGGCAAAGACGGAGCCAAAGACAAACTACGAGCCAAAGACAAACTACGGACGGACCATGTGGGCAGCTGCATGTCGGAGACGCGTCGTCCCAACCAGCGCGCGGGTGATTTGCGCAGCAAGCGGCATCTGCCACTAGGTCCGTGCTGGTGACGGTCCGATCTCGTCATTGGCTTCGGCATCCACCCAAGCTTCCAGCTGCGGGCACGCAAGCTCCCCTCCACAGCCACGGAGCTATCCATTCCAGCCTGCATCGTCGGGTCCGGCGAGTCCGCTCTCGCAGTGGAGGGGCCCAATGTTACCCCGCTAGACGTGTTCGTCCGAGGCCAATGCACCCCTCTGGCCTGCGCCAAATGACGACGCGCTCCCCAGAAGCTTGCTGCCGATCGCATCAATTGACATCATCGCGACTGTGTCGCCATCTCTGCATGATGCCATGGCGATTGATGATGGCGGTGGCGGCTCCGGCGAGCAAGCAGCCATCAGAAGTTAGAACCTGCAACGGGTGCCACAGGCAAACCGGTTTCGCCGCCGGAAATAGTTCGCGGATGGATGTGCCGATGATGGGAACTGGCTTGACTGGGTCCCCGGACCCCTGCGGGTGACAATCGATCGCAGCTGTGACGTGGGGAAGCTGGAAGTAGCTTTCAGCTGGGCCAGGCTCCCCTTCACGATGGACGTCATTCAGAGTCTCAGTGGCGTCCCATGCAACCGGCCGGGCCAACGCCCCTCGAGCTCCAGATCTGGGCCCGACATGTGTCTCTCCTCACCTATTAAACAGAGCGCTCTCCCATCCTTGCCGGTTATTCTCAAAATCAAGTTCATCTTCGATTGAATTGCCATTTTCTCCACAAAACACTACACACAAACTCATCTTCTCGGACTCTTGATCCCTCACCAACAAAATGTCCAACTTCAACGACCCTAACCGCAACGTGAGCCTTTCACTACCATCACTCCCACACTGTCACGTCAGAGTTAGCTTGACTGACATGTCTTTCGTCGCAGACCGGCTTCGGTGACAACAGCAATACTGGCGGCTTCGTAAGTCGAAGTTCTACGTGACATGTGTGAAACTCATACTCATGCGCTGGCTTAGGGCGGTGGCAACGATGACAGCTTCGGCTCTGGCGGCCGCACTGGAGGCCGCACTGGCGGCTTGGGAGGCGACAACCTAGGTGGCACCGACACGTACGGCCAGCAGTCTGGTGGCTTCGGAGATGATACCTACGGCTCCACTGGCCGCACTGGTGGCGCCGGTGACACCTTCGGCTCTGGCCGTACTGGTGGTGACGATACCTTCGGCTCCTCTGGCCGCACTGGTGGCCTTGGTGGCAGTGACACCTACGGCTCTGGTCGCACTGGCGGCATTGGCAGCGGCGGCAACCTCGGTGGCTCCGATACATACGGCCAATCTGGTGGCTACGGAGATGATTCCTACGGCTCCTCCGGCCGTACTGGTGGTGACGATACCCTCGGCTCCTCTGGCCGCACTGGTGGCCTTGGTGGCAGTGACACCTACGGCTCCGGTCGCACCGGCGGCGGTGACACGTACAGCTCGTCTCGCACCACTGGGGGTGACACCTATGGCTCTGGCCTAGGGTCCTCTGGCAACACCGGCGACGACACCTATGGCTCCTCTGGCCGCACTGGTGGCCTTGGTGGCAGTGACACCTACGGCTCTGGCACCCAGGGCAGGCAGCAGGGACAGGGCGGCGACAGCACCATGGGCAAGCTCATGGAGAAGGCTGGCGGCATCCTCGGCAGCAGCAACCTGCAGGAGAAGGGACAGCAGAAGCGCGCGGATAAGGGTAACGACAATTTCTAAGTGGTTTGGAACTGGATGGAATGGGATAGCGCTTGATTTTTCCGGGAGTTCAATAATTTGACGATGCTGGCAATATGTCAGCGATATGACGAGGCTCCGTTGCTGGGTTCTCTCGATCGCCAATATGGCTTGAATTGATGCTTATTAGCACTTCACATACCGTCACGTGTGACTCCCTATGATTATGATGCGAATGGTGTACTCGGTATTGTAGTTTCATTACTCCGTACGAGCCCAAAATACTCCTATCACCATTGACCGTGTGTGGCACGGTCTCTTTTCATCCCTACGACATCGTCTTCTCGACCTTGACGAGGATCACGCCATCGGTCAGGGCCCCCTTCGCATTCAACAGGTGTATGAAGCGATATCCTTGCCCCAGGCGGTCGAGCCTCACACAGGCCCACGCCGCGAGTTCGTCCCTTCCGATCTCGTCGTTGCGCACGGTGAAGCGCACAAACGTCAGCTCCTCGACGAGCACCGCAATGGGGCCGAAGGAAACCTTCTGGCCGGCCAAGTCGGGGTCGCAGCCGTGGTGGGTGCTGGTGCGGGCCTTGTACTCGGTCTTGTGGCCAGTACCGGGCGAGAGGTGCTGGGAGCCGTCGACGTGGATTTCCGCCTTGACGTACGGGTTGAAGCTCTTGGGGGAGGTCTCGCCGTGCGGAAGGGGGATGGATTGCGCGGCGAGAAAAGTGATGGCGAGAGAGAGCGTCTTGCGGGCCGCGGTTTCGCCCAGCTCCCTGCGGTAGCCTTTGCCGCCATGTTAGCTGAGTTGTGATGGCTACGGGTAGAGATACTGGACTTGCCTTGCGGTTTCAGAACGTAGCCCCCGGTGCCGGCAAACATGCCTTCGTTGAGCATCATGCCCTCGTCTGTCTGCTGCCAGTTGAGCGCCACAATCTGCGCGCCCGAGCCCCAGAACACGGGCGGGCTCAGGTTCGACGAGCCGAAGCGCAGGCCCGACGGGTAGGCGCGCAGCAGGTAGCGCGCGTTGTGGCGGAAGAGGTGCGCGCCGTGCTTCTCGACGTGGTCGTGGAACTTGCTCTCCGAGAGGGAGAAGACGTGCGTCGGCATCGAGGCCTCGGGCTGTGTCCACGCCTTGAATGACACGGCTTGCGTGTAGATGCCCATGCGGCTGAGCTTCTGGATGATCTTGGAGGGTTTCTTGGGCTTCGCGGCGGCGTGTTCAGCTCCGGCGCGGTCGTCGTCGTCACCGCTGTCGTGCTCGTCCGGCGCGGCATCGGGCTTCACGTACTTGACCTTGATGAGGATCTTGCCCCGGAGATCGTCGGGACTCGGGAGTAAGCCTTCATCAACATCGGCCTCTGTTACGAGGAGCCCCTTCCAAGCCTCGTTCATGATGCTGACCATGACGGCCTGCTGCTGTGGGTTGCAGTGGACCTCGAGGCTGATGATGAGCGGCAGGTCGGTGACTGCAAAGGCGCTCTCACGGATGGCATTGCACACGTCCCTGAACGGCACCTCCTTGGTCAGGGTGTATCCATGGAGTACCCTTGGCTCGACCGCAGAGACCTCCGGTTCCTCGGCCCCCTCAGATGCTTCACCTACGTTGGCCGCCTCGGCCTGCGCGGCGCCATGGCTTTCGATGTGTCTGTGTTCCATTTTCTTGCCCAGGCTCGTCTTTTCGAGCTTCGAGGCCAGAGAGGTCGGGAGCCTCTTCTTCAGCATGCCAAATGTGCTCTGCCGCTTGGTTTGGGGTTTGTCGGGACCGCTTCCCTTTTCTTCACGGCCACTGCGGCTGCTTGCGTCGCTCTCAGCATCAGACTCGTCGCCGTCCCAGACGTCCACCTCGACGCAGCGACATCCTCTCAGCAGGACATTGGTGTATGCGCCGGTGGTGCTGTCGCTTGACAACTGGTTGCCCGTCAGGTATGTGTTGTGGCTTGAGCTGATGTAGTAGCTCGCCAAAGGCCACGACAGATCGCACTTCCACGGGATGCTGATGGCGCTGTCCGGGGAGGTCATGTACTCCAGGAAGCCATTGAAGTCGATATCAGGCTGCCCGAGGAGACGAGCCGCCGCTGGGGTGGCCAGGTCGTGAACCTGGACGTCTTGCAGGAACGCCTTGGCCTGCGCTTCGTTCCACTTCTGGTCGGGCCCGGCGTGCGACTCAAAGATGCGCCGTAGGCAGGATATCACCTTATCATTGAGCGTCGGAATGGAGCGCATGGACTCGCTGGCGCCGCCGCCCGCCTGCCTCAGAGAGTCGCGACGCTGGTCTGCCTCTGCCATGATGTTGTCGATGAGTTCAAGTGGCAAGGTGGGCGCGTGAGGCGCCTCTTGCAGGGCAAGGCGCTGAGACGGCTCCTCCTTTGCAAACCAGGCCAAACAAAGAAACAACCTTCAAAGGAAGTCGTCGCCCACTGTAAATTGCTCGTTTCAGAGCGCGGTTGAAAGGCGCGAGTGGTGCCCAAGGGAGGGCCTACCCTGTAGCCAACTGAATGAGACCGACTGAAGCACTCGACCACTGCAAGTCTGCAACCCTCGATCAGGCAACCAAGAGCTTCCTGTCTCGCGATGCTATGGCTCAGCCCACTTCGTCTCAGCTCGGGGTGCTCCGATGTTGAGAGCTGCTTGAGTCGTTCACGAGCCCTTGCACAGCTGAATTGGATGGGTCCAGCTGCCCACTGGCGCCACCGTTCCCGCTTTAGCTCTGGCCGGGGGGAGGCTTGCTTCAGTATACACAGCCACTCGCCAGTTCCGCGATGAGTTGAGATCAAGCTGCGCGCAAGCAATTTTGATCAAGCTACGCTCAAGTAATTTACTTCGCGCGCCCACAACGCTCTGAAATGGTGAAACGAAGCGACTGGAAGAAATCGAACTCTGAGCGGATCAAGCGAGACGCTCGACGCATTCACAGAGAGTGTACCATAAAAAGAGCCGGTCCGAGAACGACTCGGTCGACCGTGTAAGCGGATTGCCAAGAGTACCGGACTGTGGATGTACTATCCGTACGGCTGCCGGAGCTGGAAGTGACTCGCTGCCGGCCTCATCGACACGGGGACGGCGATCCTTATAGACGGGTCCTGGCCCTCTTACGACAATTCAAAGCAAGGGCTGCCCCGAACTGAAATAGATTGACAGCGATCCGACTCGTTCATAGAATGCCGCCTCATAGGCACGAACGGACTTGGACCTCATTCTCCCTGCCGACAATTCTCGCGTGTCCGTGGTATCAGTGGACTGCGGAGGATCCTCACGAATCTTCCTGCAATGGTCTGGTGTCAGGCGATCCCCCGATCATTCTGCGTGTGGCAGAGCACCTAGGGTTACTGAGTTTGGCAGACTTGCCTCGGCAGGATCAAGAAAGGATCAATCTCAATCTCCCCCGGGCCCGGGGTGGGCGGAGTTCACTGCGGAGGTGCGGGGCCGCTCCCGGGTTGCGTCATGAACTGATGAACCGTTGCAGCCTGCGCGGGCTGCACCAGGTGTCTTCAAAACATCGCCACCTGCCGACGGCATCAATTGCTAGATTATCGCCGAACAAACTTTGTTTCATACCTCATAACGTGAGGCTGTGCAAAGACTACGAAGACCTTACGGTGCGCAGCCATGGCCGAACACATGAGAGCGTGGCAGGTCGCCTCACCCGGCAACATCGAGGCCGGTCTCAAGCTCAACGACAAGGCTCCCAAACCTTCTGCAGAGTCACTCAAGGCCGGAGAGATTCTCATCAAGGTCGTCAGCGCCGGCCTCAACCCGGCCGACTACAAGGTCCCCGAGATGGGCCTCGTCGCCCGCGGCATTTTGTCGTTCCCTAAGACCATGGGCATGGATCTCAGCGGCCACGTTGCCGCCGTTGGCGAAGGCGTCACGGACGTCAAGGTTGGTGACAGCGTGGTGGCTCTCGCCAACCCCCTCAAGGCTCCGGGATCGCTGTCGGAGTACATCGTCGCGGACAGAGACAGGTACGCGCCGCTCTCGAAGGACGCCAATCTTGACTGGGCCGCCGGACTGGGCATCGCAGGCCTGACGGCCTACCAAAGCATCCAGCCGTATGTCAAGCCCAACGACAAGATCTTCATCAACGGTGGGTCCGGCGGGACCGGAAGCTTTGGTATTCAGATTGGCAAGCTCCTGGGATGCCACGTGACGGTATCCTGCTCGACGGCCAAGGTAGCTTTCTGCAAGGATCTCGGCGCAGACGAAGTCATCGACTACAAGACCAAAGACGTGGTAGAGGAACTCAAGAAAGCTGGGCCAGTGTACAGTCTCTGTGTCGACAACGTGGGCACCTCGCCGCCGTCCCTGTACGCGTCGTCGGCGGCCTTCCTCCTCCCGGAAGCCGCCTTTGTGCTGGTCGCCGGCTCCGCGTCGTGGGCCAACTTTGCGCAAGTTGCGAGCGCGCTGTTCCGGCCGGCGATACTGGGAGGCGGCAAAAACAAGATCGTGATATACATGACCAAGCAGAGCCGGGATGACCTCTCGCAACTGGCACAGTGGCTGAACCAAGGGAAGCTGAAGACGCCAGTGGAGAAGACGTTTGGGTTTGACGAGGTGTTGAGTGCGTTTCAGCATCTTAGGAAGGGGTCTACTGCTGGTAAGCTTGTGGTGCATGTTGCACCCCAGACCTGACGAGACATTCGTTTTATTGAAATGCGGAAGCCTGCGGACTGCTGTAATGCAGAGCCGCATGAAACATTTGGCTGAACGCCTCGCCTGCCCATATGAAGCCGGTGAGCTGCTTCGTATGCCAGAAGGGCAATGTATGAATGAATTCTGACTCGAAGAGAGTCGACCCCTAAGGCCCTCGTCAATGCATTTGTTATGGATGCTCACGGACTGTGAGAATGATGTTGCGCATTCCCTCTTAAACCTCAAGTTATCAGGGTGTATGTCTGCCAGTATGGTAACTCGACTGTTTGCCAGGCCATTCCTGGGCGTTGCTATAAACGCCTGCCAACCCCCTATGAACGTTGCGATCAAAGTCGCATGGCAACGCTCAGCGGTCCGCGGCTTGCCTCTGCTTGCGTCGATTCTCCATAAACTCATCCATATCGACATGAATGCGTAGCCCCTTCGACGTCATAGTAGCATACACGGACCTGAGCTCCTCCGACTTCATGTCGCGGACCAGGGTTACAAATGCCTCCATCATCACCTCCTTTGACCACGGGCAGTGCCTCAGCGCGCGGTAGAAAACGTCCTTTGACTTGGCTCGCAGCTGGCTTTCTGAGTAGCAGAAGCGGATGTAGGACACCCACAGCGGGACACATGACTTGCAACTGTCACTGGACAGGGCACGTTCAAATGCGGCTTGAGCGCTGTTGCCATTGCCTCGAGCAAGTTCATGCTGTATGGAAAACACGCGACTGCCGACGGAGTCTTGCTCCTTGACAAGGACTTTGTCGTAGAGTAGCTGGCGCGTTTCGTCGACAACCCGTATACTGGCATCTGCCCATTCGAACAAGGACAGAAACAGCGTGTTTTGAGGAAACACGTCCACAAATCGAGCCACTTGTTCACGCATATACGCTCGTCGAAACGGCCTGTCCACGTGGTCAGTACTAAGACGGAGTAAAGCGAAAAGGGTTTGCCATACCCCTTCGTGGCATTCCAGTACAATAGCCGGCACGCAAATTGAAGAATGCGCTCGTGCGCAGATTCACCCCCATAGCCCCGAGATCGAAACTCATCCGACATTGATCCAATGGTGCCCATGGCAGCCGAAATGTTACCCTGGGACGCGGATGAAGGCTCCTTGCCCCCTATACCAGTTAGGTACGATAGGAGTGCCAGGCATTCCATGTAGCTGCAGGCGGTGTCAAGTTTCCCTTCGTACAAGCACTGCTGTGCCCCCGATGAGAAGGTCTGACGAGCAATGAGAACGAGTGAAGATGACATGTCCACATCTTCAATTTGCGCTCTACGCAACGATTCCTCAATGGAAGCACACAAGCGTTTAATGGCCAGTTGCTTGTCACCCATCTCTAGGTGAATCCAGCTCCACGATTGGAACAAAAGAAACCCTGATGAGGCTGAGTCCAGCTTGATGAATTTTCGTCAGTGACTATCCTGAGGCTCAGGGGTAGAATATCATCACATACCGATGCATCAACTGTTGCAGCTGCCAGTACTTTATTTGCAACCTCGACGTTGCCATTGCTAAACTCTGCGAGGGCGTAGGCGTTGTATAGCTGCGTTTTGGTTGGGTACTTTGTCAAAACGGCTTTGGCTGGCTTTCTGATTGTTGAAGGCTGCCGTGCAAAGCAGACGGCCAGGTAGTACATTGCAAGACTTGAAATTCCTGCTGAGCGGACGAGCTGCTTCAACGTGGTTTCCACCCAAAGCATGTCGGTCGCAAGCCCATGGCGAGAAACATCGAGATACTTGAACCAATCGCTACCGCTGAAGAGTAAGCTGGGAGACATTCTGACATGACCATTACCAATGGTGAAGGACGGGGGCTTTCTCTGCATTTCTTCCGGAGCTTCTTGATCTCCTTCCCGAGATGGCTGCTGTTGTAAGTCGTAGGTAGTGCTGGCCAGAAACTGGTCGTGATGTGCCATCTCTGTCCAATGGCTGGATCTAAACGCCGGCGGAAATCCACAGAAGATCAGAAATGCGTCAATGAGCTGCTCAGTGATGCCTGGCAGAGCATCTTCCGGGATGAAGAACAGCCATGGTTCAATGTCCGAATACATGACCACTTTGAAAGGGTCATCATCTGTTCCGTCATCCAGGGTTCTCGCTGGCATATTGGCATGTTGCTCTTCGAACGCCTCAGCTTCTCTCCATGCCTTAAATGCGTCTCGTGAAGAGGCATCCCCGGCCGAGCTCTTCGTCACTGGCTCAGGTGCGTTTCCAATCCCACCGCCTTCGACGTGATGTCCCCAACCTTTGGCCTCTGCATCTCCCATCCGCGGCACCTCACTTTCCCAGAAATCCTGGAAAGCGGCGAGTGCCTCCGTTTGGTTCTGCTGGTGCCGCGGTCTGAAGAAGCTGAGCTCCAACAAACCCTGCCACGCTGCCACGGCTAGTTCCTTGTAACCGGCGTCGTGAACGAAGCGAGTAGCTCGCAAGAACACATAAATTGCTTCGGACAAATCATCTTCCACCTGCAGGCTGGATCGCAGAACAGCTTGTTGCAGTCGGTCGAGAAGCATCTTCTTCACATCCTCGTATTGAACGGTGGCGATGTTAGACATGGAGAAATCGAGATGCGTCTTCCATAAGGCAAAATCGCGACGCTCGTCTTCGACAACTTCAGCCCATTTCTTGGCGGCAACCTTGCTGCTCCAGACCTTGACGCCTTCGCGCATCAATGAGACCAGGACCCTCCGCCGATCTTCTGGCCGTGTGGCGTGAGGAAGAGCCGACTCCAGCATGTGCACCTTGATCTCAGCAAAGCTATGCGCAGCGTTGTCGGTGACCCTTTGATCGATTGTCTCCCCGGCTCTCAACAGAGCGTCCTGATGATCAGCCAGCTCCAACCATGTGTCGATGTCGTCGGGGTGATCTTTGACCTGCCTGTTCAGCTGGATGGATTTCCATTTCAACGGATTATCGCGATCTGCTTGGATAAGCTCCTCTAAATCATCGTCACTCTCTTCTGCGTCGCTTTCCGCATGTTTGGCAGGCTTGGCCTTGCCCTCGATGGATCTCCAGGATGGCTGCTCATCGTCTTCCGAAGAATCGTCATCCCTTTGGCTTCGCTTTCGTTTGCGTGGGTTCTGCAAGGACAAGTAGTCGCCGGGCTCACCCTCTTCGGGGTCGTTCTTCCTGGCTCGCAGTCTGAGAGGCTCACGCGTTTGCCAGCTTCGTGAGCGCAGGCCATCTTTCGTGCGAAGCGCTGACGATCCATCACCAGGAAAGCGGAGGCTGAAGGCATCTCTCGGTCCATCGCGATGAATGAACAGTCGTCCCTCTGTACCCAGGACGAAGCCACGACCATACCGGTAGTATGCCGGTATCTTAGATCGGTCGATGCCGTATTTTCTGATTAGAGGGTCTCCTTTTGTGTCGGTGACGAAGAGCCCGGGCACAGAGGCTGCAGATGTCCTGTCATGCAACAAGGTCAACTCCTTCCGATCACGAGAGCTGCGCCGCTCGTCTCTTGACGGCAGGCCATGTCGCGGGTGAGAGGAATCGTGATGGCGGTGTCTTGAGTCGTCCTCACGATGCTTGCTAGATCGACGGCTGCGCCGGCGATGGTTCCGATCCTCGTCTTTTGGCCTCTCACTCTGACTCCGGGAGCTTGGAGTTGGCTCCTTTGACTTGAAAGAGGAGAACTTGGGCACGATCAACTCTTTCTCCTCATCGCTGGTAGGCATGGCCGGCAAAGGGCTTGATGGTGCATGATACCTCCAACCCTGCGCGATTCAGATTTCCTCGCTGGATTGGCGCAAAAGACGCATCTCTTAGGCCCACCTGAAGATTAGGGACCTGAATCCCCGCCGGATTATTTTCTCGCTGTCCGTATGTCGCCTGGTTGGGACTCTTTGCTCGGGACGATGCCGCAGCCTGAGCTAAAGGCGTACTTGGATGGGAGCAGGAGGCGATGCGTTTGTCGAGGGTGTGTCGTGTTGAGCAAGTTGGGTTAGCGTCGTCGCCGCTCTTGCCCACGCTTGGCTCAGTCTCGGAGCCGCCAGAGGGAGGATAATTCAAGCGGCACCGCAGAACGCCAATTCCACCTTACACCAGAACAGCCTGTGCAGTTCAGCTACTGCCCATGACCACAAATTGCACATATCAGAGCATATTTTCGCATTTCCTCACCTTATCTCAATCATAAGTAGTTGAAGAAGCAGGCACTATTTTTTTCCTTCTCTTGCAACCGATACGGGCTTGCATCGTACTAACGCTTGCAAGAGACTTTTGCGGTGCCGTTTAACTTGTTCCCTTTGACACCTTCACCTACATGGCCGATGCTCTCGAAGTATGCCTGATGCCAAATTATGCCTTAGGTACGGAGTAATGGTGGTAAAGAAACAGAGATGAAGAGAGTGCCCAACGGTAGAACCGAACGTTAGCCCACTCGTATTCGGGTTGCGAAATCACTCTACGCTCGGCCTGTCGCTCTTATGCATATTAGCGAATGTTTGCCGCCTGCTCCAATATACGGTGAGATCCTCCCCGAAGCGCATCCCCGTGCTCGGCTACATCCACAGCCCCAAGACGCTACAAGTTTGTAAAACCAATCTCAGCTTCCTGGGAGCAGATTTCCGTTTCGTTTCAATTTTGCATATTACATCTACAGAACAAGGTACGGCCCTCAAATTAGTCGATCCTCCGCGCGCTGGAAACATCAGGCACACCAAACCCCTCGACAACCTTTCCTCCGACAACCTCGTAGATGGGAATCTCTGCCAGTCTTAGAACAATATGGTGGAGGGTCGGCAGCGCCTCCCAGTCGAGCGGGTCGAATGACACCGCTCCCTTCTTCGCCCTGAACACTCTCTCGACTTTGCTGGGAACAACTTTGGCCTCTTCAGCGTGCGACACGAACGTGGCATGCTCGATGTCTGCCTGACCAAGATCCCCAACCCGTGGAATGTACTTGTACGCAAAGATGCCCTGATCATCCTCCCCTCCGATGGTCCCTCTTTCCTCGCTCGGATCAACCTCCCTAAGGCCCTCTAGCACCAGACCGCCGAAATTGGCTCCCTGCCAGCCAGTCTGGACGCGGTAGCTCGTCTGACGGCGCCACACGTCGATGGAGCAGTAGAGCTTCGGAATGCCAAGCTCCTCGCGGCCGCTAACTATGGAGTCCGCCAGGTTCTCAAACAGGACTGGCAGGAACGTGCCGTTGAGCACTTGCCCGTTCTTCTGGACATACTCAACACCATGAATATAGAGGCCAAAGTGTCTGTACCCGCCCCCTCCGAGACACTCCATCTTGTTCAATGTAGTTTGGGAGAAGCTGGCGTATGCAATGGTCCCGGGGCTCTTGAACCTGAAGGACGTCGAGGGGAAAAGATTCTGGAGAACCGTCCGCGACGTCTTGAACTTTAGCGAGGCCGTGGTGAAGGTTGAGTAGGTTACCACTCTCCGGATGCCGTCAACCGTCTGTCGGGGGCCAGGAAAAGGCCCAAACGACACAGGCATTCTCCAGTAGAGACGGGGGGTTCGAGCCCAGTTCCACTTGCGAAAAATGTTGATGGAATTGTCCCACTCGTCGTGACCAAAGTTGTAGTTTGTATACTCCATCACTATAGGACCATGATTAACTGCAAAGCTCTACGCCAGGTAGGTTGCTGTAGGTGCTTACTATCCAGTTTCTTGTCTCCGAGATTCTTGTCTCCGAAGTCACGTCCTGCCAGCCTAGAGAACTCCTGCAATGTGTTTGCTCGCTTCATGCGAATTTTCTCGTACAGTCGCAATCTCTCTGGGACGTCCTCCAGCTTCGTGCCCCGCTGCAGGACGACTGCCAGAGCAACCGCGTCCTCCATGGCGCAGCCCGCACCCTGCCCCTGGTCTGAGTGAACTTTGTCAGCAAATTCTCTTTCAGTATCCTGTCCATTCTTCGTTGCTTACGGGGAAGAAATGGGTGCGCTGCATCCCCAAGGAGAGCCAGCCGGTTCTCGACCCATGTCGAGAGCACATCCATGTCCAACAACTCCCAAACCTTCAATGTCTCTTCGTCAGCCTTATCCAACAGCGCCAAGAGCGATTGGTCAAAATCCTTGTACACTTTCAACATTTTTGCCTTATTTGCAGTTGTGTTCCACTCTGCTCACTGTCAGTCACCAACACACGGATTTCGTTGGCCACGGAGACTCACCGTCTTTCTCGCTCTCCTCACTTTCCTCCCTGGGGTGAACGCATACAAGGTTGAGCTGCCTGTTGAAGTCGCATGGGTACATTATTACACGTCTATCTTGGCCGAACCAGATTGTGACCTGACCATTCCGACGGGCGAACTGGGCCGTCAACGGGTCATCCAGTGCGGCTTTCCGAGGCACTAGAAAGCGAAATGCACTCTTTCCGGAAGGCTTTGTGGTTACATTTCCGCCAGGGACGCTTGCCCGAACCTTCGACTGCCAGCACGTTAGGATCAGTATCGGGAAGATTGGATCGGAGTCCAGGTCAGGTGCTCTGTTGCGCGCGTCGTCCGCCGCGAGCCAAGAAGAGAGCGAAGGCAGAACACCGAAGAAAATAGGGGCAAGACTCACGTGGACTCCATCAGCACCGATCAGAACGTCCCCTTGAAGGGTTTCCCCGCTCTCCAACACGGCCGTGCCGGTGGAGGCATCCATGCTCGCAACTCGACTGCTTGTTCGAAGTGTCACGGGCAGACCTTCGCCTGCTGGGGAAGTAGCACGCCGCTTGAGCTCCTCGTGTAAGTGCATACGATGGACAGAGTGCCACGGGTGCTGCCACTTCTTGTTGGGCTCTGTCAAGTCGAGAGCCCGTATCAGGTTGTTTGCCGCATCGTACTCGACAAACTGTCGCCGGAATCAGGCAAGTCAGTCTTCAAAGGAGTCTGCGCGGGCTTGCAGGAGGGGAGGCTCTCACCTCTTCCATCAAGTTGGCACCGAACGTCTCAGCAAAGATGCCGATGCGTCTCAGCAGCCCGTTGGAATTCGGCGCCAGGTGTAAGGCCGCTCCCACTCCATTGGCGAAGCGGGACTGCTCCAGCACGGTCACTCTGTGGCCCTCATTGCGCAGGTATATGGCAGCCGTCAAGCCGCCAATTCCTGCACCAGCAATAACTATGTTGAGGCCTTCTGAGACTGCATTTCTGTTTCTTCCGTCGACGTGGTAGCCACTGGCGTGGATACCTTCGTTGTCAGTGAGGGCAACGTCGTTGGGGCCAAAGACTTGTGTCGACGTTTCCATGATGTTTGTTTTGCTGGAAAGGTCTGCGAGGCAGTGAAGCCAAGTCATGGGGAAGTCGAAACAGGCTGGGGTCTCTGGGCCGCACGAAGTGCAACCCCCCGGCCGGTGACGACAAGCTTCATTTAATTCAGCGCTCTTCAATGCTCACTACTCCAATCGACGACTAGGCAATGCTTCTGGGAGCTACGGCACTAGAGAAATGTCGAACCCGTACCGCATACAAAGTGGGCGGACGTTGCTCGGCACCAGCAAAACCAAACACCAATGCCTGCGCCTCCCGGGCGCCCTCCCGAAGCTAGACCTTCGGGCGGGCTGGACCCGGCGGCCAGGGGAAACGCACATGGGCCCAATGCGGGGGTGGTCCCGGGATGCGGGGGTGGGTCCCGGTCTCCCGGAGGTGGTCCCGATGCGCAACGGCACCGCAGGCCAAGTCCTAACCACCACAATCCAGAGACCGTGTCCAGACGGACCGATACCTCGCGCAACATCCCTGTTCGGACTCTCTGGTCTCGCTAGAGTGGCGTTTACACGTGGTGTCCGCATGGTCCTATACGTCATTGACCCCTGGCCGCGGATTCCGTGGACACGGCATGACGGCAACTCGGACATGCCTGACGCTGAGGCGCACATAGCTTCCATACAGTCACACCGCTATTCGAATTTGTTTCATTGGCGAACAACGATGGCGCGCCTAAGGGAAGACTGCCGCCAGCGCGGGCCTTGGCGCTGCAATAGCCCACGTCTTGGCGGTCGAGCTGAGCATAAGCGTCATTGTCAACTACCACAGCAATGCAGAGCGTGCCAACTTACTGGTGCGCGAGCTCAGAGATGCGTGCGCTTAACGCCATGCGACGGCAACAGCCGCACCGCCGGATTACCTCGCCATCCAGGCCGATCTAAGCATGAGATCCGACATCGTGGGTCTCACGGAGGCGGCGACGGAGGCATCTAGCGGACGCCTCGATGTTTTCGTCTCCAACTTGGCTAGACCCGGATGCGAGACTTTTACAACCTGGATGATGGCGTCGACGAGAACGACTGGGATCGATGTTTTGGCGCCAACGTCAAGTCTCACCTGTGGCTCTTCCACGCCGGGAGGCCGTGGCTTGAGAAGAGCAACGAGCGCGAGAATGGAGCTGCAGTTTTTGTGAGAACAGCGAATATTGCCGGCTGTAAACCTAGTGGAAGTAGTCTGGTATGTTATGGCTATGGAATACTCGTATCCTGTCTGCAATTATGTCCGCGTGCCATGCGTCACAGCCGTACGCCGTCGCCAAAGCCGCCCTGATCCACCTCGTCAAATCCTTGGCCGTCATTGCCTCTCCCACGATCAGAGAAAACAGCGTCTCACCGGGCATATTATTGACGGTGTATAACATCCTTCTCTCTCCAAAATGAAAGGCAATATTCACTTGAGAGTACAGGACTGGGGTGTGTTATTCCCGGCAGAAAGACTGGCTGCAGTAAAAGAGGCTAACAGGTTAAGGCGGTTTGCTACCGTTGAGGACGGGGTCGAGCAGGTCAAGACATTCGTGACATCAAAGTCTGCGACGGGGCAGAATGCAGTCATTGATGCAGGGTTCAGCCTGCAACTAGTTGGATAGACACGATACAAACTATACCTTCAAAGGACCAGCTTTCCAGGTGTTTAAGACTCAGGTCTTCCCGACTGCCTCCCACTCGTGCACATTCTTCAAGCCCTCGATGCTACTCTTGTCTCCAATATCTAAGTAACCAGCCACGACGCCATTCGGGTCCCACTGTCTTCGAATCTCCATGAGCTTCCGACCTTGCTCATCTCCCCAGAATTTAGTACGCCGGACTTGGAAGTCCGCGTCGCCCAGATAAGCGCCTTCGGAGTGCTTCTCCGCTGCCTCGAAGATCCTCCGTACCCAAGACTGGCACTTATCATCCTCATCCTCAGACTCCCAGATGCAGTAAGTAGCGAAGTAATGGTCCGTCTGCATAGAGAGCGCCATGTCCTTCATCGTACCGTCTTGAGCGCTGCGCCTTGAGCCGGGAGCCATAGAGTACCACAGTGTAAAAGACTTCTTCGTTGGTAGGGTAGTAAAGGCTGCCTCCATAGCCGAAACGACGTTACTTGCAGAATCGTTTCGAATATAGCAATTATCGACGGCGTATCGGTGTCCAACTGGACTCGCAGCATTTTGATCATCATACTCCTGGGCTAGTGAAGTCTCCTTGCAGAACCATTTATCGGCATAGACGGTAGGTGCCGAGTCTTCTGCCGGCTGTAGCGCGGCCAGCGCTTCGGCTACACTGTTTTTAAAGGTAGTCAATAGGACTATAATACGTAGATCAGAGCATCCTGGCGGATAGCTTGCAACGGCCACGATCTCGGTGCTCTCGTCAAATTGGGGTGCAATCTACTCAGGAGCAAGTTAGCATCGTGCTTTAAGCAAGCTTCTAGGGTTCTTACCCCAATCACCCATTCCAAAGCCGTTCTCCAATCGGCTTTCTTATAAACATACGCGGAAGACCGCATATGGGTGAAGGAGGGTATAGTTTGAAGGTGAAATCGTGTTACAATAGCAGGGAAACCTTAGTTAGGTTGTCTCGTTAGTAACACACGGCGACTAAGATAGATGTCGTCTTACCAGGACCTGCACCACGAGCCGCCCATAAAAGATCGCTGTTTTGCGTCTCATCGCAGTGGAGCTGTCTCCCATCTGCCGTTACAACGTCGATGCCCACTATCAACTCACAAGCAAAGCCCCAATTCTATAGAGGCCGTTAGGTCGGCGCATGGAAGTACTGTTGGAGCCGTCACTCACTTTGCAGTTCCATCCCATTCCACCTTGTAAGAGGAAGCCTCCTAGCCCAACTTCCGGACAGTGGCCACCTGGAAACATACGCCCCCGGGCGCCGAGCAGCTCGTTAACGAGCCTTCCAGTAGCGCTAGGGGACACGCTCAGCACACCGGTATTATCGTCTAGTGAAAACTCATAGTGCCTCGCCAAGTCGATCAAAATCGTCCCTTCTCGGACGCTCCAAGCGGCCCAGCTATGTCCACCAGATCGAACCGCCACCCGGCAGCCAAGCTCGTTAGCGAGGCGAACGGCATGGACAATATGGTCCTCGCCGGTAGCCTCAACCACAGCAAGAGGGTAGCGGGATGGGCGACGGTGATTGAAGACGCGCCCAACTCGTGCATTCTCGTAGGCGATGCTATCCTGCCAGATGATGGGGAAGCTCGGCGGTAAGCTGTGGTGCGTGGAGGACTTCATTGTGCTACCCAAGGCGTGACGTCAAAAGGTGTGAAGTGATGTGCGGAGAGGACAGGGCAGGTTTGGGAGCACGGTACAAAGTACCGCATCTCCATCAAATCTCTCACGATTATGCAAGCTGCTGAATGCGAATCAACAACACAGTCCAGGGTAGACCACGGCACGTGGGCCACGCCCGTGTGAGACATTGGGGCGTTTACGGCAGATGTGACCCCACGTCGACCCGACAAGAGTCTATCCATGATTTAAGTTGTATTGGGACGAGAATCAGCTACGTGGGCACTGGTTCAAACTTTGGATGTTTACTGCCAGCATAAAAGGTTATTGTCCGAGCGGAGCGAGAAAGGCCCGAGAAAGGCCCTCATCATGTCTACAACTACCGCTTCGCCTGTGCCCATCGACGTTGCGTCGGCCGCTGAGTTGCAAGCCTCGGCATCTCAAACTCTCTCGGGGAAAGTAGCCATAGTATCTGGCAGCAGCAGCGGCATCGGCCTGGCCATCGCCAAGGAGCTCGCCTCTCGCGGCGCCAAGGTTGTCATTAACTACCCGTTCGAGAGTGTAGCCGCCGAAGCCAGGGCGGCAGCGTCAACACTGCCCACGCCTTCGACGATAGTATGCGCGGACCTCAGCACCGTTGACGGCCCAAGGATCCTAGTCGAGGCTGCAGTCAAGGAATTTGGCCGAATCGACATTCTCGTTAACAACGCGGCGCTTGCTATCAACCTACCATTCGAGGAGCAGACGCTAGAGCATTGGGATTCTCTCGTAAACCTAAACGCTCGCGGCACCTTTCTACTGACGCAGAGCGTCCTCCCCAGCCTAACCCGAGGCAGTGGGCGCATCGTCAACATTTGCTCCGTCAGCTCACGCGGCCCGCCGCCTCTGCAGACCATCTACGCCGGGACCAAGGGCATGGTGGACTCGTTCACGCGCGTCTGGGCCAAGGAGCTCCCGCCAAAGTACGGATGTACCGTCAACGCCGTGTCTCCCGGCCCCACGGCGACCGAGGGCTTCCTAGGGGCGGGCAAGGAAGCGATGCGGATTTTGCAGCCGACCATCGATGCCACACCGGCGGCAAAGAGGATGGGGAGGCCCGATGAAGTTGCCTATGCCGTGGCCTTTCTGTGCGAAGAGCGAGCTAGTTGGATAAACGGAGAGCACATGTTTGTCAATGGAGGCCTATACGTCGATTGATGGCGCTGGTATTGGCTTGGGCCCCCACATGACCCGAGCGGATGGATTGATCGGGCTGGGATCACTCGTGTATCCACAGCCTCCGTCTCAAGACATTGCTGTCTACAGCGATACTCTGATTCCCAGCTGTGAACCAGGTCGAAGCCTGACACAAACGGCAAGGTCTTCCAGCTAAGGAAAAGGGGAGGATAAATATTATCCGAGTCTTCAAACCCATTAAACCAGACTTTGTCGTGAGAGAAGGGTGTGATAACTTATAACCCTTTCCAGGTTATAAGTGTAATGAGAAGCAGGCGAGACTCCGACTGTCGTGTAGAAAAAGAAATATAATGTGTAGGTCACACAAGTGTAAACAGTCAGGTAAGAGCGAAGGTGTCACTGAATTCATACCAAGACTGAAGCTTGAATGTCTCAAGCTTCATAACGAACGAAAAGGGGTCGAGTGCTCCATGACGGCGTGACGCGGGCTCCGTGGGGACCTGGCAAGGCTGGCTCGACGCGGGGCGGGCCTTACGGCAACGTTAACTATTCGTAAGAAACGGAAGATGACCGATGAGAAAAGCTTTGCACTGGGCGGAATTGCGTACTCGTAGCTATGGCGCGTAAAAATGCTAGGATGGGCTTCGGATAATACATGCCAGGAAGAGTATGGAGGGCTCACGTCAGGCTCCTGCTTAAAGCGGCGCTGCGCGGGCACCTAGTCAATTTGGCGCTAACGTTGCCCCAATCTAGCAACTTCAAGTGCCTGCCCCAGTCCACTCCACTGTCGAACTTGAGCAACTTCACAGTCTATACTGCATTGACCTCTGGCATTGAATTGCCCGGCGCATTGAAGATAGCTCCCGACCAGTGTCGCAACAGCTCCTCGACTGACCGGCGTTCTCCCGCTTCATGGATTTCCTCGACAACAAGGCAGTCTGGATCGTGATACCCACTGTGCTCGCCATCGTCATAGCTTCGACAATGGGTCTTTTTGGAGGCAACAAGATGCCCGTCGAGGGCAAGGTAGGTGCATTGGAGCCCCATCCTATCGGCTGCCGATGCTGATACAAGACCCTAGACGGTCCTTATGACGGGCGCGTCAGAGGGCATGGGTCTCTCTGCGGCGCGAAAGCTCGCCGCCCGGGGAGCCAACGTGATTCTCGTCTCCCGAAGTGTCAACAAGCTCCAAGAAGCTCTCAAGATCGTCCAGGTTCGCTGCACACCCTCCCGCGCACTCTACCATCTGCTAATGGCATCCAGGCTGCCGCGAAGAATCCGAGCACGCAGCGCTTCCACTACATATCCGCCGACGTGTCCAAGCCCTCGTACGCCGCCCCCCTCATTGCCGAAGCAACACAGTGGAACAACGGCAAGACCCTCGATATCGTGTGGTGCGTCGCAGGGACGTCGGTTCCTGAGCTCTTCCTCGACATGGATATGGCGTCTTTGCGCAGGCAGATGGACATCAACTTCTACGGCATCGCGGAAATGTCCCATGCCATCCTTAAGGAATGGCTCGCCGCCGATGCTCCCGTTGACAAGGAGCCCAAGCACCTCATCATGACGACCAGCGTCGTCGCCTTCTACACCATCCCTGGCTACGCGCCGTACGCCCCGTCCAAATGGGCCATTCGGGGCCTCGCCGACACAATCTCCCAGGAGGCCATGCTGTATCCGCAGAATGTCAAGGTCCACGTCGTCTACCCCGGCACTATTCTCTCCCCGGGTTACGAGCGAGAGAACCTCAGCAAGCCCGAAATTACCAAGATTCTGGAGGAGTCTGACCCGAAGCAGACCCCCGACGAGGTTGCCGAGGCTGCGATTAACGGTCTGGAGAGGGGCGACTATTTCGTCACGGTGAATTATCTCGGTAACCTGATGAAATGGGGCATGCTGGGCGGTTCATTTCGAAACAGTTGGATCGTCGACACGCTCGGGGCGTGGCTCGTGTCGATTGTCTGGATCTTTGTCCAAATGGATTTGCACGGCAAGATTAGAAGCTACGGCAGAAAGCACGGTCACCCCAGCACGTACAAGAAGCATCAATCCTGAAAGTAACGCCAGTAGATGCATTTGCAGCCTGGTTGCGCTGCCCTGTAATGAGATACCCTAATCAGTGATGCATATTTGCTTACACACCGCTCCACTTGCCAAACTTGACATAACGCTTAAACATCTCCCTCAGTATCGCTCTTCCGCTGCTGTCCATGGCATCGTTCAAAATCTTCCTGCCCTCCGGCGACGTGATATCGAAGATCGAGTTCATAGCCGGTTCCAGCGCTTCTCGCACAGCTCGCGGTACGCTCTCTTCCAGCTGGAGCTTCACGTATTGCATCAAGACCATGTACATGTGTCTGCCAGCAGACCGCTTGGCGGCATCCGTTGCGGAGTCCAAGGCGCTGTGGAGCTGCGAGCGGGAGACGGCACCAGCGGTCGGCTCGCAGATCAAAGTGATGAGGCGTGCGTACAGGTGCGCCTTTGACTCTTGTGAGAGCTTGTCGTCCGCATTCGAAGAGGCTTGATCGACAATGAGGCTTCGGAGGAGCGCCTGTAAGGTGCACAAAAGGAGGTGGTAGTGGCCCTCGAGGCGAAGGCGGTGCTTCTTGATGATGACTTCAACCAGCTTGCACAGCCATGAGAACGGTACGTTGGATTGGTCCGCAGTCGCCGAGGTTAGATCGCACACAGTATTCAGCGTGAGCTCGATATTCCATTGGCTCATGGCCTGCGGCTTCTTCTCCAGCAACATTCGCAGGATGCGGCACAAGTGGGCGGAATGAGGCGACTTCTTCGGCAGCAAGGCTGTCAACTCGCTATGGGCCGCACTCAAGTTAAATCCTTCAACTTGCCCTTGGAATTCGGCTGAGTCTGCAATGCATTAGCATGGGCGTCTCCCGCTTTCTGGTCGTCACATACCTAGAAGTTGACAAACGACAGTCTGGATGGCCAGAAGCTGGCCATCCGTGTCGCTGCCACTGCTGAACGCGTCGAGAAGCTCCTTGAGATATTCAAGTCTGTCGGTGCTGCTCATGTTTCCCGAGATGGATACAACGAGCTCTACCAGAAGGGGCTCTCGAAGCTGGCTCGGCAAGCCCTCTAGGCTGGCATATGCGGCTGGCCGAGGCACTTCAACTGTTGCCGACAAGTACTTCCGGATGAAACTTTGAATCTTCCACCCTCTCAAGTCCCCCTGCTGCATCATGTCCTTGCTGCGCTTTTCCAACTTTCGGACGGCTGACGACTTGAGATCAGACCGCCCCGTAAAGTCTCCTACCGTCTGAGCGGCATCCACAGCGGCGAAGAGGCTCATGCTGGCACAAGTTTCCCGATCGTCCAAAAGCGTATTGTCAGACGTGAAGTCTGCAATGACCGCCATGATACGATTCGCCAAAACCTCTTTTGAGGTTTGCAGTAGCGGACCCAGCTCCTTATGGCTCTGGCAGTTTGGCGACCGCGAAAGCTCTCTCGTCAGGGCCTTAAGAAGAGTTATGTAGACTGGGTGACTGGCCGTGTCGTCTTTCTGCTGGGCCGTGGCTCGTGCCGCGCAGTTGGACACGAATTTCGACGCCTCTCGAAAGTAATCGACGCTGCGTTCCTGTATGTGTTCGGCCATCTGCCTGAGTGTGGCGGATGCCAGGAGAGAAAATCTCTCGATGAGCTCAAGCGGAGTCTCGTTGTCGGTTGATGATTCGGTGGAGACACTGGACATTGCTTCCGCAATGCCAACGAGATCCGAGAAACTCATGCCCTCGTAGAACGTCGGTCGGCTCATCATCTTGGTCGCCAGACCGAGGACGAGTTTCCAGCCGTCCTGCGAAACTCGTTTCGGATGCTTCACCATCTTTTCTTGCCGTGTTCTGAGTATGGTCATGACTCTCTCACGCTGCTGACGGTTAAAAACGTCAAGCGGTACGCCGGCGAGGGTTTTGATCCACATCTGACCTTGCTCGCCAGGCCAGCCCTTCTCCTTCTCAGACTTGTCCAAGGCTGTAATCAGACGGTCGAGGAGGTCCCGCGCGAGTTTTGGGTCGTTCAAGTTGATCTCGTTGCGCAGCAAGGAGTGCCAAAGCGTCTGCAGCTCAGTAAAGCCGGCCTTTCGCGTTAAAAGCGCATTAGACAAGGTCGAGGGGATCTCCCCGTTCTTGCCATAAAGCAGGCTGCTGAGTCTGCTGGAGCCGTGCAAGTACCACACGAGATATTGCTGTGAGGCAAATTGATCGTGCAACTCTGCCTCCATGTCTGGCAACACCGTCGGCAGAGGGGCTCCGTCTGAGCCGCTCGAGGTATCCACCTCGACGGCAAGGCGAGCCGTAAAATCCTGGACGAGCGAGGCAGCCTCACTTATGAGCTCATCATCAGGGCTCATGGAATCCCAGATTTGACAGATACATTTGAACGCTTCGAATGTTTCGCCCGATACGATGGGTGACTTTCTGAGCGTCTTTGACATCTTATCCTTGATCGCGTGCCATATCTCGAGTCTGTCGTCATGAGTGACCCAAGAAAAAGTCTTTGCAACTACTCTCCACTTGAGGGCCGCCTTGCCGGAAGAGCTGCGTACGGGCCCGATCAGATCAAAGAGTCGTCGTCCCACGGCATCGATGAAAGACTCGCTCTGCAGCGCCTGAGAAATGGTGCTGAAGAACACGCAGATGGAATGCGGGTATGATTTGAGCTTCTTCGTTTCGACCCAAGCAATGACGTCCACGAGCTGTTGCGCTGACATCTCCGTCTCGATCGAGGTGTAAATACCATGTTTCTGGGGTTTGCGTTGGGCCACCTCGAACCACGGTGAGTCACAATCCAGGTTCTGTCGCTCAGCCTCGCAGAGTTGCTCAAACCATAGCCGTAAGAAGCCAGGGAAGTCACGGCGCGTGCGGAAGCCGTCCATGATGGCGCCAACGACTGCCGAAATTGCCTTGTGGTCGATGTCACTAGTCCTGCTCCTCACAGTCCGATCGCAGATTTCTCTCCGTAAGTCGGTCCCGTCTTCGGATAGCTGAAAGACGTCGGAGTCACAGGTGGCCACGCTGGCAACCAACTCCCAATCAGTTTCCGCGCCCTGCAAAGCGTACTCGCGGCACACACGCCGAAGATCTTCCACATCAATAGGTGTAGATTGCTGCACAGCCTGGTTCAGGATGGTCTTCATCAGTGCACTCCGGTCCGGCCGTGCCCTAAGAACCAGCTCGATAGCTTGAAAGATCTGCCTGATCCATTCCACGTGGTCCTTGCGCATTTCGCCTTCGGCTACGCGACTGGACACGCCGGATGATAGGAAGTACAGTGCGGGAGCCGAATCTTGAATTATGTCCTCCGATACCTGCAAAGCTTTCGTGAAAGCCTCAAAGACTCGACGGTTGACGAATGCTGCTCTTCCTGGTAGAATGAAGTTTCGATGCATGAACTTTTCGAGATCGTCCTGCCAGCGGCTCCTTAAGGTTTCGGGTATTTCGATGTCGCGGTCCGTAGAAAAAGCTCCAATCATGCTCAAAATAGTGGCGGCAGGCTTGAAAAGATAAGTCGCGACATCCAGAGTGTCATCGCTTCCAGTCGAATGGAGGTCCCATATCATCGATGTGGTTTTTATCCAATCCTGAACGCCCTCGAGATTGCCACATCCGCTTTTTAACAGAGTGCCACAAACATTCAGTGATGAAGCGGCCAAAACGGCGGCGTCCGCCGACGAAACGCAAAACAAAGACTTGATGTGTTCCGCACCAATCTTGTCTCGCGAGAGTCCCGCTTCTGGGTCCTCAAGTCGTCTAAGGAGGGACCTCAAGGTGCCGAAGACTGCTCGAGCAGTCTCCAGGCACCCATCCTGGGTTTTCAGATCGTCCAGGGCGTAGCTGATGGTCGGCGTCCTCTTTCTCTTTGGCGATGTCGGCGAACCAGATCCGGCAACAGACGTCGAGACATCCTTCAGCGTTTGCTGCAGTACGCCGATAAATTTCCGGTCAGCCAGCGACTTGGCGAGCGAGAACAACGGAATTCGCTGAAAAACACAGTCCAGGATCGTCCAGGTCAGAGGGTAGCGTCGCAACGTCTCGGCGCTCGGGGATGAGGCGTTCATGGACTTGAGCAGCCATCTCAGACTGCTCTCTTCTGCGGCATGGAATTGGCTTTCTGAAGCTGCAGCGAGAGAGCGCCAAAGAAGCTCCAAATTTTGGCCATCTGATCCAGGTCCGGTCTGGTCAAGACCTCTCACGATTTTGATGAGGTCCGTCGTACTCTGTCGCGTTTTAGCATTCTCTTTCACGGCAAACTTAAAAGCAAAACTTACCATGGTACAATATTTCTCATCTAGAGCCGAGAGAATCTGCAACCCCCGCAAAGGAACGGAAATGATGGAGTGAAAGAGCGACAGGCTTTGCAGTGTCCATGAACTTAGAGCTCGACACGCCCCGCGGTTTTGCAGGTGCAGCGCCAAAATTTCCAGAATTCTGCCACTGGCCCAGTCTGAAACGGGCACCATCGCCCTCACCGCCCTCGGGTACCAGAGCAATTGGCCGACTGCTTTTCGTGAAGCTCGACTCCGCCGCATCCTCCTGGGTTGAAGCTGCGCATAGCTCCCGATTCGTGCTCCCTGACATCAATTGTCCCGCATAAGTGAGTCACGCAGATGCCCCAGCAGCCGATGTAAAGCCCAGTACTAAGGCGCCAGCGCAGAACACGTCCACCATGTCCGAGAACGCCGTCACGCCGCCCCCCAGCGCCATTTCGCGGCCCGTGAGCGAGGCACTGCTCAACGAGAAGGTAGCATGATGGCCCGTCGGTGCGCCATGTTGTCGAGCTGCTAACTGACTTGCGCACTCCAGTGGGACCGCTGCCTCTCCAACCTCCTCGTCAAGTCGACCCTCGGTCTCGGATTCGGTGTTGTCTTCTCCGTCCTTTTGTTCAAGCGGAGAGCGTGGCCTGCGTTCGTCGGCGTCGGATTCGGCGCCGGCCGAGCCTACGAGGAGTGCAATTATAGCCTGAAGCAGGCGGCTCGGGACCTCAAGAAGCAGAAGGCATAGACTGGCATCCGGCGCGGAGGAAGCATCTACGATGTACGAACATATCAGCCGGACGAGACGAAACGGCAGCAGGCGGCATAGACGGTGGTCGCGGACCTATAGGAAAGCCTGCGTCAAGATCGATCAGGCGACTCGCTTCGTTTAAGACTTAAGAATTCCCTCATGTACAACATATCCGAAACACTCGAGTGCCTCTCGTTTATTTCCTATCACTAGTGAGGATTATGTCATTTCTAACACTCTGGCAAGGCCTTTGGAGTCTTACGCGCCGAGGTAACAACTTCTTGTATCGGATCCCAGGGGACTCGAGCGCCTCTCCGCCATATTTGAACTTCATATCACTCTGTGACCCCAGTGTCTGAAATGCTGCGCCGGAGTGGCATGTCGCCGTTGCAAGCCAAACGAGGTTCTTACGAAGTTTCCCTGCCGACAGTCCAGGATTACAAAGGTTACAAGAGAAGAGCCACACGATCACATTTCACCAGCGCGCAGGTCCACTGGCTTCAGCTGAACTTCCGCGTAAGGCGAGCTGCAGCTTGTCAAATCACGGCCAATCAATCCTTGGAAGAGCTGGCAACACGGAAGTAGCTACAGTAGCCTCGAACAGCATCAATGCAGCCGAGTCGAACCACTAGACACGCAGGATTGCGGCAGAAGCCTCTAGCTACAGCGTGAGCGGCAATCCTCTGAAAGAATTGAAAGTTGCATGTCGGAAACACCACCGGACCGGCGAGACGGTGGCTACATCTCGCCGTAATGCAAAAGCAAAAGTAGTGGCGGACGGATCCGTTTTTCTGGCACGCAAATATGACCGATAGCAAGTTGGCGATTCGTTAACGGTTGATTAATCGTGCTTGAATGTATGTATGAATGAAGAAGAAAGGAAGAAAAGAGATCCAAATCGCGGGCCCGCCAAGCAAGATGAAAAGCTAGCCGACGGCTTCACGGTCACGTGGCGCGACTTACTAGTGGGGCCACTCGGCCAGCATTTAAAGCAGCTTTTTTCCATCCCGCTTTGTCTTCTGGACAAACACACACGTAAAAGCTCGACGCGCCGCATTTGTGCCAATCCATGGCCCAATTCGGTCAGGTCTGCCCCTGGACTGCACGGGATTCCAGCTGTTTCGCTCAGCAGCTGCGATTGGACTTGCAAGTGCATCTTGAGTCGCATCCCGACTTCCGGGCGCCAGGGCAGAACCAGCGTTGTAGCCGTCGTGATCCGTGACGAGAAAACCCACAAATTGCCTACACCTCGCCGCTTTCAATGCGCAAGCGTGTCAACTTTATTATATCGTTCGAGTGGGAGAACAATCCAAGGTCTAGACAACCAGTCTGCTCCACCCCGCTGCCATAGACATTTGATGTGGCCTCGGGACTAAAATCAGACGAACATGCATTCATGAATACTCGCTGTGTGTATGTACGAAAGCATACAATGATACCCAATTTCAGTCGTAACTTTGCGCCAAGACGCCTGAATACCGTGACGATGCTCTGCCGCACCTCCCAGCGTGCAAGGCCCCAAACCCATCCTCAAATGCGACTGTCAAAGATGATCTGCTCGTTTGTAAATGACAACAAGAACTTGGCCACCAGTCGGCCAGTGTAGAGAAACGACGCGTCGATGGGGAAAGAATATGGCTCCCTATCGAGAATGATGTCGTCGTCGGCGAGAAATTGCAAATCTTGCCCTGATACGCAATTAGCTCAGTGACCCCAATATGGCAAGGACAGCACACTCACAGTCCTCTCCATGAAGAAGCCCCCTCAATCCATTCACCATCTCCACCGCGGGCTCATCCAGTTCCACTTGCTCAATGTAGCTGTCATCAAAGAGCGGGTTGAAGCTTTTCGTGTTGGCATCCTTGCTATGTGTCTGATAGATGTTGTGGAACTGGTACGCAAATTGCTTGAATGGCATATTCTCCAGCTCCTTGCATATTTTGAGCGCAAAGTCCCGCGTGTACTCTGGAGGCGAGTCATTTCGCATGTTGATCTCATTTTGGGACATGACAAAGTTCTCGGCCGTCGTCTCGACGGCTTCCATGTACAGGCACAGGACGAGAAAAGCAGCCATGCAGGGGGCCCATTCGCGTCGGAATTTCGGCTTCAAGGACTTGGAGAAGAGTTCAAAGAGTTGCTGCATCTCCTTCATGATGAGCTCGTCAATGAGGGACTTGACTTGCCGGGCGAGCACGCGCGGCGTAACCCAGGCAGTGTTCTGAGGGACCAAACCCGACGACTGCAGGGAGATGACTGACTGCCGCGTGATGCAGAGATGGCGAGTCATTACGTAGTGCATGCTGTATATAGAGAGAGCACGGTGGACCATATTTGACTGAGTCCTGTCAGCCGTGATCCATTTCTTCTTGTGAAAAATTGCACTTACGTCTGACTGCTGAGCAAACCTTCGAACAATTCTGAGAATCTTCGTCGGAAGCTCCGTGGACCTCAAGCCATCTGTGACCTGTTCCGCTAAAGAAGGCTCCTTCATGATGTTTTGGATGTAAGCCTTAACTGACTTTCGGAGCTCGTCTCTCTGGGCACTCGTGTTGAAGTCGATTCCTATGGGCGCTGAGCCGTTCGACTGCAGATCCACCCGAGCCTTGACCACGCTCATATGCCAATGCTGCAAGACATCGCAGGTTTTCGCAGTGAAAAACTTCGCTCGAATTGGCAAGGTTGCGGAAAACCGCGGTCCGGAGAACAGCTCAACGTCGCAGGTTTGCTCGAGCCCACCGACGTGGAAGCCATCTACGTTTTCCTTCAGAAACCGAGCCATCTCGTCTTTCCTAAAATGAGATCGAATAAAGTCTGGGAACAGCGTCGTCAGAAAGTCCTGAAACTGCCAGCACACGACCTGCGGCACCTGGAGCATGAGTCTCTTGCAGTGCTTGCAGGGCCGCTCCTTGTCGCATTTGACCTTGCGGCTGTGACAGCAGAAACAGGCGCCGCGTCTGCGCACCTGCAGCGCGTTCTCCTTGGTCTCGTTGGCCAGCGGACCCTTTCGCCCGCGCTGCGTGACCCGCATGGCCTCGAAGCACTCGAAGGGGTTCGGCCGACCGGCCTGCGCGTTGATGGATGTAGGCGTCATGATGACAAACTTTCCTGATTGTTCCGTCTTCTTCTTTTCGACCTTGCCGACCTTGACTTTGCGTATGCTGGAGGAGAGACTGTTCGATGTCTCGCACTTTATGGCCGGCGACGTTGCCTTCGAGGAGTCGGGGCTCGAGGAACCGATGCTGAAGTTGTTTGGCGACGATATGAAATCATCAAAGTAGACTGTCTGCCCGCCATCTTGTCTGGCGCTTGCAGGTCTCCATGACTGCGCATTGTCATCTGGCTGGAAAGGCCGTGGCGCGTTTAAGTCAACTGGTTCGGCTGCGCCGTCGACCTGGTTCATCGCGGGAAAGAAGTCTGGCTGGAAGTTCTGCTGAAAGTTCACCATGTATGGCGCCATATCTGTACATCCTGTTAGGCTTTTCTTTTTCGTGTTCTGCACGGGAGAATCGCCTACCATTTAGCTCTTGTTGCGTCAACCCTCCGCTGTCCTGGTTTACGAACAAGTATTGCTGCGGCGTCATGAATGCTTCATTCTGGGCGAAGTTCGTCTCGGCAGTCGGAGCAAATGTACTGGAGTCAAGCTGCTGAGGTTGCCGCGGATGCGACGAGCCCGCAGGCAGGAATATGGTCTGGTCTAGGTCAACCATGGACAACGGGGACACGGCCACTGGCGGCGAGGAGGAGACGCGGCCGACGACGGCGAAGCCGCTCAAGCTGCCGCTTGCCGGGCTCGGGAAGAACCCCACGGATCCCGCTGCTGAGGCGCCGCTTGAGTAGTCGACATACTGCCATGAATCGTCCGTGTCGCCAGTCGAGTCCAAATCGTAAGGGGACAGGTGAGGTGAGGCGCCTTGAGACGTGACCGAGGCCATCGTAGCGTGTAGTCTTGCGAAATATGTCGTCGCTGCGCGGCCTCTTCCCGGGAATCCTGGACAGTATCCCGGAGGACTTCCAGACCAATGGCTCCAGATCAAATTAAAGGCCTGGAGTCCTGTCGCCGTCGTGTTCAGCGGGCGAGATGATTGAGTAATCGGCTTATTGCCAACGTCGCCTCGTCGGCGATTCGCCCCGTCAACCGCGCTCAAGACGTCAATCAGCCGCAGTCTACGGCACTTGAAAAATAGTAGCAGAAAAGACGGAGAGCATGCGACAGACCCATTGTCGCCGCGGACGTAGACATGACCCGAGTTTAAAGGCTGCGTCGCTGAAGACCGACGCTGGCGCTAACCGCAACGGAACACCGAAGCTACGTTCAAGCATCGCCGCTGGACCACCCAGCGTCGTCCCTGGCGCCATGTGCGGGCGCCGCACCGCCACCCGTTACCGAGCCTGACGCCGTCTTCCCACAGCGCATTGCAAGTCGACCAGCGCCGCCTAGGCCGCTCACTCGCGTGCAGCGGTAACTTGTGTTGAATTCTGGGAGTATTCCTTCCGAGTAACTCGCTAATGGCTACGGTCCCGATGGACAGTCGAGCAACTCTATTAGACATCGGACAGGCACGATTACTCCTGATGCGTCTCGGCTTGTGATCGAAGACTTCGTCGATAAATTCATCAAAGCGGACCCTAGGCTTGGACAATCTATTTCAGAAACGGAAGCACATCCTTTACCGCGGCCCATGTAACATTGATCCCATCCATTCATATTCAATGATTGTGCCAGATGGCCACAGTCAAGCAAACGAGTGCAAACCCCCCATATTTGGGCCATTCTGACTCCAACGAGCATGCCAGCAGCCGAGGAGCGAGATCTGGTTCATACAACTCAGAAAGACATTATCGTTAAATTGTTCGCAGAGGTCAGCTGCGCAACGTAAGGTTCAAAATCTGCCCAGCATTCTGGTTCCTTGCCCCCATTGCCTATAATAGCAGGCATCGTCTTGCGAGGGACTTGTAAAACGTGGTCAACTCAGTTCTGTGACCGAGTCGCTAAAGAGCAGCGCAGCTTACGACCGGAAGCGTATGTTAGCCCGCTCCTGGATTCGCTTGTCTGTCTCAACGTATAGCCGGTCAAGGTAGTCCATGGCCGCGGCATCCTTCAGTATCTTGGCGACCTGAATGCCTGCTGAGATGAGCTGGAGGATGTTTCGGTCATCCTTGAGTGGACGGCTCTGATGTTTTGCGGCGTGCCGCATCTCCAACGAATTTTCCAGGATGGTGACAAATTGCTTAATTTGCCCATTGTAGAGAACCCGGGCGGGGATCCGTCTTTTGGTCGCAAGCCGCTTCAAAAGATAGACCCATTCGGTCCATTCCCGGTCTGCCGGCCTCTCCACCGGCCTCATGTCCTGGGTCAGTGGGATTGGGAACTGATACTTGGCCACGAAATCGAAGGCACATTGAGATAGGCGATCATTGACCTGGTTCAGGACACTGTCTTGTTCCTGAACGTGAAGGTTGGTTGGCAGGTGGGGGAGCTCCCTCTCTTGCATGGCAATCACCTCAGCTGGCGGCCGTTGCAAGAACTGATGAGGGCCGTCAAACTCATCTCGATTTGAAGGTCGACGCTGCGACTGCGGGCCTCGTTTCGCGGCCGCCTTGCCCTTGCCCGCCGGGCTGGCAACACTCGTCCCATTCTCCAAAGAGTAGTCCGATAAATTGGGCGAGACACCAAAATCTTCCAATGAGCCGGTTGGCGAATATCTCCCCTGCTGCTCCCATGTGGGTTGGTATGACGCATACGCTCCCCCGACGCCGGCATTCATCACTGGCGGAAGTCGTGTCGCATAATTAGGAGATGTCGAAACACCGCTCTCGATCCGGGAAATTTGGCCATCGCCGGTTGCTCTAGGGGGCATGCTCGAGGATCCATAGGTGGTTTTCGGATGATGCATACTTCAAATACAATTTTTGTTACATTCGTGTTGCGAACAGAGGGGATGCTGAAATTTCTACTTACCCTGGAGGTAGGTATGGTCCACTACCGAAACCTACGTGATTGTACGAGTCTGAATGACCGCCGCTGTGCTTTGGGGTCAGTAAAGTTCCATTCCTCGTCGTTGAGAGATCGCACCTGCGAGCCGAGTTCCAGGGATCTCGGGTAATGGCAGAGTTCTTGTACGCAAAAGAAGCTTGCGCCATGTCCTCGGAAATCATACTGCAAAGGAAGCAGACCAAAAGCAAAGACTCTGGAAGGCTATGACGGAAAGCAGATGGGGCTTCCCACAGCGAGAGAGCCAAAAGCTAAAGCAGTCCTCGGGTTCCAGACGCCCAATCTGGGTTGGGGTCGCTCGCACGCCTTGGTAAAATGATCCTTGGCAAGTCCGGTTTGAATCTCTCCGGGAGCCTGAGAGTTCACAATGTCCGGTGCAATGTCCTGGATGTTCCGGGCAATACCTGGTGTTCTTGACGAAGCGGTGAGGTCCTGAAGGCCAGGTGACCAGTTCTTGACGGCCAACTTGCACTGGCTTATAAAAGACTTGATTGCTGGAGTGGCAGCGACGCACTAAAAAAATTGCTAGTGCGGACTGAATACCCAGGTCAGTCACGGCGATGAGCCAGCCTCCAGAAATGCAGAGGTGGGTTGAGTTTAGGGGACAGGGGAAGGAAGGCTGTCTTTTCAGCTTCGGAATGAAGGCATTTTATGTTGTATCATGGACCGACTGAGGAGACACCCCGCTGCGTGGCAAGGCGAACCCAAGCACCTGTGGCGGTCCGTAAGATCCTGGTTGATGGCGAAGAGCAAAACGGTCCGGGGCTGCAGCAGGTGGATGGATTGCATGGACCAGCCAGGAAGAAGCCTCCGACAGAATGGCCCAGCGGAAGCAGGCAAAATCTGAGCTGGAGGCCCAGTCTGTCCAAGGGTTCAACACGGAGACGGGTGAGTGCGTGCGTGCCGGGTCGTATCCAGCTTCAGGTGAGCGGCGGAGTTCGTCGGGCGCGTGTGGTGGGTCCGACGTCCGTATGATGATGCCGAGTCTGGGGATCGGCTCTGTTGGTTGAGTGCGGAATCCATGCAAATGCCAGTCAACTAATATCGCCGTGGACTAATGGGGCAATCTGGAAAAACAGAACATTGGGGCGGGATCCTCGGGTGAGGTTGGTGCGAGATGCTGCGGGCTTCGGGCGACACTGAAGGCAGATTCATGGCGGAACCGAGCGCCACGGAGAGCAGCATGTTCGACCGAGGCAGTTAGGCAGCTTCATTGTTGCCCGAAGCAGGATGACGGCGGTCCAACCAAAGGAGGCTGGATTGGAAGGACGGATTGCATTGGGAGCGACAGATCAGGTCATTGGAACAGGGAAGGCCCCGGACGCGCGAAGGGCGGTCAGGGTGAGAATGGCAGTGGACAGCTGGAGAGGTCGGGTGGCTCAGGCATCAATTTTTTGGGGCGGGCACCAAACCAACGCGCTAACACCCGCGAAGCCCAACTCGGCCATCCCTCTTCCATCCAGCCTGGCTGCCCGAGTTGCGTCATCTTGTGCTGCGTCAAAACGAGGGTGCAGGGCCCAGGGAGAAGCCAGACATAAGGCCGTCCTCAGACGCAATTCGGGAAGGGGCCGATGACCGATGCTGCAGGTCACCGATGTGAGCCGTGGCCCGGCGCCTGCATCCTTCAAGTCTACTCGTACCTAACACGCAAGGCGGCCAACGACAGGCTACGACGCGCAGATGCGCTGCTGCAAATAGCCTTCCCTCACCTCCCCTCTCGTCCTGTGTTGCAGGCTTAACGGCGCCTAATCGCCCGCCCATGGGCACAGCGCGTCGAGCCGGCTTTGCCGGGAGATTTGCGTTTGCTGACCAAGTCGAGCCGTCAGAAACCCACCGAACGGGAGCCCTGAACCACCGAAAAGGACTCACCGACCATCGCGAAGTGCTATAGCAGCAGTTCCCTCAAGACGTGGGAGCCGGAGGTGATGTCAACTGAGCTGGCGACATCTCACTATTCGCCGGGTATCTTCCCTCTCCAACGCATCGTGAGCACCGCGTGCGGGACGGATGCATGGAGGATGCGAGACACACTCACCGTCTTATGTCGCGCTGGTGACGAACCTTGCCTGCACACGGCCCGCGCTTGTCCGGCAGACCACCGTTGCTGGGGACCTTGCCGGTCCGAAACCTCAGGCGCCGCCCTGCTAGCCTTCGTGAGCTCACGGAAAGACGGAAGGGCGCCCCCATTTGGTGGTAACTCGAATTTCAATCGAGCCGCCTCCTGCTGTTCACTTTGCTCCGTGACTACAGTCGCCTGCTTGGAGCTCTAATAGGACAGGACGAACATGACTGGTATATGTGTTGAGACAATATCATTGTTCGGCCCAGAAAGCACGACATACCACGACTACCCCAGTCGGGGACGGCCACATGTACGATGGCTGGAAAGCTAGGGGCTTCGCGGCGATGCCACAACATTTTCAAGACCCTATTCGATTCTGAAAGCCCCAATAAAGCGGCTGTGTGCGTTGGAGCATCGCACCTTAGTCGGTTTGCAATCTACCTCGCGGGACGGGTGCAAATTCCGGAGACAGCTGCGCCGGAGGGTTACGGGCAACGCGCGATAGATCTTTGAAGGTCTGCTTCAGCGAGTCTGGGGCCAGGAAACGCGTCCCGAAGAGTCCATTCCATCGAGCGCGAAGCTGGAGTTGAAGACCGCACGAGTAGACTGGTCGTGTACGCGAGGATCACGTGCAGGAGAAACTGAGGCTTGAGCCAGCAACGAAGCCACAGCCGCTGAGACCCACGTGCGGCGCCGAGCCGACCCGCCCCTGCCGTTGCAGCAATCACATTAGGTAAGGACGGCGTCAACTCTAAAGCGGTGCCCTCTCAATACTCTGGAGGCTCCCGTCTGTCTGCATCTCTCGATTGCCTGCAAGCCTCATCACACCGAGAAGCGACAATTGGCTTGGCAGACTTTGACCGCCATTGCGTGACCCTCATGGGGCCGCTGCTATTCGTCCATGCGCTCTTTAGTCGGCCGAAAAAATTTCTGTCTCGCGACAAGCTGGCCAGCACGCGGCACAGCTGCCTACCCCGCTCCAGCTGCCGGCAGCCTCCCGATGACTCGCCCGCCAGCGACGCTGCGCTGCCCACCTCGTCACATTATCGCCCTGGCTCTATCGTAATCGTCTGGTTGGAAGGCAATTGTCCTCACTTGACACGTTGCTTACACACTTGCTGAGGATTGGCTCTCAACAATGGGCTCCGGCGCCGCCTTTTTCAAGCCGAGAGACGGCTCAAACCAGCACGACAGGACAGAATACACCGGCTGATTCCAACGCCCGCCCTGCCGCGCGGCTGGGGCCGCTTCTCGAAGGCCACTACGAGTACGAGTATCCACTCCACCACCAGCATCTTCCATGTCCATGCCCATGCTCACTCTCATGCCCATGCAAACGTCGTTTCGTTCCTCACTGCCGGTCGTCCCGCGTGCGAATAATAAGTTGCGGGTCATTCATTTCATCTAAGCACAGCTCACTCCTTGGCAAGCGGACAACAAATCTCCCACGCCGGTCGCGCGCAATGCCTTCTCTCAGTGGCTCCCCAACATGCATGTTGTGTTGTCCTGCAGCCATCATCCCCCGTCTTGTCACGTTTAGCGCCCTCCTGGCCAGTTATTGAGTGCCTTCTGCGGCCAGCTCCCCACTGTGCCCCCCTCCCAGGATCAAGGAAGGCAGCCGGTCACCAGATAACCCCTGTGCGGCAGACAAGTTAGTTACACTCGCGCGCCAGCGCATTCATGCGACCGGTGTGATGTCCTTGCTTGGACCCTCTATTGGCGTCATTCGACACGCTCTCTGTGGGGGTCCCTGTCGCGCAAACGTGAGAGTCGGGCGTCGACTGCAACGATAAAACCCGCATGCCCCCTCGTTGCCCAACGTCGTTCTTTTGTTTTCGTTTTCCTGCCCAACCTTCATGCCCAACCTCTTGTCGACTATCTATCCACACTTGTTACTCACACGGGATCCTTCTCCGCAACAAAAAGCTTCGCCACCTACTTCTGCGAACAAGCCCAAGGGATCTTGAAGGACGATCCAAGGACTGCTCTGTTGCGCATCATCACCACAACAGCTCCGCACCCTTGCCACTTGCATTTTTGCCACAAGACAAACTAGCCAAGTTGGGTCTTGCCGGATCTCCTGGTTCTGTATCGTGCTCTAGCCCGGGATACAATGACAGTTGCCCTTCTTGTGTCACGTCCGGGCAATATGCCGGGATACACCAACACAGTCGACCTCGACGAGGTCCAGTCTCTATCTAGGTACTGTTTCTTCATTTCCACTCACCAGGGACTGCGTGTTTGTTATTTCATGTTGAGCGAACATCATGTACCGTTTCCTTTCTGTCAATCTTGCACTGGCCACTCCCATGAGGACTTCCCGGAAAATTACCGGATTTTTCGAGGACCGCTTTCTTTCCAGATTCTCGCGTACGTCGGGATCTCAAAAACAGGACTTGTCCCAGCCAGACAAGGGATCCATGAATTTTGCTGGATCGGCATTGAGCCGACGGTGAGTATTGCCCATCTACTCAACAACGCAACCCGAACCCAGAGGAAAGGATATTCTCCCATTTCCTGGAACATAAGCTACGGGACCATGACCGGACGCGGATTCGACTTAGAATATGGAGCCATTTTTCCTATGACGAGGACGTCTTTGCCTGGAAACCTCGCTTTTCTGCCTTGCCGCTCTTACGAGAGGTATACGGCGGTTTAGCTCAGAACTTTTTGAAAGTTCTCGCAATCCAATTTTGATTGCATTCGCAGCCGCGAACAAGGACGCTACAACTCAATTTGCTTCAAAGCTTGTACCCGTGGATGCCCCAACATTGACAACCGTGGATATGCTCTGGAATCTGCTCGCATTGCCTTTGTTTTCATGCCTTGGGAAAGACCTCAGATCTTTTTCATCTGATTGTCTACGGACGGTCTGGCATTTGCTTCATCAGGTCTCTACGTTCTGAAACTGGCTCACTTGGAAACGTTTGCTGTGCGAAATCGATCTCAAGGACTCACCAAAACCTCACGGACGGAGAACGCCCCAAGATTACTGAGCTGCTGGATTAATTTGCTCGCCGAAGCCCTTTCTCGAAACCTTTCCGTGGAACTCGCTTGTTATGGACCAAAATTCACGTGATACCAGGCTTCTCGCATATATATACCAAGCTGGGTTTGTAAAATACCTTCTGCTGCGCGAAGTGTGAAATTTACTGACCTTTGACAGGATCAAAGTTGACTCATGCTGTCATTTCTTTTTGGCGTCTTTGCTTTACGGTGTTTTTTTGGTTTTAAAACAGCGGAGAACAGCACACTGACAATACCCAGCGACTACAGCTACCCCCAGTCAACCATTGCTTCGAGTGCTTCCAGCATTTTTTCTTTCTCTCAAACAGAACCATCGACTGACCTGCTCAGCGGGTCGTCATGGGGCACACATGTTGAAGGACCACAGAACATTCAAGACTTCCCGGACAATGGATCATCCCACTCTGGAGAAGCCGAGGAATATCTTTTTACTTCCGGTCAGACCACCCCCAGAGGATCAAGAATGGATCAGCCACATGCCACGGAGGCCATGTGGACCACCGCCAGGACTGCCGGTTCCTCATCGACAGTGGCGCAAGCTATGTCGAGGGCGAATTCGAGCAGATCCAGCGCATCTGCCATGTCACGATCATCACACTTGTCGCACATGGACAACAGTGTTACTGCATCCGCCTTCCAGAGTGGATCACAGCCCAATAGCTCCATGGCCGGAATGGACTCGTGCTTGCTACTGGACGCTGATGCTGGTGCCGTGCCGCCCCAAATGTACTGGCCTGACTATAGCCTCGACATGAACTTGAATGCCGAGAGCAACGGTGTTTTCCCCCTCGACGATGTTAGCCCCCTTCACGTTGTCCCTGCCCAGATGCACCTGGGTGCCGAGTCCGCCATGCCGGACAACTCTTCACCTAGCTCGTGGGACTGTTTCTCTAGCTCGATCTCCCGGACCTCCTCTCCGGCAACCATTGATGAGGCCTGGATTCCAGGTGGGCCGCTGAGCCCCCAATCCTCTCCCGACATCCAAAGCCAGTCGCCGAGGTACGTTGATGCCATTGGCTTGGATACACAGGTAGCATTCTCTTACATTTTTGAACCGAGCAGCGTCAAGAGGGAGTTGCAAGTACTTTTGGAAGACGTCCAGGATAATGCCATCCCACAACTAGACGGCTCCATCAGCCTCACACAGGCGTTTCTCCCACGTCGACAAGGCAGTGATGGGGAGTCGGCAAGGGATCATGCGCTCTACAAGAATGCCACCCCCAAGGAAGACGGCTTGTTTCATTGCCCTTGGGAGGGCTCGGCGAGCTGCAACCACAAGCCCGAGAAGCTCAAGTGCAACTACGAGTAAGCCACAACCGTTCGATGATGCCAGATGTTTCTCCCAACTAACGTAATAAGCAAATTCGTGGACTCTCACCTGAAGCCGTACCGCTGCAAGGCCGACACGTGTGAGGGAGCTCGTTTCTCGTCCACTGCCTGCCTTCTTCGCCACGAGCGTGAGGCCCATGGACTGCATGGCCACGGTGATAAGCCTTTCCTTTGCATGTACGACGGCTGCGAGCGTGCTGTGCCCGGTAACGGGTTCCCCCGCCAGTGGAACCTGAGGGATCACATGAAGCGTGTGCACAATGACCACGGTAGTGCTGGGGGCTCACCCCCTTCCGGCTCCAACGTGCAAACCGCCAAGGGACGCAAAAGGAAGACCGACGTCCCCGAGGGGCAGACTGTCAACAGCCGAAAAGCATCGGTGAAGTCTCTACCAGTGGCAGAGCCAGTGCAGGCTTCAGCCAAGCCGCTCCTTGAGCAGTGGCTTGACCATCGCAGAGTAGTGGAAGACATGATCCGTGGACTCAACAAGCCCGAGGACTCCAGAAATCTCCAACAAATAACGGAAGTTCAGAAGCGCCTCTCTGTCATGGCCAAGATGACCACGGAACTCACTGCGATGCCGCAGGCAGAGATTCTGCCCGCACCGAGCCGCAGGAGCTTCGTCTCTGGCTGAAGAAAAATGCGTGGGTATTGCCCAAGTCCCCAACCAAATACGCAACCAGAGCTGACATACAAGTCTAGATGAATTTTGCTGCATCAACAACCCAGGCATAATCACTTGATAGTGCGATTGTATGGACAGGGCAAAAGTCTTGCCAAGGGCTAGCCTCGAAGCCAAGGACGGCGTCTGGCCGACGGAGGCCAATTCCAGCGTCCAAGGTGAACTATGGTAGCCCGTAAAGACCAGCGAGCAGGATTCGTTCGGTCTCGTCGACAGGCTTAAGGGGCACTTAAGGGCAAATAGCAGCCAACGGAGATTGACCTGCTATCCTTAAAGCCAAACGGATCGCTTCACCGGATAGCACGTACCGGGAAGTCGACGGGTTCTGGGGAGGATAGGAACAAGAAGGGGTTGAGGGGGGGGAGAAGGAAGTGCTTAACCTGAGGCTGGAGAAGTAGCATATTACTTAGACGTCAACAGTGATGAGTGAGATTGTTCCAAGCTGTGTAAGCGCCTTATCGACCTTTGCAATAACCACAACGTAAGCTGCCGGAAGCACACTCGGACCGCTGGGATCGGGCCTGAGCCGAGAGCTTCCGTGCTTGGGATGCTTGCCAAGAACGAAAACTAGAAGGTTGGGTCTTCTCGTAAAACCCTGGGCGACGGCGTCCGGATAATGAGATGTGGTGCTGAACTCGGAGCCGACGGAGGTGAATGGAGGACTCGAAGGACATTAGCTGGCGTCGAGAGCTGCCCTACGGTCATAATTCCTCGCCTGACCTATTCATGACGGAGCGTAGTCGCACATGACAGCCATCAGAACAGACAGAAACTACCATGTTATCACTGAGAGCTGGGAGTGTGGAACCCGATTCGTGCCGATGACGGGGATGGCGGTGGGTGCAGCGACGTTTTTTTCTACCCCTCCACAGCTGTTGAGCTACTCTGACCTCGAAGCATCGTCACGCCACAACACCACTCCAACGACCATAGCGGCGCGCTCATATCCAATTCCCTACAACCCTGCACCCATACAGCCTTAAGAAACATCGACAATCGCCCAACATGGCTCGAAAGTTCTTCGTCGGCGGCAACTTCAAGATGTGAGCTCGCAGCTACCCCTCCACGCGCGTGCCAGGATGCCCCGCGCCAGCGATTCAAAACACCGCAGCCACGCGGGGGCTCCGCGGCACAGGATCGAAGGCTGACGATTGTCTCGCAGGAACGGGTCCATCTCGTCCATCAAGGAGATTGTCAACAACCTTAACAAGGCCGTCCTCGACGCCGACGTTGGTGCGTCTACTCCACCTGACCCCGTAACTTTCCGAGACCAGGCACAGCTGACCTCGCCCTCCCTCTGACAGAGGTCGTCGTTGCTCCCCCGGCTCTCTACCTCCCCCTCGTCCGCGACAACCTCCGCTCCGGCATTGAGGTGGCGGCGCAGAACGTCTACGACAAGCCCAACGGCGCCTTCACCGGCGAGATCTCCGTCTCGCAGCTGAAGGACAGCAACATCACCTGGGCCATCCTCGGCCACTCGGAGCGCCGCACCATCCTCAACGAGACGGACGCCGTTGTCGCCTCCAAGACTAAGTACGCAACTGAGAACGGTGTCAGCGTCATCTGGTGCTGCGGCGAGAGCCTCGAGGAGCGCGAGGCTGGCAAGACCATTGAGGTCGTCAGCCGGCAGCTCGAGGCCCTCAAGGCCCAGGTCTCCGACTGGTCCAAGATCGTCATCGCCTACGAGCCCATCTGGGCCATTGGCACCGGCAAGGTTGCTACCACGGAGCAAGCTCAGGAGGTGCACAAGGCCATTCGCGACTGGCTCAAGAATGTCAGCGACAAGGTCGCCGACGAGACCCGCATCCTGTACGGCGGCAGCGTCAACGAGAAGAACTGCGGCGAGCTCAGCAAGCAGCCCGACATCGATGGCTTCCTCGTGGGCGGTGCTTCCCTGAAGCCTGCTTGTAAGACGTGCACTTTAAGCCAATTCCCATTCACATTGCTGACTTATTCTCGCAGTCGTCGACATCATCAACTGCCGCAAGCAGTAGGTTCCAAGAGATGGATTGAAGCCAGTGTAACTCGAGTAGCATCTAAGAGAAGAACGAGAGACTTGGATGCTGAAAATGCAATGGGGTTACGGATACAGAGGACTGCCCTTCAATGCCGCTGAAATGTCCGTCGTCATGATGATGGGCGAAAGTGTTTCAATGTGACATCTCGTCTAGCTACTCCGTGATCAAGTCCAAGTCCTAAATCCTGCACGTTCCAGCCGCTCAATGCTGCGTGAGTGGTCCATCTTGATACAATTATACGTACACGGCACTTTCATGTGCCTGCCTCGACCCAACTTCACACCACCAAGCCCGTCCCGTGGTACGGAGACCAGATGCCTCTTACGCTGGGCTTGGTGCTCGTCACAGCCTTATTCGTCTTCTTGAGTTTCTCTCCGCTCGCGTCTCGAAGCAGCTCCACCTTCTGGAGGATCTCGTATGGCGACAGGTTGCGCACGCAGATAGGCTTTGTCCGGCCGTTGACGTAGTGTCCGATGATGACTGGGTGTTTGCCGGGTCGTGGGGAGATGGCGAACTCGACTTGCGGGTTGGCGGCGGCGAACTTGGGGAGGAGGGACTTGATGAAACCGCTGTAACAGGCGCGGCGGTCAGCTATCATGCTCTTTGAGGGACTTGATGCCACAGAGTACCTACTTCATGCCCCTGGAGCTGCCAGCCCAGTCGCAATAGTGAAGGTCCAACTTCTTGCACTGGAGGACGAAGGCGCCGAGGCCATTCTGGGACGGTCAGTCTCGCTCGCGACAAGGAATGCCAAGTTCTGCAGCTTACCTGGCCTGATGATACGGCTCGCAATGCCTTTACTGTCATCTTGGCGTGGCCTTATCAATCGATTTCTTCATGATCCGACGACCGGCAAGATGTCTCTGGTGGATGGCGCGGGCCACGCCTCGAAAAATCAAGCTGCGACGGGGGCCGCCCGAAAGAGGTCTAGCGTCGCCCGGCCCAGCACCGGCAAAACTCCTCCCCCGACCTCGAGCTCTCGATAATTTCGGGCCACCGTGACTGCTCAGCACCGCGTTTGCTCTCGACATCCTCGCATCCCCCGCATCGACCTTCATCGGCCGGCTTCTGTCCGCGCTGTCAGCCCATCTCGCCATCGTCACGGTACGAGTTGGCGTAGGCGCCTGGTCGGCACGATGACGGACAAGCTCCCCCCGAACCTGCTGGCGCTGTTCGCGCCGCGACCTCCCCTGCGCTGGGTCAAGCCCGTCGACCACCCGCCCCAGGAGCGCCGGACCAGAGCCATCACTGGCACTGGCCATTACTTGGGGGCGCTGAAGGAGTACAAAGCGAACGACGCTTCCACTCCAACTGAGAGCTGGCTTGAAGCGCGCGACCGAAAGAAGGTCGAGAAAAAGGAGGCAATTCGGGCGCTGGTGCAGGAGGCTCCAGATAAATGTTTGTGGCTCCGCCAGCGGTGCCAGATTTCACAAGCTAACTATCCATCCAGTCAAACCCTCAGATGATCCAAACATCCGTGGCCCGGCGCTCTCTACAATGGTTGTCGCCCGTTTGAGCTACGACGCTGACGAGCGCGACCTGGAGAGACACTTCAACCGTTTCGGACCAATCGAGCGCGTTCGTCTACCCTGGCACACCTGACTAGAAAGTCATTCCAGCAGCTAAAATATCAAGCAGATTCGCATCGTCACCGACACCCATGCGCACGAGAAACCTAACAAGAAAAAGAAGCCTCACAGAGGCTACGCTTTCATTGTTTTTGAGCGGGAGAGCGATATGCAAGGTAAACTACATCCCCAGCACCAGCGATGGAAAACATAAGCCTCCCATGATGCGCCCTGGAGATGTGGCCCTCAAGCTTGCCTATCTCTTCAAGTCCATCGCGAGACACAAAGGGCCCTCAAGCTTGCCCGTCTCTCACTCCTTTGTATTTCGAACGTATTTGATCATGGTAAGCACTGCTGACACAGGCGCCTTCTTGCGCGATGACGAGTAGCCGCCGTAAGAGCATGCGACGGAGATCGTATCAAAGGCAGAGCGATCAAGACAGACGTGGAACGCGGCCGGACTGTTGTCGGATGGAAGCCTCGTAGGCTCGGAGGCGGACTCGGTGGCCGAGGCTACACCAGAGCCATTTCGCGACCCGTCGGACCTCGCGGTTTTGGAGACGGCTTTCGTGACGGCGGCGGCTTCCGAGGCGGGTTCAGAGGAGGCTTTGACGGTGGCCGACCTCGTGGTGGTGGACGTGGCGGCCGTGGCGGAGGTTTCAGAGGCGATTTTGGCGGCCCTCGAGGCGACAGGAACGGCTTCGGCCCGCCAGGCGGTCCACCATCTGGCCCAGGATTCGACAGGCGCGGCGGCGACCGCGGCTTTTCCGGCCCCGGCTATGATTCCCGAGGCCCTGGACGCTTTGATGACAGAGGAGGCAGCTTCCGGGACAGCGGCCGATTTGGCGACCGCGATGGGGGTCGTCGCACCGGCAGTAATATGGAACCTGTCGCTCCCCGCCGAGAAGGTGGGTATCGTGACCGAGATCGCGACCGTGACCGCGACCGCGATCGCGATCGGGAAAGGGACAGAGACGGTTACCGGGACAGAGGCCGGGACCGTCGGGACTACGACCGCCCACGAGACGACGACAGCCGGAAGCGACCGTACGATGGAGCAGGGTATGATGACTCCCGCAAAGCGCCCCGATACTAAGCCACCCAGATTGAGGATGTGCTTGGCAGCAGCTTTCACTTTGTTCTCGCGTCATGATTTCGCCTTTACGTGGTTGGTCCATTGAGGGTAAGACGCGTCATTGCTTGTAACGGGCCTTGCAAACTTGACGCATGTCATGGCAGCCCGGATTTCTTTGTGTTCTGCAATATCGGTTCCTAGGTACGAACAGCACTGCCAAGTCGTTCCGCGGATGGAGCAGTGAGTATACGTCCCGCAGTTGCGACGTAGGCTACAGGCAGTCGAGAGGAGCCACGATGGGGGTAAGCAGGACAGTAACATTCCCGCAGTCTGTAATTTGTCTGTACTTTGCAGGGTAGGTAGAGATCAAAACGGCTTAACCGGCGGAGCAATAGCGAAAACACGAATACTAGAAGAGGTAAGGTCAGAGGTAAGGCACCCTTGTCCTACTGATCATGGCAAAGGCTGCCGAGAGATGCGTCGGTTCGCCAATATGGGAGCAGCAGTGAAGGGGCACAGAGCAAGCCACGTATGAGTACGTTGTAAGCCACATGTTGCTTAACGAGGAGCCTGCCATCTCTGTTTGTAAGTGCAATGGTTTTAACCCGTGTGTCTCATCCGATGGGGATCTCTTAAAACATGATGTATGCCCGCAAAATTATCCCACGACCTGTGAACGCCGAGATCCTTTGAAATCCATGTCCGGTATCAGTCTCGCGAATCGAATGTCCCTCCAAGCAGATGTTCAGACGTTTTCCCACCCTTTTCAATCCTGCTGCATCACTCCTCGTCCACACCGTCCATGGCAGAGGGATCGACTTCCGTGACCTCGCCCGTTGCTGAACTCCAGTAGCTGTGGGAATTTGTTAGTAGGGTGAGCGGCAAACGTGGGCACGAGATGGACTTACGCGACGATCTTAACGCGGAACTCGCTCAGGCAGACGCCGAAGAGCTTCAGCAGCCTCGTCTGCCTCGAGTCCAGGACGTCGCCCTCCTTGCAGACAATGTACCCCTCGCCCTCGCCGCTCTCCTCGCCCAAGACGACCTTTCCCTTGACCATGCGGGTGGGAACGCCTAATCTCCTGAGCTCGGGCTCAATGCTGTGCTCCAGAGCGACGTCGTGCTCGGCGGGGACCTCGCCGGCCGTGGCGTAAACAACACCGGGCGGGATCTTGAACTGCCTGGTGGCAGTGACACCGGCGCGCGCAAAGTCGACCTTGGCGATGCCCTCGAAGTACTCGAGGATGGCCTGGGCGGGCCTGTTGGTCAGCAGCAGGCCGACGGTGCCGGTGATGTACTGGGTCAGGTCGTCGACGCCGGGGGCGACGGCCTCGGAGGGGCTCTGGCCGAGGGCCTTGGCCATGAGCTTGGTCTTGCCGAAGAAGAGTCGGCAGTCGGACAGCTCGCGGCGCACGTCCTTGAGGTAGCTGTTGCGCATGTTGTCGACGCTGAAGACGAAGCAGTGCTGGTACTCGGGGACGGCATCGCGGATGTTCTGGAAGAGCTTCTCCTTCTGCTCCTTGGTCTTCTTGGTCACCTGCGTGAGGCTGAAGACCTTGGCGCGCTTGGACTTGGGCATGGCTGCGGCGTGTGCTGAACCTCGGAGTCGATTGGGAACCCTGCGGAGCGGTCGACGATCGGTCGGGCTTGTCGAAGGGAAATGTGCGACTGCTCGGTGCTGCGGCCTTCGAGGTTGTGATAAGATTGTGGAAAATTTCGAGCCGACAACTTTTTTTTTGGTAGGGACGGGAGACCCCGCAGTCTTGGTGGGCGTGCGGTGCAGGGGTGCAGATGGATCCCAGGCGTTCAGCCAGCGACAGAGCAGCTTGGTTAACTCTACCATGGATCGCCAAACACCTATGCAAGATTCGCAAGAGGCTCTGCGTGAAGTCATTTTCTTCGAATTTTTATCATTGGCGAGATTGCAGTCGAAGTGTGGCAGGGCGAGCAGTTGGTTGCCAGCCAGAAGCATCTGTTCGCACTTCGAACCGAATGCGCTATGCTGTATTATCCCAGCGCATTGGCTGCTGCTTTGTATTTTCAGTGCTTCAAAATGGAGAAAAAATGTCCCTTATATTTGATGCCTTTCCCAGTGGCATTGACGCTGCGACCCATGTCTCTGTCGCTGCAGGCCATCCTTTGCGTGCGTCGATAGCGGCCGTTGCTAAAGTGCTGTGACGGCGCTACTCAGCTTTTCCGTCACCAGGGAGAGGGTCGCTTTTCTTTTCTCCTTGTTGTGCCAATGCAAACAGGGCCATAGCACATAGCCCGACGTGCAATTTTTAGTACGTGGCATGAAATCAGGTCAGAACTGCAGAGGACAGTTCGAAACAAAGAAGTGCGCCTTTACTGAGGAGCACGCGGGGGCCTTAAGATCTTGGAATTACCTTAAGTCATGAACTGCGGGACATGCGCCTGCAGCTAAGGTTTTTGCACCGGCGAGGCACTAGCAATAGCTATACCTCGCTGGTATTTCCCCTTAGCACTAGATATTATCGACTAGACCTACGTAGTCTTTTAGGCTCTTAGATAGGGATAATACTTAATAAGAATAACATCAGCCTGTCGGGCGCGTGTCGGCGGCAGCCAGCACGCAGTGTCCTGGGCCGAGCGACAGCGGCACGAGTACTTGTACAGGGTACGAGCGTGTCTCGGTGGGCATCCGTCGAATAATTCCGTTCCGAAGCCCGCAGCTTACCCTGACTGGGCAACTTTGGACGTGGGCGCGCGCACGGACCAGCTGCCCTTTTGGCGATGACCGCCCATCGTGTATTTTTTCCCGGCTCTCCTTCGGCTTCCACGACGCACAAAGGCCAACGACATCGGTCATTGCACTCCAGCATCCCTCTCTCCCCCATCCGCCCCATCAGAACAGGCAGAGGCTCTCCCTCCCCAGCATCCTCAGTCGCCTCTCCGCTTGCGATACCCACGTCTCCCCTGACCTTTCTCGCGTCGCCTCCCAACGAACACCTTGGTCATCAGGTGCCGACTACCCCATCCGACTTCATCGCCCCCGAAGCCACGCGTTGCGACGTCTTGTAGCCCAATCCTTCACAGCGGCCCCTTTGACCAGCACTCCTTGCTTCAGACTTTTTCGCACCGATACCCTCTTTCCGGCGCGATTCAGGCTCATCTTATCCGTGCCCTCGTCCCATAGCGCATCTCGAAATCTTCCCACGTCCCTTACCTATAACCTATACGGAGAGGGAAACATGGCGGCGAACGGTAACTTCGCACACCAGGAGCAGTACAAGAGCTCCGCCGAGCAGTACCCTGCCGCGCCGGCTCCGGTCGATGCCGCGAGCAATGCTACGGGAAATAGCAACCTCTCCAAGGATGAAGTTGGCTGGTACTTTGTCGAGCAGTACTACACTACCTTGAGCAAGTCTCCTGAGAAGCTTCACGTATGTCTCATTCGGCAGTCCATCAGTGCCCCCCACAGGTGCCCGGCTGACTCTTGTTTCCTAGCTCTTCTACGGCAAGCGCTCTCAATTCGTCTACGGTCTCGAGGCCGAGGTCGCCAACGTGTCCGTTGGCCGTCAGGTTGGTCACACCGTTTACTCTGATTCCTCGTGCTCCGCGCTGACGCCCGGGATCTCAGGCGATTCAAGAGCGCATCAAGCAGCTCGATTTCCAGGACTGCAAAGTCCGAGTCTCCAACGTCGACTCCCAGGCATCCTTCGATAACATCGTGATCCAAGTTATTGGTGAAACCTCCAACAAGGCTGCCGAGCCTAAGAAGTTTGTCCAGACGTTTGTGCTCGCGCAGCAGCCCTCCGGCTACTTCGTCCTCAACGATATTTTCAGATACATTGATGAGGAGGGCGACGATGAGATCGTCGAGCCCGCTGCGGATGCCTCCGTTACCGAGGAGCCAGTTGCAGCTGCTACTGCCGCTCCCGTAGTTGATGCGGAGCCTGTGAAGGAGGCCGTTGAGTCCGAGTCCAGCAACCTGGACGCTGACATCGTGGACCAGAAGCTCGAGGAGGTCAGCAAGGCCGAGGTCACCATCAACGGAGGTGATGTTCACGCCGCTGAGGAGGCCAAGACGTCTGAGAACGAGGTCGAGAGCGCCCCCGCTGCGGACCCGGATGCCACTGCTCTCGAGCTTGCCGAAGAGGACGCGAAGATCACTGAGACTCCTCATGATCCTAGCCCGACCCCAGTGTCGAAGCCTGCGCCCCAGGTCGAGCCCGTTGCTTCTGGCCCACCGGCCCCGGCCAAGCCCATGACCTGGGCCAGCCGCGCAGCGGCAGCTGCCGGCCCCAAGCCGGTTGTTCCTCTTCCGAAGACCGCCACTCCCCCCGCCCAGAGCCAGAGCCGAGCGCCCGCTCCTGCTGCTGCCCCGGCTGCCGCCGCGGCGGCTGCTCCCGCCACCGCTGCCGCTGCGGTGCAGCAGACCAGCACTACCGAAGCCCCTGCTAAGGAGTCGTCTGGATGGCAGACTGCGGGTGCCGATTCGAAGCGCCAGAACCGACCTCAGTCGATCTCGGGCAACATTGGAGAGAAGGAGGGCACGATGGGATATGTCAAGTATGTCACGGAAAAGGTCCAGGACGCTGACCTCCGAGCTGCCCTGGCTGCTCACGGCGAGCTGACTTACTTTGACATCAACCGCCAGAAGGTAAGAGATTCCCCCCTGCTCGTGACACAGGCGTAGTCCGCTGACCCTGGCCTCAGAACTGCGCATTTGTCGAGTACAAGACCGTTGAGGGCTACCAAGCCGCCGTTGCGGCTAACCCTCACACCGTCAATGGCGAGAACATTGTCGTAGAGCCCCGCCGACCCAAGTCTACGGCTTACGGAGGTAGCAACTACGGGTCCGGCCGTGGTAATGTCTCGGGACGCGGACGAGGTGGCTTCGATGGCAGCCGCAGCGGAGGACAGGGTAGCGCCAGGGGCAGCTTTTCCGGCCAGAACCGGGGCCGTGGCGGCATGCCGCGCGGTCGTGGAGGCGCTTCGCAGGCCAGCGCTGCCTAAATGAAGCACGCCAAGACCACGACACTCGCAAACCAGGACTCGATATCGCCGCCAGCGGCGACACGATCAGCTGTTGGTCGCGTTTCGGTCACTTGAACGACAGGCGGACGTTACCAGTCGCAGCCTTGGACAAGACGAGGGGGAGAAGGGCAAGAAAAGACAAGATAAGTGGCATTGGAGTTTTGAGTCGGGGTCGGAGCCGAGTTTGGAGCCGGCGCCGGCGCCAAGGTCGGGATTTCATCAGGGTTTGATTCTTGCTGTTGTTTTCTCACTGCATTGCGCTGCTTCATCTGCATCTAGTAACAGGACAAGGGCCAGCTCTTGGAGAGAACGCCCCCGAGGAACGGGCTGGCCGAGGGCTACCGCTCGAATTCAGTAATGAGAGGGGCAGTGTGGGATAGAGAGGCGGAGTGTATATTTTCTACTTGGTATGAGGGACGATGATGAGAAAAGGATCACGTCGACGCAGATGCGCCGAAGAGGTGAAAAGCAACGAGCCAATGGTTTCGGTGTGTCTGTAATTCATGGCTGTAATGGCATTGGTGGAGCATGACTGACGAGCCTGTTGGTGAGGCAAGGTCCAGGTGCTACTTGGCATTGTAATTCATGTACAGTACTCTTGAGACAACTCAGTTTGAGGCATACATACGACAGGAGAGCAAGACTGCCGTGGAGAGTGCCTTACTGGGGAACGTGTAGGTACGGAGTTCTTCGTACGGACTAGACATGGTAGCTTTGCACAAAAGTACGGAGTAAGTGACGGAGTTATGTACGAAAGTTCGGCGTGACCCGGGGCCAGCCAGCAAGGGACGGACAGCCCCGGAAGACGTTGGTCACGGCGGGGACGACGGAGCCCCGAGGATCCGTCTGACCACGAAAAAGCTCGCAGCAGCGGAGAGGAGACGCGGGGACAGGACCTTTTGTTTCTACAAGCCGGTATGCTGAGTACCCCGACGGCACGGGGCTGACAAGGCGCCATGGTTGGCTGAGCCGGCTGGTCGAGGATGAAACGAGAGGCGGCGCAGCGCAAAGCACGAGGGAGAGGATGATGACGACATGGCCAACAGAGAGACTGTTGGAATCGTGTCTGTTCAGACCCAACAGCTTACTCGTAGGCCTGCGCAGCGAGGGAGGATCAGACGGATGGATCCTGCTGATGCTTATCCGCCGTCGCAGCGGCCTTCTGGAAGCAGTGGAGCCCGAAATAGCGCTTCAGCTCCCCCATCCCGGGGACCCCACCAGCCCTGCGCTCACCTACGAGTAAGGTGCTCGGGTTGCGCGCCAATGCCTGCCCAAGAGTCCTACGAGTCCTCGAACTGGCCTTGAGGACAACGAGCGTGAAAGCATGGCCGTAGTGGGGGATGACGAACGAGGAGGACTGAAGCGCTTGGTGGCCTGTCCCTGCAGCGAAGACAAAAAGACCGCGTGCCGACTATCCGTGATCAGCTGGCGAAGAGCACATGAGGGGATGAGGCGGTCTTGGCAGCGGAGGAGATCGCTGTGCCTGGCACTGGGGGTATTTAATAAAGGACATTTTGTGTGCATGGGCAGATGGGGCGCGGGACGAAGAGCGCCGCAAAAGAGTAAGCAGCCGACGGCATGCCAAGAAAAGCAGTCCGCAGAGTGGGCAGTGCGGGGGGTGTCTCGGAAACATTTGCAAGGAGAGAGTCGACTCTGCTCGTACTCCTCCTACTGGTACTCGTACGAGTACGAGTAGGGCAAAGTTACTGTAACAGGGTCGAGAACAACATGCACCCTCGAGGGGGTACAGCACCCGATGCGGACTAGGAGACCAAGTCGTACAGAGGCCGCGGACCTGTTGTGCTCAGTTGGCCGAGAGGCTAACCTGGGTGCGCATCGGCTTTTTATGCTTGTTTGCGCCTCTGCCAGGCTGTGGCGCTCGAGATGTGCATTATCGCACCGCATGTTATCAACATCTCGCTCTTGGCTAAGCACACTCTTGGTGCGCCAAGTCGGCAGACGTCAGATGCACATGGAGAAGCGCGCCGGCATTTGGGCGTGTTGTGCCAAGGCGAGCGGACGGCCACGACGGCGACGTGGTAAGTTAATCCGGAGCGGAACCGGGGCATGTCAGGGAGACCGCTGTGTCTTCGCCGCGGTCCGCTTGACTCGCATATTTGGCCTTGGACTTCTGGCGGTCTGCGGAGGGACGACTCACTTACACGGACTCTTGACGGGCTTTTTGCCGAGAATTCCGTAAGCAGCGGAACGTTGGCCGATCTGATATGTGGGTTGGCGGAGGCGTAGCAGAAACAAGGAGATGCTGGCCATTTGCGTGGAGTTGTGCTCGGATTGCACTGCACCGATCGACTCATTTGGGAACCCGGATGGACTGGGAAATGCTGGTCCTCGCGAGGAGCCGAGATACGTCCGGATGGTTTTCAGAGGATGAGACATGGCACGGTCTCTTTGTATAATTTGTTTGACGGGAAGCACGGAATCGGTCCATTTGACGGACAGGTATGTCGCACCGCCTGCAGGGCTGTTGCCGTTGCCGAGAAGACCTGCTCATCGCAGCGCCGGCGTACTTGTAAGTTATCGTATTCCGGTGGCTAAATACTACGCGGCCGGCATTACGCACGCCAGTCGCTGGCTCGTCGCTTGTCTGGGTAGTAACGTACACACACACATAGTCCGGGAGGGGCCCGCTTCGGCAGACGAAACAGGGCCAGGAAATACGAGGAGCCCGAGATATATTACTAGGTCCATCACGTTTGGAACTGCGCATTCGACGTCTTGTGACTCTTCCCCGACCGACCGCTCGGAGTAATACCAAAGGCTAGTAGGCAGCTAGTCGTGTCAGACAATGGCTCTATCAGTCCGGATGACGCGCCGGGAAGGGAGCTCTCGCAGGGCCTCTGACTCGTATCGTACGTCGGTGCGCGTGCGATTCACAGACGGGAGACGGGCCCGATAGAGCGGCGATGTTGGTGCTTCGGCCGGCCGGGAGGACGGGCGGCGCAGCCCTCTCGACGGGATTAACCACACACGGGATTAACCAGACGAACAATGGAGGACCAACCGGCGCAGGGAAGACGGACCAAGATATCAAGCCACCAGCCTCCAAGGGGGAGGCGTGGGAGCCCCCCCCCCGTCCATCCCCCACTGCAGGGGGTGGGCCGTGCATCTCGGGGGACCCGCGTGGGATGGCATGGGCTGGGCTATTTTGAATCGCACGCGCAGCAGAATCGACCAGCCCAGCCAAGAGATCGGGGAGGCCGGGAGGGCTGCTGCTGATGCCATCCCGCGATTCCTTCCGCACGCTCGACGATCTCGCACCCCGAGAGCAGCGGCAAGGGGGCGCGGGAGGGTTGCAAGGACAGCATGTAAAATTTCTCACGCGAAGCAACCTCATCTGCCTGTCCCGCCGCGGTTTGCTACGCTGGGACCGTCCCCAACGAGCGCATTGGACGCGGGCCCAGCTCTGTGCAGGCGTCCGCGCAGCGGCAACGCGCAGCGCAGCAGCCCAATCAGGATCGGCAGCAAGGCATGCCGCGAGCCCAGCGTGCTGTAACAACTTACTCGCAAGGGCAAAGTCGGACGTCCGTCGTGTCTGCCCACACGGTCCAGTGGCACACTTTCAAAGGTGCCAGCAAAAGTTCCGGCCCCAGAGACACGGACTCAGCGGGGTGCGAGGGCCCAGCCGACGGCCTCCCACTGGCCCGGGGCCACGTTTTTGCGCTCCTCCAGGCTGGGGCCCGGCGGTCCTTTTGGGTTCTTTTGGCGGTCTTGGTACGGAGCTCGCGCGGCGAATGCGATGGGAGGCTGCGGACCGTTTTAACTCATGCGCGCGTCGGGCGTTGTCAGGAGACAATGGGACAATTGCAAGGTCTTTTTGCTGCGCAGCGCTCGTCCGCAGCGTCTTTCGTCAGAAAGGGGCCGTTTGCGAGTCGTCCTGCAAAAGGTTCCTTCCGTTTGCTGGCAAAGGGTCCTGTGACAAAGTACCTCGTTACGTACTGCATCAACTCGGAAAGAGCAGCACGTGCAGGCAACAACGCTGCCTTTTGCCCTCCCCTTGACAGAATCAACTCTTCTCGTGATCCGATGCCGAGGAACAGACTCTCGCCTATCTGACACATACAGGCACAAAAGCCAAGTTTTTGCGCAGCAGCTGCTGCTCTTGCCCGTTCAGGTTCGCCAGACGGCGACGATTCACAGGCACAGCAGGTCCGTTGCATCCGCCAGCGGTTCACTCGACGTCCCACACCCCCCATGTCTTACGCTGCCCTTGTCGCCCTCGACCAGCGTGCCACCTACCAGGTAGGGCTTAGCGCATCGTCACAGTAGGCCATTGCGGCGTCGGGGGACGTTTGAATGGAGGGCGCAGGCACCGTTTCTGCCCCGGAGGGCCGCCTTGTTTGGCCCATCAGTGGGAACTTTCTCCCTGTGCGAATGATGATGGGCAGCGCCCGATTCGGGGGTGGAACCGCGCCGACGGTCGTGACACACGCCCCCCAGTCGCAGCATTGCACTCTTTGGTGGTGCGTGTGGGAGCGACGCAGAGAATGCCATGGCAGACTCGTCGCCGCGTCCCCTTCGAAGGGCGGCCTTGTGTCGGGTTCCAGAACCGTTACGCCGCGCTTCCATGGACGCCGCCAAGTACTAACCGTTTCCCCTCTGGATCCCTCTCCCTTGCTGACGAATTCCGCCACTCCCAAAGTTGACTACAACGTCTCCGATCTGTACGAGCACCTCGGCGGCCGCCCTCTGTTCACCGCATGCGACCGTGAATCACGCCGTCCGTCAACGTCCCGGATATATCGGAATTCTTAAACTCGTCACCCAGGCAGAAGCATCCGGCCTCACTTAGCCCAGGATCGAACCCGTCTATCAGGGCTCTTCTACTCGTCCTTCAGCCGCCTCATTCGCCAGTCTGGCTGGGGCGACGGCTCACGACCCAGCTGGTCCGACGTCAGTACCAATCCGACGGCACACGCCCTTTTGCGATTGAAGGCTTTTGAGGCTCCCGGAGACCCTGGTCAGTGGTGTTGAGCTCCACAAGCTGGAATCACCTGGGATCGTCGAGCGCTGCGAGTAATCCGCCCGCAGCAGCGTCCCAGCACAACGCCGGCAACAAGCCCGACGCCAACTGATCCGATTGTCCGTCTGCTTGCTCTCTGATCATATTCACACTCTGTCATCGTCTGCGCACGCCCCTCCCCCCTGGTAGCTTACATTAGGGCGGGATTTCTGTCCATCTGCCGTTGCGGCGCCGCTCCTCCCGCTTTCATTCATCACTGGACTCTCACTCACTCACTCAAACAACGAACGTCTCCATCTTACATACCTGCTGTCAATCCCCACCCCGACCCCAGCGACTGCAACTTTCCTTGCCTTCGTCACCGGCCGGCGAACACTCTATTTTGCGGATGTTTGGAGCCTCTACCCGACGCCGTGCCCACCCTTGACCCAAAACTCTGTGGGTTCCATCGGGACTAGCAAAAGAGCCTCCGCACTGCAACCACGTCCCCCCGGGTCACCCAGACACCCCCATTTGGCTCTTTCGGATACCGGGTCCTTGTTCTCTCTCCTTCATCCCCAGGACTCGCCCTCTCCCATCGACCCATCATGCTGTGAAGCGGGTCGTTATGAGTAAAGATTTCCTCCTGGCTCCATCTACGGGGACTGCTGTTGGAAGAGGGTTTCTCTAGAGTTACACGCCCCGACGCTAGCTGTCAGACGGCCCCCGTCGTCTGCCGCTCCCGTCACATCTGGCTGTTCCTGTCTCGACCGAGGCGGTACATATAAGCCGGCCGTACCCATGGATCCCCGCGACGCCTCACCCGGAGAAGATGGACAATCATCACCCTCAGCTGCGCCGCCTCTCCGGCGGCGTTACTCGATGGAGGAGGACATGTACTACAAAACCATCATGACCGTCCCGCAACGGCGGCCCTCGCAACCGCCACCCTACCAACCCAGCTCGAGGGATCCTGAAGGAGATGGCCAGAGCCCGGGAGAGGGACGGAAGGAAAGGAAGGGAAAGGAAGCCGCCTCCTCTTGGCAAGAAGCCGTCTACAACGAGGATGATGAACAGTACACCGAGTCATTACCCGGTTACCAGAGCTCCGTCAGTATCGAGGGTGTCTTTTCGAAAAAGCATGAGATTGAGAACACGACCAAGAGGGCCGAGGACCGTCAATGGCACACCGTCTTCGTCACTCTCAACGGAACTGCTCTCAACGTGTACAATGTGAAGAAGGACTGGGGATGGGGAAAGTCTCGAGACGGCCCGACGATCTGCCCTGACAACCCACCGTGGGTCAAGAAAGCAAAACTGGAGAAGAGCTACAGCCTCTTGCATGCCGACGCCGGCATTGCTGCTGATTACAGCAAGTAAGTAACCAGAACACTCAGGCTGCAGTCCCTTTCCCTCGGTGTTGCGGCGACCTTGGACTGGTTGAAGGTCTGGTGTCTTGACGTTTGGGGGGGCAGCTTGCCGAGATTTGATTGCTGACAATGTATCAGGCGTCGCTACGTCATCAGAATACGGGCCGAGACGGACCAGTTTCTGTTGTCCTGCGTCGAACTCAGCACCTTTGTCAAATGGCTAGAGTGCCTCTTTGCGGCCATCGACGTTGCAGCTCCCATCGATGACCGAGACTTTCCTCGTGACATGTCCATTCCTCGTGTCCAGCGGATTCGTTGGTACCAGGGGCAGTCTCCAGCTCTCCCTGGCTTCGCAGGTACCGAAGCCACAGAATCTCAAGGCCAGTCGGCGGCTTTGGCGGAACCATCAGTACAGGTGTCTCAGGAAAGCCCCGAGCCTGAAGTCACATCGGCGGAAGGGGCAACTTCACAGCCACATCCTGAGACCTCACCATCGGCATCTGCACGCGGAACGCAGACTCCATCTGCCGATGCGTCCGCAGTACCCCCGCGGATCGAGCCACCCCGTCGCATGAGCACGACGACGTACCCCAATTCATCCGTCGACCCGTACACGGGGAAATGGTTTCCAGAGCACAAGTGGTCGAGCGCCCACGATCTGCTGTACGCCAAATTGTGTTACAGTAACTTGCTCTTCAGGAGCCCTCGCAAGTCCAACTACATCATCAGCAAGGGCAAGCAGTGGTTCGTGGACTGGGGAACCGGCAGGATGGTCCGGGTTCTGCCGCCGACCTACGGAGAAATCGACTACTTCGGACCATGGCAGGTCATTCATACCGAAAACTCGAGAATTTAGTCGAGCTTCGTGTTTCTGGAGCCGAGACAAACAAGGTCGCTGTGAGCGTTTGCGTTGCCCGACGCCCTTGCGGAACGGCAAGAGAGCAGTGCCGCGCTTTTCTCACGGTGCTGCCATCCGCCGTATGGATTTACGAATGGAGATACCCCCCCTGAGCAACTCGGAAACGAGCATTGCAAGACTAGCAGGACGCCACGTCCTCGCTCCTAAACCTTGATTGAGGTTTTTGATTTACGGTTACGCTAGCGGATTGGGTAAACCAAACCGCCGATTTACGCTGCATATCCTTGCGGCCGGGCCGTCGGATCCTACACACAGTCGTTGTGGACAAACAGCGGCGCGTCCCACCAAGGCCCCCCAAAAACGCATTTACGCGGGTGCATATGTTGCAGCGCTTTCATGAGAGCATTATCATTGTATACATTTGGCGGCGGGAGCGACATTCATGGACGGAGTTTTTGAGCGTGCGAGCGGGCACGCTTCCTGGTTTCTTCTTTTTTTTTGGCCCTCGGACAACTTTGTCATCGCCCATTTTAGAACACTTGTTTCTATGACGGGCGGATGGAGGTCCTCATGTATGTAGGTTCAGGCCGACACGCCGTGTCAGCTGTACATAGCAATACGCATTGCAACACGTCAAGCATTTGAAAACAGTGTCATTTATGAATGAGTGAGAGAGTGGCTGAAATGCTCAGCTAAATCAAGCCTAGAATACGGGTATCATTTTCCGCGCCGTGAGCGTCCCAGCTCAACTCCGTGTAACCCCTTTATTTGTCATTCCGCAGCGCAGGAACATGGCAAGACAGTAGGCACCATGTAACGCGCACAACGTGACCAGCCCATGTTAGCCGGCTCGGCTGTGACCAGGGCATACAACGTGACCTGCCCAAAGCGACAAAATCACACCGTCCATCTTCAGCTCAGAAGGTCCCATGACGCGAGCCCCCCCAGCCCCTTCACACGCCCGCCGCGCGCGACTCGTCGGCCAGTTGGGCGGCGACGCTGCCGAGCGCCGCGTTGGCGCCGCGGACGTCATCGACGGCCGTCTCGAGGCGGTCGAGCAGCGCGGCGATGTCTGCGCGCTGGGCGCGGACGGCGTCGGCGAGCAGCGCGTTCTGCGCCTGCGTCGTCTGCAGGCGCGCGTTGAGGAGGGAGCGGTGCGGCGCGAGCGCCGGGGCGAGGTGCGCGGCGAGGAGGTCCGAGGGGGGCAGGAGGTGCGGCCTGCATTCGTGTCAGTGTGCTTTCTCTGCTCGCTGCTCCTGGGAAGGATGGCATAGGCTTGGGCAGGGGAGGGATTGGGAGGCACGTACGGCGTGGGCTCGGGCGCGTTGTCGCCGGCCGAGGCGCGCCGGTCGGCCGCGTCGGCGATGAGGCCCTCGAGCTCGTTGAGCTTGGGCACGACGTTCCTCGCGACGAGGATATTCTCAAACTCCTTCTGCAGCAGTAGCACCGCGTCAGCCAAAAAAACCCATGACACATATATACACGTACGCAGACAGACGCACCTCGCACTTCTCGCCCAGCTTCTCCACCATCTGCGCCTGCACCTGGCGCAGGACGCCCTCGGCGCGCGCCGCCACGGTCGGGTAGCAGCCGGCGAAGTTGTCCCAGGCGGCCACCTTGGCGAGCGCGTGGTGCAGCGCCTCGCCGTAGAGCTGCTGCATACGGGCGGCTCGCGGGCCGGGCGTCGCGGGTGTGTGACGCTCGGGCAGCGGCGGCGATGCGGGCGCTTCCTCGTCTTGTCCTTGCTGTTGTGTTTGCTGTTCTGGCGGTTGTTGCTCTGCCTGCTCAGATGGTGCTGTGGTGTCGGGTTCGGGGTGTGCTTGGGCGTCGGGCATGGGCGCGTCGCCGCCGCGCGCTTCCGTCGCCATTTTGCACGGCTTGGGGCCTCCGCAGTCGCCCGCAAGGTACGCGATGGCTATTGTCGTGCGCTTACTCTTTCGTGATGCGAATTGGTAGAATAGGGTAGTTATGGGAGACGCGCCGGCGCACGTAACGTCGAGGCGCAACGCGGGGCAGGAGACGCGACGGCGGGGGAGAAGCAGCGCACGCACGTGATGCCTCGCGAAGGGTCCTCGAGACTTAAATCCAGCCAGGCACGCTACGGCAAGGGGCACGAGGTCCAGGCTTTGCGAGCAGGTGCTTGATTGCAGGGCAAAAGTGACAAATGAATTTGTTTCAAGTCGACGGGCGCTGTCGCCCGTGCTGTCATGTAATCTGTGCCTATTCCGGCTTCCTCTGAGCGCCATGCTCGGGGCACAGACCTGCGAGGATACGATGCCAGCGCATCCTGGCCGTTCCTCATCTTCGCCCGTGCCGTATCCAAAGTCTAAAGGGTATCGTTCCCGAAGCCTCCCGCCGTCTATCTACCCATGTCTGCCACGCTCTAGTTGGCCGTCAGTATCGCCGCCGCGTCCGCCGCCTGGAGGTTGTCCGACTTGCCCCCGTCCCTGCGCAGCCTCTCCTTTTCCTTCTTCCGCTTCTCCGCCGCCTTCTTCTTCTGCTGCCCTACGTAGGTCGCGTACCGCAACACGCCCAGCGTCACGATGGCCATGAAGATGATGCCCAGCACCGACCGCCGGATCAGGATCCACCGCACACCCTCAATCTCCGACTTGCTGTCGCTGCTGAGCATGATGCTCATCTTGTAGTTGATCTTTTGGATCTGCTCCCAAGTTAGTACATTTCTGCGTCTACACGGCCGAGCGAGGAAGGAAACGGAAATGCATCAACGTACCGCGCTCTCGGCGGCCTTTTGCTCCTCTCGCACCGCCATCTTCCTGTCGTTGAACATGCCGCGGACGTTGTCCGTCAACGTCAACAACTCCTGGTTGAGCGACTGCGTCAGGATGTCCACCTCGTGCTGCAGGTGCGTCCGCTGCTGCCGCATCTTCTCGTCCTGCAGCCGGCGGTTGTTCATAATCTCCGTAGCCAGCTCCGAACACGCCGCCTTGAAGAGATACGCCTCCTGCGACACGAGTAGTCAGCCTCGAAATCCACCTCGGACTCTTAAACGTGTGTGCTGGGGACTTACATTCTCCACATTGCTCTTGCTCACCAGGCTCTGCTGGGCCACGTCCAGGTTCTGCGCAAGCAGAGCCCGGATCGCCTTCATGGCCGTCGTCGCGTGCTCTTGCGAGTAACCGCCGTCCTGCAGCTGCTTGACGAGGGAGTAGCTGTCGAAGTGGTGCACGTAAGGCGGCGGCGACATTTGCGGATGCTGCTTTGCGACCTGCTCGGGGGACCGCATGTGCAGCACCGCCTCGAGGGGGCCGCCTGGCCTTGTCTCTTTTCGCATCTGCCGGAGCCGCTCATCTTCCTCTTGGGTGGCCTTGTCCGGCTCGGTCGCTTCTTTCGACGGCGCGCTTGCCGACGGCGCGACGGAGAGCGGCTCACCGGTCTCCGACGACGGCTTCAGGTCTGTCTCGGTAGGTTCCTCGGGGCTGAGCGTGGACTCTGACGCCTCTGGAGCCCCGTTCGGCTCTGCCACGCCCTTCTTCTCGGCCCGAACTGCCTCGAGCCTGTCTAGCAAGGGCTCGACGTCCTCCTGCTTGGCCAGCGGCAGCGCCGTCTGTGGCTCCCAGGATCCCGGCTCGACAGCCTTTCCGACCCTCGGCGCGAACGAGCTCTTGGGCCTCCTTGCCGCTGCCGCGGCCGTCCATCGTGCGCTCGACCCGCCGGCCGACTTGGCCGCCCTCAGCAGCTGCGGGTATAGGAATGTGAGTGGTCGGGCCGTGGGCATGGTCTCTGCAGTGCTATCGATTCGGCGGCTTCATCGGCGGAGACGCTTGTTGTTTGCCGGGTTGTACGGGTAGACAGGTGCTGCAGCTGGGAATGTTGATGTTGAGGAGAGAAGGAGGAGGGAGGGCGCGTGGAATTGCTGCTAATATTCCGTTACGTACTTCATATTCGCGACTCTCAAGGGTAGCGTCGGATCAATGTGCGATGTCGCTCGCTGCTGTTTGGGGCAAGCGGGGACCTTGGCTGGCTCGGTACCTGCGCCGTCCGCGGCACGCGTCGCCCGAGAGCCGGGATTTTGCCGCTGCGAGCCCATCTTGCCCATCTACGAGTACATACTCACACCTCCACCCATCCACCCATCCACCCATCCATCTGCCGCTCCGGCAGTTGGCTATTACCTACGTCGCACATGTTCCTTAAGGTCCATATTCCGCTCACGACCCGTGTGTGACATTGCAGACGCTCGTGGCGTCGCCGTCACGTCACCCGCGCAGACAAGGAGCATCAGGCACGCAAAACCTCGCGGAACGTAAAAGTCCCCCGGTCTAAGCCGTCCACGAGCATTCCCTAGACTAACTTAGACTGTTCCACCTCACTCGCTGCCAATATGAATACAGGCCCCAACGCGCCCCGTCACAGCCCGCCGTTCCCAATACCAGTGTTGTTTCCACCATCCAGCCTTTCCGCTCATGCCCTGAACGCTGACCTCTGAACCGAGCAACAAGAGCCAACCGCACAAATCAACCCGAGGAACCAACCCAAAGAGCTTCCCAAAAGCAAAAGAACACTCAATTCCCAAGTCCAATTTTGTGTTTCATGAGCCCCCAAAAAGATACCGTTTTCAGAGGAGAGGAGAGCGCCGGTGTCACCGTTGCAAGGCTTCGACACGCCCCTCTCGAGGTTATCAAGTGTCATGCAGTGACCGGGAACCCCACCTCTTCCCCCTTATCATGTATTATAATAATGTATCAGTATGCCGTATATGTTGCCAGCGAAGTTTTGTAGTGGCTGGGCATTATCTATGGTGCTCTCGCGCAAGACTGTTGATGCGTGCGAGCTTGTCCAGGCCTGTGTTCCACGTGGGTCGAAGTCGTCATCATAATACAAATGCGAGAAGGGACAGCCGGTTCGAGCGACCAGTTGAGCCGGTTCAAGGGGTGGCGGCTACCCCTACGCCTCGGCTTCCTGAACCTTGGGCGTCACGTCTTCATCGGCAGGTTTCAAAGACTTGTCGGATACATCGTCGCTGCGGATGCCAACGGCGCTCGCGTGTGTGCTGGGAGGGCTGCTGCTCTGGGGGCTGTTGGTCTCGTGCGTCAAAAGAGGAGTCGCGAGAGCCGAGTTGCCGTCGGCCTGAGACGGGGCAGCATCGCCCTTGGCGCCCACGCTGCCGCTGCCGAGGCCAAGGAGCTTCTCCAATGCCTGGAGCTGTCTGGTGGCACCGTTCTTCTTGAGCGTGAAGAACTGCGGCTTGATGTCTTCCACCAACGTCTCCCTCTCGGCGCCGTGAAGCTGGCCCAGCAATTTCTCTGCAGTCAGTTAGCATCGGCGGTCGGTTTCGCATGATTCCGCTGTGCACTTACGAATGACATAGTTTCCATACTGGTCTCGCATCATCTGCTGCAGCGGGCAAGTTCCATCGCTGCCAGCCGTGGTGAGCTGTTCCCGCACACTGGTTCGTTGCTCCGGCGAGCCGTACTCGATGCATTTCTCGACAACGTTTGACGCAAACTTGTGCTTCGACAGTGTGAGGAGTTGGGCCATGACGAGCTCAATCATCCGCTGACGGTCATCTGGCTTGCCGTTCTGAATCACGTGCTGCGCGACGTAGTTGCCGTACTGATCGGTGATCAAGATCTGCGCCGACGCGTGCAGCTCGTTCATGAGTTCTGCTTTGTCCGCCTCCGTTCCGTGTTCCAGCATCCTCTGAATGACCCGGCACCCATAAGCGTGCGATGCAAGGGCCGTCACTTGTCCGCGTACGGCATTCAAGATGAAGTCGATGTACTGCCGCGGCACCAGCTCGATAATCTTCTGGACGACGTGGTTGCCGTTCTGGTCCCTGATGACTCTGAGGATCTCAGGCTCCAGCTCTCTGGTCAGCTCTGCCTGCTGTTCCACCAACACATGCTCGAGAGCCTTTTGCACCACGCGGCAGGCATAGACTTGAACCGACAAGTCCACCACTTTGCCCCTCATCTTCTCCGCCAAAAGCTTCTTCTGGACCTGGTTACCGTGCTCAAAGAACTTCTGCACAACGTAGTTGCCGAACACATCCTTCATCAGCTGGATGGCGTTGGGCTCGATCTCTCGAAAGACCTGCTCCTTCTCGTCGCTGTTGGCGGTTTCGAGCTTCTGTTGAATGAACCTAGACCCATGCTGGTCGCCGCTGAACTCAACCACGTAACTGTAGATATCCTTGAGCTCGTATCGCTTGCTCGATTTATTACTCAGGCGGAACTCGTCGAGAAGCGCGCTCCTCATGCCCTTTCCTGGGTCCTGGTCCCTTGACGGCCTGACAGGGGGGATTCCAGCCGCGAGTGGATATCCAGCCTGCATCGCGGGGAGGCCGAAGTTGGCAATCAGGGGATGCTGACGGAAGTTTTGGGTGTAATCATAGTAGTTGGTGGGGTATTGCGCTGGGAGATTGGCATATGAGTACTGGTTGTGGAAGTAGGCAGGATGATAGTTTGCAGGATGTTGCTGGGCGGGGGCCCGCCGTTCGACGTCTCCAGCTCTGGGGCCACGAGACGACGGCCGGCCAGCCCATTCGTCTGGGCTGGGCTGATACGCCCGAGGGCTGTTGTTGGAATCGAACCGGTAGCCTGGTCCCGGCGAGACCCTCTCAGCCGAAGGCCGCTTCATGGCAGCGAACTGGGTTGCCAGTGCATCCGTAGTGTAGTCCATGCCAGCCGCGTATCTCGGTCCACTACCTTCACCAACCCACGGTTGCGACCCCGGATTCAACTGAAATGGTTGCTGGTGCGCGGGGTTGAATGACGTCGCGCCGTTCGAGGATCCGTCCAAGCCCTGCCGGCGGCTGAACTGCATAGGGACCTCATCATCGATCTGCTTGTTCATATGAAATGCTCGGTGGTTGTGGTTCACACTCTGCGTCGCGTAGGAAGCGGCATGGCTGCTCGTCTGCCTCTGAGAGTGGATTGAGGTGCTCGGGGTATGGCCGGCGCGGTAGAGCTCCTGGAAAGCGGGCGAGCCTTGAGACTGCCGAGAGGGGGGCAGCGAGGAGTCACGAGACTGCGAGTAGCCCGTGATGGAGTCCATGTACGCATTCGAGTCCTGTACAGTCCGCTTCTGCGACGAAAAGGCCGTGGCGTAGCCATTGGGGTCTTCAAGCAGGGACTTGGCAGCGAGGCCGCCCTGCTTGATGCCGATGGGCTGGTTGTCGAAGAAGCCGGAGCCGTTGGACAGGGCCGCATCTCGAGTTCGGTTCGGCGAGGTGCTGACAGAGCGGCCGGGACGCTCGGTGTTCCAGGGGTGGGAGCTCGAGGCCCAGACGTCGGCCTCAGAATTTGCGTTGAGGGCGCTGGAGCCAGCGTGGCCTTCGTCGGCGTCTGTAGAGGGTGTGAGCGTGCGCTTAGACGAGACCAGATGACGCAGGGTCGGAATGCACGACGTACCTTTAGTGCCGATGGACCTTTCTCGCGCGGTGGAAAGAGACGAGGTCCAGATGTTCTTATTCGGATAGAGGAAGCCAGAGCCCATTGGCTGCTGGGGCTTGTCGCCTGAAGCGGGCGGCATGGTGAAGTTGACAAAGCCCCTCGAGCGCGTCTAGGAAGAGAGAGAAACGCAGAGTTAGCGACGGAGGAGGAAACGAGAGGGCGCGCCCGAGCGAGCGAGCGACAAGAAGCGATGAAGACGAAGCCCGTCGTCCCGCGCAGCCTGTGGTGACAAAACCAAGAGCGGGCGTCGAAAGAATGCAGGGCAAGGCGGCGCAGCGCAGCGCAGGGAGTGGGGAATCTGGACCCGTTTCTGGCCTGTGCTGGCCTGAGCCAGAGACCTAAGACGGGACGTCCTGGACCCTAGGCGAGCCAGGCAAGCCTCCTGCCGCGTGCGCTAGTTTGGCGTGTGCGACCTTGAGACACGCACTCGAGCCCCTCTGACGTCGCGCGCCAGCTACTAAGCAGGCATGGGACGAGTGGTACTGGGAAGAGAGCGAGGGCGAGGGTGAGGGCGCGGGCGATCAAACACGGCGGACGGGCGCAGGCGACGACAAGAAAAAAGCGTGCAGCAGCAACTTACCACCGTCGCCATTGGGGTCGACATGCAGCGTTCGCGTGGACGGACAGGGCCTGGGGGTCTGCTTTTGGCCGCAGGCGGCACGGAATTTTCCACCACAAGGTTCGCGGTAGGTGCCGCAGAGTTCGCGTGTGCGAGGGCCGACGGGACGAGGAGCTGCGGCGTCGCGGTGCAACCGTCGGTGGCGTTCAAGGCCCGGCTAGGTGCGAGGCGGCGGGCGTCGACTTGGTTGGTCGCGCAACGGCCGGTTCTGATGGCGACAGCGACGAAGCTGCACGAACGTGCACGGCTGTCTGCGAGCAGAGAAGGAGACGAGCGACTCGGGCCTGCAACTCGCGAGAGTCAGCCAACATGCAAAAGGGCCAGAGACGGCAATGACAAGAAACGGCACGCGAGGCAACGCAGGCAGGCCAGGGTCGCCCAGCAGGCGCTAAAGGGCGGAAACTGGGGAGGAGGCAAAAAACCGGGGCAGCCACCGGCTCTGGCTGGTAAGGCTGATGGCCAGCACTAACAGAGGCGGCAGGGGGCCGGGGGCCGCGTCGAGGTGGTGGGTGTGCGCGGACGTAACAGCCCGAGGGCTTCTTTGAGACGGATCTGAAGCTTCTTCGGAAGCGTACTCACAAGGTTTCCGTGCCGGCTCAACGCCCGGCAGAAAGCAGGCTTGCAATGTCTTGGCTGACTTGGCGGGTTCGTGATGCCAACAGGCGGCTGCTCGTGTCGGCGATTTTGTTATGTGCTGTGTCTGTGTTTATAAAGTGTCGATGCTGGAAGCCGGCTCGGATAGGTACGCGCGGTATCAGACGGCATGTACAGGCCTTTTGTGTTCGGTCCCAAAAGAGCGATGAATGCACCAACGACGACTTCGGTTTCGGCAACGTATTATGTGACGGGACGAGTGAAAATGGACAGCCGATATGTCCACTATGTTGAGAGAGAAGAAGAAATGAAGGAGCCGCGGAGAGGGAATGGGGGCGCGCTGGTCGGATAGATGTAGTAGCTCGACGCAGGGCAGCCACGGAAACGCGGCCCAGAGATTGTTGCCCGGAATGTGCGTGGAGAGCAGCCTCTCAAGGCCCAGGGGTAATATGCGTGAGGAATGACGGGCGAGACAGGCCTGTCGAGCCCAAGGGAGGGAGACAAAGAGATGGGGAGAAGCGGAAGATATGGGGCGCAGAAGAAAAAAAAGAGAGCAGACGGGTTAAAGAGGAGGAGCAAGAGGGAGGATGAGGACGAGCTCGCGTGAGCCCGCACTGGATCTGATGGTACTGTGGGCGCACAGAACAGCGCAAGGGTGCCACGAGGAGGCGCGGGTGCGAGCGAGAGAAGAGAGGGAGGCGGGACGGCAGACGAGCAAGAGGGAGGGGAGCTGCGCCGACAATTTGTTCTTTTATGCTCGCGCAGAGAGGCACGCTTACGACGAGAAGAGAGTTTTGGACGTCGACCTGGCGTCGTCTCGCGCGAGGCGCAATGCGCAGGCACAGGCACGGCGCACGTCGAGCAAACCTAAACGAAACGGACGCGGAAACCCCCAACAGACGCACGCACGCACACACGACCCGGCCGGCGCACGACGAAGCGGCCGCGGTCGAGGTGATACGGCGCCCGCTTGGTGGGTGTGGTGTGTGTGTGTGCGTGCGTGTGCGTGTCCTCCCCAAAGGTGCCCTCCAGCCAGCAAACCTACGAGCAGGAACAGAGCAGCGTAGGCAGTCAAATCAGCACGGGGTACGCCCACGATACTTGACGGATGGGATGGGCATGGCAGAGGCGTCGCGGCGCGATGCGGAGCAGGCAATTACGGGGTACCTTCAGGTCCTCCCTCACCCCTCAAACCACCGCTGCCAACCACCACGCAGCCCACCTCATGCAGGTCACGCGTGGGTGGAGCCGCTGCCCCCCGGGCTCTAAGTTACCTCTGCTCCCCCAAGCCACCGAGCTTCTTTGCAGACGACACGCCGTCTTTGCCTGCAAGCTGCAGTCCGCACCTCAGGCAGCGCTCACGAATGCTCCGGCAGCCTCTTCGCCTTCGGTCGGCTCAGGTGTCGCGTGCTTTCGGCTCGGCCAGGCGCAGAGGCCGAGGGGGCAGAAGGGCCAAGTTCATCTCCACCCCCAATATCACCATCGCATCCATCGACGGCCCCTTGGCTCGACAGCCGACCCAACGCGGCACCCACCAGCATGCTGTCGACACCGGCAGCCCTTGATTTGCTGCTGGCGACGGCAGGCGCACGCTGCACGGCATCGCTTGCTTCCTTGCCGTCCCCGAGCCTCCCTTGGTGCATCACGCCCACGGACCAGTATAACTATCACGGCACGCATCCTGTCTCTGCCTTTCCGAGCTAGCTCCGCGTGTCAGGGAAACATACGAGTTCACGGCGCGGTAACGACTTCTCGTGGCCTCCGCGCCGTATGCTTCCAGTTGCTCTCAGGGCCGGCCCCCAGTCGGACGCATCCCTCCGGCTCTGCCCTTCAGTGTTTGACCGGCTCCAAGCCTCTCAGTGCTTGTCCGTCAACGCCCCCATCTTTGGCCCCATTCACCTGCTCTGCACGCCGGTAATTTTTTGCTTTTCCCTTCCTGTGCTTCATCAAACCCCAACATCGGCCACCCATCCGTCGCACAAAGCGGTCCGCACCAAGTACCGCCTATCTGATCGATTCGGGTGTGCAGCCCGGCCCGCATCTAACCCCTCCTGGCACTCCTTTGCAAGCATGTCTCACTCCGGCCGTCCCCCTGCCACCACCTCATGTTACCCTGTTGGATGAAGCGAAGGGCGAGACAGATGCGATTTTGCGCCCTCAACGGCCCTCCCTTCGGGCCTGTCCATATTTATTAGCCCCTCGCCGCCCTCGAGATCCTGGCGGCGCTCTAACGAATGCTTGGCCGATAGTTCATCCGTATGCCGCCGTGGCGGTCCCGCCCTTTCGCTACACGAAACGAGCTTGGCCTTGATCGGCCCCCGTGGAACAGGCCCGGCATTGGGCCGGGGATTTGAAGCGCAAGTGTTTATTCAGGCGGCGGCGGCGACAGCAACAGCCAGTCCATGAATAGCTGTGACCTGTGCCACCTGCTGTCTATCGTTCGGGGCAAGCCGGCGCGCCGTATCATCAGGCGATGCCTTCGTCTAAGTGCAAGCGACATGGCCACAGACACGGGAAGACGACAAGAGCCAGCCGTTGTGCAGCGGAGCGACATTCGCCAACTAATGTTAGAGTACTCCGCACAGGCGACGTCCAAAAAGGTCCGTGGAACGCGTAGTTTGCCAGAACCGCCACTCCCGCAGCTAGACGGGCCGTCTGGAATGCTCGATTGCCTCGCTGCCGACGAGCCCAAGGATTCACTTGCGGCCCGACTCGTCGTGCCACTCTGACGTCGTGCCATGCTAAATGACCAAGTCCTCGCCGCTCTCGAGTGTCTAAGTCTTGGACAAACTAGAGTCTTTGGAAGATGCTGAGATACGCAGGATGCGAGCGGTGAGCCACAAGATTGCAATCGCAGGAAGCAGCGCCTCGCCTCGGCCAATTAGTTCCGCGCTTCGCCTACGCTAGCCGCAGTTCCTGTCTGTCGTGGGTGCGGTATGTGAGTGATATCATACCCTATCTGGGCTGCTTGTCTCTCAGTTCCGGCTCTGTCCTGTACGTTCAGTTCCAGACTCTTTGTCGACTAGGCCCATTTCAACTCCTCATCAGCCCAACAGTCCTGCTGCAATCCGCGATGTTGCATCGTTGCACGGTCTTAGACAGCTGACCGCAGCCGTATGCTATGAATGCACGACTACATGGCGTCACTGGACCCTGGAAGAGAGAAGTCGATCTGCCCCTCTCGAGCGTGGTCCTGTCAGTTGGATTGACTGGGCCGTCTATGCGACTACTTGATATCGCCTGGAGGTCCCGTGATTCACTTGAACAAAAGGAACGTGAAAGAGAAACGTCCATAATTGTTTCCCCGGACCATAGACTCAACGCCACTGGGAGATGCTCCTTGGCGGATCTGTGGGGTAAATGAAAACTTATGGTTCTGTCGACGTCCTGGTTGATGGAAACGCCGTCACCAGACAGCTTCACCCCCAGGTTCGGTGTCACGCTTTCAGGCAACGACTCCTGCTGTGTGACGCTTGTCTCATCAGCGGCAAACCACGTTCTGCCCCGACAGCCGTTTGAGTCGCAGCCGGGTGGCTCGTGACGTCGGATCTCTGCGAAGCAGCCGTTAGTAACTCCGACGTAGCCGGTTGAGACTTGGGCGGCTGGCGGCTGAGCTTGCGCGCCTGAGTTGGTAGGGCGGGCGACAGTCGAAGAGGCGCTGGGTGGTGTGTTGACGTCGCAGTGCAGATCAAAGGAGGAGGTCCGACTGCCGCAACTCGGCGAATTGCCGACTGGAGACTGGGCGGAGATGGTGTGATGGTGAAGCCATCCTCGTCGACGAATGTGGTGTACTTTGCACCTTGTTGGCTGCGCTTGCGGGCTTTGAACGCAATTAAGCGCCGACGCAGCGGCCGTCGTCAGAGCGAGACAGACGCCACGCAGTAAGCTGGTCTCGCCGCCCAAGCCGCACAATCCCATAGGAAACGACGAAGCGTGCGGAGGAGCGCTTGTCGTCAGTCGTAGATTGGCTTTTGTTGGGATGGAGAGCGGAGGCAGTGCAGGGTAAACGCCGAGGCTGCACTGGGCGCCATGGAGCGCATCTCGCACCTGCGAGGGGGTTACGAGCCGTCAGAGACGTGTTTGACACTCCGGACGCTCGACGAAACTTTGTTTTCCACGGCGCCGCCATCTTCCTTGTGCTCTTGGCCGGGGCGATGAGACTCCGTACTGTAGATGGAGCCTTGGCAGGGGCTGGATGAGGTGAGGTGTTGTGCTGATGTGGAAAGCCAAACACGCAGCCAATGAAGCGCGCGCGAGGAGGTGCAGACGGAGGCTCGCTCTAGGCTAGCGGCTCCGTTGAGGCCCCGTCCGCCGCCGGGCCTCTAGCCAGGGGCAGCGCGACGGCGATAGGTGCGCTGGAGGAGGCTCGGTGCGGGCGGCGCTGATTGGTGGCTCCGCCCGTCCAGGCGCCCTGCAGCGGCCAATGGCGGCGCGCCAGAGCCCCCCGCACCGCTCCCAGGAGCACGCACGACCCAGGCACCTCATTTCCATTCACCTCTAGCGGCGGGCTCCACTGCTTTGTTGCTCTGCTGAGCCCCCTCTACCCCTGCGTCTCCTCATTTGCTTTTCCCTCTCGTCTGGCCATCAATTCTCTGTTCTTCAACACTGTCGTCGTTGATCGGCAACTTCGAGGACAGACGCCGTTGCCGTCGTCGGTTGTTCTTCTACACTCTCTTTGATATCGCGAACCCTGCCTGGATCGTCGGCTTCATTCCTTCAGCCGACCCTCCGTCCAGTCCTTCCTCTCTGCCAGCACGCCTCCTCCCTCCGGCTAGTCTGCAGACCGCAATTCGACAGAAACTCGCCCTGCCAGCTATTGTCATGAGCCACTGACGACTTTCGACTGCCCCCTTCTGCATCTGGCGCAGGTGAGTCTTTGCGATTTCTGCCCCTCCTGCGACACCTGCTGGCATGGAATGATGTCCCTGGGGAAGGCTGGGCATGTCACACTTGCGCACGCGAGGCAGCCCCCCTTGGCTCAGCACCGACCCCTCGAGGGAATTCGGACTCAGAGACATTGGACTACGGGCAAATGGAATCGATTTCGATTCAACGCAATACTGACACGCGTGCAGACCTTCCCTTCATTCATTAAAGACAACGGCACCGGCCCTTGCCATATATTTCAGCCGCCATGGCTCCCACCGACTTCCTGCGTCGACCCATACTGAGCCCCTTCGTCAAGGGTGACTCCATTCTCTCCCGCGCCGCCGAGATGCCCGCTTCAGACACGGTAGCCAAGCCCTGGAGGCCCATTGTCCTGCCCGGCGACAGTCACATCGTCATCCCCTCTTTTGCCGAAATCTCTCGTCGCGGCACCGACAGCTCCGACCGGATGATCAACCTCATGCTCGTCGTTCTCGGCCTCGTCTTTTTCGCCTTGATCCTCGCCTCCCTCCTCTTCCTCCTGCATCGCCGTCGCCAGAAGCAGCGGATGCAGCGCCTGCCCAGCTACAACGAGACCAAGCAGACGCCCAACCACCGCGGCCTGACCATCGAGACGTCCCACAACGGCCGCTCGAGCATCCTTTACATTGGCCGCGACGGCCAGCCCATGCTGCAGAACCCCAACTCGCCGCCTCACTCGCCCGACAACGTCCCCGAGATCCACATCACCTTCCCGGACGAGCATGACGAGCAGGGCCGTACAAAGAGCGGCCGCGTCCTCGTCGTTCGTGTCGGCGACAACGCTACCATAGGCCTGGAGCCTATGCACGAGGAGGAGCAACTACCGGCGTACGAGAAGGAGGCCAAGGGGCAGTTCCAATCCATCGACATGGACCATATCGGCGGCCTCAAGGAAAAGGATCGCACTCTCTTCCAATAACGAATCCAATCTTGATCCCCAGTCTTTCATTCATGGTTTTCGAGCCTCTACACACCTCCCCTGCCCGCCATCGTTCGACTCGGCGACCGCATTCACGACCCTCCTTGGATATACCGCCGCCACCTGGCGCGACAACTGACAGATGTTTTCGTCTTCGGACTACGGTTGCCTGCTCGTATTAGCGTGCGGTTCGGATCTTTGAGCATTTCATTTCTTTTCTACAACATTCTTATGAACGACACAACACACGTCAGGCGTACCCGGCATGTTATCGCCCCGCCTCCTCGGCATTTGTTACGACCTTCCCGTCTCCCTCGGGCGTCCTCAATTCCGGAAGAAGTCCTGGTCAAGAGCAACCTATAGGGCATATTTGGCTGCTGTGATGCGAAGAATACGAGCCAAACACCAGCGGGCACTTACATAAAACCCAACAGCCTCACTATTGTGATGAAGGGAGCGGACTCTCGGTCATGCACAAGCCACAGAGGGCGCCCCCTTCCGTACGGTGGTATAGTTGTATATTCAATAGTGTATAATTAAGGTATACAAGAGTACTCTTGCTTGCTCGCACGAACTCCCTGTCTTCCACTCGCGTCCTCGTAGAACGTGATCGTCTGCTTGACGTCCCTGATGCGGGGGCGGGGTCCATGTCTGTCAGAGATTGTCTGTCGGAGGCTGGTCCGTACATTCCAGCGCACCCATTATCCACTCATCCGGCCAGCCACCGGCGCGCTGTTTATTCTACGTCACTATTTACGCGTACGACGCACAATGGCATTCAGCCTATTCCTCGTAGCCCAGACAATGTCGGCGGCGCGCCAGCCTCCTGGGTGCGTGAGTCGCCACGCGCAAAGACGATGCGTTTCCGCTACCCCGGGAATAGGTCCTGGGCATGGCTCACAGAGAAGCCCGCGAATGAATAAATCAGGTACCTACCTAGCTTGGCGCTCCGCACTTTGGTAGGTACCTTGACCAATTGGCGGTGAAAGTGTCCTCCTGTGGTATACAAGATATTGAGTACACGGGAAGCATACAACGCTCCTTGCCGGCGATACTCCCCCCAACGCCGAGTCGTCCCAACCGTACCCCATGCTGTATGACACATGCCCATACCCCGTAGCCATTTTCATTCAAGTCCTACTGCCGGACTGGTATCAAGGAACACAGTGCCAGGACTGGATCAGTAAACGTCGCAATCCCAATTCATGCCAATGGCTCCGTTTCCCTCGTTCGCATTCATTGAGCATTCGCATTGCTCATCCCAAGTATTCCGTGCAACCCATTATCGTCCCATCCGAGATCAAGTGTCGTGCTTGTCCCTGGTCTGACTAGGACGTGTTCCTGCACCCGCTCACGCTGTGGTTCAGCCATCGACAAAAATCCTTTGACCCGGATATCTGGCCCCTCTGCGGAATCCCGTGCCATTCAACCAAGCCGTCTCTTCGGGATGAGAGGCGTTTGGCGTCTGCAAGGACGCTGCCGCAGTCTGGACGAGATCCCCACTCATCCAAAGGGGTTCTGTTGCCCATATGCCTTTTGTTCACCTTGCCCATTTGCGTACTGTGCTGGATATCCATCCATCAAGACGCCCTGCTGCGCCATCATGAAGACGGGGCCCGACCCCGGCGGGGCCTGTTGATACATGGCAGGATCTATGCCGCCGTTCATCTGCAGCATTGACATGTCGTTCGTAGGCATCGGCGCGTTATCGTTTGGCAATGCTCCCGTCAAATCCGTCAGCCCCAGCGTCGTGCTGTCGCTCGCATACATTGTCGCCATCTCCGACGGGTCCGCGGCAGCTGTTCTGGCTTGAGCGAGGAGGATCGGTATGCCGGGGGTGCCCGGCTCGACCATCATGCCGCTTGTTTGAGGATTCGAAAACGGAAATACCTCGCCCACGGACGTCTGAGAGGAACGAAGCCAATGATCTGCGACTGGAGAATTGACGGCGTGGTGCCTCGTGGGTTCTTCCATGTTACCGGCAGCAATGCTCTCCAGTAACGACCCTGACCCGAGCACGCGTTCGTGGCCGTCCATCGTTGGGACAAGCATCGTGTCCGCAGGCCTCTGCTCTGCAACCCTCCCAGTCTTCTCGAATTCATCCACAAGGGACTTGTTGTGGTCGTACTAAAACGGCAGAGTTAGTCAAACTGAGGGTAGGGCCGCAACAATCACGAATACGGTGGCTTACCGCCAGCTGTGCTATCCTCAGTATCCCGCACCACGGCTCCGTCATGCGTTGAATCGACTCTACGAGCCATCGCATGTGGGCGTCGTCAACCTTCCCCATCCTCCACAGAGGAGCAGTAGTCTCTTTTGTGATGTCGCGGTAGAGTTTGTGTTGCAAGGCTATCAAGAGCACTCGAGCAGCCGTCGTCGCTAGCTGGATCGTGGAATAATCACCCGCCAGCTCGAGCTTCCCTGTATCGCCCATCTGGTCCACTTCGTTCTGCACAGCATCGCAGAAGCGGCCAAAGGACATGGAGTGGGCGACGGCTTGCTTCTGAGACCTCGCTATGAACTCTCGGGGTAACTTTCGGAGAACTCTGACGGGAACCGTTTCGTTTTGGCACGGCAAGAAGACTCGGTACAGGTCGATGTGGCTGCCAGCGAGATGGCAGTGGAGAAAGACGTAGCCAGGACGCTCCGGCATCGCCATGTAGCGCGAGACGCTCGCATCGCTGAGGAGCACGTCGGTGGGTAGGGAGGCGTGGAACCGGGTGAGTTCATTTTGCAGCCCATTGATGTCGGCCATGACCTTGGACGCATCAATGTGGCGGCCATCACCCGAGCATAGGTTGTTGATGGTGCTGTTTCCTGTCAGCGAAGCACGCAGAGCACGCCGGGCCTTTGAGCCCGTCCCAAGTTGGGTACAGCTTACACTTTTATACGATGCCGAAGATCGATGAGGCGGATCTGAAAAGCATGGAGGTTGATGGTGCTAGGGGGGTTGGCGGGCTTATCATACAGCCTCTCGGCAACCACGGGTCGGTTTTCTCGGAACGAGGCCTCGTCGCAGGGCAAAGGTATTTTCATATGCTCGGCCCGGCAAGAGATGTAGCCTTCGAAGCCATCGGCAAGGACGCGATCGATGTGGAAGAAATGCCAGCCAATTCGGCGGAGCGATTCCTGTTGGATGAAGGTCCGGCCCCGCGGCAGGACGTGCCAGTTGATGCGGAGTCCCAGCATGAGCCTCGACGCAACGCCAAAGCACTGCCAGACTTTGGTGATGGAGCCCTCGATGACATTATAGGTGAGGTTTAGGGCAAAGAGAATGAGCTGGCCGTCGGAGAACTTGGCGACATTATTGAAGAGGCACAGCTCGAGGATAGTGCTGCACCGCTGGCCGAAATCGCGGCCCTCTTCGTGAGGGTTGACGAAGAAACTAGCGACGGCACATATGCCAGCGGCTTGGGCCGGATCGAGTGTCCCTTCCTGCGCTACCGTGTCAGCTGGATGAGACGACATTTGCAAGTCAGAGAATCCCAACCTGGATGGCCCGACAAGTCTCCCCTGGGTGGAAGAATGCTTGAGAGGGCAACCAATACATGTTGTCCATGTAAGCATCCACATGCCGCAAGAGCAAGTCCTTGCGGGAGAGCAGGTCCCTATAAAAATACGCCGTCAGTAGGGGCGTCCTCCGCACTTTGCTGCTACAGACGTACTCGGCGGCAAGATTGGTAGTCTCCTTCAAAAAGGCAAAAGGCCCGGCACTGTCATTGCTGCTGCTAAGGGTAGGGCTGACGATGCCGTCTGATCTGTTGGCGGACCCCGGCGTGGACGGGTTGTTCCCGCTGGTTTTGGCCGAGTTCTGGATGCGGACGTTGGTGAACTTGCGCTTCGCGGGCGTGTACTCGCAGGCGAGGTTAGCCGCCTCGCAGCGCTTGCACCGGGGCAAGTCCCCCGAGCATTTTGTCTTGTGAGAATGGCACTGGCTGCAGGCCCTCTGGGCCCTCTTCCTCAGTGTGCCGGCCTCTGTGTGACTATGTGACGGGGTTGTCCTGGAGACTTTTGTCGGGCCGGGGATCAGTCCTGGAACGGAGTGCAATAACGGGTGGAAACGACGCAGCTTACCTAGGGCTTCGTCTTCTTCCTCCGCGGCGGTGAAGTTGCAAGCCAGATCAAGCCTGGAGCAATTCGTGCAAGGCCCATTGCCAGGGTTGCCAGAGCATTTGACCTGGCTGGCGTTAGTGGAAAATGGCATATGAGCGCAGCAGTGTTCCCTTGTCTCAACGACAAGTTTACACGAAGCAGGGATGATGGAGTCTTGGATTCAACTCACCTTGCGTAAGCGACAGGTGCGACAACAATCGGTCAGTATGGGGGCGGCCCGGCGGCGTTTAGTCGGCGGCGACACGGACCCCGACGAAGCAGCGACGGCGGCATTGGTGGACGCGAGAGCCGCCGGCCCGTCAACGTCGCGGGCGGCCGGCGGATCCATGTACGGAGAGGACGAAGGCGAGGGACCGGGTGAGGGCGAAGGTGAGGAGAGGCATCAGGAAGGGTCGGGGCAGCCCAGGGGTGGCAAGGGGTGCGAGGGGATTGGCAAGGGCTGCGGCGACGATACGAGCTTCAAAGGAGGTGAGATATGAGATGGACTGGGTAAGGTGCGGCGATGATACGTGAGTGACGAAGTCGTTTGCAGAGGAGAGGAGAGGAGCGCGGCGTGACCGTGAAGCAAGAGAGGCAGCAAGGTAGGGTTCCAGTGCTCTGGCCTATGGCTGGCGGGCTGATGGGTCCTGGCCGGCTCTCGCCCGACGGTACCGAGTCCGCGGGAGGGGGGGAAGAGGAGACGAGAGCCAACGAGCGAGGTGTGACGACCACAACGTCGGTGGCGATCCAAGCCGCGAGGGCCGGCGAAGACACGGGTATAAACACTGGGCCGTCGGGGTGGAGCCGCCCCAGCCAGGGTGCGCGCACTCAGTCCGGGCTTGTACGGACGTGGTCGCCAGCACCGTGCTCCATTTCCTTCCGTCGCAAGAGATCGTGTTGCTCAGCGAGAGCCGCGAGCTTATGCGGTTGGCCCCTGGCCTTCCCTGCACTCGGGGCCCGCAAGGTTTGGCGAGGCTCCGCATGCCTCTCGGGCTTACAGCACGTTACCCCGGCGCTCTGCGAGAGCAGCCCAAGCCGCCAGCGAGACGGGACGGAGTGCCCACACAGTCGACTTTGTCAGCCGGCCTTTGTGCGTAAAAGTCCGAAGCCCATCCAGCCTCCGTGGGGGGACTCCGGCCGCCAGCCAGTCCAGCGGGCACTAACATGATACTCGTACCTTAGGCTAAAATGCCTTGGCGGCCTTGCTCCGTTCAACGCCGCGGAGCAGCTCTGGAAACGTCGAGCATTGGCCGTCGTCGGATTGCGGAGTTGCAGCGGCTCAGTAAGCAGCCGGGTCCAGCGGGACGGATCCACGGCCGCTGCAGCAGGGGGGGCTTGAAGCTGTACATAAAGGTCACGCTGCGCCCGTGTGCTATGCAATGACGTCGCCGACCTCGGCAGCCATTGTGTTTTTGATTCTCCGTCGTCTGGCAGCAAGAACAGGAGCCGCTCCGTTCGTATAGGAGCGGTGTCAACTCAAATCCCGCGCCAGGTCCAGACGCGGCTGCCGAGGTGCACAAAGACAAAACACCTTCGGCAGTCGGAAGAGACTCGGGGGGCCCTGTTCAGTGGCGGCGGGGGCGGCGGGGGCATCGAGCCAAGCGCAGCCGCTGATGGAGTCTTTCGCGGAATAAACTGCAGTGCGGAATCTGAGGTTCCATCGGCCCCTTATGGAGACGGGCATCACCTAATTGCTCCGTCAGCCACGGGGACACATCCTCAAATTATCTCTCGGTCGAGCACCGAGATGTCGCCTGAGGAGGTCGACGGGCTATCCAAATACCAGACCGAAACATTCAGCCCTGGCTCACCCTCAGCTTACCTTTCGCGTCCCCAGCACTCCGTGTTCCCTTCGGCTTTATTGTTCGGAATTAAGTTACTTGGCGGACGCCGCAATTGAAGGGCGTGTCTAGGACCCTGGCTCTCAGCGCTGCGTCGAGGCTACGAGTTGCCCGTTTCGAAGCGCCGACAGCCGGCCTGGCTGGGCACGACGAGTGGGTATGATGCAACCTTGTCCTCCGTCAGCATGGCCGGAGAAAGAAAGGACGCTAGGGAGTTTCCAGGTGCGGCGTTGTACCAAGTGAAAGGAGCCGTGACAAGAATCCATCAACAGTGTCTAACCGCTGAAATTACCTCACTGGATAGCTACTCGTACAGCTCATAGCGGTCGTGGTAGATCTGGCAGATGTTGCATGAAGCCATCGTGCTGGGATGTTGATAGCAAGGTGGATCCGGAGCCACACATGTGGGATAAAACAATAGAAGCACCAAGGTGGTGACTGCTCTCATGTTCATGACTATGGCCCGTCGGACTTCATAGAGTAGGATCGTCCGTGAGAATGTTGATACCGTTCTTGGGAGAGTATCCTGATGCGCCAAAGAAAATATGGTTAAAGCAATCCAAGCTGAACAGAACCGGCATGACAGCCAGGGTTGGAGATATGGGCACCATAACCCAGCACTTAACTTAACCTAGCCGTCCTTGTCCAGCTGAGTAATATGCTCATGCGACAAAATGTTTTGCAAGTGGTCTTGCGCTTGGCACATCCCTGATATTCTTGACCAGGAAGCCCTGGTGAAAGCGCATGCTAAAGATCCATGAAGGGGTGCTCGTCACGTTGGTCTACCAAGGTTTGACCGGTGCATCTCGGACTGTGATCAAACCAATGCGAGACGGGGCGTCGTTCGAGCCATCGTTCCCACCAAAGGGAGGGTCATGGTTGTTGTAGTGCCGTGGACTCGTTGTTGCCGGCCCTCACGCTCGCTACCAATGCTTGCCATGCCCTGCTCAGCGACCGCGACCTCTCAGGCGCTTCTCAGAGAGGTTGAGTTGGTGGTGAGGTAGGTTGATGTAGTGGTGATGCGAAGAAAGACACCTGCGGGGCCCCAACAAGCGCTGGCTCCTGTCTGTCCTCGATAGCGGCGCTCAAGTGGGAAGGAGCACCCGATACGTTGTTGCGGACTGCCTTGCCGCACAGTCAGCTGCGCTAGTGAAATCCAGCTCTGGGACACTCGATACGTTCAAGCTGAAGCATCAAATAAGCAAACGTTGCAAAGCCACAGCCCAGATGGTGAGTTTCTTTTGTGTCGATAAAGCGTCGCTCTACTCCGTACATCTGAGTCCCCTCTACTGCTGGGCAAGAGGGACCGCTGTCGCTGAATGAATTGCAATCGGCACATGCCCAGGTTCTCCATGATTATTCCAGGTGATGAGCCGCAGAAGTTCAATATTTATTCTCGCTTGTTGCTTGTTTCTAGCTAGTACTCGTATCGTCCCGGCAGAAAACCAGGTCCCATTTTGCTAATCTTCTCCTTAGTACAGATGTCCAATATTTTCCTCGCTTGTTGGTTGTTGCTCGCTAGGGAAAACAGAGACGGCGTATTCACGAGCTGTTAACAGGAGGGCCTCCCAACAAACACCCTCCGCGCTCCCCTAGGGCACATGACCTGCGCGCAGACGCAGTACTCCTCCGGCTCCTTCATCTCGCACACAATCTCCTTTCTGCGAATGTCGCAGCAGCAGCACGGCTTCATCGGCCCCGGGGCGCACCCTCCTGGCGGCGACGAGCCGGGGTTCTCCTTGAAGGGGATCACGTTGGGCACCTGCGTGGCCGCGACCGGCTCCGGCACGTGGGGAGCATTAGGCCCACCGGCTGGCGGTGGCGGCGCGATCGGGGCCGCAACCGGGGCCCGCTTGGCCGGTGCCGGGTCTTCAACCGGGTGGGCCTCCTCCGTCGTCGTCGTCGACGGGTGCATGATCCCGGGGCGTGTCGCGGGCGGCGGGTCGTCGAAGACGGTGGGCGCGTTCGCCGGGCACTCAACGGCCGCGCAGAAGCAGTCGGCCTTTTTGATCGAGTGCGTGCACGCAATCACTCCGCGCGTAATGTCGCAGCAGCAGCATGCGTCTGCGGGCGAGTTCTGGGGCGGTTGCGCGATCGCCGCTGCGCTGAGGTAGCCAACGGCGATGCTGGTGAGGACAGCGAAGCGCATCTTTGGTTTGAGGCTGAGTGTGGTGCACAGTCGTGGCTTGGGGAACCTTGCTTTTTCTTGTTTTTCTTCACCGTGTGCTTGGGAACTGAAAAGTGAAAACGAAGGCACGAAACTCTGTTTGCTCTGTAGCGATCAGACGAGCCGCAGCAAGGCGTTTGGTATGAGCCGCAAGGGGTAGAGAGTGAAGATGATGGCGGAGGCAAAAAGAAAAAGGGCAGAGACAGACGACGATCTTTATGCAGTGAGCCTCACGGCTCCTGCTTCTCATGACGAAGTAATTTCCCTAGTCACGCATCCGCCCTTCGGAAAAATTGCACCGCCTCGTTCCACATGAGTGAATCTCTTTTGATTCACAGTACAGTTCCAGGCACGCTTCTCCCTTCGTCGACCTCCTCTATCAACGTCATGTCTCTCGGGTTTCACCACACGTCAGACCCCCCCTTCTATTTCGATCCGGATGAGACCTCCACGCGGGAAATGGCCGAACGTGGCCGAACCCCCTCATCCGGGGCAATGTTTCTCTATTATTCCATTTAGCTTCCAATAGACCTAATTTCAAAGCCCTCGCGGGTCTCGGCTCCGCTGCTGCGGTGCCAGGTCGCACAAGATTGCCAAGACCAACTGCCGTTGATGCCCAACCTTGATGCTATCCCGAACAGATTGCAGCAAGAAAACGAGAGCCTTTGCGGCGAGCGTCCCTCAACCGCATCTGGCTGCTCAGCTTGTCTCCGTATTACCAAGACCTCTGTAGATCTCTGTCGTCATTTGAGTCAAAATTCGGCCAAACCGTAGTTATGCCGTCGGGTATTTTTAGACTGACGGAGAGCGTGTGCGTTGGCGAACGCCCGCAGAAGCGTGGGATTCCAGCGTAGCGTTACATCGCTTCTAAGGAAATGATCACGAAAATTGAATATTTGCAAAAGCCATGCAGCGCGTCTGGACCCTTACTCGAACGGCCGCGAATTCTTAGCAACACATCACGCGCCCGGGATCGCGATCGCTTCGACATGAAAAACAAAACATGTTATCAATTCATTTACTCCTCTTTACGCGTTATCGTGTCACTGTTTTGCTTTAGCCCCCCAACCATATTCGCCTTGCCACTATCGTACCTGTCGTGTAGCTACCATGCATACAAGCGGCTCGGCGCCGGGAGCCATGCTATCAACAGCAACCTCAAGAAATCTTCAATCCATACCATTCGATCACAAGTTCATCAACCTTGGTCCATCGCCATTACTTGCACACAGAAAAGACTGAACGCCCATCCCAACATGATACAAGTGCGCAACAAACAGACGGACTCCTCACCTCGGCGGCGGCAGCACCGGGTACAGCGACGGCCCGCTTTCCCTAGGGCTGATAGGTTGGTCTGCAGGGCTCTTGGGGCTCTTCGCGTCAATGTCCATAGCATCTCCGTCCCTTCTGTACTTGTCCGCGGGGACATCGCCATCCTCCGCGTACTCCTTGCGATCCAGGCGGCGACGGACGTACTCCCGCAGAGATTCGATGACTCGCATGTTATCGAGCCAGCGGTCGTACTGCTCCTCGCGCTCCTTGATAGACTCAGTGTCCGACTCGGACGAGGGCGAGCCAACCGAGACCGCCGAGTCGTCAGCCTTGGGGGTGGCCTTGCCTGAATCCTCAACAGACCTGGGCGGCGGAGGCCGTGGCTTCTGCAGCATGCCACCCGAGTAACGGTGGCGCTCATGGTAGTCAAAACTGGGCCCCAAAGTCGCCGTGGTCGACTGGCCAAATCCCTGGGTGACATTCGGAAGGGTGGTGGGGAGGGTTGGGTACATGGCCGACGAGGCCGTCGAGTTGTGACGCGATTGAGGGGAGAAGCCCGAGGAGGCAGACGGGCTAGGAGAATTCCCCGACGTGTAAGACATGGAGCTCGAAGGAGGTGTCACGGCCGGCGTGCCAGTCGAGGAGATGGCAGTGAGGGGCGATGCCATGTTTGCAGCGTGACTATATCCGTCGACATGCATGCCGCCAGGAGAGCGCTGGAGGATGGACGGAGACGGGCTGTGGCGGTAACCGCCGAGATTGCCGCCCTCGCCAGCACTGTGAATGTGAACCCCGGCAGTCGCGTGGCTGGCGTTGTCGTAGATGGTGTCTTGCATCTGGCCCAGGAGATTGTCGAGCTGAATCAGATCCTTCTGCGTCCTGGCGTTGGGCATGTGCGGCAGGTAGTATTGCTGTGTCAGCGGGTTCGTGGTCGGGGCAGGGCCAGAATGCACCATGGACGGAGCCGGACCCGCGGCGGTCTGAGGCATGTACTGGTCCGGGCCGGCCAAAGGACCGTTAGTTAGCGAGTTGTGAAGAGGCTGCAGAGAGCGACCAATCTGAGCGTACGACGACGGGTCAAACTGGCGGCGCTTGGCGTTGGCGAAGAAGTCATCCATGGCATCGTAAGTGCGGTCATAGGAGCGCTTGCGGTCGTAGCCGCCGGCAGCCGCGGTGTTGCCGTAGCCGACGTGCTCGCTACGAGGCGCGCTCAGGGGCGGCTGGTTAAAGTAGAGGGCGTAGTTGGTCGATGGCTGAGGCGCATAGTAGCCATTGTTGTGGCCTGGCTGATGCGGAAAACCGCCGGCGCCTCGCATTTGACCGTTGTGATCATAATAGCCAGGTCCTGCTAGAAGAATTAGCACATCTCTGCAGAGAGGGAGCCGGAAAGCTTACCTTTGGCACCTGGTGACCTGTAGTTGAGACCTCCATGCTGGTCCTGTCCAGAGTCGTCGGCGTGGGTCTAGACTCCTGTCAGTCACAAGAAGCGAGATTGAGAGCGGCCACGGGTCTGCTTACCTTCTCGTGCTTCTTCAAGTCCTGAGGGCGCTTGAAGGACTTGCCGCAGAAGCCGCACTTGTGCGGCTTAAGAGGAACATGGACGCGGATATGCGAAGTGATGTGGTCACGCTTCACAGTGGTGGTCCGGCAGCAGTTCCAGTGGCAAGTGAGGTTCAAGTTGTTGGTGCTCTTGCGGCCAACATGGCGCTCACAGATGTGTTCCTAGAGGGCTTTTGTCAGTTACCGTGCCTCTCATGTGCGCTCGCCGCTGCTTTCCAGCGCACGGAAATCCAACGGCGGCAAGCGTTGGCTTACATAGAGCGTCTCTGGGCTGCCAAATTTCTGGTTGCAGGAGTTCCAGCGGCACGTCAGGTTGTCCTCGGCGGGGCTGACAGCTTGCTGCGAGGTGCTGGAGGTGGCGCTGGAGGGCGCGGGCGTGCTGGACTTGGAGTCGTTGCTCGAGGTCGACGGGGCCTGGATGGCATCCGGCACCTGGGAGGCCATGGCGGAGTATCTAATGGGCCGGGCGGCGGCCTCTGAAACAGCTGCGGGAGGCTGACTGCTGGGGGGGCGCTCTGCCGGCAAAGGGGAGCGCAGGCGCAAGGACAGACGACGATGATCCAAGATATCAATCACCGTTGGTCGCAGATGTTTGTTAGACGGATTGGAAGCTCGGGGACGAGTGTCTGGGACAAGAAGCAATTGTCAAGAAGGTTTCCGGGGGCTCCTGCTCCCTTTACACTCACACAAGATGCCTGCGCAGACGAGGAAGGGCGAGCGGAATTTCTTGGCGGTCTTGGCACGGACATTGGGGTAGCCACGATAGGGGGGTACGCGCGCGTGGCCGGGCGCTGTTGCAGGGCAGCGGGTATCCCTTAGCGGGGCGACGCGCGGGCTTGCGGCGGAGTCACGCGTGCCAAGACCGCCAAGGCTTGGCAAGTCTGGGCGCTTGGCTCATTGCCACTTTTCGATTGGCGCTCGCTGTCCGCTGCCGCACCACTCTGCTGCCCACCGGCTGCGTCAAGCGTCAAGCGTTGCAAATGCCTTTGTCGAACGACGAACTCTACTCGTACGCTGCACTGCCCGCCCGCACTCCCGCGCCGCCCGAGAGCCGCATGGCATGATGTCTGGAGATGCTCCCAGGCGAGTCATATCTGACGCCATGGCCCGTAGGGGCCTCGGTCCCATGGGGGAAGCGAGATCGCGACGGACTCGCAGGGCGGCATGAGGGCAGGGTCGTCGCCACTTATACCGATCTGGCGCACCAAGTTGCCCGACCCAGCATTCGCAGCAGTTGGCCGCGTCGCACCCGTACGAGCATGGGCCTACTTGTACGGGGCATGCAGGTCGGGCAGTCGGCTGACGAGAGCGCTCCAGTATTAGATCCGGGACCGAGCATCCATCAGCCGACGCTCGACCCCGATACCACCAACCACCGCTCCCACCTACGCTATTCGGGTTGCACTGAGCCCGTACCTGCTGCAGAGCGCCACGCCATCCGGTGCGCGCATTCTTCGGCTTCCTGGCTGCTGGCGCGCGTGGCCCTCCACAGGCACGCAGAAGCCAAGGTCCATGGGCAATCAAGCTTTCCGCTCGCCGAGCCTTCAGCCTCCGCCCCCAGCGCTGCAGCACCCCGAGTCGCTAGTGCCGATAATTAAGGTTGGGCGAGCCCGCGAAGCCGACCTCCTGAACGTGCCACCGTTGACGTCGGCGAAAAGTAGGGGTCGACTTAGACGGGGCAAATCACCCCGAGATGAGATGAGTGCGCGATGGAATTCCGCGGCAGTTCTGACCCCCAACTTTGTTGTATGGCGCGTGTGGCAGGTGTCGACGGCATCAGCGGGCTACGGAGTTCATTTCGCTCAGCCGCCGCGACCCGGCTCATCCGGACACGGACATGAAAGCCAAGCAAAGTCGGTTGCAATGCTTTCGTGGGTCATGAATGGTGGAAGCGGCTCGGGACCATGGAAACAGAGGCTTGCGACGTATTTGTTACTAACGATTACCATCAGCTCTTCTGTTGCCAGCGGCACGAAGCCATTTGCTGCACGAGAAGGGCGCCAAGGCCTGAGTATCGGCCCCCAAAGCGGCAGGTCCGCTGACGAAAGCCGCTGGAGCGCAGCCCAGGCCCGGGTCCAAGTGATGATAACACGGCTCGTCTCTGGCACTCCAATGCATGTCATCAAGCCTCATTACGAACCTCGTAGGACCTGGGGCAGCCAAGCCACACGCGTTGCGGCACTCGCGTCCCACGGGGACTTGCGCCATCCCACGTGCTGCCAAACTCACCCGCGCCAAGCTGTCAATCTGCCTAGCTTGTTTCTGGGCATTGTGCTTCGGGAGGCTCGAGTCGCAGAGTCAGGTCCCGGGGATGACAACGGCGCCAAGCCCGCGCCAAGCGCCTCGACAACAACTGCCCCAGGCCTGCCAAGTGCCAAGCTTCCGGCGCATTACGAGGGCACAGGCCCCTGGCAATGCGTCCTGCCGAGCGCTAGGCCACTTAAGCTTGTTTCTAGAGCCCACGAGGCGCCTGCAACCACAACCGACGTTGGTCGAGAAAGGATGCGACCCTTGCCTTGCCTGACAACTGGCTCCGTAAAGCGTGATGGTCACGTGTAGTCCTCGAGCAGGTTGACATCCTCGTACGAGTCTGCGCAAGTTTCGGTGGGTTGTATCCTGCCGGCGGCGATCAATCAACTGCTCGTAACGTCAGTGCGACCAGTTTCGGATCCCCCGGCGCATTGGACAGCTGCGACAGAGGTCGCAGCGACGCCCGCTCGAGTCGAGTCGTGCATTACTCCGCACGCACGCGATTCGATGAATCTACAAGCACGATGAATCATCGGCGCCTCCATGCCACACGTAAAGAGAGTATGTAACCAGACACTGATCCACCCCATAACTCGGGAGAGTGGCCTTGGCCCTGGGCGAGATGCAAAGCCAAGACTGCCATGGCAGATCATCGTGCGTGTGCCGCATGAGTGCCTACTTCTGCGTCGCTGATTTTGAGATGAGTGACTGCCTAGCAAAAGGAGCGAGGTTGGGTCTCGGCACGGACGGCTGCGGCTGATCCTCTCGCCATCCGCCCCATCAGCCGTTTTTGAGTCGGCTGGGCGTCACGACACGACGGACAACACATGGTCATGGGAGTCCATGCGTCTATTGAAGATGTGCGTCCATGCATCAAAGCTAGCTGCTGTCACTGTACCACGCGGGAGGGAAGCTGCCTTACTGACCTCATCCAACGCGGCGGTTTGCATCTTCTGGCAACAAGCCAGTCATCGCTACCGGGAAACCAGCATGAGGAATAGCCTCTAAAGCAAGATGGCTGCACTTCCAAACACATGACATAGGTCCAAGACACAGGCATGAGACAATAAATGTTTGACGAGATCGAGTGTTCCATAGCTGTAGTGTTGAGCCACAACTGAAGTCCGTAGAAACTACTAGGCTACTCGACCACGTCACTGACTAGGTAGCTAGTACCCGTCTTGAAGCCTCGAAGTCTCCGTGTCGGAGGTCAGTCGGTGGCTAATGCCGCATCCTTTTCCCATACCTCCCGTCCGTCCATCCATTCAGCTCTGGTTTGTGTCAGGCATCTGATACCGAGCCGCCCATCAACCCCCTTGCCACCTCTATATAAAAATGATTGTTGTGGATTTTCCCCCCAACGTAGTACCCCAGTAAGCCCAGATTAAAAAAGCAAGGAGAAGAGATACCGAACACCAAGGGCTTGGGCTCCATGATCATGCCAGGCCCTAATCCAGCGTAACATATAAAAAGGCTGTCCGGAAATAGTCCACCAGCAGTGTTGAAGTGGTGAGTCATTCCTTGGAAGTCCGGCAACCAGGCGAGTCGTATGTGCAAGAATGCGAGATGCAAAATTTGAGTCGAAGGAAGTTTTGAACCAGGGTCCCCTTCATGAAAAAAGTTCGGGCTAGAGACATAGGAAACAGGTTTGGTGCAGCATCGTGGCACTCAGCATTTAGCCGGCAAGGGCGTGGCGGCCAAGAGGAGCCATTATCAGAGCTCACCACTCCTCGGCCCATGCAGGTCCAAGAATAAATTTCCCAAGGGGAAACGAGCAGCCTTACATGGCATGGCCAGCAGTAGCGCGGGCCGGGTGAGGAGAGGCTCATTGGTCGCATCGTCGTGCGGCTCCAAGCCGATTTGGGGTATCGGGAGACAGGGTCCTCCAAGGAAATAAGAACCGTGTCGTCGTGAGCGTAAGTGGGTGTGATCCCGAGGTCGCTGCCTCGATTGTCGGGTTTGACAAGTTTCGTGGCCCAGCCAACGGGCCACGTATGAAGCGAATTCATCCAGCCGAACAGAAAAGGGGTGAAAGCAAATCAAAGAAAAAAGGACAGCCCACGCCGCCTAAACGCCTCGCATGCAGTTGGTATTACACAGAACCAAGTCGAAGAAGAGCCTCGACGGCCTCTCGCTCCTGGGCATCAGAGGTGCCGGCCAGAGCCGAAAGGTCGAGGTTTGCCGGTGGCGGTGGCGGACGCGCCATGCCAGAGCTCACAGAGAAGGATCGAAGTCCACCTGGGAGCGGAAAGTTGGGAGGGCGGATATTCCCATGCAGCTGAGCCGCGGCCATGTTGGGGTAGGAATCGGCTCGGAGGGCCGCCGCCCCCATGGTTGCCCAATCCTCGTCGTCGGTGACATCCTCGGGGTCGTCATTCATGACGACGTCGTCATCGGGTGCCTCGGAGCAGGAAGCTGATGCGGAGCCGTCCATGGACATCTTGTCGGCTTCCGTCTCCATCATGTGCATGTCGTGGTCGTCGTGGGAAAAGTGGCCCCACTCCTCTTCAACAGACCCGGAGACGTGAGCCCTAGCTCTCCCCAGTCCTCTCCCGCTAGTCTTGGAGATGGGGATGCCCGCGCTGTACGAGGCTGGCGGAGTGCCTTGACGGTCGCGCGCAGCGAGGCCGCGTCCGCGGGCATCCCACCGTCCCCACCCTACCTTCTCAAACTCCACGTCTCCTTCCAAGCCTCCTCCCTCTCCCCCTCGCCCCTCCAGGGCCCCCACAACCAATCGCCGCGCCTTGGTGGGCGGGATGCCGGCGAAGCCCGGAACCGACGTCGTCAGGTAGCCCATGATGTGCCGGATGGCCAGAGGGCCGTGGTTGAGCAGGATATCCGGCAGGTGGTACTTGGCCAGCAGGGCGCAGGTAATGGCGCCCGAGGCTTCATGGGCGGACGGAGAGAAGGACCTGTCGCGGGCGTCGGGGTTGTCCTGGAGATCCAAGTCCGAGTCGATGGGCTCGAGCTTGGCCTTCCGGAGCTGCGCCTTGAGGCCGTGAGCGGGCAGGGCTGGGGAGATGGAGTTTGGGGGAGTCGGGAGGGTACGAGAATGTGCCACAGTCGCCGAGGCGCTCCGATCCGCTACAACAGCTAAGTTGTCTCGGTTCGAGGAGTCGGCCTTGGGGATGTTGCGGGCAGCCGCTGCCAGAGAAGCCATGTTGTCGGTGTTGTTGCGTCTGCTTCAGAACGGAGTCTGCAAGGCGGGAAGGCAACGGTCAGCAAGCGATTTTCTTTCATATAAGAGCGATGTTCACGCGTCACTAAGCATCGTCGCTGTGTAGTGACATGCCGGTGACGCAGAGAACGAAGGGCTCGCTCGTCGTTGGGTGACGAGTTGAGTCACCAGGCGAGCGCGGGCTTGGGTACGTACCTGACGCAGTACTGAAGCCGCAGTGGGTATGTTGGACGGCTTGTGCGGTTGCTGGCAAGCAACGACAATATATGGGCAGGCTGGCAGAGCTGGCGCAATCCTCTGGACTGTGACAGGTGATTCTCGATGCGAATCGTGCGGTTTGTTTACGTTGTTGGATTTGCTTTGCAGGAGGAGGAAAGGGAGAGGGCGCGACGGACCGGCTGTAAGTTACGGATATACCTGGCAGCAGGAGCGCGCTCGTCCCAGCAGGCGCAGGTAGGGCAGGGAGGCGAGGAGGGCACGGCCTGTTGGCTGGCTGGCAACTGGGACACTGGGCGCACGCCCCCTCCCGTCGGCCGTCGATAGCGGCGCATGCGACGTGCCGTGGCCATCTGCCATCCTTCGCACAGCAGTGAGCATTCTGCCGGGGGGCGTGGCTCGCCTCCCCCGGATGGGGGCGTGTGCGCAGCCGCGCTGGCACACACTTCCAAGGACGCCGACGCAGCCCATTGGGCCACGCACCTATCTTGTGACTCTTCCAGATAAGCCAAGGCTGCGACTTGAATGCGTTGAATACCTGGTCTGGGGGCCGTTGCTTGCCTTACACAGCGCTTGCGGCTTGTCGTCCTGCCATCAAGTCACGAAGTGTTTCCTCTGCGGCAGAGCAAACCTCCTCGTCGTTTGCGCTACTCGTCCACCCCAGCCGCGCTTGCGATGGAGTCGAAACCTCCAGCCCTTCTCCGCCCGACGCGACGCGCAAACGCCCAAGGCGGGGTGCTCGGAGCATGTCGGCCACGGGCTCAGCAACGTGCACCCGAGCCAGCCCGCAGAGAGGCGCTCCGCACCAGCGCCGGCTGCAAGCACTTACGAGTGCGTACGGAGACGCGCTTCAGCCACAGGGCCAAACCAGGGACGCATCTGGCGCCCACACTCACAACGTGGCCGTTGCCATTCGCCATTGCGAAGCCGGCCGTTGAACCATCGGCGACGCCTCGTGTGCTCTGTCCCTCGAGGCGAGAGTTTCGTAGGGGTCTCGTGCAAGCCGGGCGCTTCTCGTTGGTCCGTCAATATCGTATTTTCTCATTTCGCAGGTTTGTGCGAAGGGTCAGTGTGCGTGCCGCGTCTCGTCGGCCTCCGTTTCCGGCCGCCGCTCATGGAGCGGCCCGCCCGCACGCGTCGCAAGAAGACGTCATTGTCCGGCGGATCTAACCCTCTTCCAAGGATGCGGGTGACCATACCTCCGTACATGCTCCTACAGTAACCCCGGCCTTGACGATGACTGTCCGCATGAGCCGCTTGGAAAACCCTCTTCTACTTATACGATTAGGGCTTTTCTCCCGCACTCATGCGAGTACTCGTATGCCTCCACTGTCCCCAGCTCGGCTCGGCGCTGTGCTGACGGCAAATACGAGACACTGTGATATTTCGTCAATAACTTCCGGTTTTGGCGGCAGCGTTGTTGGTCTCAGCCAAAGGCGTGTCATTAGAAGTAGAACTGCTCTTCGGCACGCCCTCGGCCCGCGTGTAGCACGTATTTGCAGGCTGCGCGATACAGTCTACTGGGTGTGCATTCTGACGCTTCTACATACTGGAAGTGATGCGTCTGTAAAACCTGCTTCCTTGTTCAGGTCAGATGCGCCGTAGCTCCTCCCAGACCCCTGTCGATCGATGCCCCACGGGCCGGCATCCATCACCACTCGCTACGGACTGTTGTTTCTATATTGGCCATGGTGACGTGTGCCTCGTGGCCCAAGCCCCGGGTTTCTCAGGCCACAAAATGACAATTCTGACGCTGTACGTCAAAATGGTTCACGCAACTGCCTGCCTCGGCCAACGTGCCTCCTTGACTAACGGCGCTCGCATGCATGGCCACTCTGACAGGGCGTCAGCGATATCTGTCCAATCGCCGACCGATACTCATGGCAGTTATTATGAAATGACAACGTAATATGCAAGGCACTGCGATGCCAGGAGGAGCCTCGCCGTGCCCGACCCAAGCCCAACTCTCTTCCACTGGACGTGAGATGGATGCATGGCGTAGGCGTATCATGCATGTTGCTGGAGTGTTTCGAAGCCACGCGCAGCCGCGAGTTCCTCTGTTACCCAAACGGTCGTGTCGCAGCCATCACGTTTGCCCCGTGCCGCGCCCTGATTGGATGTCGATGTCCCGATGCATCCCGAATTGGCAGCCCGCCGGCTGTGCCGCTTCTGACATATGCCGGCCTTCCGATGCCCTCTATGTTGTTAATTTGATTTGGAAAAGTATTCTTCTATTTAGGGTCTAAGTAGGTTTGTGCGGGCTAGGTGTTCTGAGCCTTTTCACACGGGCTGATGCTCATCGAGCCGGCTAGTCTCGAGACGCCGAATTTAGGTAGGTTCTGACAATGGTTGGACACTGTACAAGACGGCGCTCTGCCTTTCGAGTTGTCCATCGTGCCGTATGAGAGACATATCGTAGGTGTTCCTATCTGCGCCTAGCCAGTGAATGGAATGGCTTAGGAACGCCTGCGCACTCGGGCAATCCAACTCGCCCTAGCCGGAGGCCAACCTCTGCCCGAGCTTCCGGGCATGCCAGATACCGTCATAGAAAAAACGTCATGCATGGAGACGCTGGAAGTAGCCCCTCCTCGAGTAGCCTGCATGGCGCGGGACGGGCAACCGCCTTTCTGGTGCAACCCCACGTTGCTGCGTGCTGCGCCGTGGGCACGCTAGGACTATTCAGAGGCGCACATCGCTGGCCTTGCTTGCTCGTGTCTAATAGTCGGGCAATTCGCCAGATTTGACAAAAGCCATGTCCGTTAAGGGTTGTCTGACGTCTGCATTCAAGCCGCGCGTGAAAGTTTGCATGGAAATGTGCGTTGAGTGTATCATGCTGGCACAGCGTGTTATCAGCTCCCGGACTGACCAAAGACAAACTCTCGACATGCCTGAGGAAAGATTAGAATTGTAGCCACAAGACCGGATTCTTCGGCGTCAACTAACCTTTCGCAATTCGCCCAGCTGGTCCTGCGAATGCAGAAACACCTGCTTGTATTGGGCAATGCTCTCGCGCAGAACAACCTCCCGCGTCGTGTTGCCTTCGCATATGGCCTTCATCTTGAGCTCCATTTCCTTACGCAAGAAAGGCTTGCCCAGACTCGTCTCAAAGTTCATCCGATCGAAGCCCAGGATTAGTGCCACGCCAAGCTGAGTGGGTATGAAAACCTTCTGGCCTCCTCCACGTCTTCCGCCCGTTGCCGCACCTCCACGGCCACGGCCACGAGCCCCCCTCGCGCCGCCGCGTCCGCGCCGGCCACCGGTGTGAGGCGCATCGTCGGGTTCATAGCCATCGCCTCCCCCGGTCGCCGCGCCACCTCTGTCTATAGTAGCGACATATTCTCTGGCCTGGATTTTCTCGATGTGCTCGGCCATGGTGGCATCCGTTCCGATTCCGTTGGCGTCCATGAGGGCAATCAAGTCGGCCTCCGTCAGATAATTCGGGGGCGATGTCTTGCCTTCCGTAATCATGGCTTCTGTAGGCTCAAACTGCTCTCCTCTCGTGAAGTTGGGCAGCTCAGCCGTGTTTTCCCATTTGTCGTATATGAAAACGTCGAGATAGTTTCTTTCAAGTACGATAACTCCTCGAGCACTAAACTTCTCGTCTCCGTACTGCAAGTCGACGTCTGTTGCCATGCCCTTGGCGTCATCCGAGCAGCAAGCCAAGAATCTCCGAACAACATACTCGTACAAACGGCCCTCGTCAAAGCTCAAGACTGTAGGTGCTGCGTAAGTAATAGGATGAATCGGTGGATGCGCCTTGTCGTCGTGTCTGCCTTCGCGGGGTTGATGAAAGGCCCCGTCAACTAGGCCTTGGGCAAACTGCCCCCAGCGTTGGTCTGGGGTCTGTTTCTGCACAAGAGCTCTGAGATTCATACCCTTGTCAAACCTATCCGTTTCCGTTCTTGGGTAACTTATAAATCCCTTTTGGTAGAGCCCTTCGGCGATGTTCATGGCTTGCTGGCCGCTCATCCGAAGTAAGCGCGTAGCAGCTTTCTGAAGCTCGACGGTCGTGAGTGGCAGCGGTTTGAAGTTCCGCGTCGGCTTTTCCTGGACCTTGGTGATTGTGGCTTTTTTGGCGGCGAGACACCGTTCGTAGAGAATGATGGCGGTCATTCGGTCGAATAGCCTGCTTCTGGCCCAGCTGAAGTCGACCGTCTTGCCTTCTTTTTTGTGCGTTAATTTGATGCCCCAGAACGGTTCAGGCACAAAGTTTTTGACTCGAAAATATCGGTCCACGACGAAACCCAATGTTGGGAATTGGCATGAGCCTTTCCAGTCAACAATAAACTCTTCTTCGCGGAGAGGAGATCACCTACCGTAGCTGAGCGTCAACTCTGCCAGAGGCCCTCCGAGCGGCCTGAGCTTGTTGGTCAAGAACCGAGTAAATGCAAAGCCAATACGCAGGTCTAATTCTATCCTTGCGGATACTGCATTGACAAGCTTTTCGTCCAGGTTAGCAAGTCTTCGGGCTGCTGAAAGCACATGCCTAAAAAAGGGTCAGTTCGCATGGGCACAATTCCAGAGGGGAAGACGCCATAACATACGCCCGTTCAACATTGCTGAACCTTGCACGTTTGACTTGTATACGAGCGTTGCCTTTACGAGCAGCATTAACAATCTCCTGGCCAATATGCTCCCCTTCGCGATCGCAATCGGTCCATATCACAAGCAGCTCTGCAGACCGAGCCTCATTTTCAATGTTCTTGGCGATTGTCTTTTTATCCTACGCCTGGTTCAGCTCAGCCATGCAACGAATCGAGGGGAAAACGCGTACATCATGTATACTTGTTACCACAGGAGCACTGAACAGGGCTTCCGGCGGGGGGTGGCTCCAGTTCCTGTACTCTTCGGGAAACTCGAGATTTGTGAGATGGCCAGCGACGCAGGTCATGGTCACATTACAGTGTCCCCATGACTGCTGGAAATCGAACGTGAATGAGTAGTTTTTGACGTATTGGTTGCGTGTGTTTTGCTGCACAGGCACGTGTCAATGATCTTGCTCCAAAGCAATGAGCGAGCGAGCTCTTCACTCACGGTCGAAATCTGGCCTCCAGAGAGGTGGCCAGCAACGGCCTTGGAGATGGATGGCTTTTCAGCCACGCATAATACTCTCATCTTGATGCGTCTTGCGTGGGTGTATCATGCTCTCTGCGAAGGAGGGCTCGATTTGCGGGCTGCGGAGTCGGCACTTCAACGCGACGCGATTCAACTCAACTTCGACCATAGGTCCATGACATTTTTGTCCCTTTTCTTCCAGAACAGTGTGATTGCAATGCCAGACACGGCCTCATGTTCGGTTCTCTCACTTCCCAAAGCCGATGGCTCAGTGTTGACAAAGCTGAAGACCTTGCAAAGGAGACGGAATCAAGAGGCATCGTGAAGGGAAATGGGCTCGAAATTGTCTGGGCAGCGCTTGCAGACCCACTGGCGGGGGCTCTGTAGCGGCAACTTCACGGGGGTTGACAGCGCCTGGGGCGGGGCGGTGGCAGCTGTGTACCGTACCTTCGCTCCCTGCCAGCAAGTGGGGTTTACATCGTCCAGCTATGACGCTGCCCTTGTCTCAGTCCGTTTCTCTTTGCTTCCTCAACATCTTCAATCACAGTCCGGCCGCCATCGCATGTGCCGTAGCAATGCTTCTCCCCGTTCTCAAATCCCTCCGGGACTGCAGCGATTTCTCGTTGACGGTCGAACCGTTCATTCCCCAGCTCTACACTCTGCCGGCACGCCTGCTCCAGGTCAGGACATTCGATGGCCTGACGCGCCTCTATACTGAAACCAATCCGCTCATTTCTGCTTTTGCGCTGTCCATCTTTCTCGCCGGTGTGTTCTTGATTGCATCTGAGGTGAACAGGAACTACTCGCAGGTTGACCGCCTTTGGAGCATCCTGCCCAACCTCTATGTGATTCATCTCGCGGTTTGGGCGCGTCTTGCCGGACTGCCTCATAGCCGCATTGATCTCATTGCCGCGTTTACTACCGCTTGGAGCGTGAGGGGAGCCAAGAAACCTACCTTCTGTTCGTTACTGCGCTAATCCTTGTTCGTTCAGTGTCGCTTGACGTTCAATTACTGGCGAAGAGGGGGCTATAAGATCGGCTCCGAGGACTATAGATGGTTTGTCATGAGCAGCTCGGTCGATATGACGTTGAGAACTGATGTCTGGACCCAGGGAAATTGTCAAAAGCAAAATTCCGAACGTGGCCTTTCTCCTCCTCAACGTCACGTTCATATCATTCTTCCAAAGCGTCCTCCTGTTTGCCTTTTCGTCCCTCCCAGCGTACGCTATCCTCCTCTCTTCCCGATTTGAACCCGATATCCAAACCGCCGATCTGGCTTTCTTCGTCTTCGAGATCACACTTGTCCTGAGCGAGTTGATCAGCGACGGCCAGCAGTGGAGTATGCCTACACTGTCATCAATTTGCTCTGCTCTCCTCACTGACACCAATCATAGCCTACCAGACAGCGAAGCACCAGTACAATAAAGATGCAAAGCTTCCCGTGGGTTGGAAGCAGGTCGATCTTGATCGAGGATTTGTAACCTCCGGTTTGTGGGCCTACAGCAGACACCCCAACTTCTTCGCTGAGCAGACCATCTGGTTTCTCTTGTACCAGTGGAGCTGCTACTCCACGAATTCGCTCTACAGCTGGACCTTCATCGGCTCGGGAGCCCTAATGCTAGTCTTTCAAGCCTCAACTCTACTTACCGAGGGCATCACCTCAGGCAAGTATCCGGAGTACAGAGAGTATCAGAGGCAAATCAGCATGTTCATCCCAACGTCCCTCAGAGGGTATCAAGCTCCTGCACACATGCCACCAAAGATTATCAGGACCAGTGATCTTTCGAGGCGTCAACAGGTTAAGGAGACGCAGAAGCAAAAGTAGACTGCGGTCTTGGTTGAAGACAATTTTGGCGCATTTTGGCGCAAGTGTTGGATATCTTAACTTGGCTAAAAACGATGGTTTTCTTGTCATTTGCCAGAACGGTGCCCCGTGGCATTCTTTTGGTCTATAGTATGATTTATCTCATGCGGCATGTCTCAGGTCGCTCAATTTATCAACGTAAAATGAAGGCACGGCAATGGCGTCTTTCTTCTGCCAAGCCTCCTTTTTGTCCACTCCAGTCTGAACGTGAAGGGTGCCGCCCAGCTTGCCCTCGATACCAAACTTAATGTCGGTGTTAAGGCGGTCACCAACCATGCATGTCTTTGATCGGTCGAGCTGAAACTTGCCCTCAATGGCATCCATCATCGCTTGGCTGGGCTTACCAAGCTCGAGCGGCTTCTGGCCGCTTGCGTTGGCCAGGGGCACCATGACTGAACCAGCCCCGAGGAAGAGGTCATGGTGAAGCGGCAGCGTCGAGTCGATGTTGGTAGCCAAGAACTTCGCTCCGCGTTTTAAATAGTGCATCCCGTGGGCCAATTTGAGGTAGTTTATGTGAAAGTCCAGCCCACACAGCACGACGCCAACTTCAGGGTCCAGAAGCGACCCATCCGCGATGCCCTGAAAGTCGGCGGGCGTGATGTCTCTGCGGAAGTTAATGTCGGTGCCGCCGATGAATGGAACGCCCTCTGATGCAAGCTCCTTCTCCACTCCAGCCTCGCCGATGACGAAGACCTTGTTTTTCCCCGCGGGCAGCTTGAGTATTCGAGAGATGTAAACGGCGGAAGAGTAGGCGGAGCCGAAGACGTCCTCGACCTCGCCCGGGATGTTGACATCATTGAGTTTCTTTACGTAGTCGGCGCGCGACTTGGTGGAGTTGTTGGTCACGAAGACGGTCCTCTTACCTGTGAGCGGTGAGTGAGGCGTGCGCGGCAAAGGGAGAGTGAGAGCTGACCTCTCGAGCGGAGGAGTTGCAACGTCTCGGGGACGCCTTCATAGACATGGTCGCCGGACCACAGGACGCCTGAATTTGTCAGCCGCATTCGAGAAAGGATTGTAATGGCACTGACCATCGCAATCGAACAAGAAGGTCTGAACGTTGGCGTGTCAGCGGAGAGTCTCAACGATACGTGGGGAGGCTTTACCACTCACGTCGAACTTGTCGATGAACGCATTGAGCGCCTCCTTGTCGCCAGTGAGGTACTGGGGTTCAGCAGCCATATTGCCGGTCTATGGAAGAACCTCCCTGGGATGAAGGTCAATGGCTTTGGGAGGATGACAACGATGAACACTGGCTTCTCACGATGGGGGCTTGTCTAAAGGTAGATTCGGTGATTAGTCATGAGTCGTGACCGATGTCGCTTTATCCCACTGTCGCAGGCATAAGATGCTCCGCCGAGCGGACAAGGTGCCGCGCCTGTCTGGCGTCTGAAACGCACTGCGTGTTCATTTGCTCCATCAGTGAGCAAGCTGGCCATCCTAAAACTCAGGTGCCGTCGCGATGCGAAGTATAGGGTAGTGCTACGAGTACAAGTACCTGCGTCGGACGATCGCTGGACAACACGCAGATCCGGGAGGACCGGGACCCTGCTAACCTGACCAAGGAACGGCCTACGCCTAGTCCCTACGTGCCGGGAAATGGCTGTGTGGCATGCTCATTGAACTACTCATGTCCCGGTTGAGGTGACTTTCTCTTACCCGAATCCGAGCTCTGTCGTACTATGCGGACCGGCGACCAGGACGGCCCTGGTAGCGTGGATACATGTACCGCGCCTCGGCACGAAGCGGAATGGCCGGGTCTAGGTGCTACTGCGATGCACTCTCTATCCTACATCGTATCCCCATTGAATCCCTACCGGGGTTCCGATAGGTAGTAGCGCCTTTCCCCAGCCAATGGCGCGGTGCCCTCGGATGTGGTTTGGAGGTTGAGATTAGCGAGTGCGAGCCCGTCGACCCAAAGCAGGCCCCCTCCATCTCGCCCGTCTCTTCGTTAAGGTAGCCCAGCTTCTCCGCTACGACCAACAGAACAGGCGAGCGACTCAGAGTCCCCTAATTAAATTATATTGAACGTCTTCATTCGTACTGCTTGTACTGTGCTTGCCACTTCTTCTAGCCGTGATTGCGCGAGCCCGCAGGCTGTCGCGCCGCGGCGTGTACGTCCATCTTACATGTCCGAGGCAAACTGCTGACTTGGTCCGAACTTCGGTTTGAGCGGAATGGAGGCCAATGCCCTAAATTAAAAAGAGGGGAACGAGCAGGGACCGATGTATTGGTACAAGAAAGTTTGTGCAACGGCTTGCGAGTCCGAGGCGCACTGTTGCCCCGTCCGTCCCCTTGTCTCGGTCTCTTTTACTATTGGGAGGGAACCAGGTTTCTTGCTACATCACGCCGTGTAGTAGTAAATCTATCCTCTGCCAAATAAGAAAGATGCACCCGCTGCCTTCGCGCCGCTCTCAGTTTCCTTTACTTGGCATCTCCTTAACTCGAAGACTTACCTCACTGTGACTACGCATACCTTACCACATCAAGGCGGCTCGAGCTCAAGCTCGCCGGATACGCCATGGGTCATCCGAATTCAAGTGAAACCTTATCGCCCGACGTTTCGTTGCTAAAAGGCGCCCCGCAAGATGATCGCTCCGTCAATCAGACCAGCCCTTCGCCGTTATCTGCCGCTCAATCTCCTCTCAAAGGCGGTACGCATGATCGTAGCCACCTCGATCAGAATAAAGCTGTGTCCCACCCCGATAAAAGTACCGTCAGTTCAGATCAATCTCGATGGACCAGTCGCGAAAGTGTCCTTAAAGCAAGCCTAGACGGAGACGGCAGGCCGGATTGGTTGCGCAAGAGCAACGCTAGCAATGCGGAGATTGCGAAGAATTTAGAAGCAGCGAGGCAAGAGATGCTCAAGATCTCGGATATTGTTATGGCCAGCTATCCAAAGAACGGGTGGCTTCCGCCATTGGAAGATCCTCGGAAGCAATAGAAGGAGCTGCTGTAGGTGGTAACCAGGCCACATCTTCTCTCGCACCTCGCACGCAGTGGCGTTGGGACGGAAATGTAAGCCCATGCCACCTTCAAGTCAATATTGGATATTGAGTTCCGATTGCAGCATCGACGGAAGATCCAAGGCTTGCACAATTGTTGTGTATTGGCAGACTATTGTTGAAGACTGTACGACAGGAGGTGGATGTTCACAATACCATGCAGGCATCACTTAAGCAACCCTGTCCACAACGGACTGAAGGCGGGCGCCCAGCGTAAATCCATAAGTGACAGCGGAAACGAACGTCGCCAGGTTGACAAGAGAAGAGATGCCGTGCAGCATGCCGAACCTCTTATTCAAGGCGCGCATCTCCTCCGAGTGTGGTCCCTCGGCATACCACTCCTTGCCATCTCGCTTGACTGTGTCTTGTTAGCTTGCTCCCCACTTCTTGTGCCATACGAGAGAGAGTTTACCTTGCCCGCGGCGCTCCTTCATCGTCTTGGCTGAGGCAGGCAGCAGCACAAGGTAGTTCACGAGACCCGTCAAAAACATTGTCGCAATTGGCGCCAGCGAGTCCCATCGGCTGGACACGTCGAGAAGGCCCGAGATGCCAGAAGGAACCCCGGTCAGCGCGTTGCCAGGGAAGGTCAACGCAAGGGCTACCGGAAGCGCCGTCTGGAGGCCAAAGTAGATCGGGAAGAGGCTGCTCATGGCGGCGGAGAAGGCAGGCCGCTCAACGGCCTTGAACAAAACGGGGCCATTGATGAATGACTTGATTGGTGTGGTCAGTCATCCTCAAATCTCACTTTGATAGCGATGGGACCTTACGTGGAAGAAAGACGTCCCCAACAACGTCCCGTAGCTAACGTCTTGTAAGCCAGTTACTCGCTAGGAACCTCGGCAACTTGAGTACGTACGATATGATGTGGTATGGAGCCACGGAGAACAGAATTGAACCGGCCATCTTGCTCCTATGCGTCTTGGACAACGCAATTCGATGATCAGAATGTTGGTGGAGCTGGGAACTTGGGATATTAGACATGAGACGATGAGGTCATCCGAGGGCCATTAGGTCACGTGGTGTCGCGACGCACCCGCGTTGTGCCGCGATTGCTGCCTCAGCACCACCGTCTTCTGCCTAAAACGGACTGTGCACTCACATTGAACTAGGTCCACTTTCTCAGGCACACGCTCTTTCAGGCAGCGGCCGCCGTGGTTGATGGACCTCACGAACAAATTCGCATCGGTTGCTTGTAATCTGCCACTTGTTTACGACTACACATCATGGCGGAAAAGGAGTCGACCGTGTTCATCCTGGACCTCGGCGCGTCCATGGCCAAGGAGAACGGCCGCCGCCACGAATCTGACCTAGATTGGAGCATGCGCTACGTCTGGGACAAAATCACCGACATCGTGGCCGCGAACCGCAAGACGCTGTGCGTCGGCGTTGTGGGGCTGAGGACAGACGAGACCAGCAACAAGCTACAAGAGGACCCAGGTTACGAGAACATCTCGGTCCTGCAGGAGCTGGGACAGATGACCATGTCGAGCCTGCGATCGCTCCAGACGTCTATCAAGCCGAGCCAGACGTTATCGGGCGATGCCATCTCCGCCATCGTGGTGGCAGTTGACATGATTGACACCTTCACGAAGAAGCTCAAGTGGATCCGCAAGATCGTCCTCATCACCGACGGCCGAGGGGAGCTGGATGCTGATGACCTTGGCGACATAGCCAAGAAGATGAATGACTCCAACATCCAGCTGACAGTTCTGTGAGTGCCCCTGCCTTGTACGCTGGCTGGTCTAGCTGACTATTCAGTGGCGTTGATTTCGATGACTCTGAATATGGCTACAAAGAAGAAGATAAGCCATCGACCAAGGTATTTTATCGAACAAGGCTTCGTCAGACCTCACTTACCAAATGGCTGCTAGGCGGCGAATGAATCGACGCTGAGAAAGTTGGTCGACCTGTGCCAGGGGGGAATTTTGGCGTCGATCGCTGAGGCAATCGACGAGCTTGATACCCCCAGAGTCAAGCCAGTCAAGCCATATAAGACGTACGACGGGGCCTTGACTCTTGGCGACCCAGAAACGTTCCCTGCAGCGATGAACATCAACGTGGAGCGATACTTCAAGACGCATCTTGCTCGACCCCCAGGCGCGAGTACTGTGGTAGTAAAGTCCGAACAGGCCGGAGGCACCCAGTCTAGTCACACGCTGGATGATGACGAGATGGAAGGCATGGAATTCTCTGCGGTGAAGCAGGCTCGCACGTACAAGGTCAATGACCCCGATGCGCCAGGCGGCAAGCGCGATGTCGAGTTTGAATCGCTGGCTAAGGGGTACGAGTATGGAAGGACGGCTGTGCACATCAGCGAGTCTGAGCACAACATTACTAAACTCGAAACGCAAAAAGGGTTCTCTATCATTGGCTTCATTCCATGGAACAAGGTATGTTGCTAATGTGCCATTACGAGCATAGGATCACTCTACTGAGATCACTCTACTGACGCCGCGCCCAGTATGAGCCCTTTCTCAACATGGGCGAAGCCTGCGTCACACATGCCCGAAAACATGATGCAAAATCCGAACTTGCACTCTCTTCCTTGATTTGGGCGCTTATGGAGCTCGAGTCATATGCAATCGCCCGCATCGTAACCAAAGATGGCAAAGATCCTTTGCTGGTTTTATTGGCGCCGCATATCGATCCCGACCTTGAATGTCTGTACGATGTTCCCTTACCATTCGCAGAAGACGTGCGCAGCTACCAGTTTCCGCCGCTGGACAAAGTCATCACAGTCAGCGGGCAAACGTTGACAAAGCATCGGCTCCTGCCGTCCGATGAATTGAACGACGCCATGAGCGAATACGTGGATGCAATGGATCTCTCCACGTACGGCATAGACGGCGAAGGGTATTTAGAAAGCCTTAATGTTGACACGAAATGCTTCTTGTGCTGATTTGTTGCAGGAATTCTGCAGAATACGTCCCGATTGACGAGACGTTCAATCCGGCCATCCACCGCGTCAATCATGCGGTCAAGACGCGCGCTGTTCATACCGAGAAACCCATTCCAGATATGCCCTCTGTTCTTCTTCGTTTTTCATCTCCGCCAGGGGATCTGATAGAGAAGGTCCAGAGTAGGGTAGATGCTCTTGTGGAGGCTGCCGAAGTGAAGAAAGTGCCGCCGAAAGCCAAAGGCCGGCGACAAAGAGAAGCCATCAAACCTATTTCCGGACTGGACGTGGATGCCTTGCTCGGCGAGGAGAAGAAAGGGCACATATCTGAGGAAAATACCGTTCCAGACTTCAAGCGAGCGTTGGCGTCGACAGAGGACATCGGCGAGATTGAAGACGCGGCCAAACAGATGGGGACGATTATTCGGTCCCTGGTCACGGACAGCTTTGGAGACAGCAAATACGCACAGGCTCTGGAGTGTATCGGTGTGATGAAAGAGGAGCTAATCAACTTGGAAGAGCCCGGAGTGTACAATTCGTTCGTGCGCGACCTGAAAAAGGGCTTGCTATCTGGAGCGCTGGGCGGGGACAGGAGAGACTTTTGGTTCAAGATACGGTGGTCGCGGCTGGGTCTGGTTGAAAAGGAGCAGTCAGAGGTGTCCGATATCACACTTGAGGAGGCAGAAGATGTAAGAACCCCGAGCACATGGCCTGAACAGTTGCTAACTGGACGAGCAGTTTTACACGTCGCGATAGCGTGGAGATGGGGACTGGGCTTTGCGTTTACGTTGCGTAGCGGCGGCGTGTATAATGCATGCGTAAACCATCGAGAGTGTTTGGCGAACAATGATTTCGACCCTTGTAGGATTGTACATTACTGAGCCATAGCTGGCGTTTGAGAGCCTCAGGCAACCGATTCTTGAGTCTTCCACCGGTTGTTGCACCAGCATCTTCTGCAAGGAGGCGGTTTGCACCTTCATTTCCACTCCTGCACGGTCGCACCTTTCACAGCTGCCTCGCAACAACAACACCGCAACCCAAATCTTCACCCAGCAAAGCTCGATTCCATAGCTTCGCGACCCTTTGGTTTTCCACCATGCCCGACAGCAACCTGCTCAAGCGTCTAGACCTGCTCCAGGAGGTTCTGGGAGAGAAAGTGACTCTTCGAGATTCCTCAGAAATGAGCGATGAGGAGACACTTCCGACGCCAGAGCTATCGGGGGATAGTTCGTGCTGGGAGCAGTGGCAGACCAAGGATAACACTGCAATTAAAGCCAATGATGGGTGGATCCAAGAGCCACTTGCAGAGCGAGAGTCGCCGGCGATCTCAGACGATGGAAGTCTGCCTACCATTGCGGACCATGACCTTTCTTCCCTCCGCGTCGGGGATGTCCTCAGCAAAGAAACCACCTTCAGTCCCTGGAAAAGAATCGTTACTTACCCCAACAACTTCATCGGGAAGACCAACAAGCCCCGCGTCAGTATTCTATTCGTACTAGTTACAACCTGAGCTGACACAATGGTAGGCGCGTCCGTTTTTCGACAAAATCTTCGAAGGCAACTCTTGGGACGTGTGCGTGAAATTCCAAGCCTCTAATGGGTTTCTACCACTGACCTGTCCAGCTTCTATCTGCACGATCCGACAGAACCCGAAGAGCCACCACACCTGCTGGTGCCGACGGAACAGTTCGAAAGATTTTTGACAAGAATCAACGATGTGCTTAACACAGCGCTGACGATTCCTCGTGGCGTAAATCGGCAACAGTTCTGCCTCAAGTTCGGAAAAGCAGGCACCCCTCAGCCGCGATATTTCCTGCGAGCGAAAGATAAGGCGGACCTGCAGATCACTTCGTGGCCAGAAATCTTGGAGAGCGATATCGAGGGTTTCACCAGAGCCCCGAAGATGCAACAAGATGATTTCGCTCAGGCGCTAGCCATTATCAATCGGTCCAAAGACAACTCGAACAAGAAAGAGAAAGCAAAAGCAAAGGCCCATCAGAGGTATTTAGACCGGCTGCGAATGATGGCCAGCGCTCAGGAGTTTCTTGGGCTCCGACCTGGTGGTACCGCCAGACGAGTTGTGTTTGTTTGTATGGATGTTGAAGCGTTCGAGGTAGCGCCTCACTCAGTGACAGAAGTGGGCATTGCCATCTTGGACGCAAACGACATTCGCGACGTGCAGCCAGGCCCTGGTGCCTCTAACTGGTGGCATTTCGTCAAGGCGTACCATCTCCGAACGAAGGAGTACTCTGGGTTGGTGAACCGTCAATACGTGTGCGGCTGCCCCGATGCCTTTGACTTTGGGTAAGACTGGCCTGCACAGACTCTCGAACAAGGCGTGCACTAACCAGGCTTTCAGAACCAGTACCTTTCCCGAAAAGAGTGAGCTTGCCGATGAGATTAGAGCAACGTTGCAGCCGTACACCGTCGAACAGCCTGACGTTGTCTTCGTCGCCCATGACACACAAGCAGATGTCAGATATCTCTCGAAGATTGGCTTCGAGGTTCTCGACATGCCTGGTATGATTGCCAGCATCGACACCCTCCTCTTGCACCAAGCCTGGCGTAATTCGAGCGATGCAAGGAGCCTGGGGACAATTCTCTCCGACCTCTGCATTCCCAACAAGAATCTGCACAATGCTGGGAATGATGCGGTGTACACAATGCGTGCCATGATGGGTCTCGCTGCGGAGCAGCTCCGCAAGGACGAAGCCGACGCAGAGGGAAAAGAGTATGTGCCCGCTCTGTGGGCTATCGGATTGAAAGAACGTGACGACGTTCGTGACTTTGGACTTGAGGAGAGAACGGGCACTTCTGATTGACCCTTGAGCTTATGGAACAATATCTAGTAGCCGGCTTGGACGTCTTGTCTGCCCAAGCGCTCTAACTAGCTCTCAAATCAACACAAACGCCATCGCTATGTAACACGTATTTTTACAAAGATATACAGAGCCGCGCCATCCAGTCGTACGATGCAGCCCTTCGCCCGAAAGGTCATCCGAAGTCGTCGTGTCGTCTTTCAAAGTGACTGGGTTGCAGCATGCATGTATGTATGAATATTCGTAACGGCTGGCGTTCGAAGGGATCTCGCGCGGGCTCAGTGCGACGACGTTTTGTCCAAAAACTCCTTGGCCTCGTTGACTTTGGTCGCCAGGTACGGGCTGCCGCCACGATCGGGATGGTTGAGCAGCATGAGGGTGCGATGCGCCTTGCGGACCTTGTCTTTGGTGATGGAGCGCTCACTAATAGGCGGCCAGTCAGTAACCGCGCGTCGCAACCGTGTAACACTGGGGGAAGGATCGTACTTGAGCGACAGGATGAGGGAGGCCTCCTTCTTGTTCATCTTGGGCTCGAAACCGCCCTTGTAAAAGGCCTTGCCCATGGCGCCCACGCCGCCACGGGATCGCCGCCATGCGACGAGACCGGCTCGGCCCTGCGTTTCCCATGTTAGTCTTGCGCGCGGTGCAGCGACTTAAAAGGAATAAGGGGACGACAACGTACCAAAAAGGCAGCGGCGGCCGCTCCGGCGCCCCATGCAAATACTGAAGCCATTTTGGGTGGAAGATGCGGTTGGTGTGAGGATGGTGTTGACGATTTGGGTGATTGTCGGCGGCTTGAGGAAGTTTTGCGACGGTCGGACGGGATCGGACGGGAGCTTGTTGATCCGTTCCGAGTTAGGGGTCTCCGGTGCAATTCGCGCTCCCGGTAATACGCGGCCTGTTGGCGCTGCCCATCAAGCCGCTATGGCTTGGCTGGCTGCCGAAGCAGCAGAACTTGCACTTTGGGATGCCTCTTGCGTGAGGAAAATGATGCTGGCGACTTTACCAAGATTCAAGATCAATTATGGTCCGTCCGGCAGGACTTGCAGGAGCTTACGCAAGTACGCGTTGCTGGCGGTATGGTCTTTATGGAAGGCAGCGCGAGACTCGCAGACAATTTCATTTGGTAAATCTAGTCGTCGGTTCATAACAACGATCTTTTGGAACTACCCCGATATTCCTAACCGAGAAACTCGCGTGATCCCCCTCTCTCTATGAATGTCTCCGGGCGCGATAGTCTTTCGGTGGTGGTGTTGTGACTAATGGGTCAAGAACAGTTCATGTGCATACTTTAGCACATCGATTAAATGCTTGGACACAATGCAGCTCATGCGACTGGTTACAATTACTATCGGATGCAGGGAATCCTGGGGACGTGCATGACTTTTCTGCCCCAGTATAGAGTTTTATCGATACTAGAGACCTTATCAAGACTTTCAACGGCAGTCCGGGTTGTTACTTTAAACACTGGAGTATATAGCCATAATAAGCATGATCTAGTCTTGGCCCCAGCGCGACTGACACCATCTTGACAATCAGGTACGAGCAGACCAAGAATTGGCATTGATGCAAGACTGAGGCTTGAAGACCAAGACGTGCTATTGATGCAAGACTGAAGCTTAACTTCGTCCGGCTTTACGTAGAAGGACCGATATGATAGCACTATTTCTCTGCGGGGTGGTTCGATTGGGATTCCATTGCAGGAGGAGTCTGTGGGATCAGGGATTCATTGCCGGCTATCGTCTTGTTGTTCGGCGCCTGAACGTCGACGAGGCCTCGAGCGCGGATATAAAAGACCACCCGGCACCTTTGTTCAACGAAAGTTGTTGGCAATCCGCAACGCACAGAGACACATTTCTACGAAGCGCTCAGATCACTGCAAATTCTTAAAAATGTTCAAAGTTGGCCTTCTAATTACCGTCGCTGCATTCGCGGACCTCTGCACCGCATTAGGCCACGCATATGTGATGAACCACTGTCCTTTCGACTTGGAAATTCTCTCCATCCGCAGCCGGGTTGTTTATCAACACCTTAGGGCGCACGGCGGCGTATTTGAAGAGAGGTTCGTCAAAGATCCAGATGTGGAGGCAATCGTCCTCGAGATTTTTAAACCAGATGGTCTGTATAAGGGGGGGAGAGAGTTATTATTCAGATACAAGGTCGACAATAACCATTCTCTCTCTTACCGATTGGACACGCGTATTGGATCTCCTTTGGAGGGTCATAAGGTGGAATTGACCAGTGAAGACGCCGAATGCCGGAGTATAACTTGGGATGAAGGCATAGAAATTTGGGGAGGTACGACCAACTCCTGTTTTCGAGGTGGGAGGTCTAATCTGATCTTGAAACTCTGCGCGGATTGAGGACGCATCAAGAGTAAGGATGATGGTTGTGCTCGCTATAGGAAGACAGAAAATTGAGGAATCATAGAAATAGCTGAAGATCGGGCCGTACGTGTCTACTTAAAATACGCCGTGCAGCGTAATCCTCGTCTTGTGCGCCAGCTCGTGCACTGCCCTCGACAGCTCATCCGCCTGCTCCAGGCCCTGGACAGGCTCGTCAAACAAGTCGTAGTCTTGCTCGCACTCGGTCCCGGAAGCTGGCAGCGTGCCGTTCTGGAAGTACGCGCGGATATGCTTGACTGTGCACGTCGACGGCGCGGCAAGAGAGCAGTGCTAGCATTGGCAGTCAGCGAAGCACTCGCAGGGCTACGATGGGTTATACTTACGCCGTACGACTTTTGAACCAAGACGGCAGAGCTGGGGAAAAGAGCCGAGTTGTTGTACGCGCTGGCCAGGGGCGTGACGTTGTCTGCCGTGTTGCCGACGAAGAGGATGGGATGGGACGTGTCTGCCTTGATATCATCTGCACGTCTGCAGTCAGCATTGCTAGCAACTACGACTTCAAAAACACTTTGCACGTCAAGGCATCTCCTTACCTGTCGTGAAGCGCCACTTGGGCTCTATCGTCCTGCCGGCGCAGGCCGCCCCGAAAGCCGCATTCGTCGCGCCCATCCAGCGGCTACTGGCCTGCAGCTCCCTTGCGTACTCTTCAAACTCCTCGATCGAGTTCAACCCTCGTGAATCGGAGCACATGATGCCGGGGAATGCATCTGGCTCTGCAGTCGTCTCCTGAGGCATCGTCGCCGGCGTGTCCGTCAGTGAGCACAACACCTTGGAGCCGCCGGCCGTTTCGCGCGCCGCCTGCTCCGCGTCATAATAGGGCAGCCCGTCACCGGCCTCGAGCGCCGCGTACACGCTGGCCATGGTGATGACGGTGCGGGCGGGCTTGTAGATGAGGGATTGCGTGAGGCGCTGCAGCTTCGAATACGTGACTAGCTCGGGCATCTCGGGTCCGCTGGGGCGCGACCACGCGGGGATGAGGACGGGCTGCTTCTTGAGGTTGGCGAGGAGGTTGGCGCGGCGCTCCTGGACTGCATCGGCGCTGGGGGCCCAGAGGGCGCACCTTTCTTTGCCAGCCTTGTGGCAGGCCGTGTCGAAAGCGTCGAAGATGTTGTCGGTGTCGAGTAGGTAGTTGCGGAGTCCCTTGCCAAACCACTCATTGTAGTCTACGTTGCCGTCACTCACGAGCCGCTCCACACGGTCCGGGAAGAGTCCTGCAAAGGCACCGCCGAGCGCCGTGCCATAGCTGAATCCCCAATATCGCAGCTTGGGGTGTCCAGTTCCGTCCAGGATCGCCAGCATGTCACGCGCCTGGTACGCCGTGCTGACGTGCCTCAGGATGTTGGTGTCATTGAGGGCCTTTTCGCAGGCTCCGGTGTAAGCAAGACTGCGCGAATAGGTATCGTAGAGTAGCCCGCTCCGCTCATCGATGACGCCCGTGTCCTGCATGGCCCACAGCTCTCTCTTTTGAGCAGTTCCCCAGCACTCGATTCGGGGCGTGGAGACACCAACTGGACAAAAGTTACGTTCACGTTAGTCGGGCTCTTAACAACAGAGCTGGTCAAAGGGGCAGGCATACTTCCCCGCGGGTCCCAGGAGATGACGTCCTTTGCAGCAGTCAGTCAGAACTCCGTAAAGCGCCGTTTCAGTTCAGAATGGCCTACCTGATTGTCCCCGACAATGGTCTGCAGCGCAGCGCCGGCTTTTTCTACAAGGTAGACGCCCGATCCGCCAGGTCCCTACGAGCATTTCATTATATTAACCAATAATTTTGGTATTCATCACGCAGGGAAGACAAACACCTGGATTGACAAAGACTGGCGGCAGCGGGTTCTTTGACTTGGCCGGCAGCCTGACCACGCCGAGTGTGACGCGCTCCTCGTCTGAGGGGTTCTTCCAGTCCATGGGCACCTGCGAGGCAAGTTAGAAAGCAATGAGAACGGGAGCTTCGTCGGCATACATCTAATCTTGCGCACTCCAAGGCATCATCGTAGCACTTGCTCCACTGCAAGGTCCGTGTTGGTTTGATATCCTGCCAGCTCCACGACGGCAGCAAGACAGCTTTGTCGTCGCCCAGCAAGATAGGATGATGAAAACCGGTCCACACGGAGATAACCGCCATCAACCCAAGCGCCGCCATGAGGGGCGCTTTGCGCTTAGACGTCCGCCTTTGCGGCAGCGGCGGCGGCGGCGGCGGAAGCGGCTCCGGCTCCGGCTCCGGCTCCGGCTCTTTCTGGGGCACCTTTTCCGCCATAAGGTATTATTTCTTGAAATTCTGTTACGTGTTGGAGGGAAGTACGAGTGCTTGCATCTGCAGCACGGGATTCTTAGATGTCAGCACGTGTCAGACGCAGCTTACGAGTACTGTACTCGCGAACCGGACTGTGGCTCCACTACCGGGCTTCCTATTTCGGCAATCTCCATCGCCCTTCTACCATCATGGGCTGGGAGCACGGGAAAGGCACTGTGGCCGCCTGCCTGAGGCAGAACCTGCGCACCGGGGAGGGATCGGAAATCGGCAAGATGACTGTCGAGACTGTCAAGCTCTGCGTCATCTTCTACCAATACATCGTCGATGGCGGAAAATGCATTCGACGGCCTGGCGTCTGTGTGCTGCGCTGATCTCGCTATCGTATGCAGAATATCCAGATCACTTAGCTGTGAACGCCCGGGCGTGTTCAACGAGTGCTCTGTTTCGCTGAGGCATGAGGTGGTGCTTGCTTCGGTGGGAGGAGAGAAAAGCATCCTTCCGGCTGGACCAGCCCGTTCTAGGCAAAGATGCCCAGGACCAGATCTATCAATTCGAGAAATTCAACCCTCGCAGGGTTCCTCCTCGAGACTCGAGAGTAGTACTATTTGCACTGATGCAAATCTCTATTTGCACTGACGCCCGCCAGCCCGCCTCGCCTACTTATATCATCCGGGCCTGGCAAAGAGGCACTTGAAAATACGGAATGGTGATTTCCTGCACTAGTCTACCTGACGCCTGTGAAGCGGCGGGATCGTAGTTTGATAGTCATCGTTACAGTCATCTCGTCTTCGTCTTCGTATACAGCTTCATGCGCGGCGGCACTAGCACCAGGCGCCGCGAGCAGAAAAAAGGGACCATTGCAACGTAGCGATAGCTTCAACCTCAGTGTATACATCCTCGATACGTCCCGCAAGGACGATGAAAGTTCAATCGATGTGCCCCGCAGGGCCTTGTGCTCTCCCGTGCCCCATTGCGATCCCCAGACTGGAGAGCGGGATACTCAGAAGCTGATTTTCAGACTGCCGTTGTAGCTAGCACCAGCGCCGAGTTACAGAGATGTTCTCTCAAGCCTGGTATTCTCTTTGGCAATGTCTTGGCTTTGGTAGTCTGCTACTGTCGCCTTTCGCAATCATCTCCAGCCAGTCATTCTGAAAGCGGCGTGTAAGAACAGTATTTTCCGCTAGTCTAAATTGCAAATCGCTTCTCATGATCGGTCGGTCGTAATTCTGTTATATGGCGGCATTTCCGTCTTCAAAGAAGCCTCTCCTGGCTCCCCTTATTAAGGCTCCCATGATGCACCTTTTCCGGCATCCGCAGCCCCTTGTCCACAACCTCCTGCACCCTCCTCTCCAGCTCCTCCACCCTCCTGTGTCCCTGCGCGTTACCGCCGCTCTCGTTGCCCCCAGCCTCCGTCTTCGAAGCCCAGTTGCCCGCGCCGCCGCGCCCGCCCATGCCGCCAACGGGCTGCTGCTTCTTCTCCTTCAGCCTAGCTTCCACGGCGTGCTGCTCCGTGTCTCGCGCATCCGAGAGCTGCGCCGCGTCGACGACGTTCCCCGCGCCCCCGCGGCCGGCACGAACCGGCCCGGAAGGGTTGGCCTCGGCGCGCAATGGAGCCGTGTCTTGGGCTTCGAGGTCCTGCCGTCAACGCTTTTAGATGGTTGTGTTTACAGCGGGCTGCGGATGAATACCTTGTCGTCGGGCGCTCGCTCGGCCGCGGGGACGAAGTTGCCGGCTCCGCCACGGCCGACCTTGCGGTAGACGTCTTGGCTCTGCGTCATGGTTGCAGGGCTTTCTGAGAGACACAAAGGTTGTTGAAGCCTTCTCGAAGTCGAACTATCAGTCTGTCCCCAGAGACGGGATGAGCCGACGTCGGCCACGCTTGGAGTGTCTCACTGACGTCACGGGTGTGGGGCGTGCCCCTTCCGATCCAGGAACACCAGATTCCCATCTCTCCGATGGCCAAAAACGTGGCCCAAAGCCTCGGGCTCTTTTGAACTTTGGGTCCGAGATGACACGCAGTGATGTGCCGAGATCAGCGAAGCTGAGTGCACATGATGACTCCATCAGGCAATGCTCTGCACTTGAAGGCCTGCGAGTAGTCCGTAGCCCATCTTGTCGTCAAAGGATCGGCGGATCGGCAACTCCAGCTGGGAAAAAAGAAGTCCTCTGCCAGGACAGCTTCACACAATCTGTCGCAACGTGGGAACGCCTCAGCAAGAAGCCGGAGCGTGTAGGGAACTTTGACGATGAATTCTAGTCCATAACAATCAGGGCGTCATATCCCAACCCGCATCCTCTCAATGCCACGCTCTCACGGTCCCAGACCAAAGTCGCCGCTTTGCGAATAGTATTACTTGGCCCGTCTCTATCCGTGGATCTGGGGTTCTCCACGAAATTGCAATGCGCTCGGTGGCGTGTATCCACGCCATTGGCCTGGTCTAGCCAGCCCGTTCGACATCTCAACGTAACTCGAGAAGATTTGAGACGGCAAACAGGTCAAAACCCTAGGGCCAGGGCAACGGGATCTCAAGCCCTGCCATGCCGCAAATAAATATGCCATCGCCCGCTGAGTGCCCACTTGGGGTTGTCGGCCTATTTTCAGCATCTCGATGAGATGAAGGAATCGGGATCGTAGCTAAAGGCCATGCAGAAGCGCAAACGGTTAATTGGCCCGCTCAGGCCCTAGTGATGTCCCCGCTGGAGATTGGAATCAAGTGGGTCTACCCCCGGTTCTTCGTCTGTCGCAATTGAGCCACGCCCTGAGGTTGCAGCTCGCTGAATGTTCGCGCTACGTGTGTCTCTCTGCCAAATGCAACCTGGCCATTGCTAACGCGAGTACGAGCATCATGAACATTGCTCCGTGTCTAAACAGGTTTTAGGGCCATCGCGCGGATCAGCAGACGCCTTAATTATCTCATTCGGATGCCCACAGGTGGTTGGCCTATGCGGGTCATCGTCTGCATAATTGGTAACACCTTGCAGGAGACTACGCCAAAACCCATCGAAGGCCCGGTCCTCTGCACGATACTCAAACGAGTTGTGATTGTCGTTCGCGACCAGGGTAGCTTTCGACAAGCATGGCCAATTGGTGCCTGGTGCCGCAGCCAAGACTCTCCCGCCGTCTCTGCTTCGTTCCAGACCGGATCGCCGAGCGTCCTATTTCGACTTGGACGGGCGGGCCGAGGGTGTTGATAGCAGAAACAACAGGTTGGATACCGGCTTCTTTTGGAATCAGGGGCTACTCGTCTTCGCGTTGAATCTGACCGCCCAAGCTGCACTACTTTGCAGGCTTACTCCATGTGCTTGCGTCCCACGGCTGCCCCGGCCAAGCCCCCCATCCAAAGCTAATTTGAATTGACAGTGCTGGGCGCATATGGCGAGGACCTCTGCAAATTGAAGCCACTCTCAAATGGGTAAAAGGGAAGGCCTCTGTTGAAGGGCACACCGATTGGGCGCATGACCTGGAGGTTAGCGCGGTGGAACTTGGAGGAGAGGAGGTGGCGTCGAGCCAGCGAGCTGCATTCTTCGTCAGGTGGACTCGAACGACCAGAGTGAGTCTCATCGGAAAGCCGTCTGGCAACGACCAGGAGGGACGGTGGTGTTGCATTAAAGCGAGGGTAAACGGCCACGAATTATTGGACGAACTGGCATTATTGGGCTGCCCCTTCAGTCGGGGTGTCCCCTGGTGCCAGTGCCACCGCCAGGAACAGCCCGTCAGGGCAGTCAGGGCAGGACAGTGTCCCTTCAGGCCACTGTGCCAGCGGCTCTCCTACAAGTAGGTATACGCGGTGCCCGGAGACCACGATGCCCGGAGCTATCGCAATCGTCATGTGCTGCCCCGGCGCCGAATCAATGCTCTGCCGCGAGCTGTTTGGATTTGCGGGGTATGTGTCGGCCTGCTTCCTCGAATGGGACACCCTGGCATGAGAGTTGCATGGGAGCTTCACCACGACAGGCTTCAAAGACCGACGCACTAAGGACTCTGTTCGCTGGACGCCCGCAAGCCCTGTCTGTGCTGCTCCTGCAGCGGTCCTTGTACCTACATGTGGGTGGACGGGCGGACGTGCTGTCGTGCTCGGTGGCTGTACATACGAAGTGCGAGTAGATGCATACGGTGCGTGGGCGACGAGGAGGAGCCTGTCCCGCGTCAGCAGGTAGCCCCGGGGTGAGCGGATGCCGAAGGAGCCAGCAGACCCAACAATTAATTGCTAGGCGCACCCCTCATCATTGGCTGACCGAGCGCCCGCCGAGGAGGCTTCGCATTGCATGGCCCCCGATGTGTGGATTGAGGCAATGGCGAGCACCGGTCGACCTGGGAGGAGCCGTTGCGAGCGCACACCTCTGGCCTTGGGGGCAATTGTGAAGACGGCGATGGCGAGCGATGCCCACGCATGGTCGAGTTGTGATGAAGTGCACGGAGTACGTGTACGAGTACATGGGAGTTCCTTGCCTTAGGCATCTCCTCGGCCGGTTCCGAGTTCCGACATCGCAGGCCACGGCAGGTGCCTGACATTGGAATGAGCAGGCGCTGCTGGCTTAACGTTAAGGTGCGGTAGCGCTTGGGGGCGACGGGGGATTGCTGCCCGGCTTTACAGGCCTCCTTTCGCCGCCCGTAGCCGCGCTTCAGGCGCTTCGGGTTGGACATTGGCTGACGCGCTTCACACTCGCTGTGTCTCATCAGCGCGATCACCTGAACGCTGCGCGCATCAGGCAATCTGTGCACGCAGAACCACTGCCAGCAAGCGTTTGACTGCACTGCCAATATTTCCCTGCTCTTGGCTCAGCGCACGAGCAAAGCAATGCACACGTCTACAGACAGTAATTAGCACGGTACATCTCACCTTCCGAGCCCCTGTTCGAACTGATTGATAGCGGATCCCCCGCCAAGATTCACTATTACCCCGCCTCCAACCCCTCATTCAACTGAGAGACAGCCGACAGGCTATCAGCAAGTTAAGCTGCCGTTCGTGGCTAGAAGAAGTAGAGCAGCGGAAAGGCGTCAGAGCAGCGAGCGCTGTTGCGAGCTCGCGCCTCGTTCAACTGCATATTAACACGCATCGCAATGCGAACACGTATCCTACGGCTGCGCCCCAGCCACCGGAGTGAGAACAAGCTCGTGGGGACAGGCGGAGAGCCCACTCTTCTTCACCTTGCCACGGCGGAACTTGCGGCGGCTGCTTCACCATTCTTCAGCACTGAGCTCTGTCTTGTCGCCACGTACTCGTAATGATGACTTCGTCGTGATGCCTTGCTCCATTAGGGTTGGGGCTGGCTGCTGTCGCCTCCCGCACCACCATCAACGCCGGCCTCCGCGTGTCCTTTATGAAGTTATACGGAATACGCTCGGTGCCGATGCGCCGCCTACGTGCATACGAGTACGTGGAGTGGCGCTCCGCCCTTGCCGGGGCCCAGGAACCTGCACGCGCCGCGCGACAGTCCGTTCCTGCAAGAAACATGAGAGGTGACTGCTTCGAAGAGGCACGAGTCTCGCTTTACGAAGTCTGCCCCTGACGGATGGGCCAAATTTCATACAAAACGTTCGAGCTACAGACACAGTCGCGCTTCTCCTTCTGGGTACTCCGTATCAAGAGTCCGTACTGGCACCCCGTACGGACTATCCTCAGCTCGGCATTCCTGGCCTAGGATCTATTTATTTCATGCCTGAATGTCTCTGATGCAGTTACACCCCCCTCTGTCCCCAGCGGGCTGCCGCTTGCTGCGCTTCACTGGCGCTCCGTGCGACAAACCAACTCTGGGACTTTGGCGCCCGTCATGTGAGCCACCGTCTACGTAACAAACGGAAGGATGAGTAAGAGCCTACCTCTCGTTCTTTATTCTTTGTTCACTCCGGGAGGGTGTCGACAAGCGCTGGGTGACGACCATTGCCTCCTTGTGGCGAGACTTGGTTGCAACGGAGTCAATGGACTGACAATGCGCCCGGGTCAAACGGGGACACGCGAGACGGCACCCAACGCAACTGGCACTCGGCGCCGGTTGCGCAATTGGGGGGTAATGTGGCCACGATGCTCTGATGCGAATAAATTGACCGTATGATTGATAGCGGTGCAGGGAGTAGGACGTGTCGGAGCCCCGTCGTGGCCTGGCTAGCAAGGAGCGGTCGCCGAGGCCAGCAGGGGCACGCCCGTGCCCCTCGCCCGTTGAACGGGGCGCCTGACAACGCCTGCGCCGCTGCTGACTGACGGACGCTGCCCTGCCTGCGCTCCCGAGACGCCTGTCTGCGGTGGCCGGCCCTCCCGCCGTCGCACCGTACAGTGCTCGTCCAGGCAGTCTTGGTGTCCAAGTTTTGGTGCGCCCGTTCCGGGCGGTACCTGCTTTGCAGCTCAGCCCCAACCGGCGACGCATTCCTGGCCGCACACCCACCCTCCCTCCTCCGAGGTTCAGACTCTCGCCAGCGAGGCCATGGGATCCGTCCCCCACCCATCCACCCTCAGACGTCGACCTGATGATCAACCGGGGGGCTCAGCTGGCCAATGGTCCGCCCGCCCTTCCCCACCTTCAGCCCGGCGCGACAGTGCGAGCGGCCCAAGTGGCTCCAACGCTTGGAAGCCGCTGGAAGACTGACGTGACGGCCAGAGGGCATGCCGTGGTGAGACGCCCCACGCTTCGTCGCCAGCGGCCAGCGAACGACGGTGGGCTGACGCTCGCCGTTGGCTGCACTCCCGCCAGATGTCTCCACGCCGTCCCTTTGCTCCCGGTAATCGCAAGACCAGAGGCGCCGTCGATTCACGTAGGCCGCATACTCCAGAATACGGAGCTGCTACATGCGCCCCTCTCGCCATGCGTCACACACACACCCCGTGCCCGTAGTCCGCCTGTGCCTGTCCCAAAATATTATTTCTCGTCCTCGCAGTAGTCGCGCGGAAACCTGGTTCCTCTCCAAACAACCATCCCCAAACCTCACGGCGCAATCGTTCCCAAGTCTGTGTATCTCCAACGCCCTCACGCACAGGAGAAGGCCTCCGCCGCAATCCTCGAGCCTGCGACGGTCTGGCGTCTGAGCAATCCAAGCCGTTGGCAATGGCCTCCTCAAAAGTATGCTGAGCTGTCTTCTTGGGGACGCCTTGCTGCCTTGTTCCGCTCTCGCGAGGCCCAGTTGTGCTGATCACTCTTCGTCCGCAATCAGGAAATGCAGCAATCCTCCCGGCCATTGACGCACCAGCGTCCGTCGCTCTCGAGCTCCTCCCCATCTGGCTTGCCCGGCCGGCAAGCTCACGCCCGAACCAACTCGCACTCCCTCCTCACCGGCTCCCTCAACGCCCACCACCGCGTAACCCGACGCAAGTCCGTCACCTCGGGCCCCAACATCTCCGCCCTCACGGCCGCCGTCGCCCAAGGCGAGCAGCCGGGCGCGATGCCGATTGTCCCCGGTGGACGACGCCACACCGTGTACAGGGCCAAGGTTGGCAGCCTCCCCTCTCCGCCAGCCAGCCTACCCTACCAAAAGACCATCCCCGATATTAAAGATAGCGCGATCGAGGACGATGTGAATGATGGGTCCGGGGATGAAGAGGCAGGCAAGTTCCAGAAGGCGCGCATCAGGCGTGCCAGTGACGGCCAGCCTCTGGTCAAGGAATCCAAGAAGAGCAACCGCGTCGAGGTCCGTTGCGAGAAATGCGGCAAGGGCTATAAGCACAGCAGCTGCTTGACCAAGCATCTGTTAGTACCCCTCCCGCCTCTCCGGCTCAGCCCGTGGCGTGCCTGCTCGCGAACGAGGGACATGTCGCTCCATCGGCGCCAGGGGCCGCGTGTCGTGACATGTGTGGACTGAAGTTGTTAACACGTTTGTCAGTTGGGAGCATACTCCCGAATGGTCTTATACCTCGAAGCTCCTCATCTCCAAGCACCAGCAAGTCCAGCTACTCGAGGCTGCGTCTGTACTGGTTGCCATGAACGGCAAAGAAAGCACGCCTCCCGAATCGACCAAGGACTCTGCCAGCGAGCCGGATTCGGCGTCCCCTGCAGCTTCTGGCTATTCGGAACAGGGAGAGCGTCAGAGCTCAGCCGATACCACCCCGCCGCCGACGAGCGAGGGGCTCCTTTTCAACGGAACATCGTATCGAGAGAGGCTGCAGAGTGTCAGCAGCGGCATCTCTCAAAGCTACCAGTCTTCGTCATTGAAGCCCTCCTTCCTCTCTGGAAGTGTCCCCAGCGGGCCTGGGCTTGGCCACTTTCGACAGCCCAGCCACGAGCGACGCCCACCGAGTTCGGGGGCCAATAGGACTGGCCAGGAGGATCACGACCTTGCTGCTGCCGTGGAGCTTCTGAGCTGCAGCTTTGGGAGCAACAATGGCTCTCACGGCACCGTCACGCTTCCAGCGGACGCGCCGCCCGTGCCGCCCGTGCCGGCCCAATATCTCGATCACGCCACATCGCTGACGAGCGCGGGGTTCATTAATAGCTTCCCCAGCCGCCAGCCGGAAAGCTTCACTCGAGGTGAGCTGCGACGGGGCAGCGACGATGTAAAGATGGAGGACAGCGGAGACGACGACGACTTCGACATGCGGTCCCGCACTCGAAGCGACGAAGATGACGATGGCGTTTTCGGCCGCATGGAAGAATGATGGTAATAATCAGCATAACGAGGAGCGTGTCTGGGTTTTGTACACGCCATGACCGTGGAGTTGGACAATTGGATAACTTGAAACCCCTGGGAAGGACCGGCGCGACGTTTTCTTTTGTGTCACGATATACTCGACCTGTATGAGGTGGTTCTGCTCCGCCGCCAATCCTTAGCACCGAAGAGTGGAGAGCCTCGTCCTGCACTGGTCATTCTTGGCCGCGACTGGCGGGCGTGATTGCTTCTCCACGAGGTTAAAGTGAGGATTCGGAGAGGCGTCGAGCGTACACCCGAATAAATACCAAATGAAGCGGAATTTGTACATGAAGGACCTGCGAGCGCTCTGGTCTCTGTGAGCCCTGATTCCGAGCAGCACGCTTGTGCGCCGTGGGGTGAATATGTGACACGATAGCCTGGAGGCGTAGAGCTTGTTGTGTTACTGCAAACGCAAGGGCCATTCACTAACGGTTTCAAGCGCAGCGATCACAGTAGAACAGCAGATTTTGGAAACCGTCGATGAAGCTGAAGATTGGAGGCGATGAGGACTGCAGACATTGTCCGGCAAAAGATGAAGAATGATAGCATTCCTTGTCGGGAAGTCTCAGGCAGGTTCAGGAACACGAGAGCAACGAGAGAGAGAAAAGTCAGTCTGGGAGAGGGCCAGGGCGGGGCGGAAGCGCGGGTAGGTTTCCCTAGCGACCGACGTCACCTGTGCCCCACTGGCGGACGCCGCCCACGTCTCTTCAAGCTCGCCCCCGCGAGCTCCCAAGCTCCATCTGCCCACACAAAACATGTCAGGCGCAGATCCCTCGTCGCCGCAATAAATACCTTAGCAAAGCAATCCAACGATCCGTGTCTTCTTTGAGGACGCGTCATCCCCATCGGGACGTACATACGACAAGAACGTGTACAATCGGAGCGCCGCGTGACGACCAAGCAGGAAACAACACGCCGCCACCATGCCCGCGACGAAGCGAAGCGCAAAGTCCGACGCAGCGGTTGCCGCCAAGGCGCACGCGGCGCTGGACGAGGTTGCGGACGTGGTCGCGTCGCCGCAAGGCCGTGGCAGGATTCCTCCTGCGCTGAAGTTTCCGGTCGCGGCGGCGATGAGCTTTGCCATTGCGAGCCTGGGCTACAGCGTCGTCGGCGAACTGAGCAAGGGCGAGCTGCCTTCGGTGACGCGCAGCCAGGACACGTGGGAGGAGGTGGGCGTGTTGGCAGGATGGCGGATGTGAGTACTCTGCGACAGCTTTGAGGCGAAGAACATGGCAGCTGATGCAACCCAGTGTTGAGCTGGCCCTGGCCTGGTTTGGCAACTTGGACAGCTTGGATGTCGCCATGATGGATCTGTTGTCCCATGGTCCCACGGTAGGAAGCTCCGTTGCGCAACACAAAAAGCTGTTGCCCAATGCTGACAACCTCGCAGCTCTATCTCCTGACCACGTTCTACTCCCTGAGCCCCGTCACCGCGCTGTCTGCACTGGCTGTCGACGTTCTCTCGGCGGCAGTGCCATTCTTCTTCCTGCGCCCACTCTCAGACATTCACAGAAAGGGTGCCAATCGCGAGCTCATCGACGTGCCTCTGCAGCTGTACACGACGGCGCTGTCCACGGGTATCTACACGGTCGTCCTTGTACTGTCGCTCCGTTTCGTCCTGCCGCGCATTTTTGCCATCTACTTCTCACGCCTGCTGAGTCTCGAGCCTGCGTACACGGCGAGCTACACTGCCATCCTCCCCGTCACGGCGCTCTTCGGCGCAGCTGCCAGCACCTTCATCTTTGCGCCATTCGCGGCCACGGGCAAGTCCAAGGACGACGACAAGATCCGGCAGTTTGACCCGGCCAAGGCATCGCTGCAGCAGACTGTGCGGTGGAATTTCTGGGGATACACCGCCAAGACAAAGGTGGTGATCCGACGAACGGCGGCGGCCATGCTGGTGACTGGGGTCAGCACGTATCTCGCATGCACCATGACCATTTACGGCATCGAGTCGACCGGGGCCATCGCGTACTCGGCAGTCTGGGTCTTTGCAGCCTTGTGCACGGGCCTGGGTCTTGGATTAGTCGGAGGGGAGTAGCGGCGGCTGCGGGCAATCGCTGTCGTCATGATGGGCCATCAGCCTTGCGCCCGCGCAAGCAAGGCGTCATACGGGCTTACAAAAGCTGAGAGGAATTGGTAATACGAGACTGGTACGGGAGTCAGGGAAGAGTGATGAGCTTTCCGAGGATCGGAGGCGGCGTAATTGCTTGGATGAGTCTTCTCCATGCTCCCAGCGAGCCTGTGCTTGGGTATCACGGGCGGTTGGAGCAGCACCTTGTTGCTTGATCAATACCACTGTACTAAAATGTCATACTGTTGAATATTTTGTCCGAAGCCCGGGCTGTGCCACGCCGGGATGCCGTAGTTCCGCAGATCATCACGCTGCAGGAGTGAAAAACGTGGTTGCCTGGGATGGCCACGCCCGAGACCCAGGTCGACACGCGGCGGGCCGCATTCGCAATGCAATGAATGATCTCGCTGCTGCTGCGCTGATTGGAACCACGGAAAGTTGGGGAAGCGTTTGGCTCCCGCAGATTGGCGGCGCCCGCACTAAAGATAGACGCATGCAGCTGGGGACGACGGTTAAAACTCATTTTAGACAGCGTCGGCGTGCCCCGTAGGGCTGGCGGCTGCGAAGACCGGGCTTTGCGATCCACCTGCTGCGCATGTCAACGCTCCCAGGCGAGGCACATCACGTCTCTCCGCATGACGAGGCTGCGCCTGCGAGCTAACACGCGCGAAGAGGCATAACGCACGCGGCTCTGCTCCCCGAGGCTGTGGTTTGCGCCCTGCAGCAGCGTCAGAGGTGCATCCCGTCTCCACCGCGCGTCGCCCTCCACGGCGGGCAATTGGACACGCGCCAAGTCGACGGGCTCGGCGAGAGCGAGCAATTACGTCGGCAGCACGAGAGGGACTGGCGTTGGCTGGCCTCCCATTGGCGCCAGGCACGACTGTGACGGAGCCGACGACGACGCCTCTGCCGAGCGAGTGCGCGGGAATCGTGCCAGCTCTCCGCCCCCAGCTCCAAGACGCATAGCTCCACGACGGCCTGCTCGGGAGAACATAATGCATGTTGCGGCTGGAAGCTCCGACCGTTCGTCGCCCTCACGAAAGCGTCTCTTTCGTGGCCCAGTCATCCAATCTCGAGACCGAATCTAGCTCGTGTCGGAAATAGAAGTCATCACACGGTCTTCAAGGTATAAGACGGCTGCGTTCCTTCTTGAGTCATCAAGCGTGCTGGGCTGGCACAGTCATTCATATATACGAGTACATCAGAAGAACGGACAAAGGCAACAACAAAGCCCAGTCCCTGACAGCGATACCCGAAGATCCATTCACTTCCATGCGGCGGTGATGTCAGACTATTACGCTGCCAGCTCTTCCAGAGGATACACATCTGCACGGAATTTCAAGAGAACCAGGAGCATCAGGAGCGATGAGCGCCTGGACCTCCATGGCCCCTTGGAAGTCGATGGGTCCGTCAAGTCTGGACGCAGCATCAACCTCGAGGGAGAATTCATCATCAGAGACAAAATTGATGCATACGGCGACATTGTCATAAACGGCAGTGTAAGCTGCGAGTGCGTACCGGCTTTCCCCACGCTCGCACCCCAAGCAGGGCTGACAAAACGTCACAGGGGTCTGATCAAGGCTTATGGTAACATCTCGGTCACTGGGTACTTGTCTGCAAGGTACCAGCCCAGCCGGACCAACCAAACTCCGTAGCTGACATATATGACAGTGACAGCATCAAAGGCTACGGCAAACTGAAGATTGACGGGACGCTGGAGGGAACCGCTGTGGAGGTGTATGGCAACCTGAGTATAACTGGATACTTGTGAGGAGGCGCCCTGGATTGCTATGAGATGATCAACGTGCTGACTCGCTCATCAGAAAGTGTCGAACGCTGACAGTATACGGCTCATTGACCTTGATCGGACCCGGTTCCACCTACGTCGTCGAGGAGTCGGAGGAGGTCGCAGGGGCAAAGTTGATGAGAGAACAAGAGCCAGATTGGGAATTTTAGGCGCGCTAGATAGCTTTGGACTGTTGTTTTTAGTTCCTATCAGTTGCCAATTGGCTATAGACACCTTGAGCAATCGCCGGCAACAGGCATTTGAACCCTGGGTATCGCGGTGGCGTGGAATGACATCCCGAGCTTCTGGTCGAAACAAATGGTCCGTTGACCCAGTCAATCGAAGACTGTGATCCATGACGCGAGTAGACATGAGTCAACAAAATGGCTTACTCCTAGGTAGCGAAGAGATGCTTCACCGGGCGGCCTTGGGCTTTACGGCACTGGTCAGGAGAAGAGAGCATGCACATGACTGCCAGGTTTGTCGCTGAAATGATGCCTAATTTTTTCAGTTTTTGAGCCTCACATCTAAGCTTCGAGGATAGAGCGTTGAAAGACACAAAGCCTCGTCAGCTGAAATTAGGGAACCGAAAAAGCTGGGTTCGTTTGGGACCTGGCAGGCTGCATCTTGGGCCGAGCTGGGATCCCAAAATGGGCTGGCGCCGATGACTCAGCGGAAGTTACATAATCACAGGCTGCCTCGTACCCACATTGCAGGGGAGCTAAACACGGGATGCTCCAACAGTCCATCGCGCATCGCAAGTTCGCGACACGTCCCGCGGCGCGAGAAGCAAATGGCAGCGCAGACGCCGGGTCCATTCGCCTTCACCCACCTCCAGCGACCATTGTGATCAGGGACGCGTCACACGCGTCGGTCTTGCGGAGGTCATGGCCCCAGGGGGCACGGATCAAGAGGCGAAACCCAACGGGGACGCCCTATCGCCAAAGACCCGGAGCCTCACGATTCAGGACGCAGAGCAGGATGCAGCGAGCCTGGAGCCGCGCGCCGACCCCGATGCCCAGACGACCGTCACTGATTTCCTCGACTTCACCGAATACCTGCCCTCGGACATTGTGCGCTCGCTGACGCTGGTCGGCAAGCTCGACCAGGCATACACAGATGCGTCTCTCAAGGTCCACGACTTGACAACGGCATGGGGCCGGCTGCCGAGCCTCGCTGCGAGCGAGCGCCCTGACCCGGTCAAGCTGCGCGCCGGCATCTCGGAGCAGCTGGATCAGGCGGTCAGCTGCAGGGTCTTTGCCCACGCCGAGGCGGTCAGAATGTCCGAGAACGTCAACCGCCACTATAACAAGGCCAAGGTGTTGCTGTCGAAACTGCAAGCTATGATGGACAACTACCCGACGGAAGAACCCAAGAGCCCGGTCGCGTCCAAGTCTCCGCAGATGTCTCGCGCCAAATTGACCGTGCGATCTACCGGGGAGGACGGGAAGAAGCTGCCGCGGCACAGGATTCCAAGGATCACGGTTCCCGGCGAGGTTCTGGCTCCGTATGATATTGAATATGATACCTGCAGCGACGACAGCGACATTAGCTCCGACTCAGAATCTGACATCCGACGCACGCCAGCTCCCGGCACGCGAATCAAGCTCATATCAAACAAGAGCCAGAAGTCAGCGAGTCGCTCAGCTCGCCCGCAATACAGTAGCGCCGCCATGACTGCCGCAGCGGCGGCAAATGCGGCGGCCCTTCTAAATCCGCCTCCGGAGAACGCCGTTATCGGTAGCGCTGACGCGCCTTGGCTGCAACTGACACAGTATGAGTTGGCAAAACTCAGGAAACGGATGAAGAAGAATGCTACGTGGACGCCAAGCGACACAATGGTGGCAAGAGAGTTGAAGGCGCTGGGGCGAGGACCAGACGAATACCGAGACGCCAAGAAAAGGGCAGAGGACGAGGGCCAGGTGTTCAACCCTACCGTACCGACGGTTGTGCTTGACGATGACTCGGGCACGCCGCTGCTTCCCGCTGGCGCTCTAAGTGCCGATGCCTTGGCTGCAGACGAGCAACCCACCAGCAACAGGGGAATGAAGCTCAACGAGGCTAAGAAGCTTAAAAGAGAAGCCCTGGCCAAGCTCGCTGCCGAGGAAGCGGAGGAATCAGCCCGCAAGATGGCGCAAGCGGCGAAGCTCTTCTTGGGAAATGGTGCGCCAAACGCAACCGAAAACACCAAGGAGTCAGGGACGCCATCTGGAAAGCCGAGGACCAACTCGCGGTCCAACGGCAAGCGGAAGCGAGACAACGAGGTCGAGGTCTCGGAGGCCGCGGAGCGAGGCGAGACGCCGTCTCGCCGCCTGCCCAAACGGACCAAGACGGAAACGCCCGTTCCTCCGCCTCAGCAGCTCGGCCTCAATAACACGTCAATTGTGGATGGAAACCCCGCGCTCCTCACACCCGGCGGCACGGTGGTTGCGGCGCAATCAGAAACTCCAGTGCCTATTCCCATGCCTCAACAGAGCTCGTCGGCAAGATCAGCCGCCTCTCCGGCTTCGAATGCCTCAAACGGAGGAACGATCACAACATCAGTGCCAGTCAAGCCGCCGGCCGCCGAGACGCCAGTTCCGCTCCCAAGGACTGATCAGAGAACGACCCTTACGCCGGCTCCAGCGGCCGGGCGGGACTCCATCAAGCGTGAAACTCGAGGAGACGCTGCAAAGCGTACCCAGGGGCAGACCCCTGATTCACGTCAGCCAGAATCGACGGCACAGCCCGCCATCAAGCAGTCTACGTCACGGGCACACACTCCTGCCGCCACGCCGGTCCCCGAATCTCAAGCCGGCCGTCGGCCCGGCTCTCGAGGCAAAGGGATGAGTCAAGAGCCACCCTCCTCGTTGGCAGCCGACCGGCCGCGCCGCGCAAGCACTGCGCGCAATACTCCAGTCCCAGAGTTCAGGCAGCCAGTGAAGCGCGCCAAGCGGCCTGCCCCTGGCGTTGTCAGCACCACTAACAGTGGTGGCAACAGCGCTGTCGGCAAGCGAAAAGCAGCCCCGAGGAAGGCCCGCACGAATAGGAAGGAAAAGGGCCAGACAGCAGAGGCGGAGATGGTGGAGGTGGACGACGAGGGCAAGCCAATCGACCCAAACGAGCCTCGCTACTGTTTGTGCAACAGAGTCAGCTTTGGCATGATGATCCAGTGTGACAACGTTGATGTAAGTGCCGGCCCTTGTCCATCTGGAATAGCATGGGTAGCTGACTACTGCAGAACTGCAAGCACGAATGGTTCCACCTCGAGTGCGTGGGCCTATCCGACATCCCAGCACGGACGACAAAGTGGTACTGCCCCGACTGCCGCAAGCTGCTGAACATCGGAGAGAAGGGGGAAGTGAGTGCCCGAGGCGTGAAGAAGTAGAGCGAGGACGACCGGCATGAGGCGTTTACGGACCTTGAACTTTGGAGTTGCGGTGCAGGGCTACGGAACCGCTAGCCCGCTGGGGACTGCGTATATCGCGGGTTGGCGCTGCCTTTGGTGGCTGCTCGAGCTCAACGGCCACCCCGTTTGTGTACTCTCAGTGTATGGATAAATGCAGCGAATCTTTAAAACTTGACCTTTGCGTTTATACAACATTACGCGGCCCGTGGCAGTGAGGTCGGAGACGGCGGACCGAAGTGGAGATCGGTGCGGAGGACAGTACGGCGCCTGGCTCCGACCCAGCCGGCACTGGGTGCGGCGCAGTAGGTACCTAACGTGCCTGGGGCTGCGGCTCTCAGTCCGCCATCCATCCCTTGCATCGCGTGCCCTCACAGCACCGTCCGTACGGCCATCATCGAAGGCTCATCTCATTCATCGGCACCAACCGCCCATCGCCTGCGCACGCTCACCATGGCCGGCGCCCCGCTCGGCGGGTACTTCCCCGTGTACCCGCACCACGGCGACCTGCCCGACCCCGAGGTGCGCACCTTCATCACCAACTTCTACCACATCTCGGACCGCCCGGACGCCAACGAGCTGTGGGTCAGCTCCTTCACCAAGGACGCGCACGTGACGGTGGGCAACGACGACGCGCGCGGCGAGCAAGGTACGCGCCCTCCCTCCGAGTGCTGCGCGTGTGAGTGAGGACTGACCGAGACGGGCGCAGAGATCCGCGAGCTGCGCGGCGGCATGTGGGCGACGGTGCAGGAGCGCAGGCACACCGTCGTCAAGGTCTTCCCCGGTAGGTTCGAGGACCCGCACGCCCAGGGGCCGCCGGCGTGCGAGGTGATGCTGTTCGGCGACGTCCACCTGCGGGCCAAGGACGGCGGGGAGACGACGCTGCCGTGGGCGGGATACGCGGTGCTGACGAGGGAGGCTGACGGCGAGAGGGAGGAGTGGAAGTTCACGCGTTATCGTGTTTGGCTACAGAGATAGGGACGTGGGAGGATTCGTTGCTCCGCAATGTATTTCTTCACTGTTCCTTGGTGCAACTGCCTTTACGACTGACGTTGTTGACTAGCGTCGCTTTTCATTAATATTCTCAAGTGCTAGTCCTAAATACTACAAACCCCTCTCATAACATGCGTACCTCAAGACCGTGATCGAACTCATCGCGGCGGGGGCGGGGTCGGGGTCCTGGAATACGATCGCTCTCGACGAAGATGAGGCGGAGTTCTAGAATCCGCGCGCGTTCGAGGATGACGAGGCGGGGACCTGGAGTGTGACTGCCCTCGAGCGCGACGTGGTGGCGGAGTTCTGGAAAGAGACCTAGAATCGGATCGCTCTCGGGTGCGACGAGGAGGAGGAGTCCTGGAAACGGACCTAGAATCCGATCGTCCTCGAGCGCGACGTGGTGGTGGGGTTCGGGAGAGGGACCTGGAATCCGATCGCTCGCGACCCCGGCGGGGCGGAGACCTCGAGTCCGATGGCTCTCTCACGCGACGCGGAGGGGTCCTGGAGTCCGATCGCCCTCGGCCGCGAGGAGGCGGGGACCTAGAGTCCGATGGCTCTCGGCCACGACGAGGCGGAGATCTGGAGGGAGACCTGGACAGTGACCTGGAATCCGAGCGCCCTCGAACACGGCGGGGAGGAGGGGTTCGGGAGAGTGACCTAGAATCCGATCGCCCTCGAGCACGACGAGGAGGGGTTCGGGAAGACGTTCGCGCCCGGACACGGCGCGGCGGGGTCCGAGAATCCGATCGTCGACGTTTCCTGTCGTACCGCGAGGACGTGTCCGAGTCGCTGTAGGACGAGTAGCTCGACATTGACTCCGAGTCCGACGAGTACTTGGGAGGCGCGGGGAGGGCGGGCTTCGGCATATTCTGAAGGAACTCTCTCATCTCCTCGGTGAGGGCACCCATGCCGATGCTCGTAAAGTAGTTGATGGAGAACCTGATGTTGCGGGGGTTGTCCCTGGGGAAGAGACCCTCGAGGTTGGGCCGCAGCATCTCGTCGGTCATGCGCTGCCTCAGCTTCGGCAGGCCAATCTCCTCGACGATGCTCTGGAACAAGATCTTGATGAAGATGCGGCTGCTGGAAGTCGTCTCGTCTTCGTTGAGGTGGATGACGGACAGGCAGTGCCAGCCGATGGAGTCGACTCCGAGCATGTGCCCAAACAGCTGGGCAATGTTCCGCAGCTTGTTGTTTTCGTATCGATGGATCGTCTCGTAGTACTTGGCGAAAGATTGCTCGAATAGATCGCACCACAGACGGTTGATCCTGGCGAACCGCTCGCCGATCAGGCCAAAGAACTTGGTGTACGTCTTCTCTTGCGAGCAGCACTCGACAATCATCGATGGCAGCTCGGGCTCCTGGCCCGCAGGAAGGTTGATCTTCATGAGCTTGTGCACGGCTTCCTCTGGGTCGGCACTCGACATGATGGTGAGGTAGATGGTCCTCCGAAGGTTGACCAGATCGGCGTTGGACTGGTCTTTGATCTCCATGGCCTTGGTCTCCTCGTTCTCTTCGTCGGAGCTTTCATCCTCGTCCTCGTCGTCTTCGTCCTCTTCGTCGTCACTGGCCTCGCCCAAAATCTCAGCCCTCAGCTTCTTATACGCCTCCTCGTGCTCCTCCCAATCGGCGTCGAACTTGAAAATGTTGAGTCCGTCCTGCACGTCAATTTCGCCCTCCAAGTTCACCTGATGCGTAATCTGATCCTCCTCCTCAACCAGGTCAAGCTCCTCCTTGACGGCCGGGTTATCCTTGAACTTGTCTTTTCGAACTTGGAACAACACCTCGATCATGTATTGCGTACGCTTATCGATGTCGGCTTCGTGCAAGATGTTTCTGAACTGGTCGAAGACGGCCATGGCGATCGAAGGTTGCATCTCCTCGACGTACTGCCCAACCTCGCGGCAAAAGCCCACCGCAATCTCGACACTGTCGTCCGTCGGTTTGTGCAGTAGCAGCAGCAGGATCTGTCCGGCGAGCATCTCGTGCTGGACCTGTTGGTTGATGAGATGTGCGAGGAATGTCGTCGAGGACAGGCAAACGGCCTTGTCGTTTCGCTTGAAGCCCTTCCGGAACTGCATGATGAGGCGCTTGATCAACAGCTCTCCGACCTGCGGCAGCTTGGTGTTGACGATGGCCGCCATGGCCGCGTAGATGGGCGTGAAGGGCAAACTCGCGGCCTGGGCCTTCATGATGGAGCGGCAGAACAAGCCTCGCCCGCGGATCAGGTTCTCGCCAAACAGCTCTGGGACGATGTGCTTGATGTTGGCCGTGTTGACCTTGTTGATGAGGCCGTTGATGCTCTTTTTCAGGGCCTCCCAGGCCATGCGCTGATACTCCTTGCTCGTCTTGTCGGTGATCTGCGCTTGCAACGCCCGAAGCCGCGCCGGGGGGATGTATGTTCCGCCGGACCGCATGTTGAGGAGCTTCTCGTACTCGGCCTTTGCGGTCGCTTGCTTCTCCTCCTCGGTGCGCACTGGCGGCGGGGTGCGCTCGCGCTTCGCTGGACGGTACGAGTCGCCGCCATCACGGGGGCCATCACGGGGGCCAGCACCTCGGTCAGGCCCTCGCTCGCGGCGCGGCATGTCCACTCCGACGGACGCCATCGTGCTGTGTTGCAGGTGCAGGCGAAGGGGGTGCAGGTTCGCGACCAGGCTGGCTGGCTTGCGAGTGTGTTTGGGGAGGACGGACTGACTGCTCTGCATCGTCGCTTCGGAGAAAATAATGGTGCACGGACCAGCAAGGCTACCTGCGTGCGCCACACGGCTAGCGCCTCGCCTTGCCTGCAGTCGTGTACGCACCGCCACACCACGCGCCGACGAGTCCCCTGAACCGCGTCCAAATTTCGGGCCAGCGTGGAAGCGAGGCAGCCTGTCGTCTTGTCCTCTCGAGCTTCACCGGCGACCTCTTCCACTCACATTCCTTTGAGCCCTTTCCATAGCACGGTCGTTGCGCCCGCCTGCGTCTCTACAATGGTGAGTGCTGGCATTGGCCTTCTCGCCGTGCGCCGCCACTGACGCGCTTCCGCAGCTCGACAGACTTGTTGGCCTCGCCATGCTCGTGGCTGCGTCGGTCGTCTTTCTCTACTACACCATCTGGACGCTTCTCATGGTTTGTCTTCTCTCTCGTCTTGTCTTCCTTGCTCCCGTCATGCTGACCTTTGCTGCCAGCCCTTCGTCGACGATGACCACCCGCTCCAGAACTTCTTCCTTCCCCGCGTCTGGGCCATCCGAATTCCCGTCATTCTAGTTCTCCTGGGCTCCGCCGTGGTAGGCTCGTTTTTGGGTACGGTCATGATTCGAAGCAACCGGAAGAAGGCTGCGAAAGCCAAGGCTGCGGCAAAGAAGAAGGCTTAGGCAAAGGCCCAAGCTCGCTACCAAAATGCTGCGTTAATGGAATGTGTCGTGATGGCATCGCAAGGCCTGGTTCCCGAGCACATGTTTCAGTCTACTAGACCTACCGCCTGCGAGAATCAGGCAGGGTGCCGTGCCCAATTGAAGGCAACGAGGCCACACGTCATAGAAGAGGCAGTGTTGGAAGGGTATCTCTTACGTTTCTACCTAATTCAATCCGCTGCCGTATCAAAGCTGCGCCAACAAAGCGAGTGTACCAATGAAGCCAATGCACCCACGAGAGCTTGCAGAGCGTGAAAAGCCACCGATGGGGGGGGAAAGCGCGGATTTTAAACAAGCAATCGCCCAAGGGGCAATCCCTAAGTCGAACAACATGGGTGCCATGTCTGTCCCAACATAAGGCCAAGGAGGGACATGTCGCTGCCAATCCATGACCGCAGTATCAGCATAGGTCCCCTGATGCATTTTCAGCATCACTACGGGCACTTCTAGCTCACGAGTCCCGGCATTGTACCTCAGACTCTCTGATCGGCAAAATCGAGAACTTCGCAGTCATCCTCGAAGAACCCGTCCTCATCTGGATCGCCCTGGCGGACCCCACGTCGTCTCCTCGTCGTAACCACGATTTGCTCTCCGTCTCCATCCCCGTACTGCATCACCCTCTCCATCGCAGATGGAGGCAGAGCAAGATGGTCGTCAGGTCCTGTCTCGCCTGCGTCGTCAAAGCCAGAATGTGGGCCCAAGTCTACCTTCACGGTCGGGATGTCTTGCCCGAAAGCCCATACCGATGTATTTGTCCGCTCGCTTGGCTCAGAGTCTTCTGCCAGGGGGCGCTGCTTCTTCTTCTTCTTGGACGAGGGCTGGTCCTCCAAGGCCGTGTTTGCAATAAGGGTAGACACTGCTTCCAGCTGAGCAGCTACTCCGTCCTTGCTATACTCATGGAGGACCACGCGGCGATCTGTGTGGAACGGCTGGTAGGGGGCGCTAGATTCTATCTCTGCCTGCGGAATGGCGGCATCCATGCCAAGAGCCGAGCGAACAGCGCCAGATTGCTTTTTGAGTGTCAAAGTGTTTCCAGCTTCCATGTCGGCATCTGAGAGCTCGAGATACTCTTCCGGGGCACCCAAGTCCATAATTTGACGCACGATGGGAGCGACGACATCGTCGGGGAGGAGTGGCACCTCAAAGTCCCTGTGCTTGTTCGCACGAGCAATGCGCTTCCCAGACACCGCCGACGGGCGGCGCGTTTTGCAAGGAAACATTCTGACAAGACCTCCACCGACGGAGACCAAGACGTGAGCCTTACGTCCCTTGATCCAGGTAGCGCACGATGCAGACGGCAACGTGGCACTCATCGGCAGGGAAACGCGGTTCTCTCCCGTGTGTCGCAGTTGGTTGATGGCGGTCCCGGTCTTACCGAGGGAGTGACTGATGCTAGCAGCAATGGCGCGGCCGCCCTGGGCGGCTGAATCTCTCAGAGTGTTCGCTGGGGTGGCTGGGACATTGCCGCTGCTGCGACGAGAGCGTGTCACGAAAGGCTTCGCGGCTTGATATGCTGCGCCAAAAGCGCCAGACGCAATCGAAACAGCAGAGCTCGACGCCTCGGATGTTTCTGCCACGCTCTTCGAGGCCAATTTGCGGCGACGAGGGGCCGGCCACATGAAGGAACTGAAAGGCATGTCCAACAGATGCACCGTCCCCCTTTCTGTCGTCACTGCCAACCTCTCGCCCTGTGGCTCCGTCCACGCAACATCGACTATGCGCGTGGCTGTCATGCGAACGAACTGTGCGATTTGGCGAACCTGGGGCCCATTGCCGTCGCTGTGGGCCAGAGTCGTCTGGAGCGGAGACGAGTGCGTGTGTTGAGCCCGCAACAAGTCCCAGACGGTCTGAACGTCCCCCTTCGTGCTGGCAGTGAAGAGCGCAAGAGACGTGGGGGAGAATGCGATGAAACTGCATCCCAGAGGACTTTCGAATGTTGTTAAAGGATGTATTGAAGGTGAATTTGCCAGCGAATCCACATCCAGGACTGAAACCCGACCGGGCTCCCTGACGGCGGCCTGCGCAGCTGTACCATGCGTGGGCGGGAATTGCACTGGATCCATCTGAGGAGATCGGGAACCCACCCACTGCTGTGGTGGTGATCTTGCTTGCTGCTGTTGCGACTGAGGGCTAGATGGCTTCTTCCAGTACGAGTTCCAAGCTTGTAAGCCCTGCTGGCCAACCCATTTGGCGCCCGATATGAGTTCCTGGGTAGTTTCGCGCATAATACGATTCATCATGCTGTCGGAGATTGGCTGATCCACGGAAGATGAAATAGGCGGCAAATGAGGCGGCGTCAGGGAAGCGACTCCAGGCGCTCGCCCGAGAATTGGAACGGGCAAGTGTGCCCGCAGAGAGATCTGGGATGATGGGGCTGCCGGGCAGTACGCAAGCCAGCGCCCATTGAGTGCGAAGATTGGAGTCTGCGGATTAGGCCGAGGTGGGTTGGCAGAGGATTGCATTTGGTTGCTCTCCTCGGTGACCTCGCCGCGATGACTCTGTTGAATCGTCGTCCAGAGCTTTCCCGAGCAGGCGAAGAAGTGCATGTTCTGTGCCTCGATGAGCTGCCGGAATATCCAGCATTCACCGGTGATTCCTGAGCAGACTGCGACGGTTCCAGCGTCTGCCTTGATAGTGAAAGCTCCGCTTGGAGGTGGCGGTCGGAAGAGTGGACTGGTCAGGGAGACTTCGGTGTTGATGGGCACCTTTTGCGTCTGTAGAAGGACGTCGACCAGTTTGTTAGTTTGGAGAGAATACACCTCCACAGCGGTCTGGTAAAACAGCACTGGCGGAGTCGATCGCCCTTTGAGCCCCCCTTGCTGTGCGAATCCTTGATGTGCGTCGTCTAGCGATATATCGGCAGGAGCCTCAACGTCTGCGGCACGTGGTGGCAGTACAGGGCCGTGTAGCACGACGGCTACCAAGGGAGAAAGCACACCAGTGCTGCCACTGACCGACCACGGGAGAATTTTGGCATGATGGACGCCGCCACGAAGCCCTTTCAGGCTCGCCACTAGATCCAAGCCTCTCTTGCCGACAGTATAGACCTGCAAACCACCTTGATAGCCGGCCAGCACCACGTTATCTGACCCGGCCAAGCCATCGGCGGACGGCAGCCTGTCGAAGCCGAAGAAGTGCCCACGGGCGCCCGCCTTCATGCCGCCGGACTGTGGAGTGATGCCTAGATCCAGGTCCTGAGCTCCGTGGAAGTGCGGCTGCGGCTGATGGGGGAGGGGCGGATGGGGGCTGGCTCGAGAGTCGGGGTATTGGGAATGCAGCGAACTCCGTCGGTAAGCTGCAGTTGATGGAGCTCGTGGCGAAGTTCCAGGCATGGGATGCTGCGTATCCATATGGAAGCTCAGCGGGCGACGACTATTGCTGGGAGGCGACGGCGACGCCATCGAAGGGCTCCTGTACGGTTGCTGGGCAGCCCAGCCATGATGCAGACGGCCCGAGTCTTCATACGAGGATGGCTGGGTCGGCGGTGAATCACTCGTCAAATTGATGAGATTGCTGGGGGAGCCTGCCATGAAGGCGCCTCCTCTCGCCCACTCGTTCGCCATGCTCGGGGCGGTGCTGGCAGAGACCGATGTCGCGGACAGCGCTTCCAGCATGGGCGACGGGGCATGCCTGGCATGTTCGGGGAGCGAGGGCTTGATCTCGGGCGTGATGACAGGAGGCGAGGAGGCATCGGAGGCAGGATCGCTCTTGGGAGAGTTGACGTCGCCGCTGCTGCTGTGACCGTTGCTAGTACGCACCCGTGTCAGTTTAGGGAGGTTAACGAAGAAGTCACGCGGGGAAGAGCAACACAACGTGTGGGCTCAAGGCACTCACGAGAACTTGCCAGCAGCCTGTTTGGTCACCGCCGCAATGGATCCGCCGTTTTCTTTGGCATGTTTCTTATTCTTGGAGCCTGTGCGGAGGCGTGTCAGTCCAGCCCTGGAGGCGCACCAGCGCGTCGCGACAGTAGCGGCAACGGCACTTACTAGGCATTCAACTGGTGTTTCGCAACTCAAAGAGCACCAGACTGCGCTTCGGCAGAGCCTTCTGCGCCAGGACCGGGTTGGAGCTTCGTATTGATTCGCGGGAGGGAGCGTCAAGCCCGAGTGCGACGCCGGAGAGGGACACGGTAGAGGGGCAGCGGATGGGTACGGAGGGGTTCCTTATCAAGGTGATGATGACATGCAGGAACAGCAACGGCACGGGTGCCGCCTTCGGGAGCAAAGCTTGCGTGTGGGCAAAGAGAACAAAGCGGATAGAGATAGAGAGAGTGGTTTCTCGATGCAACAGAATGACAAAGAAGAGCGTCGTTTGGAGCGGTTCGTGGAATAGGTAGATGGAGGTTGATGAAGCAATCAAGCTCGGGGGAGGCAGAGCTCGCCGCCAGTGAGCCGCTATGACTGCCACGGCAGCGGTGGCGGCGACGGCGGCGGGTGGAAGGCGGGGGGAGGGCTGTTGGCAGCTGCCCTGGGGGTCCAGTGGCCAGTGTCCGGTGTCCGGTGCCAGCGTGGGCGCAGTGGCAGGCGGCTGCAGGGGCCTCTGCAGCGCGCTAAGCCCAGCTGAGATGGGGCAGGCCGCATGCCGGAGGTGGAGAAGCGCGGGCGCGGGGTGAGGTGTGGACGCGACGAGACAGGTCACCGCGACATCCCGTGGCTCATGTGCATGGCGTCTGCAACTGGGCGACGGCTTGCCTAGTTTGTCTACTGATGACCAGAAAGAGCCGGGAGTCATCGGGCTGACGAGTCCAAGTTAGTCTGTCACGATACTTGCGCGCTTTTTCCCACCGCTGTCGGCTGCCAGGCGGCAACGGCGCAAGCCTTCCACCACAGGCACCACAAATGACGAGTTGCTTCGCGCTGACTCAGTACGAGTACTGCGTACGAGTGCTATTGTTCCCCGAAACGGTGACGTGCGCTTCGTCTCCTTTCCCTCACCACACGCCCCTGTGGACCACCCGCGACGGACGCCACCGCCTGGTGACGCGCCTCGACAACGTGTCAGGTGAGCACACTGGGATGGCCTCCTGCGCCATCGACGCAGGCCCAGATGCCAGTTCGAGGCAAAACTGGGTCTGGATTGATGAATGGGGGCCGCGACGGTCGAAGTCAAATGGAAAAGGAACGGGCGGGCCTAGTTGACACTGATCCAGCCGCTCGAGCCAGTCCCCGTTCGCAGGACCCCCTATGCTGTACTTCGTGCCGGCGACAGCCGCGATGACGTTTAGGACGGACGAGACGTTAGAATTGTATCTGGATGGTTGTTTTTACCTGATATTCACGTAGCTATTGGCAGAGCCGACATACTGACCGCTGACATCAACGGCGTTGTAAAGGACCCCTTGCCCTCGGGTCACCTATCCCATCTCCCACGTCAGCCACGTCAGCCATTTCCCTTCGACTATATTTTCACACTGCGCAACTATCCGCGTAGCAAAGAACAGGTTGCAGCGCAAAGCTGGCAACAAATGACCCTGCAGGTCTGCGAAAGTGGCTGGGCGCAATGACTGGCTTCCCGGTTCCCGGCACAGCGTCCCGCCCGCTAACAGGCTGGCAACTAACACGGCATATATAAGAGACTTGCCGGGACGATCTTGAGCCTGCGCAAACCGTTATCACGGCGCAAAAGGCTCGCCGGCACGCCATGTCTCCAAAGGTCCAGAGGGCAACGAAAGGTCTAGCCATCCACATTGACAACCCCCAGCCGGCATACAGGCCTGGCGACACCATCAGCGGCTACGTCTTTCGCCAGGTACCCATTCTTGTGGGCGCAGATGATGTAGAAATCAGATTTCTGCAACCGAGGCCTCGACCGAACTCTGGGCATCAAAATCTGCTGCGCTGACGCATGCTCAGTCTTGCAACACAGATTCTGGGTACACTTTCGAGGTTGGAGCACCAACGACGTATCAGCTCGATTCTCCTGATCATCTGCCATTCACAATACGAGCCTTGTGGCAGGGCATGGAAGATGGCGACAAGGTAAAGCCGCTTCAACGAGATCTTGACATGACTGTAAAGTCTTGCAGCATCAGCCTTCAGTTTGCGCTCTCAGCCTGGGGGTCGCGGCGTGCAGTGGGATACTCAGGGCGGCACTTCGCGAAAGCGGTCTATCACGAGCGGTGTGTCCTGCACAACTCGACAGAGCTCGATGAGCAGAAGACCCTACCTATGCCCTGTGGGAAGGAAGCGAGGCCACTGGATCTTGGGGCTGTTTTGAGCTTCAAGCCACTCAAGACAAGTACCGCCGTGTCTTCTGAGGCTATCATTTCAGGTTCAGAATTATCGCCCAGCTTCAGTACCATCAACATGAAGCGTTCTTACGAGGTCGTCTGGGACCTCGCCCTCAAGGTCAGAGGCGAGGACTACAGGTTGCAGGGAAACCAGGATATTAATTTATTGTAAGCGCGGAGTCTGGGCATTGGCAAGCGATGCGATACTATATAATAATATTGCTGCGTTAACAAATCCACACGTTCTGATGGCTTCAGTATCTCAGCGATATCAGCATAGGATAATTGTGCCCCCGCCGGTAATATATCTTCCCGTATGACTTACACCACCAGCGCGGGCCTCCGCAACGTGGGGGATCGCTGCCCCGCCGTGGGGGATCGGGCCCCCGACCCGGGACCTGGACGGCATGGGGTCCTAAAAATGGTTCATACTTGAAGCCGTAGCCCTTCCTACTTTACTATACTTTTTTTTCTCGCGTTGCTGCGAGTCTTGTTACAAGAGTGACACTTTTGAAGCCTTTGGAATTGGCATATCATTGCTGAGCTAGTGATCGAATCGCTTACACGGTAACGACGCTGCTGGAGCCCATCATGGCGCACTCCAGCATTGAACTAAGCACCGGCTGGAGCTTCAAGCAGCAGGACTCCCCATCCGATCAATGGCTACCGGTGGCCAAGGTCCCTACGCAGATACACGTGGACCTACTGGCTAATAAAATGTATTTCACGCAAAGACGGCCCGTGGATGATAGCGAAGCTGAGCTGACAATATATATAGAATCCCAGATCCATTCGTCGACCTCAATGAGCGCGCCGTTCAATGGATCGGAGAGAAGTCTTGGGTCTATCGCGTGTCATTTACCGTGCCAGAAACACCATCCACCGACGATATCGTCACTACAGATCTCGTGTTTGAAGGCCTTGACACATTTGCAACCGTCTTTCTGAACGGCACGGAGATCCTGAAGGCCGACAACATGTTCGTGTCATACCGAGTCAACGTCACGAAATGCATCAGACATGGCAGTGACAACTCGCTCGAAATCGTCTTCGATTCTGCGCTGCTCCGAGGACGGGAGCTAGTCAAAGCACACAGCCACGAGCACAACTTCCTCGTCAGACAGACCGAGGCCGGCCGCGTACCCGTCCGAAAAGCGCAGTACAATTGGGGGTGGGACTGGGGTCCGATTCTCATGACTGCTGGCCCCTGGAAGCCGGTCCGTCTTGAGCAGTACGTGGCCAGGGTGGACGATGTCTGGGCCGAGAATGAGGTCAGCTCGGACTTGACGACATGCTCAGGGACCATATATGCCAGAGTGGCGGGCGACATTCGCAAGGACGACGAGATTCTGGTGTCTTTGTCCAAGGACGGACAAGTTGTTTTCGCGGAGAAAGCTAGCATCAACGACAACCACCAGGTGGCGGTTCCTTTCAAGCTCGCCCATCCTGAGCTTTGGTACCCTCGTGGCTATGGACCACAAGCCCGGTATCAACTCAGCTCCAGGCTGCTCCGGGGCAACGGCAACAAAGTGCACTCAGCGTCTAAACTCATCGGCTTCCGCCGCACGCAGCTCGTACAGGAGCCTGATGCCCATGGCAAGTCCTTCTACTTCCGCGTCAACAACATCGACGTCTTCGGCGGCGGCTCCTGCTGGATTCCTGCCGACAGCTACCTCGCGCAGGTGCCCGCTCAGCGCTACCGCGACTGGGTCGCTCTCATGGCTGCGGGAAACCAGGTCATGTTGCGCGTCTGGGGCGGTGGCGTCTACGAGGACGACGCGTTGCTGGACGCCTGCGACGAGCTCGGCGTGTTGGTGTGGCACGACTTCCAGTTCGCCTGCGCCAGCTACCCGGCGTATCCTTCGTTCCTCGAGAATCTGGAACGAGAGGCACGGCAGCAGATACGGCGCCTGCGGTGGCATCCCTCGGTGCTTCTCTGGGCGGGAAATAACGAGGACTATCAGGTTCAGGAGCGGTATAAGCTGGACTACAATTTTGAGAACAAGGACGCGGAGTCGTGGCTTAAATCGACCTTCCCTGCGCGGTACATCTACGAGTATTTCCTTCCGAAGCTGATTAAAGAAGAAGATCCGCACATGATCTACCATCCCAGCAGCCCTTGGGGCGATGGAAAGCCCACGGCCGATCCGACCGTGGGCGACATACACCAGTGGAATCGTCAGTCACCCTCAATCCCCGCCCACTGAGTATATATCGCTGACATACATATCGCACCAGTATGGCATGGTGCCATGAATAAGTACCAAGAAGCATCTATCCTCGGCGGCCGCTTCGTTAGCGAGTTCGGCATGGAGGCCTACCCGCACATGTCCACCATCCAGCGGATGGCCAGCTCCCCCTCGCAGCTCTACCCAGGCTCCATGGTTCTTGATTTCCACAACAAGGGCATAGGCCACGAGCGTCGCATGACAACTTATATTGTCGAAAACTTCCGTCCCGTGGCCGCCACCACCGACAGCCTCGCCGCACATGCGCACCTCACGCAGGTCGTCCAGGCCGAGACGATGCGCTTCGCGTACAAGTCGTGGCGCCGCGACTGGGGTAGTCCCGACAAGGGACGCAAGTGCGGCGGCGCCCTTGTCTGGCAACTCAACGACTGCTGGCCTACAATGAGTTGGGCGGTTGTCGACTACTATCTCATCCCGAAGCCTGCCTTCTACGCCATTGCGCGCGCCCTGCGCCCGCTGGACATTGGCGTGGCGCGGACCTATCACGACTGGACGCAGACGGGCTATTTCATCGATGAAAACTCACAGCTTGTCACCGGGCAAGTCGACCAGACTCTCCCCGCACGCAGCGGAACATTTGACGTCTGGATCGCAAGCAGTAACGTGCAGCCCGTTGACGCAATCGTCGACGTGCGCTTCATCTCTGTCAGGACGGGTAAGGACGTCTGTCCACCTCTGAGCGGGACCATCGCCGCAGCCGCCAACGCCACCACCGAGGTCTTCACCAAGGAGCCCCTTCAGCCGTCCGTCCCCAATGCAGATGAGCCAACCAAACCCTTTGACGTGTCGCAGTACGACCCATACGTCGTGCACACGACTCTCTCCGTCGACGGCTCCGTTGTCGCGACCGACACGGCCTGGCCCGACCCGATAAAGTTCCTCGACATGGCCGACCGCGGCGTCAGCTTCGCCGTCTCCCCCGCTGGGGACGAGGTGATCATCTCGGCGCAGCGGCCCGTCAAGGCGTTTGTCTTCGAGGAGGTGGAGGGGCTGAAGCTGAGTGATAACGGGTTTGATATTATGCCTGGGGAGGAGCAGCGCGTCAAGGTGGAGGGCGCCTTGTCGGCGAAGAGGCTGCGGTGGACGTACGTAGATGCACTTGGAGCATCGCTCGAGATTCCTTGAACTGGTGTTGAATGTTGGATAGAACGGCTCCTGACATGTATATTCGAGCGAGCAGAACTGTGCTTGCGGACTTGATAAAAGAATCACGTGATGGAGGAAAGAGGGCAAGACGAAGAATAATATGTACAAGTTGGATCAAATGGAAGCATTTGTATGTCAAGGAGTGGCGTGGTCAGATGGCAGGCAACCTGCATGGTTTAATGGCCCCATCCCACGTGTCGTGGCGTTGACCCCCATGTTCCCCATCCCCAACTTCCCCATGTTCGGACCAAGTTACATCCCCAACCCTCGGCCTCCACATCCTCCTGATTTTGGCTTCACCTCCCTGCTTCAACGGGCTTCGCTCCGGGCTGCTGCGGTTTGCAGCGTCGCACTCAATGACCTTCCCCATCCCGGGAGCCGGCCCCGGTCAGGTCGCGGATCACTCCTCCGAACCCCTGCTGGAGCCATCCCCACCGACGGCCCGCAAGGTGAACCGCTCGTGCGTCGAGTGCACCCGCCGAAAGGTCAAGTGTGACGGCCGTCAGCCCTGCAGCAGCTGCCAGTACTCTCGCGCAGCGGGCGCGGCGCGGCCATGCGAGTATCGCCAGCGCTCGAGACGCAACGCCGTCAGCCGCAGGTAGCTCAAGATCTGTCGTTGGCTTACATGTTCCTGTTTCTAACGCGGCTCCGCATTCAAGAACCTTTGACAGGGCCGCGGACCAGCTCAGCGCTCACTCGCGAGTTCTAGAAACACTCTTTCCCGGCGCCAACGTCTTCCATCTCACAGACAAGAGCCAGGCTGAGCTGCTGGAGCTACTTCGCTCTGACCAACCCCATCTGCAGCCTCATTACGAGCACCAGCGAATCCATTCACCGAATGGGGTCGCACCAACGCAGCGGGACGACCATGGCTTTCCGAAAACGCATCTGAATGACGACGATGATGATGACTCGGCTCCCGTCTCGGAGAGTGGAGAGCCTACGGCAGAGAGGAAGTGGGATGAATCTCTCGACCAGCCGGCCACCGTAGCAAGCGACGACATCAACGCCATTGGTGTTGCCACTGATGAACACGCCCGCTCGTATCTTGGCGTGACCTCTATGAGCGCCGCTCTGAGAGCCATCTTCCGCCTGTGTCCAGCGGCAAAGGAGCACACTGCCCAGTGTGCAAGGGCGCTGGCAGCTACGCCGGCTCAGCCACTAGCTGGCTTGCCCATTCTAGGAAGAGATCCAGCTCTGAGCATCGTGAGGGAACAGCGCTGCATAGATTTCTACTTCGAACACATCCATACAATTACGCCGCTGCTCGATGAGGACGAGTTCCGCAAGCAGTATGCGGCTGGCACCCGTCAAGACGGTTCCTGGTTGGGGCTCCTCAACATGGTCTTCGCCCTGGGCTCTCTTGCATCAGGCTGTGAGAGTCTTCATGAGCAATACTATCACCAGGCCCGCTCATTTACGGGTCTTGATAGCTTGGGCTCAGGAAACACGAACAGCCTGCAGGCTCTGTGTCTCCTAGGCGGTTACTATCTGCACTATCGCAACTCACCAAACATGGCCTACGGTATTATAGGGGCAGCCTACCGGATGGCCATTGCGCTGGGGCTGCACCGCGAGCCTCGACATGGCGTGCAGATTTCTGACCCGGTCGAGGCAGAAGCACACCGGCGTCGAGTTGAGACGAGGAGGAGGACATGGTGGAGCCTATACTGCATCGATACCTGGGGATGCATGACGCAGGGGAGACCTACTCTTGGCCGGTGGGATAGAAGCACCATGGACACCTGCCTGCCTTCGAGCCTGTGTCCGGACGACTACGCTGCCATCTTTTTGCAGGCGAACATCGAAATGTGCTTGATATGCGAACGCATTCAGCATCGCTTCGCCCAACTCGGGCGGCCGACGAGCCATGAAATCGGCGCCTTTGACACGGAGCTTCAAGCTTGGTTCGAAGCCCTGCCTCTCACCATCAAGGAATCCGGGTTCCTGCCTCAGAAATACCAATACTCGAGAGAGTTGATGAAGGCGCGGTACTACAACGCTCGCATCATCCTGGCGCGCTCGTTGATTCTATACATTGCGAACGACTGCAAGAGGAAGTCCAAGGAGCCCAAGCCGGAGTACCGGCACATCCTCGACTCCTGCTGCCGCGTGTCTGCCGAGGCCATTGACGCTGCCGCGAGGTACTGGGTCCCCAACCGCATTCAGGTGTGGAACTGGGCGTGGTACCTCTTCCAGGCCTGCACGGTCCCGCTGCTGTGCATCGCCGTCGAGAACAATATGAAGCAGCCGTCGCTGCCGCCACATGACAGCATGCCGGCCTGGCAGTCCAGCATCGCCAAGGCGCTGGAGACGTTTGCCGAGATGAGGTCCTGGATGCGGGCCTCTGACCGCTCGCCCGACATTGTGTCTGCCATACACGAGGCGCTCGGCTCGGCGGGAGCGGATGGATTGATGCGCACCCCGTCGGCGACGGACGGGAGCTTGGACTTGTTTGGTTGGTATGACGAGCACCTCAATGAAATGGATTGGGGTGTGTTCCTTGGCGACGAGAATCTGGCTGGCGGCATGTTTCCGTTGTGACGGCCTGCAGCTCATGGCTTGATATCTCTATTCTCAGTGCATGGCGTTGCGAAGCCTTCCGTCGAGTACAAAGCTGTACTATACTTGCTGTGTATGTCCTCGCTCATTCATCTTGATATTGTAGTCGGACAAAAGTCTAGGGTTATCCGGTGCGTGGCCCGATCTATCTTATATACCATGATATACTTGGTACCTTGTCTTCGTGGTATTCAAACGCCGCCTCTATGGTCCAGACTCAACCAGCAACAAGCTCATCCCGGGAGGCAATCTCCTCCTTTTTACCCTCTGCGGCTGCATCGCCACTGTCCTTACCCGTCTCCTTGCCCGTCTCCTTGGCCACACCCTCAGCATCCCTCTTTACCGCACCATCCGTGCCCTTCTTCGCCTCCGGTCCCTCCGCTTTGGCCGCCCTCTCCTTCTTGCTCAGCGTGATGGCGCCCTTGGCCAGCGCCTCGCCCGGCAGCGGCCGCACAATCGGCTGCGCGACCCACCACGGCTGCCGACACCGGAGTATGGTGCCGCGCGAGCTCTCGCCCTCGGGGACGTCTGCGTCTGCGTCGCCTGCCAGCGCGGCAAGCTCGTCGTCGAAGCTCTGCCCGCCGGTGCGCTCGTACTCGAGCAGGCCCTCGGCGATCTTGACCTCGGCGGCGGCCAGGACGCGCTCGTATCCGTCGATGCCGTCCTTGCGGCTGCGTGCCAGCATGTCGCGCACGTCTGTGTGCCGCGAGACGAGGTGCCGCAGCAGGTGGAAGAGGTGAGGCTGCATGGCGCCCAGGTTGGGCGAGGGCTCCTCGCGCTTGTTGGGACCGCCGCTGCCGTCCTTCTTTCGGCGCTTCTTGGCAGGCTCATCAGACTCGGCCTCAGTGCGCTCGACGTCGGACATCCATGCTGTGTCGTCGCCGGGCATGAATAGCGGGCGGCGCTGAGGGGGCTCGCGGCCAAGAGCGTACTTGTGCAGAATGTCGAGGTAGCGGCGCGTAATGGCATCCACTCTCCAGCCCCCTCTCCCGTCCTTGCCTCTCCAGTATTCGCGTCCTTCTTCCCCGATGGGCGGTGGTTTGGCGAAGATGGCCGGATCGCTCAGATTGCCCTCGGCGCTCATCACGGCATCCGCGCCCGTCGCCTCCAGACACTTTTCGATATCACCTTCTTGCAAGATGTTGCCGTTGGCAAACATGACCGTCTCGGGAGGGAGATTGTCTCGTAAAAACTTCAGCATCTGCCAGTCCGCAAGTCCAGTGATGTGGCCCTTCTGCTCTCTCCTCCGTCCGTGCACCGTCAGAATCGATGCGCCTGCCTTGAGCACATTCTGCGCGTATGCCAGCGTCTTCTCCTTGGTCTCCAAGATGCGGATCTTGGCCGTCACCGGTACGGAGAGATTCTTGTGCAGGGTGTTTACGAGGCGGAATATGAGATCCTGGTCCTCCTGCAGAAATGCGCCATAGTGGCCCTTTCGCGCAATGCCCTGCGGGCAGCCGAGGTTCAGGTCGACGGCGTCGCAGTACGGAGCAACTCTTTGCGCTGCGGATAGGAGCGCCTCGGGATCGTTTGCGCAGAACTGTACAAATAGCGGTCGGTCTATAGACGGGTTGCCGTCGAGCCAGGGTTCGGGAGACGAGGAGCCGGGTCGGACGGCCTGGAAGTGCGCCTTGCGGTACTTGTCCTCTTGAGAGAACAGGCGCGCATGCAGCATCGGGGTATAGGCTAGGAGGTTGGATTGTTCGGATTCGGGGAGAAAGGACCGCGTGAGCATGCGCCATGCCTATGCGTTCGTCGTGTGAGCAAGCAATTAATCACCCAGCGAACGCGATACGTGGGAAGCGACTCACAAACTCAGACTGGTCCACCATGGGAGCCACGACAAACTTGGGACTTCCGATGCTCTCGTAGAATGCTCTCCCGTGCAACTTCTGCGGCACGCGGGCGTCGGCCGCCGGGCTGCCCTGCTGTGCTTCGGGCACCGTCATCGTCGCAAAGCGTCGAGCGCAAACAGGCTTGCCAGTTGCGCAGTGTCGAAGCCTCAGAAGCTGGTCGATCCAAAACCGTCGTTGCATAGATGTGGAGAACAATGCGGTCCGTAGGTCGCTTCCGGCGTCGCTCGACGTGTTGCCTCGTTCGAATAGCACACGGCCGCCTTTGGCTTGCAAGTCTGGGTTGATGGGAGAGTCAAGCAGGCAGAGAAAAAAAGTTCCAAACGCCGTCAAGCCCCGTTCGGACCCCTGGTGTGGGGCCGCAAGGCTGGCGATCGCGGGGCAAGCAGAGTGACTGAAGAGTGGGCTTGAAACGCCACCAGCCGAACGGCTAGCAAGACGTAGATGGGACGATTGACCCACGTTGCGGCATTCGTAGTGTCTTCCCGTGATAGCTACGATTCCGTCACCTCATTGCAACCCTCAAGTGTCACGCAGCCGAAACACCATCGCCAGACAGTCTCGCCTACGAACGACTTGACAAGTCGTGAAAGCAATGTCCCTCGGCGAGGCAGAACTAGTGTGAACCTGGAAAGTCTAGTTGACTATCACCGACGCTTCGCTGGCACGACCGCTATATATCTCTTTATTGTCTTTGCTTTCCATGGGACCAGTCTCAGTCCCGCTTGCGCAGAACGCTGGCACCTCATCCACCCGGGGCAACTTCGAATGTTCCATCAGCGACAGACGAAGGGGTGAGCAGCGGCGCGACACCTCCGCCGCACCTCAATCCCGTCGTCCCTGCCCCTTGCCAATCGTCGACCGTCTCTTCCAGCCCTGAGCTTGAAAAAAGAATAACAATGACCGCAGTATTAAGGAGATTTGTGTATGACTCTTGGGTAAATTCCCGCGTGACATGTGGTGACCAACGCCATCGACACCGTACTATGCTGTCCCTGAACGCCGCGAATGATAAAAGTAGAACAATACATGAGTTTTGGGGTAAAGACACCCATATTGTGAAACGGATCCGTTGAGAAGATCCCATCCTTTCGGCGGACCCGTCATCAGAAGAAGTGTGTGTAGATCTTTGAGTTCTCGTGGACTTCCATTTCCTGCTCGTCTTCATTAGCCTCTGCCCAGCTACGGGCTGCGTGTCCGGGTCACTCACCATCTTGAACGTGTTGAGCTCTTCCTTGATCTGCTGAGCCAGCATCGGCGTGAGCCGGTTGCAAGTAGCAATCTCGCCCCTTCGGTCGTACTCTTGGCTTGGCCAAGTGTCGTGAAAGATGATGCGGGGCGAGAAGGTCGCGTTCCGCTTAGCCGATGGCGTGCCAGGAGGGCTCTTGGTGTCTTGTCGTAGACGCAGCGCAGACATAAAATAGTCTTCGTTGCCAATAGCAATCGAGCCCGTCCTCTTGTGGCCTTGCGACTCATCGTTTGGTGTGCTCGGAGCACTTGAAATCGGCGAGTCGGCCATCGCTGGAATGTTGGGCAGTACAAGATCAGAAGGGAGTTCGCCTGGCCGAATAGACGGACTGGAGGATCCCGACCCTGCTCTCAATTAGCACCGTACATCGGCAAGACCAAATCAGGGGGTTGAATAGCTCACGTTTCAGGATGCCCTTGCGCACAGCTGCCAGCACCTCGGCACGCTCCTTGTCACCGCCCACAATGCTCTTTCGTGGCCCTGACTTGTCCGTCCCAGAGCTGCTCAGACGCTCTGTCATCTCTGGAACCTGCGAAGCATCCAGAGAATTGCGCTCGAGATGCGGAAACCCAGTCCCGCCATTGCTCGCAGACGGGTCAGCGGTGACATTCACCCGTTGAGTTTCAGCCTCGACCGTGATCATGGACACTTCAGCCTGACTTGCTTCCGGCGTCAGAGTGTCGGCGGCGGGGACGCCAACGACTGACTTGGGCCGGAAGAGACCCACAAGAGATCTTGTGCTCTTCTTCATGCCGCGTCCCATCTTTCGGATCATGATAGACGCCGACGATGCTGTGGACGAAATGGACAGGTTGTCAGTCGAGCCAAAGAATCGTCCACCGTAGATGCTATTGCCGATTCCCGCCGCCTCTTGTGCTTCGGCAATCCGGGCTTGCTCAGCGTCATAAGCTTCATCTGGTGTGGGATCTTTGTGAAGCTTCGACGGCTCGCTCTTATCGTCCCCTTCCCCGCCAGCGGCCTTGCGAAAGTCAGCTGCGCTTCCGAAGGAGAAAGCTCTTCTCAGTCGCGAAGTCTTGCTCTTCGTCTTGCCTCCTTTCTGGTTGATAGCAGCCAGCTGCTTCGCCGCAGGAGACTCGGAATTGGCACCGGCGGAACCGGAATGTGCCGCAGCCGGTGAGCGCGTCCCCCCGGCCCCATCGTTTGCCATTGTCGCTGGCTTGGATAGGGGAGATGGGCTGTGTGTCCGCTTCACAGCGGCATCAGATGATGAGCTCAAGGCAGGGCTATTCGGCGGCTTGAGCTGGTCATTCTTGGCAAGAGTTTCTTCAGGGGCAGTCAAAGATGGGTTGCTTGACGTCGACACATTGCGGTTAGTAGCCTGCAAATTAGCGACCATTAGTTACTGCGTGTTGAATTTGACATATGGCAGTTGAACTCACAGAGGGTGGGCGAGAGTGACTGCTTCGAGTCGAGCTCATGCTGTCTGAGCTGCCGCTGCGAGAGTGAGCCGAGTGTGAAGCCGCACGGGGCGTTCGTGCATTGCGGCCAGTCGAAGGCCCTTCTGGACGTGTTGCGTCGCCCGGGACCAAGCCACCTTTGTGAAACTCGGGTGAGTCGATTGTGTGCATGCTGCGGCGGCGCATTCTCTTGGCATCTTCCTGGGACGACTGTCGGTTGTAAAGCTGCAGATCGTCAAAGGATGAGACAGAGACAAGACCGTGGCTGCCGGATGGGCCGACCATGGAGTGCCTCGTGGCGCTCTGATTGTTGTGCAGCTGGTTGGTGTTCACCATGGTAATGCTGGAAGGTAGCGTTGAGCTTTGGGAGCGATTGTGGTGCGTAGCTCCACCGCTTGGCCGCCTGTATCGATCGGGAGTGTTTCTGTTCGGAGCCCCTGAACTGAATGAGGGTTGAGTTCCTACGGACAAATATGACTGGGGCCGTGGTTGAGGGGTGATATTCCGAGGCGTAACCAAGGCAGAGTCATCACGCGAGCCGCCATGGACCATTCCAAACGATTGAGAATATACCATGTTGGCGGCCGAGGGGTTGTTCATGACCGGTACCCGATAGTTCACATTCTGATCAAACGACTGGACTCCAGGAACGGCGGGCGACGAGTATGTTCTGTTAGCACCATACTGCCGCCATTGCGTGGTCTGGTTGAGATTCGGGGTGCTAGTGAAGGCGTATGGTTGCACAGGAGTAGTGCTCCCTCGGTAGCCAGCCGTGCTCGTACCGTGATACGCGGATCTTGGCGCCTGAGAGGAGCTCCCCATGTATTGGTGACCAGCATGCGGCTGACTACCTGGCATAATACCAGAGGTGGAGGAGGGTCGAGTTTGGAGCATCGTTACGGTACCAGTCTGCTGCGGATAGGTCTGGACCAACGCAGCCATACTTTCCTGGATTGACAGGCCTAAGTCGAGTTACGTCTCTCTATACGTTCTTTGTGGGCTCGCTCGGTAGTAAAGAGAGTCGAGGAGTGTGAATCGGAAGGAAATGGGCGTGAATCGACGGCGTGTTCAAGGTGCACGGTGAACGAAAGTGTACTAAAATTTGAGGTCAGCGACAATTTCGCGAAAGGATTGGATGCGAGGCACGCCAGCACGTCGCTGAGACCAAAGCAGACGAGGCAGAAGCAAAGTTCTGGGAAAGCCACGCGTTCATTTGGGAGGTGGTCCAAACCTTTTTTCCTCCTGACGGGCAACCGAAGGAGCCGTAGGTGTTTGACCTCGTGTTGATCGTTTCGCCAGAGCTTCTGAAGGGAAAAGAAACCGTGAAGGCGATAAAATAGGAGGACGCCAGCGGCCGAGAGGCAAAAGAGTGCTCGAGTCGAAAAGAAGTGCTCGCTATCACCGCAAGCCCGTCTCCTGACTTGACCCCGCTACAAGCCGACCGACTGGTGCTGAATAGCAAGACTGGATGCCTCTGACGACACGTCCAGATCGCCAGCTAGCTCGGGCAGAACATGGAAAGACGGCGAGAGATGAGTCGTCGTCGAGATGACGACCCTTGGGGAGGGATGCTCGGGAGGATGGGCGCGGTATTACGGGCGCAGCGTGGAGTGGGACGAGCGTTCCAGCAGGAGCGGAGCACGTCACGAGGAGAAAAGTAGAGGAAAGGCGAAGAGAGAAATGCAGATGGGCCGCTCGAAAGTGTGTATGCAGCGCTCCAAAGCGATAAGAGAGGGAGAGGGATAGACAGGACAAGGTTGTAGAAGTCGAGGGCTCGGGGGCGAAGCCGAAGAAAGGGGGGTGGGCACGCCGGGATTGAGTTCTGGCAGGCGTGCTTGCGTGGTCAACTCTGCTCTGCTTGCTCGTAGGCGGCTGGGAGCTGAGAGGCGGTTCGGGGGGCGCAAACGGGAGGGACGAAGAAAGAGAGAGGACAACGGAGACGATGGAAAGGAAAGAAGACGACAAGACCGTGCCGTGGGTGGTTGCTGTGAGGATGGGGTGGTGAAGGTGGAATGGGGAGGAGGAGGTGGGAAGAGACCAGAGGGACTGAGGTGGCCCGGACGGGTTCCTCGCAGGGGGGTGGGCGAGCAAAGGTGGTGGCAACGGCCGGGTGCGGGCTTGGCCCAGGAGTCCAGGACGGACGGGGCCTGGCTTCGCCCGCCACTGAGCACAGCGGGCGTGCCGCGGTGGACCGACTCCCCTAGAAGCAGCCTGCGGGCTAAAGCTTAGGGGAGCGGAGGCGCTGAAAGAGGCTTAAGGCGCCGCCCGTGGTGACGGGAGCCAGGCCGAGGGCGAGTGGAGAGCCGCCGTAGTTGGGTTAGGCTACCTGGCGAGCACCTTGGCCTTCCTGCTGGGCGACGGGCGAGCTCTGGATACGATGCAGACAACTGCACGTCACCGCATGGAGCAGGCACAGCATACATACAGACTCGCAGCTATCGTCGACCGTTGGACGCAGACTTTGATTCGCTGCGACGGGCGCGTCCTGCCTGGCAAGCTACTCCGGCCCTGCATTTGATTTTTCGAGGTCCTACTTGATCCGCCCCGTAGGAGTACAGTAGAGGAGCCTCAAGCTCCGAGCAGCACTGCCCCGTTCGAACCAGACGGGGCCGCTACCAGATTCTCCTCGACACGTCCGCTCTGTCCGGCCGAAAGCCCCGCATGTCCGTCCACTTCTGTTCTTCTCCCGTGGAAAAACATTTTTTTGCCTCGCTCACAGGCGCTTACTGTACGCCTGCCTGGAAGCCTCGGTCGCCGTCGTGTTGATTGACGGCGCAGTCGCACAAAAGGGGGGGAGAGTTGACGCGACTGATTGGACCGTCGTTCTGCTGTGGCATTGATCTGTCGTGCGCTAAACAGGGACCCTATGGGCCTGGCCTGATGTATGTACAGGATGGGGGTGGGAACGCGGGTGACAGGCGTCCCAAAGCTCCGTCGAGACGCACCTCGACTAAAGTCCGCATCCGAAAGCCGCTGAGCTTGCGCGCCGCGTGGGGGAAGTAATGACGATGGGCAGGAGATCAAACGATGGCCTGCATTGGCCTCATCAGGGGCAAAGAAGCGCAGACTTGATGACGGCATACCCGCCATATCCGCATTTTCCCCCTTCTGTCGGTCCCGGCACGGCGTTCGCCTTTGACGTCTACTCGTATCTGATCTGGCGTGTGTGTGGTTCAACCGTCACCGCAGGGTGCGTGCGGGTGACGCGGTCACCGCTTCAGTTTACGAGTATTTTTATTATTAGCTGATTGTGGAGCCCGTGATCGAGGGAGCCTTGCGACAGATCGAAACCAAGGAGACCGGGGCCGGCGACCCTTCCCTTCTAGATATTTCGATCCTGGCCTGGGACGTGAGCGTCGCGCCGAGCAAATACGAATCGCCAGAGCACCGCGCGTTGGCGAGACAAGACATGCAGAAGAACACGCTTCGTGCGCGCGCACGGAACACAATCGTCGCTCCGGCTCATTGACCAATCCTCCCTGCCGCCGATAGAGCTTTACTTTGCCTTCGCGTCGAGGTATGCACGCCTGTCTGGTTTCGGCACAGCAATTGACGGAGACGCGGGCCAGGCCAGACCCGTCCCGTTTCCCCTCCTTTCATCTGTTGTTATTACATGTGCATCTCTGAGCTTCATCCCTTGCCTGGACCGCATGCGCGATCGCGAGTCCGATCATTGTCGCAACCCATGTTGTGCAGGCAAGCAGGGCAAGGTTTCCCCTCAGGAGTGCATGAAGAATTGTCAAACCCTTGGCTGGGCTAGGGATCGGCACGCGTCCATCCTAGCCGCTGACCGGCTCTCCATGTTTCTCTCGCCTTCACTCGCATCATGGCCGCTTGAGTGGGTCTCTGGCTCTCGAGACCCATTCCCCCATGTGCCACCCCCAACCGCGTCTCTCTGGGAGTGTTTGTCGTGTGTGTGGGCTTCTCGTACTGGACGCTATCGCCTGCAGTAGCTCAAGTGAGGCCGAGTGCCGCAGGCCTGCAGCCAATTGAGCGCGAACCTGCGATGCACAACAACGGAGCGAAGGGCAAAAAAAAATGGATAAAAAGCTGACGAAAGGACGCAGCGCTCTGCTTCCTGCTCACCCGGACCGTTCCATGCTCTTCATCGATCGGCCGCGTGATCGGACGGCGGCATCGTCTTCACGTCCGGAAACAGGAGCCTCGGCCGGCCTTGGTGAAGGCGCACCACCCAGCAAGCCAGAGTTGAGCGCCCAGGCGATCGGATGCGGCTAATCAGGGCGCACCCCTCGCACGAGGTACCATCTGTGTCTCCAGCGTGCGTGCTCTGGAACAGGAGAGGAGCGGCCAGCGGCGGGTAGTCCAGGGCAGGGAAAACAAACTTTCTGCCCATTACGAGTTGCCTGCGGGAGCCCGTTTGGCTTCTCATTGCCCGCATTCGCGCTAGGTTGGTTCGCCGCACTCTATCCTAGACGTCTCCGATGCTTGCGAGAATGTTGGGGTCGACAAGCAGGCAGCCGGTTTGCCGAGATGCACGATGCTGTGGGCAAGGATCAAGGTCTCGGAGCATTGTTCTCGTCCTACCTGACAATTAACTTACTCGTACGTGCCAGAAGCTCCAATGCTGCAGTGTCCGCGAGCCAGATCAGAGCCGCACTGCTGCAAGACATTGTGCAAAACATGCTGTCGTGACAGCTCAACGATTGGGTCGTGTCGGCCACGCTTATCCTGCCGCTTGATCCCGTCATGGCTTAAGGAGGCGGGTTGCAGCGTGTTCGCTTCGTCACATGTTGTTGACTCGCGTCCTAGAGCACATGGCCGGACAGTATTCAAGGATCATCCATGGCAATCCGTAGACCTCAACACGGCTGAATGATTGCGCTGCGAAATTCGTTACAGCTCTACGGAGTACTGCTGCTTTTGCTCCGAGGGTCTACCTTACTTGACGCAATTGGCGCCGCGCGCTTATAGCGGAGGTTTATTACATTTATTAATCCACCCGTTGGACATGCATTGATGTTGTCAACGCGTCCATTGAAGCTCCCAAGCTTCCAAGGTGTCAAGCTCGTGTCAGCAGTCTCCACTTTGGAGCTGGAGCTGAAGTTGGATCAGAGGGGCGCCTGGGGCGCTTAATACTTATTACCTACGAGCACTCGTACCGTCTCGTCCCTTGCGTACCCGCAGTTCTCCGCCATGGCGTTTTGGCTCCAGCGAGATGAGATGGACTACGGAGTAGCAGGACCCTGAATTTGCCTGAGCTGACTGTCAGCCGCAAGATCATAATCGCGATGCCTACCGTGCTCCGCGAAAAATGACCAGCTCGCCTACCCTATACCCCGTACACACAACATTTCCGGCCTAAACTACTCTGTATCTGGGACGACAATCAAACCACGCAGCTGTGAGAGCCAGACGTAGACGAGCAAAAGGCCATGTCAGAATGTATTTGCACCGCTGGCCTCCTCTGGATCAAAGGCTCGCATAGTGCGGTCGCAACGCTTTGCCATCTGTAGCCATAAGCATTCGCTGAAAGCTCACCGTGAGTCACGACGTTTGCTTTCGCCGACGATCCTGGGTAGCGAAAGCTCAGCATTGTGCCCAATAGCCCTCGAGCCTCTGCACGACGATTATTCGACACTTACCGAGCCTGCCTAGGCGAAGCGAGCAAAAATGGTTGGAGTGCCGCGGAGCACCGGCTGCCAGCTCTGCAGGAAGAGGCGAGTGAAGTGCGACGAGGTCCGCCCCGGGTGCAGCAACTGTCGGAAGTACGGAGTTGACTGCCCAGGCTACGAACGAGGCCTCAAATTCATACCCGGCAAACACCAAATACGGCAGAGAGGGAAGCGGAACGACCGCGAGGGCGGTAGCTCGAGCCAGAGTGACGCCGATGTGAGCGCAGGTTCATCCCCGGAATCGAACGCATCCCGCGCGTCGGCCATCACTGTGACACCGAGGCCGAATAGGGGCGACTTCATCAACACCATCATTGCGACGGTGCGCACAAATATCTCCCGGTCAGACGTCACCGGGTTCCTGTCGTGGGTCGAGCTGGGGAGACTCGGGACCCGGGCCGCGCTGGACGGTGCCATGTGTTCGGTCGCGATGCATCTCGTGGGCAAGGAAATGTCTGACCAGACCATGGTTTCACACAGCAGGACTGTGTATGGGAAGTCATTGAACGCGCTGCAAGCGAGCCTCTGCCACGCCACAGAATGGAGATCGTCCGAGACGCTCTGCGCAGCGATGCTGCTATGTGTGTTCGAGGTAAGGGACTGTCAAATGTTGATTCTGGCGTAACCATCTCATAGTGCTGATGAGTCGAAAAGTTATTTGCTGGCACGACCTCATCTGATACGTGGCTGCAACATGCGCGAGGCATAGCGACACTGATGGAGCAGCGTGGCCCTGGCGCCCATCGTGAGGGGTGGGGTGCTTCGATGATACTCGCTTTCCGAGGTGTTCTTGTATGTCTTTGTAGGATTTGGATTTTGCTGTTTGTGCGTCACGCTGACTCTCATTCAGATAATGTGCGATATGTTCTACCCCAGAGGGGAGGTCTGCTTCTTGTCACGCCCCGAGTGGAAGCCTATCATCCGGGACGGAGGCCGGCATCTCATCCACCCACCGCAATTCCCGGATCGCACAATACATATTGTGGACGGCTTCTTCGAGCGGCTCGCAGAGCTACCGGCGTTGGTGGCACCGACATACGTTCTCCGCGAGTCCAGGACCATGGGCACGGTCCAGCAGCCGGCGCCCGCCATGATCGCCGCCTTGGCAGGGCGTGCCATTGAATCTCGCCGGCTGTTTAAAGCGTGGTATGAGGAGTTCAAGACCCTCTCGGTGATGCCAGAAGAGGCCCCCTCCAAGGACCCGCACTCGCCATTTCCAGTGATTCTTCAACATCGTATTGCGTGGGCCGGCTCGATGCATATGGGCTACTGGGCCAGCATCCTGATCCTGCAAGAGGCACTAGTCCAGTGTCAATGGCCAGATGAATTCGGCGAGTCCCGGACTGAGCTTGTACAGAACATCTTGCGGTCGCTCGAGTCCGTGGGCGCGGGGACCATGGGGCCGTATCGGGTTGGATTTGCGATACGGATAGCGTACGAGTTTGCCAGCGCAGAGCAACAGCACTGGATATTAAGTCTGCTGGACAGATTCAAGAAGACGTACGCCGCGACTGACCGGGCTACGTATCCAAAGCCGAGGCCCGCCGGGAATGAGGAATATTCAGAGTGAAGTATTTCAAGTGCCTCGCTCAGCTGCGTTTCAGTGCCCCCTTTATTACAGGATACCCGGGAGGCACATAGTATCCAAATACTTTGGAAAAAGCTCATTGTTGATAACATGTCATTTATCAACGACCCAATGAGAAATAACATGCGGCTAAGTCGCGCGGGTATAAGTCTGCTGTGTCATCCAAGCCAAGCTCTGCGACGGCCATCCAACCCACCGTCCAGTCAAGCCTCCATCCACCCGCCCTTTAAGTTCATTCATTCATTAATCATAATTCATGAAGAGTCGTTCCGTACCAGCCAGCAACGAGGATTATGTATATGAGCGCGCCGAGAACGTTTGCCAACAAGCTCTGGCCTCTAGTTCTTCTTCCGCATGACCGCGCGCGCAAGGTCCGACAACGATGGTCCGCTGAAAAAGTATTGGTCCGTGTGGCGACCACAAGTGGTGTGCACATTGACCTTTGGAGTGGGCTTTACCCAACCGGTGGATGTCTTCCGCAGTGAAGAGAAAGAAGAGGAGGTGAAGGTGTGAGATAACGAGCTGGAGGTATCGCTGGAATAGGAGCTCGTCCGCTGTTGCAGGCGTGTTAGATGGATTGATGACCTCGAGGCTTGGCCAGAGGTTGGGTGAGCGTACCTTGGCCTTGGATAGGACTGGAATATTGACGGGCTTGCTCCGCGTCTGCGCCGAATTCGCCTCTGATGTGTCCATGTTGGGGGAGGAGGCAGCGCCTGACGAGCCATCCATAATGAAAACGTTTTTGTACAAGAGGTGCTGACCGAATTTGCCTTGAGACGGTGGCACAATGTCACCACGTGAATGGGGGCCACGGAGGGCCTGCAATGGCTGTCGATCAAGGGATAAGTGCTCGCAAGCAGTCGCAATCAACTTCGCGAATAGAGGCCGGGCTCGAGCTGCTAGAGCAAGAGCAATAATGCACACTTCGCTAAAAATGACGTCTTCTGATCAAATGGATGAAATACATGGAGACTGCGAGAAGATAAAGCCCGCAAAGAGGGGACCGTTGCCAATATTTGTACGCGTGTGTCCGATGTAAGACGGCAGACCTGGCTGCTTCGGATCTGCCGCACAACAGACTAACAGCGCGCATCACTCCTCGACTTGCATCTGCGCTGAGGTCAGCGGTCCCTCGCGCAGGGCAGACGAGCCAATGGTGCAAGGCTTGGCCCGCGAACACTGGGCCGCGACGGAGGGCCCGATTGGATCGACGCATAAGGCAGCAAAATAAATTTACGAGTGGTTGGACCGCTGGGGAGCATGGGCGTCCATGCGTCTTGACTTGCTCAGTGGGCCAGTCTGCGCAATCAACGGGGTGTGAGTCAACGGTTCTCGACGCCGTTTCGCGTAAGTGATTGCCGAGATTCTTTTTCATGTCTGAAAACAGTTTGCGGGCCTCTTTCGGCGAAACGACTATCACTTCTCGAAATTCGGAGGAGTCAGTGCGCCGATGGCAATTAGTCGACGCATCCGGGACGCTGTCTGATTAGTCGCTGCCTGAGGAGCCATGAGGCAGAAACACCCTGTGGCTCGCTGGCATTCAACCCACAGCCGCTCCATAGCGGGACGGCCACACTCCGTATACATCAGCCCTATGGAGGAGCTTGGACTTGAGCCGCAACGCATGGCGTCATGGCCATGTTAGTGCCCGCGATGCGAAGATCCGGGGAATCTGGCAGCCCTCAAAGCCGGTCGAAGACCGCATTGTGATCATGGATTGGAGCCGGAATAGGCTGCCATTCGGCGGCAGTGCGCGGGACGAGCGGGAGGCTGCGTTGTGCGCCGGTATGAGCCTTTAAAGCTGCACTTCACGGTCATTGCTGGCGGTTGAAGAGGCCTTTTGCAATTCTTGTGAAAGCAAGACAAGCAGTCACAAATATCGTCCCCTGTTGGGATGCACCAATGCCGGTGTTTTTAGTGGGTGGTGGTTTGCGGAGCATTGCGCCCAGCGCCCGGTGCCTGAGGCCTGGCCTGACCACGCTTGGGCCACCCCTAGCCTCTTAATCAGCTGTCTGCACGTGAGAGCCTAGCGAGACCCAACGTTTTGGCCTCCGGCGGCTAGTACCCGCGACGGCGACGCGCCTTCACCAGCTCGACCATCGCCTGTTGTCGCACCCCAGCGTCATCACCTTCTGCATCCTTTCCAGCACGCACGAGCTGCTGCTGCGCGCGCCTGGCCAGCGCGTCTCTCATCGTGCTCACACCATTGTGCTTTTTTCGAGCTGCCGTGCTGCCCAAGACGTGCGCTGGTTGCGCTGCGACGACGCCCCATGCACGCCGGTGAACGCAGCATCCGTTGACGAGGGCCATCCATCCGGCAGATTCAAGCTACGTACTCGCAGCGCTGTATATGAATACGCACATGAAGTTATAGATATTGTCATTCTTTTCTCCATGGTATGCACCCAACCGTCCCAGCTGCGTTTTCCCATGCACAGAGTCCCTAACGTCGCTGTTCGCAAGTTCATTCGCCGCGCGAGCGTCTGATCCCAATTCAACCACGTCGACTCGTCATCGCTTGGCATCGCCATCTACCGATTGAGCAAGACACACGAAGCACACCATGGTTAGCAAGCGGAAGAGGGTCCTCGAGGATTTCGATCCCAACAAGTCCGACTCCGAGGACGAGAACTTCGACCCCACCGAAGCCCGGCCTCAGCGGAGCTCGAAAAAGCCCCGTCCCTCTCGTGGCTCCCGGCCCGGTCGCAAGAGGAGCCACCGATATCGCGGTTCGGACATTGACGACGACGACGAAGAGCTGTCGGATAGCCAGGAAGAGTCTTTCGAGGAAGACGAGTCGGAGCCTGACGAGGACGCACCCGTCAACGCTGCTGGGCGGCGGACCAGGAAGGCAGCCATAGCCCACCACAACTACAAGGAGAGCAGCGAGGACGATGAAGCAGCAGGGGGGAATGAGGAAAAGGACGCCGGGGACGCCCCGGACGAGGCTTCTGAGGCACCCCAGGAGAAGCAGGAGCCGACAACGCGAAGACTCGTCAAGCTCAAGGTACCCAAGTCGGCGACTGTGCCCGTCATGCGAAGATCGACACGGGCTAGCACCGCAGAGACCGACGAGTTTGTCGAGTTGTCCAACTCGGGTCGACACGCCGTGGCGTCACGCGACTCCCGCAGCAAGAGCCCGGAAGCGTACACCCGTGGCCGTCGATCCTCGCGCGCCATGAAAGGCCTCAAGCCGTCGGCCCCTGAACCGATAGAACCGATTCAGGAGGCCACACAAGAGAGCAGTGTGTCCCGGGTGCACGACGCGGACGAGCCTGACGAGCTTTCGCAAGATAGTGAGTCGTTGAAAGTCAAAGGAGATGGCGATGAGGACATGCAGGGCGCCGTTGATATCACTGACGCTGCCGGCGACCAAGACGAAGAGCAAGCTGCTCCAAAGGAAGAAGCGGGCGGCGATGCTGGCGACGACGACGACGATGACGATGTCCCGGTCACTCGCAGAACCAGGGCCGCCCGAGGCAGCGTCTCGGCACCTGCGGAAGGAGAGGCGGAAGGAGAGTCTGATGCCGCTGACAATTCTAAGTCTCGGCGCCTGACACGTGGCTCGCGCTCCAAAAAGTCCACGCAAGAGCCCAGCAGCGACTTCGAGCCTGGCGATGATTCCGAAGACGCAGAAATGTCGGGGTCTGACAAGGCCAAGAACGATCAAGGCGATGACGATAGCCCCACCCCACGAGGCAGGCCGAACAGACGAAGCGGCCGCAACTCCCGCCGCGGCGATGACTCCGCGGATGAAGAACCCGACTTTGACCTTGATGAGCTGAACGAGGAGGCGCGCGAGCTGCGCCAGTCGTCTCGACCACGACGTCGACCTAGACAGGAATCACCCATTGTGTATCAGGAGCATACGAGACGAGCTCGGGCCAAGGTCAACTACTACATGCCGCCGTTGACGGCGGTCAACATCGAAGATGATGCTGAGGACCCGGCGCCCACCCCGTCGCGGAACCGCCGCGGCAGAGGAGGTGCCGGCGGAGGCTGGGAGCGTAACCTCAACACCACGTTTGGCCCGTTCGGCGGAGGCGGTGGCGGCGGTTCGCTACTCAACGGCCCATGGGGCACGGGAGCTGCCGGTGGCGCCGATTCCGACAGTAGCGACGACGAGATGGTGCACCGCTCGAGTGTCGCTGGGAACGTGGGTATGACGCCCACCTCGGCTGCTGCCGGGGGTCTGTTGCCTGGAGGACAGGGCCTCAACGCCGAGGGCGTTGGTGCTACTCCCAACGTTGGCAAGATCAAGGATCGCAAAGCTCTTGCCGATGCGGACCCTCTCGGTGTGGATATGAACGTTGACTTCAGCAAGGTGGGAGGCCTGCAGGGGCACATTGATCAGCTGAAGGAAATGGTCCAGCTTCCCCTTCTTTACCCTGAGCTCTTTACCAAGTTCCACGTCACGCCGCCCCGCGGCGTCCTCTTCCATGGACCTCCTGGAACCGGTAAAACATTGCTCGCTCGCGCTCTTGCAAATTCCGTCGGCTCGGGCGGGCGAAAGATCTCATTTTACATGCGCAAGGGCGCCGATGCGCTGAGCAAATGGGTTGGTGAAGCAGAGAAGCAGTTGCGGCTCCTCTTTGAGGAAGCCAGGAAGACCCAGCCGAGCATCATCTTCTTTGACGAGATTGATGGCCTGGCACCTGTTAGATCCAGCAAGCAGGAGCAGATCCACGCCTCTATCGTCTCTACTCTGCTGGCTTTGATGGATGGAATGGATGGTCGGGGCCAGGTCATTGTCATTGGCGCTACCAATCGGCCGGATAACATTGATCCCGCGCTCCGTCGTCCAGGACGCTTCGACCGGGAGTTCTACTTTCCCCTGCCTGACATCGAGGGTCGCCGATCTATTCTCGACATCCACACCAAAGACTGGGGCCTGTCGGACCCCTTCAAAGCATCGCTTGCGGAGAAGACAAAGGGTTACGGTGGTGCTGACCTACGGGCTCTGTGTACTGAGGCGGCGCTGAACTCCATCCAGCGTACCTACCCGCAAATCTACTCTTCCAAAGAGAAGCTCATGGTCGACCCGGACAAGATTGCAGTGCACGCGTCCGACTTCATGATTTCCATCAAGAAACTAATCCCGTCGTCGGAACGGTCTGCTACGTCTGGAGCGCAGCCCTTGCCCATGTCCGTGGAGCCTCTACTCCGTGCACAATTCAGCGCGGCGAAACGCGCCTTGGATCATCTGCTGCCTCGCAAGAAGAAGGTAACAGCTTTGGAGGAGGCCATGTTCGAACAATTCAACGACGACGATCATGGGTTTGGCCGCGAGGTCATGCACCAAGAATTCGAACGATCTCGAGTCTTTCGACCCCGGTTCCTCATCTATGGAGTTCACGGTATGGGCCAGGCTTACCTCGCCTCGGCCGTACTGCACCACTTTGAAGGAGTCCATGTGCAAAACTTTGATCTGCCCAGCTTGCTTGCAGACGGACGGGTAAGACTCGTCGAGCCCCTGAGCTCGGCACGTCCCGAAAGCTAATTGAGAGACAGCCCATGGAACAAGTCATCGTCGGCCTCTTCACCGAGGTTCGACGCCACAAGCCTAGCGTTATCTACATCCCCAATATTGACGCTTGGTACGCGACGTTGACCCAGACAGTGGCCCTGATCACTTTTCAAACAATGCTCAAGTCCATCCCGCCAACAGACCCGGTGCTCTTACTTGCTACCGCGGAATGCGAGAAGGGAGAGCTGCCCAGCGACCTGGCTCGTGACTTTTTTGGATATTCTCGCAAGAATCGAATGGAGATTCCGCGACCCGAGAGGGTTAGCACCAAAATTCCCTGGAAATATTTTTGGACCTTGAAGCTGATGTGTCGCAGGTGAATCGGATGGAGTACTTTTCAAAAACGCTCGAGTACGTCAAGAAGAAGCCTGCCGATTTCCCGGACCCTGAAAATCGCAAGAAACGAGTCCTGGAAGAACTTCCCGTTGCTCCGATCATCCAGCCCAAGCCTCCAACAAAAGCGGAAATGAAGGCTCAGCAAAAGAGGGACCACCAACTGCTCAACGGCTTGAAGATTCAGCTGCAGCCTATCATGGACCAGATCAACCGGAGATACAAAAAATTTAGACAGCCAGTCATCCCTCAGGCTCAGATTGACTACCTCTTCGCCGAGTCTGATCCAAACTTTGTCCGCCCGGACATTGCAGAAGGTGAATACCGACCCTTCGAGATTGTGAAGGACAAGCACGGAAACGATGTCCTCAGAGACACGGCTACTGGAAGGTGCTACTACAACTTGGAAACCACGACGATCGAAGAACGCTTGTCGAACGGCTTCTACACGCGCCCCAAGGACTTTTTGTTCGACATAAAGGCACTCGCGAAGGATGCGAAGAATATTGGAGACAAGGAGCGCACGCTCAAGGCCAATGAGTTGCTAAGTAATGTCGAAGTCGACGTTGCCAGCATCGAAAGCAGCACTGCTCACATCGACTGGGAGGCGCTTCATCAACGTCAGACACACCGAGCGAAGCAGGCCGCAGAGAAGGAGCGAAAGCGGCAGGCAATGCAGTCCATCACCGACAGGCTCCAGGCCGAGCAAGGGGGCGGCAACGACAGTGACTCGCAGGGTCCGCTTACGCTTGGAGAGACGGTCCCAGGATCGCGGACCATGGCTCGCTTCCAACTGCGCAGCCCGCTGTCCAATGGCCATGACGAGCTCGAGCAGGAGCCACGCCCCTTGAGCAATGGCATTCTTGATGGCCCCAAGGATGTCGACGTCCAGATGAGCGGCGTCGAAGACACGCAGCCAGCCACCCAAATGTCGTCGGCGATGGGACCACCACCAAAGTCCGAGGATCAGTCCACCAAGGGCCAGACCGGGATGACGCAGATATCACAGAAGTCGGCCGTCACGTCCCTGCCTCCCGGCGTGTCGCCGTCTGCCGTCATCAACGACGCTTCAACGACGAAGACATCGGACCCGTCAACCCATCGATCTTCCAATTGGAGCACTCAAGTTACAAATGGGGTCCACGGCGAGCAGCGCGGCAGCGGCAACGACAACGACGCCGAGATACCGGACACGCTTGTCGTCCCCAGCCAGACCCCTTCGAGCGACGACGTCTGGCCCCATTCGCAAGCGCAAGGCCTGGCGCGCGGGAACGTGGCTTCCGGCTCAAGCCTGACGGACAGCCCGACATCGCCACAGTCGCAGGCACGTCACCGCCTCGGAGACGCCGGAGGTCGCAGTGCTGGCGCTCCGCCGCAATCACAGGATCCAAGCGAAGATCATCACATCCGAAATTCGGGATCGTCAGCCTCTCAGCCATTGTCGATAGAAGGCGCTGTGGAGAACTTCCTGATTGAGGTGACGGACGGCACCTCTGGGTGCACCATTGAGCAGCTCGAGCAGATCAACCGAGAGCTGATGGACGAGATCTGGAGCAGCAGGAACGAGTGGAACCGCATGAAGGTCCTGGGCCATGTGACGAGGGTCTTCAACGACACGATCGGCGAGATTGAGCTGATGCAGGGCATGGGCCCCCTGAGCCAGAGTCGCAATCTTGAGTGAGGATGTACCGAGGCAGCCGTGCTGGCGAGGCGAAATGACAATTTGGCAAGGAAGGTGACGGGGTTTTGTAATATTGCATCAAGGGCCGACCGTGCCACTGTAGGGCAAGGGAATGGAGTTGGGGAGATTGTGACTACCAGGGCCTGAGGGCAGGATGTACGCACTAGAGCATGTCACTCGCATGGCTGGAGATACTGCTGGTACATATTTTTCATTATAATGCTTTGCATATGGGACTATTCACGGCCCGCCTGGCGTCCATGCCTCATAATTTTGACTTTTTTGAGCTGTCGTAGCGTTTGCCTTCGTCATCCTGCTCGGCAACAGTGAGGTCGGGCAGCTTGGCGGGCATGATGCGGCGGGGACTGGTGCCCGGGACGACGTTGTACTTTGAAAAGTCGGTGACGCCGGCGTGGTCGCGGAGGAAGTCCTCGTCGAGGAGCAGCTCTCCGTTGACGAGGGAGGCGGGGGCGTTGAGGATGGCGAGGATGGCGTCGGAGAAGATGGTGGACTTGCGAAGATCGTTGGCCTCATCGGGCTTGCGGGTAGTGAACTGAGCCGTGGCGGCGGACTCAATGGCCTGGCGACATGAATTAGATATTTTCCTCGGCTCTCGCTGTCGATGCTAGGACTCAAGAGGGCTGCTTACCACGGCCGGCCAGATGCTCGTTATGGCCATGTCCTTGAGCCCGTCGCGCACCAGATCCATGGCCAGGCCCTTCGTCAAGACGCTCATGCCAACCTTGCCCATGGCGTAGGCCGTCTTGCCGCGGAAGAAGCGGCTGTAGATGGGCGGGCTGACGACGACGATGCGGCCCCCGGGGGCCTTTTGCAGGTGCGGCAGGGCGGCCTGGACGACGGCGTAGAGGCCCTCGGGGTTGACGCGCTGCATGAGCTGGAAGCGCTTGAGCGGCGTGTTGGGCACCGAGGCCCAGAAGATGGCGCCGGAATTGTAGACGAGGGCGTCGAGGCGCCCGTACGTCTACGTACCTGGTTAGTCTTCCGACGTTCGCGGCCCGTGTCAGGGGCCAGGCTGGGCAAGAACAGCGAGACGCACAGCAACGGTCTTGGAGACGAGGGCATTCACGCTATCCTCGTGGCGCACGTCAACGGCAATGGCTGTCGCGCTGCCGCCGGCTTCGGTGATTTCGCGGGCGACGGTGGTGATGGTCGAGTCGGGCGAGTTGGGGTCCGGGGGGAAGGGCGCGGCCGGCTTGGACGGGTCACTGACCGTCTTGGCCGCGACGACGACTGGCGACGGGGGTCAGAGCCGGGATCTCTGTGATGAATATGGAGAATGAGGGCGAGAGGGACTACCTGCGTAGCCGTTGCGGGCGAGGTCGACGGCGACCTGGCGACCGATGCCGCGGGAGGCGCCGACGACGAGGGCGACGGGCTTGTTGGACGGCATGCTCCTACAGTGCCGGTGTGGTTATGATAATCTACATGAAGATGAGCTGCGGATCCGCGCTGGTCGTTGACTCTCTTATATCAACACCACGGACGTAAGGTCTAAGCTCGGACAGCTCGGTGTGGAACTGTGGGGCGTCCCTGGACTGACGGCGGGGAGCTGCCTCGGTAGAGGAGCCGTTATGGCGGGGTTGGTGGCTGCGGTTGATTGAACTCCGTAGTTCGACGTTGACGTGGATGCCACGAAGACAGAGCGCCAACGAGGTGGTCGAGCCGGGGTTTGTCTTCCCCACGTTTCCCGAGTCTAATGACGACAGTTAGCGTCTACCTGATTATGGAATTGTGTACTTGTGAGCTGGTTGAGATTCTACGAGTCTCGGTACGAGATGGCCGTTGTCTCGGCACGTGCTGCTAGAGACCCTCCTGCCCTTGCTTTTGAATCTGGGATGTCGTTCATAATCCGCGACCAAACAACATCTCTCGCGAACAGATCTCACACAGTTGTGCAAGTTACAAGTACGACACACCCCGATCGAGGCTGCAGTCCCGCCGAGGGGCGCATCTGCCCATGGGGTTTCGATTAGTGAACCTGCATCTAGCCTCGGCTGCCGCCCCACAACAGCTGCCGTCGGGGCCCAAACGTCATCAAATATGTTGATGACTGCCGCGAGGATCCCTCACATGAGCCAGGGGCTTGGAGCACGAGCCGATCTCGAATATCCTATTTTGCGTCTGGCGCGCCGCCATCGTATCGCGCCATCCCGCTCCATGGTGTCGTCTGCTTCAATTTCAAGTTCAGTAAACAGCAGCGAGCTCTGGAATCGGGACAACCAGCCAATATGAGTGGTGGACGCATAGACATCTACCTGGACATAGGTGTGTTCCTAACCCGCGCGGCTGGAGTTACGGCGGCAGCTGACTGGATGCTCGACGGCTCTGCTGCGCAGCGTCCGCCTTTAGCTATGTTGCTTTCATGCGGTTGATGGCCGACTTGGACAAGTTGACGGCCCAAGGGGTCGAGGTCGAGTGAGTGCGCTTGCGGTTCCCGCGGGACATCGTCAACTCACCCGCGCAGCATCCACCCCGTCTTCCTCGGCGCCGTCATGCAAGCAAGCGGTAAGCTTAACGTCCCATACCTGTCCCAATGACGTCTCTAAAGCAGACGCCGCCGCAGGCAACCGCCCCCCGTGGACGCTCGCCGTCAAGGCCCGCTACCTCTCCTACGACACGCGGCGCGCCATGGCCGCCGCCGGCATCACCAACTGGGGCGCGCCGGATAACCTCTTCGACCTGGCGCGCACCACGTCGCCCCTGCGCGCGCTGCACTTCGTCAAGGCCACGTACCCGACGGCCGCGTTCCACGCCACGCTGCACACCTTTCTGCGCAAGTTCTGGGAGCCGCCGCACGTCAACTTCACCGTCGACGACAACCTCGCCGCCGCGCTCGCCGACGTGACCGACGCCGCCGGCAAGCGCCTCTTCTCCGACGACGAGGTGCGGCGCATCATGGACGGGCGTGCGAGCATGCGCGACGTGCTCACCAAGGAGACGAACACGGCGCTCGAGCTGGGTGCCTTTGGCATGCCGTGGTTCTGGGTCACCAACTCCAAGGGTGATGCGGAGCCCTTCTTTGGCAGCGACCGGTGAGTAACGTCCCTGAAAGGGGATGAAAGTAGTTGTTGATGTGTGAATTGCAGTTTTGGCCAGATATACAAGCACTTGGGCGTTCGGTATCAGGACGTCGAGCTGTTGCTACCAGAGTCTAAAGCGGCGTCTAAACTATAACGTTAGCTAGAGCGGGAACTCGCTTCAATCTAGACAAGAGAATATGAAACTACAGCCTGTATCTGCATCCCTGTGAAGACCAAAAACAAGTACTGTTGATTCGAGTAGAGATTGCACATTTTCTGTACGTAGAACCCGCGCTGCCATGTGTCGTGTCGTCGTGCGTCCCGGTGTCCGCTACCCACTTACAACGCCTTAGCAGCCAAACCCAAAACTGCACGACTCACTCAACTCACCCACCCACCCACTCACTCACGAACATCTCATCGTCCGCACGACGCGTACCGCCACGATGCAGCCGCTCGAGCTGACGCTCATCGTCGCGGCGACGCGCAGCATGGGCATCGGCGCGCACGGCACCATGCCCTGGAACGGCCTGCGCAAGGAGATGCAGTATTTTGCGCGCGTCACCACTCGGCTGCCGCCTCAGGTAACCCTCCCACAAGCACCCCTTCGATGCGTTCGCAATGCGCTCGAAATTAGCTCTTACTATTCACATGCACCGCTGGATTCGAGAGACGCGAGCTGACACAGATTTTAGTCCCCGCCCGGCGCCGTCAACGCCGTCATCATGGGCCGCAAGACGTGGGACTCGATCCCGCCCAAGTTCCGGCCGCTCAAGGGCCGCCTCAACATCATCATCACGCGGTCCGCCGGGCCGGCCAGCACCCCTGCCTCATCTCCCAGCTCGGAGCCCGTGCGCGTGCCGTCTCTTGAGCACGCGCTGCAGTACGCGCAGGCGCACGGCAGCGTCGGCCGCGTCTTCCTCATGGGCGGAGGGCAGGTCTACGACGCCGCGCTGCGGCTGCCCGCGGCGCGGCGCGTGCTCCTCACCAGCATCCAGCGCGAGTTCGAGTGCGATACATTCTTCCCGCTCGACCTCGCCGGCGGGCACGCCAAGGGCTGGGTGCGGAGGTCGCGCGAGGAGCTGCAGGAGTGGACGGGGCAGCAGGTCGACGAGGGCGGCCAGGAGGAGGCGGGGACGAAGTACGAGTTTCAAATGTGGGAAAAAGTAGACTAGATGGAGGGTTTTGCTTATCGTTGTCTTCCATGCATTGTATTTGTACGCATCAACGAGATATACAGCGTCAGAAATGGGGGATTTTCAGCCCAAATATACATGTACAGCCAGTTCATCATATAGACCCCCGGTGATGTGATGTGGTATTGATACAGCTTTCTCCCATGCAGCCCGCCACTTGCACCATTCATCGTACAACTCCAACCCTTTAGATCCTTGCAGACTCCGTCACGGGTGTCGAGCCTGCCGCGTCAGGAACCTCCCCTTCGTCCTTCTTGAACGGCTCCTCAAGCCTCGTCCAAAAGACCTCGACCGGCTTCGCCAAGATCTCCTGCGCTCGCTGCGGGAAGGTCAAGTCGGAGGTGGCCTCGAGCGCCGCCAGGCTCGAGCGCATCCAGCCGACGATGGCCAGCAGGGCGCGGGGGTCCACCTCGGGCGCGCCCTTGAACAGGTTGCGCCACACGGCGCTGGCGAGGATGGCGTCGCCCTTGATGAGGCCCTCATCGTAGGCGAGCAGCAGGCCACGCCACTGCACGAAGATGTCCTTGAGGTAGCGCTGCCGCAGCGCGCTCGACGTGATGTGGTGGTCCAGGTGCATCTTCTTCTCGCACTCGAAGAAGAAGTGGTCCACCAGCTGCTGCTGCCAGTTGCGGTACGAGTCGCGGTCGAGCATCCGCAGCCGCGCGCTGAGGAGGTAGAGGTGCAGCATCGTTACGTGCGACCAGGTGCTGAAGCTGGGCTGCAGCTTGAAGGCTGCGGACAGGAGAGTCAGTCGAGGCGCTTGCAGGCAACATTGACAGCGGTTGGGGGGGACGTACTCTTGTGCCAGACGTTGTCCTTGTCCACGGGGTTCCCTAGCTCCTCGCCGTCCTCTAACCTCTCCACGGCATCGTTCTTGCGCTGCTCCTCGGTGATGTGGTAGTCGGCTGCCTTGGAGCACGCCTTGTACAGCCGCTCCGACGATCCCAGGACGCGATACGACTCGGCCAGGGAGCCCCCCATGCCTAGTATGCGCCGTCCGGCTGTGCTGCTGAAGGACCGCACGGGGGCAGCCGTCATCGTCGGGGACGAGCCGCTCGCGGGGAGCAAAGAGAAGGTTATCGAATTCGAGACGGCTCGCGCAGGCGCTCGGCCAGGGCTCGCGCGCATGGCAGCCCGGACGAGCGTCCGAGCCTGTATCCTGCAGCTCTCGCAAGCCATTGTCGTCGTGGGCGATCAGATGTGCCTTGACGTGAGGGAGATTCGGTGGCGGGCGGCGTGACGTTTTTTCCAAATCGCGACTGCGCGGATGACGCCTAGATTCATGCCATTATTTTAAGCTTGAGCTGAGAATTTGCCGGGCGCGGTGCCAGGCCCGGCAGAATATCGGCCGCCCGGTGCGCGCATCGAGTGGATGCTGATTGGCTGACGGTGTCGACGACATGCTTCCAATGCCTCGGACAGTACGGAGTAAAGAGATTAAATCAGTGGGGGCTCTCAGGTTCAATTAGATTTCATATAATACATTTCATTGCTTTCTCAAGCAGTAACCTGGGCAGCAAATGATGCCCGTTGCCATAACGCGCAGACAGCGCCATAGCTCTCACTAGGTTCATACTGTACATACGCATCTGCGCCGACTTGACGAAAGGTGACCGAGCCCCCAATATAGTAGTACAATTCGGCTCTCAATATCTTATACATCTCAAGAAGTTGGTTATGGCGATGAAATTGTCTCGTGCGGGGCCCTCTGCTATTGCAGCTGTGAAAAGACGAGGCTGCTGTTTGTGCCGCCAAAGCCGAAGCTGTTGGTGACGGCCAGCTTGACTTTCTTCTCTTGTGCTTCCAAGGGCACAAAGTTAAAGTCGAAGCCGACGTCTTGCTTCTCTAAATTGAGCGTTGCGGGAACGACCCCCTGCACAGCGCGGTTAGAAGCCAAGGCTCGAATCCGGCATTGCCTGAGCGTTCAGTAACTCACCTCGTGTATGGCCATAATTGCAAAGAGAGCCTCGATGGCCCCGGCAGCGCCAAGCAAGTGCCCGATAGCCCCCTTTGTGCTGCTCACCGTGACGTGCGCCTCGGACGACACACCCTCGTCGCCCAGCATGAGGCGGCGGATCGCAGCCGCCTCGGCCACATCGCCAACCTGCGTGCCCGTTGCGTGGGCGTTGATGTAGTCGACCTGCGCCGGCCTGGCGCCCGCGTTCTTCAGGGCCTGCCTCATGGCGAGGTACGCGCCGTTTCCGTCCTCGCGCGGCGCCGTCATGTGGTGCGCGTCGCCGCTGCAGCCGTACCCGCGCACCTCGGCGTAGATGCGCGCGCCGCGGGCCTTGGCGTGCTCCAGCTCCTCGAGCACGCAGACGGCGGCGCCCTCGGCGACGACGAAGCCGTTGCGGCCGGCGTCAAAGGGGCGGCAGCTGCCGCGGGGGTCGTCGTTGTAGGCCGTGGCCAGCGACCGGGCGCGGCCGAAGCCGGCAAAGGTGAGCGGGTGGATGCACGACTCGGAGCCGCCGGCGACCATGACGTCTGCGTCGCCGAGGGCGATGAACCGCGAGGCGTCGCCGATGGAGTGCGCGCCCGTCGTGCACGCCGTGGTGGCCGCGTGGTTGGGTCCCTGGAAGCCGTGCTTCATTGCGATGTGCCCGGCCGCCATGTTGGTTAGTATCTTGGGGACGAACAGCGGCGACACCTTCTTGTAGCCCTGAAGACGAGTGAGTGAGTGAGTGTGAGACAAGGGATGTGCCGGCTGAGCCCACTCACATCGTCGCGGTGCGCGAGGCTGGTCTCGTACATTTCCTCGAGGTTGCCGATCCCGCTGCCGAGGCACACGCCCGTCGCCTCCTGGTCCGCCTGGCTCGCAGCCTCCCAGCCGGCGTCCTTGAGGGCCATGTCGCTGGCAGCGAGGGCGTACTGCGTGAAGATAGACGTGCGGCGCTGCTCGGCGGCCGTGAGCCACTCGTCGGCGCGCCACCGGCCCTCGCCCTTACCGCAGGGGACGACGCCGGCGACGGTGCAGGTGAGTTCCTGCCATCGGGCGCGCGGCTCGCGAGACGCCACGCTCGTGATGCCCGAGTCTCCGGCCAGGAGACGGGACCAGGTGCGCCGGATGCCTACGCCCAGGGGCGTGATGGCCCCGAGGCCCGTCACGACGACGCGACGCATCGCACTCCCATAGCCGAGGGGCTACCTGGCGCTCATTGGGGCTGGGGCAGAGCTTTGGGGAGATTCTTGTCGCGGTGTGAAGTGGCCGAGACGTAGCATGAAGTATCTTGATATCCGAATTTGTGTGGTTGATGCTCGCTGAAGCAGTGCTGGGCTTGCTGGGCTAAGCTGATAACCCTTTTGGGTCTAGCGCATGCCCTTCAGCGGCTCGACCTCCACTGGCCAGCGACAATGGGCGCCACGGGTGCCACGGCGTCGGCATCAGGATTCAGGAGTGTTGATGAGGCGACGTGGTAGCTTCCATTGGCCTCACTGTGCGACCTGGTCCTCTTCCGAAGCCCCCAGCGGTGGACAAGTTGACCGTCTGCTTTTGAGTTGCAGGCCGTTGGCTGCGCAATCAGAAGCTCCTTGTGCATCAGACAGCGATTCCGCAAGAGCCACGCGACCCCAGACACACGGACGGCGTTTCACTCCTTATCCAAGACTGCCTCATCTTATCTGCTCGCACAGGTCGACAATTCACCTCCGCCAGCTTGGCCAGACCCGTTGCTGGGCATTTGAGGCTTTCGCTTGTCGTCAGCTGAAGTAGCGTCGTTCGCGCCTCCCCGGCGCATTTCACTGCTGCTGTCTCACCCGGCCCGCGTATTGGCAAGTCACGGTTTCACTTTTCTTCGTCGCCTCCGTCACCGCGGCCTTCTTCCTTACAACGCTCATGGATATCGAGAGCTTGCCATTGATCCCATCGCCGTTGATTTTCGCGGGGGTTCCGCGCCAACGTCCGACATCATGACCGCTCCGTACGGCCGCTCTGATGCCGACTATGCCGCAGAGACCACTGGCATGGACGGCGGCGGCGGACCAAGCGCGCGGCATTCCTTCTCTCAACATGGAGAAGACTCCATCGATGGCCTCAAAGACCACGTCTCGGACTGGCGCCCGCCGAGAGACAGCGACGATGAGCGGGGATTTGAGAACGCGCCCTTGATGGACCCCAACCTGCCCGAAGAGTACGAGTTGCAGGACCGAACACATCCCGAGGATGGGTTGCTCGCCGGCGACGACGCCTCAAAGAGGCTCGAGGAGGAAGATTCGCCGTATCCCGAGGTTCGCGCCGCCGTGCGCAACTACGACGAGGACCTGCCCTGCAACACGGTTCGCGCCTGGGTCATCGGCCTGTCGCTGGTCCTCTTGGGCTCTTCCATGAACACCCTCTTCTCGCTCCGCCAGCCGTCCATATCCATCGGGCCGCTTGTCGCCCAGATCATCGCCTGGCCATTGGGCCACGGCTGGGCGAGGGTCATGCCCGACAGGCACTACAACACCTTTGGCCTGCGATGGAGCCTCAATCCGGGCCCTTTCAACATCAAGGAGCACACCATCATCAGCGTCATGGCCAGCGTCTCCTTTTCCGTCGCCTACTCCACCGACATCATCCTCGCCCAGCTTGTCTTCTACAAGCAAAACTTTGGCTTGCTCTTCCAGATTCTGCTAACCATTTCGACGCAGTCGCTGGGCTATGGCATCGCGGGCACGATGCGCCGCTTTCTAGGTTGGCCGCCCGGTCTCCAGTGTGTGAACTTGAACTGACTCTTTGGCAGTGTATCCGGCGTCCATGATTTGGCCGGGCAATCTCGTTGGTGTGACGCTCATGAACGCCATGTACGAGCAGAACGACATGCCGGACCCGAAAGTCTTGGGCGGCAGTATGCCCCGGTACCGCTGGTTCACGTTCGTCACAATCGGCGCCTTTGTGTACTACTTCATCCCGGGCTTCCTGGCCCAGTGTCTGAGCGTCTTCGCCTTTGCTACCTGGCTGGCGCCGCAGAACGCCGTGGTGAACCAGCTCTTCGGCGGCACTACTGGCTTGTCGCTTCTGCCCATCACCTTTGACTGGACCCAAATCGCCGGCTGGGTCGGCTCGCCACTAATTCCACCCTGGTATGGCTCCTTATACTTGACTGACTCTGCGAGACGCACTGGAACTCACTGATGGTCAGGCACGCCATCGCCAACACGCTGATTGGTGTCGTCGTGTTTTACGTCCTTGGCTGTTCGGTATTGCACTACTCAGGAGCCTGGTACGCACAGTATCTGCCCATGAGTGACGCAGGTACCTATGACAACACGGGGCAGCCATACAACACCAGCCGCATCCTCAGTGCCGACTATACCCTCGATGAGGAGGCCTATAAAGGCTACTCTCCCTTGTTTATAAGGTAACCGGCCGAATTCCTTTTATTGCTTGATCGGTCTGTTGACTTACTTAGCACGACGTTCGCCATGTCTTACGGTCTCTCCTTTGCCGCCATATCGTCTCTCATCGTGTATACCTACCTCCACTACCGCAAGCAAGTTTGGCAGCAGTACAAGAACAGCGCAACCGAGAAGCCGGACATTCACATGAAACTCATGAGAAAGTACAAAGAAGCGCCGGCATGGTGGTACATGTCTCTGTTCTTAATTGTGCGTCTCTACCCAGGATCCACCGAATTTTGGAATGGAAGCTGATACTGTTCCTCAGATGCTCGGCCTGGGCTTGTATACCGTGCTGGCGTATCCCACCAAGCTCACCTGGTGGGCGTTTCTGCTGGCCGTGGCTATATCCTACGGCTTTTCGTTGCCCATTGGAATCATCGAGGCGGTGACGAACAACCAAATCGGCCTCAACGTGCTGACCGAGTTCATATTCGGATATATCCAGCCCGGCCGGCCTATGGCTCTTATGCTGTATGCGTCTCACCCTACCATTCAGCACGTCGTCAAAGGCTGACCTATGACCCAATGCAGCTTCAAGACTTTTGGATACATCACCATGTATGATGCGGCCCAATACCATTGGGGATTTGCAATGCTGACAGCAATATAAGGTCGCAAGCGCTGGCGTTCGTCTCGGACCTAAAATTTGGGCATTATATGAAGATACCCCCAAGGACCATGTTTTGGTCCCAGGTTGTCGCCACCACGTTCTCCTGCTTTGTTCAAATCGCCGTCCTGAACCTGGCTCTCGTGAACATCGACAACGTCTGCGACCCTCAACAGCAAGACCGCTTCACCTGCCCAGGCGGCAGAGTCTTTTTCGCTGGTGAGTCCCCTGAAGCCTCCTTCATTAGACTTCCCTGTCTAACTCCCCGTAGCGTCGGTAATCTGGGGCCTGATAGGGCCCGACCGCATGTTTTCCCCCGGCCGGGTCTACTCGAGCCTCTTCCTGTTCTTCATCCTCGGCGCCCTCGCGCCTCTCGCCATCTACTTTGCTTCCCGTCGATGGCCTAAATCTCCAGTGCGCTTCCTCATGACGCCGCTCATTTTCGGAGGCGCTGGGGCTATCCCGCCCGCCTCGCCGCTCAACTATTTCTCCTGGGGGCTCGTGGGCTTCGTCTTCCAGTACTGGATCAAGAAGCGTCACTTTGGCTGGTGGAGCCGTCTCAACTTCCTCACCTCGTGCGGCCTAGATCTCGGCCTGGCGCTGGGGACCCTGTTCATCTTCTTTGCGTTTTCCATGCAAGGCGTCGAGCCGCCACGGTGGTGGGGCAATACAATCGTTAAGGCCACCATGGACGCCAAGGGGACGGCAGTGGAGGCATTTGTTGCAGAAGGAGAGATCTTTGGGCCCAAATCGTGGTAGACGGTGCTGTGATATACTGTGTGTTATTCCCAAACTAGAGCGCATACAGGAGCATTAAAGGTAGCGACTTCGGAGACGGTAATAAACGGTCCGAGAGAACATGTCGTGGGATATATTTTCCCGATAGTCTAGTGTCATAAAGTACAAAGATCAAGGAGCAACAAATATGTATCATTATTACAGCACCAGCCGCCCAGGCTCGTTCTCCAGAATCACCTTGCACCGCTCCAGGAATACGTGTGCCCTTTGCTCCTCCTCCTTGGGCACCACGAGGCTGAAGACGTTGGCTCCGCTTGACAGACCAGGAACGGTGGGGACGCCGTCGAATCGCGACACAGGCGCGTGGCTCGGGCCGGCGAGCTCGTCGATGATGTCGGCCTTGCTCGCGCGGGGCTGTCGGGGAGCCAGCATCGAGGCGGGCGGGATAGCAGAGATCTGCGGCAGGTAGACGCCGCGAGAGCTCTTGGCGGCCTTGACCTTGTCCAGTCCGAGGACCTGGTCGAAGAGCTCGCTGGGCGTGGGCTTGCGTGCGGCGAGGGGCAGCTCGTCGTTGGCGACCTCGGCGGCGCGGCTGATGAAGGTGGACAGGGGCAGGAAGACGCCCAGGGTGTCCTGGATCTTCTTCTGGACCTCGACTACCCTGGCCAGCGAGACGGGGACGTTGATTTCGAGAGCCGGAGCCTCGAAGGCCTCGGGCGCCGCCTCAGCCTCCTTGGGTGCCGGCGCGGGTGCCTTCTTCTCGGCGACCTTGATGTTGCTCAAGTCGAGGTGCGCCAGCTGCTCGAAACGCGAGGATACAGTCGCGGGAGTATCGGCGTTGATGGTGCCCAGGAAGGCCAGCACGTCGCCCTTAAGCAGCCGTCCGCTGGGCCCTGTGGGCTTGATCTTGCTCACGTCGTCCTTGCTAAGGCCGTTCTGCTTGACCAGGTGCTCCACCGACGGCATCAGCGGGTACTTTTGCTCGTGAGTCTCGCCGCTGGCCGCCTGGGTCCGTTGCTTGGGCGTATCCGTTTTCGTCTCAGCCTGCTTCGGGGCCGGAGCCTCGTCGCTGGCGGGCTTGGCTTGCGGCTGTTCGGCGGGGATTTCGAGCGCGCTGATGTCGTCGCCAGCCTCGGCGAGGACGGCGATGCGCGAGCCAACCTGCACGGCCTTGCTGCCGTCCTGCGTCATGATCTTCATGACGACGCCGTCTTCTTGCGCCTCGACGTCCATGGTAGCCTTGTCCGTCTCGATTTCGAGCAACACGTCGCCGGCGCTAAAGGTCTCGCCCTCCTTGACCTTCCAGGTCGCAATGTTGCCCTCGGTCATCGTCGGCGAGAGGGCCGGCATGACGAAGTTGTGTGCGGCGGCGCATCGTGCCGACGAGGTGAAGCCTGCGGGTTGCGTCTGGTCAGCATTTCTAGGGACGTTGAACTTTTGCGCGCCGATGCCGCCGCAGAGGGGGGACGAACCGCGAGCAGCCGATCTGCTGCCGACGAGGCGGGCCGAGGCACGGCACGCTGCCGTGAAGGACGCCATTGAAGCCCAATTGAGTGAGCAGGCGGGCGGGGATCGTGCGTTGCGGAGGGTGAGGTCGACGTCGATGGTGGACGTGGTGGAAGAGAGCTTTGAGCTGTTGGGGAGCGCCGATAATGGGCGGACGCGCATGGGCCAGTCGTTTTTTTGGTGGGACGGGTCGGCGCCAGCCTCCGTCAGCGGGATTTACGGCAGACAAAATAAATGCCGCGATAAGCTGCAGCATGTCGACGAAATAATTTTGTCGCTCCCTCACACTTTCAACGCCAACAGGCCCCCTGTCTGGCTAGTGGATCGGGACCCTGGGTAGCGGTAGCGAGCGCATCACGCATATTTTCTGGACATCATCCGTTGACCTACGAAAGGCTCAATGGCCACGCTCTTATAGCCCGATCCTGCCAATCGAACAACCGACCAGCAGCCTCGATAGCAGCGTTGTCTGGAACCATGGCCAGCTTCTCAAGGGGCCTCCTGAGCCCCTGCCGGCGGGCTCTGCTCGCACCTCGAAGCTTCGTCCTCCCCGAGCAAGCGACGACCACAACCGCGAGCGCATCCCGATTCTTCACCACCTCGTTGCGCTTCCGCGCCGCCCAAGCCGCACACAAAGCCGCCAAGAAACCTCCTCAAACGCAGTCGGCGACGGCCAAAGCCCCAGCGGCCGCGCAGGTTGCGCCGAGCCGGTATGCCTTCATCAAGAGCCTCGCGAGCAAGCAGACGCCCACGATGCTGTACGAGGGACCCTCGCACTTTTGGTTCTACTTCGGCTGCTGGTCCAGCGGCCTGTCCATCATCACCTGGACGGTCCTCACGGGGCCCACGGTGGTGCAGCAGCCCGAGGGCGTCCCGCAATGGATCGGCGTGGTGTTCGGCGCATCGTACGTCCTGCTCGGCGCCATGGGCTTCTACCTGATATCCAAGACGCCCAACATCGTCAGCTCCATACGCGTGCTGCCGCCTCCTTCCACCACCGCCGCTGCGGCAGCCGGCCGTTCCCTCGCTGGCCCCGGCGCCGTCCTCCCGAGCCCGCAGCTCGAAGTCACAGTAAAGCGCATGGTCCCGCTGCTCAGTCCCAAGGTCGTCACCACGAGCCTCGACAACGTGGCTATGAAGTCGAGATTCTCGCTGCCGGAAGAATACGTTCCCGAGCTGAGGCGCCTCGAGCAGAAGCGCGGCGAGGAGGCAGCCCGGGCCAAGCTGAGAAAGTTCGACATGGAGCATCTCCTAACGATGCCGTTTCGAAGGATAGGCCGTGCGTTTGCGAACATGTTCCGCGGGGTCCGCGCAGCGTGGACGGACATGGGCTTCGGCGTCATCAAGGTTGACGGCAAAGACTACAAGGTGGATGTGACCAAAGGCTTCGCGCATGACGGATTCCGGACGCTCGAGCGGATTGTGACTGTAGGATTCAAATGAGGTTGAGGACGACCCCTGGCTTACCGTGCTGCGTGGCCACGAGTATAGGGCTGGGCTACCACGAAGTGTAACTACTACAACATCCATGTAATATATAAACAGCTACTTATCAACGACGTCTTGTCCGTTTCGAGGACGTTGCATACTTACTCCTCCTACCCAACAACTCGTAGATTTTATAGAGATGTGAGCACGCTGGATCTTGTCGATGCGAACCCGAGCTTTGCTGTGCTGTGGTCGCCGAGGGGATTATATCGAACGAATGTTCACAACACATATATTGCAGCCCAGCTTGGTCATCGCCACTACGATATTAGAAGCCTAGTCTGGCCCGCCAGGAAAAGTCGGCCTCCTGCACACCCAGGTTGCCAGTCTTTGGGCGGACGCCTGGCTTACGGGTATTGTTCGCCCCTTTGCGTCTAGGCACGCGAAGGGAATACAGAATTTCCGCATCGCGCGCTTCCACAAGGCAAATCGAATTTGGCGGTAAAGACGTCATAGCCCTGCGACCCCGACGATGGCTCCTCCGTTGTGCATCCGGCAGCGGAGCGCGGGCCTTGCTGCGATGCCGGATTGGCCACCGCATGGCGCTCGCGGGGGGCGTCGTCAACCATGTCGGCGAAAAGCAATTGCAGTCATTGGTCCTCGGCCATCATCAGCCCTGGTAAGATGCGAAGAAGGGAAGGCTGAATGATGGCTTCTCTCCGTGCATGACGCGGCGCCTCGCTAGGGAGGCTAATGAACCGGAGGGACATGCAGCGATGGGGATATGCAGGCATGGCGCCACATGCGCGGAGCCTTTCACCAAGAATGCGCGTCTTTGCGACCAGGCGGGTTGCGCAAGCGGTGAGCGATCAGTCCCGGAATCCGGGGACCAACACGAACAATTGCCCTTTCGAAAGAGGAATGCCGGGCCAGGCGTCATGTGCTTGTGGGCGCATGTCCGTGTAAGCCTAGTGGTTGGCTACCGTGGACGGTTATTTCTGGAACAGCCGCCAGTGGCGCGAGCACAGCGATTTCTCGCATCCAGCCACTGCGTCCGGAGTAGGAGATTCAAAAAGCCATGGAGCAAGGGTGAGCAAGCGCCCGCCCGCTGCGGCCGGCCTCGCAAGGACCCTGAGCTGATGCCATCTGCTGGCAAGACTTGATCTTCAGCTTTGACAGATCGGCAGCCTCACTTGCTATGTAAGCTCTGGCTTTCTGGCTGTACGGAGCACGTAGTGTGTTGATCCTACCCCGTCCTTGCAGATGATCGTTCGGTCCGTTGTTTTCCAGCGAAGAAGAGACCAGTGCTGCATCTGAGATGACATGCTAGCCCGGTGGGTACGATGATCCCTGCTCAGAGGACAACGCTAGTGGCCCAGATGCACTGGGGCCACGACGTGACGACGTCTTTTTGCGCGAAGAGGTTAGATGCCTGGCCTAGCACTTGCCATGGGCGGCGAGGATAGGCGTTTACTCTGCATTGATATACGGGGGCAAATACCGAAACTGCTGCCTTGGTGCTCCGTGCATTATGTGCGTGGTCGAAGATCGTCGATGGCCCGTTTTCCAGCACCTCGAGTTGGTGAGGGGGTCGGAAATCTCCCGAGGCCTCGTCGCTGGAGCCCGACATTTGGGGTACCAGTGACCAGCCCGCGTTGGCGACAGATGGCTGCTTTAGAGACATTGCTTGGCTGCATGATTTCAGAAAGGGTAGTGTTCACGACTGCAAGCCTTTCCTTTTCCTGATGGCTTCGCTTTTGCTTCAGCTGCACCGGATCGGGATCTAGAGTCCTTAATCGAGACTGATGGGATGAGGGAATATAAAGAGCCCTCGGGTTGTTAGCTAACGGTACGCCCCGACCACGCTCGGGAGAACAGCCTTGGCCTTTTGAAACACAGCACCAGCTCTTGGTCCTCGTCAAGGGCCCATGCTTCCCCGTTAGTCTCGGCAATCTTTTGGCGCATTGCGAAGCATCGTAGATGCATTGTTTCGAAAGGCGGTGGGGACTGCAGCTCACGATAGAGGGGCATCAATTGACGAATGGTTACACACCAAGGCCGTCTTGAGCGTGCGACACGAGGTCATCTCCTTGGGCTCTGCGGGAAACCAAAAAGAGGGGCGTCGAGGCCTTCAACCTTCGTCGGATGTTGTTGCACTACATGGAGATTTCATGGGCTTCTCGTGAGGTGGATGGTGTTTTGCATTCCACGAGTGTGATGGACCGTTTAAGACCCCGGATCACTACCGAGCACCGCTCCTAAAACGGTGGCGCCAATTCGACGGCATTTGACATGTTTGGGTCATGGCTGATGTCACGATCCCTAGATGCGACATCTTGGCACCCTCACCGACACATGGGCCGCCGCCCGGACTCGAGCCGGACGGTGTCCGATCCAACGGCCTTCACTTAGAGCAAAGAGCTCGCCAAGGATCCAATGACGCGTATGAATGCTCGCATTCGCGCGCGCGCTCGCTAAGACTCGAACGGCCGCTGCTGCACCCCCACTGCGTTCGTTCTGCCGTCATGCAGGCTGTGATTTGCGGCGTCGTTGGAGATTGAATCTTGCGGACAAAGTATCGGCGACATGGGCAGAGATGTGGGGGTCTCAGAGGGGCTCGCAGATGACATGGGTGTCCCTTGGAAGTAAGGGTGACAGGCCCGTTTCCCAATCAAACACGGGCGCAACGAGGCGGGGGACCAGAAATGACATAAAGCGTGGTCCGAGGGACGAGATGGTCAGAGACTCGAGAAAGATGGAGACGACGGAGACGTCGTCGGGCGCGTGGTGAGCCATCCCACCGCTCCCGTGGCGGACGTGGTGAATGACGGCGCCGTGGGCAGACGCTAGGCCCGCGGTGGAGCAAGAGTCGACAGATGCTGACCTCGAATCTCTGGCCATGGTCGTCGGCTGCGGTCCCGTGGGTTGGGCGTCTCGCAGCCCGTGACGGGGATGTCATTCGGCCGGAAGGCCCTGCCGCGCTAAAATGCGACGTGCTGCATCTGCAAGCACGTATTGCCAGGGAACCACTCATGAGCGAGTCTTGGGCCTTCGCCCTTTCACTGGCGGCGAGAATGCTGCGACCGGATTGAGTTGAGCCAGTGGCAGGCCGACGGCGATGCAAAGCACCAGGGCGCGGTCGAGACTCGCCCGGAGAGACAAGAGACGAGGCGACTACTCGCATGTATGCCACAAGCATGCATTGCACCCGGGGAAGGGCTGTACGGCGTCCGGAGTACCGCTACATGGCGGCGGTTGCGTGACGACTGCTGAAGTCGGCCAGCCGATCTCATTGTCTTGAAGGACTCGTCGCATGACAGCGGCCGCCATTGGTGCGGGGGCTGACTGAGGTGAGTACATGGCGCTGGATCGTCGCGTGCAAAGCTTCTCGCGACGGTTGCTGGGCTCGCTGCATACCTCACCTCACCTCGAGGAGGGCGCCTCCGTAAACTTCGGATACGGTCACCGCTGCGAAGCGGCGCAGGAATGGGGCGCCTGGTATTAGGGCATTGGGGACATGCAGCTCGTGGGCTGATGGACGAGCAATGACGGCGTCAACTTGTACGAGCATCGTCTCAATCACTGCAGAGCGATGGATACGGTGGACTCGCGACGCTGTTGGGTCCATGCTCTGCAAAGCTTCAATACGGCGCATGGCAGGGAGTCATGGACGGCGCCGCAGCGCATGGCAGCACAGCTCCACCGCGAGCTAGGCCCGTGCTAGCGCCAAGGACCCCACATGGGGCACCGAAGAGGGTCCCGAGGCAGTCCCACGGGCTGGTCCAGCGGACTTGGCAGCTCTTGGAGGACTGCGAGTCGACATGGGATTGTCGCGTACGACGACCGCTTCGACAGCTGCTTGCCGCGCGAGTGCTCGCGTTGGACCAGAGGCAGGTATACTCGTATGTACGACGTGCGACGCTTTGGTGCAGCGCCCGTGGCGGTAAACGCACATGTCGCCCTATCTCAAGGGTCCGGCTAGTGAACGTGGCGGATGATGCGACAGCGAGCCGCAACGCCACGAGACGATTAGATGCAAATCAGGATGCCCGGATCCAACACGCTGGGCCCGAGTGGCCGCCTCGGCACAGCGCCTCTCGCAATGGGACGCCGAAAGAAGGTGAATTATCGTCGACGGCGACGACGACGAAATGACGGCAGTAAGGGCTTCGTCCGCTCGACATCACGTCACATATCGTCTCTGCGGCCGGCCCCTCTGCTGCAAGTGCTAAATGCGACAGGCCCGGGCGGCCAGCAGGCCCATTATTGGACCGTTCGAGGCGCGCCCGCATGCGTCGCTGCACCCTGATGATAGCATGAGGGGCACGCTGATGGCTCGCTACCGCAGCCGCCCGCGAGCGCTGATCCAGGTAAGGTATCCAGTACTTGACCCTGGGCCCCGGCTGGACGTGTGACTTTCCAATCAGCCGGAGCCTGGGCGACCGGGGTTCGGGCTCAGCGCCGGCGGCAGCACCGTTGCAATTTGGGCTCGTCAATGGATGCATGGGCTTGGGAGCGTAGCGCAGCATGGCATTGTGCTGGGCTGTATCCGGTACCAGCGCCGTCGTTATCGCGGGCGGCCCGATGTGTCCTGCGCGGCATGTTTTTAGCAGCATCAGACCCCTCCCCTGGCCGTGGACCCCTTCGTCCCGGTCTCGACAATTTTCCCTCTTCCACCACCCTCCTGTGCAACCGGCCGGTGCAATCGGCTTGCCCTCGACGCCTTGCCGAGGAGGCTTTTGGGTTTTCCATTGCCTTTCTATGCTGCACCTCCTTCCCTTGGCTTGGGTGTGCTTTTCCGGCGTCTTCTGAGCGTTGTCTGATGTTGCAAGGTGAGTCACTTGTTGTCGTCCGGTTGATGGCCTGCGCTGTTTTGCTGCCTGGCTGCCTATCCTCGTCACGATATTTCCACTTCGCAGACGCGAATTTTCTCCTCTGCCTGCCTCGCTCTCCTTTTCTCTCCGCCTCACTCTTGCCCTCGTCTGGAACCGTGCTGCATAGCTGTTCGCTCTGCCGTTCGTTCCCTGTCCCCTCCGCCTTGCTTCGCCTCACCTTGCCCAGCGGGCGCACAAGACCTCACTGGCGCTCCGTCCAGCGACCTGCGGCCGTAACAAAACACCGCGACCCTGCCACTGCATTGCACAGCCAAATGCTCCCGTTCACTCGTACTCCGTGAATGTGCCAGGATCGCTACTGTCTCCCGAGATACCTCATACCGTACATGGGTCTGTCTATACGGTGTACGAGCCACGCATCTTTCTTATCTGCGCACTGCCGAGGTCTTTTGTACTCGCCCATTCGCATTCAGTTGCACGGAAGCCCTGCTGTCCGTGGCGCTTCTTCGCCGTTTGCTCTCCTCGCCTTATCGCCCTCCCTGTTTAGTTGATGCTGCACGCTGCAGGGCCTATCACTCTCTGCCCTTCGAAGCATCGTACGCCGTTGTCCAACCTGGCCGATCATCGACTAATTCGGTCTGTCACAGATCGAACTTGCCTGTAAGACAACTTTTAAGTTGTTCGAAATCACGAGCTGGTCGTGATCTACGAGAGTCGGCCTCTTCACGCGCGGCGCTCGCACAGCCCTTTCGCTACTCCTTTCCCTCGATACGCACCGTCTCGGCTCGGTCCGCCCCCATGCCTAGGTACACTTGAAAGAAGAGAAGATGGATTCCGAAGACGGGGAGTACTTCGTCAAGGTAGGCCCATGATCCTGCGATGCAGCTTTAAGTGATTGCATCTGACAGTATGCCAGCAACTGGCCGCCTTCGTGCGAACGCACGAAAAAGCGCTTGCCAACGCTCTCCAGTTCCAGCGCCGCGAAGTTCGTCATCGGTCTTCCCAGAGCACGAGTGCGGCTACGATCCCACAGTCCCCTACGTTGCCTGAGCGACCCTCGACATCCTCCTCTACCAACTCGCTCGCGGCCGCCTTCTCGTTCGGGTCCCTCAACTTCACGTCTCACAATGTGAAATCTGCAAAGTTGGCTCTAACACCGCATCACCTGTTCTATATGCTCTCGCGATTCGAGGAACTTGGCATCAATGTCGGTCCCATGAAAGTTCGCCTCGAGAATCTCCATGATAGCTCGTCCTCGACCAACTATGTGTCGTTTCTTGGAAATACCGGGCGGTCTCGAAGCCGGAGCTCAGATGTCGGCTCCATACATTCCGTCTCCAGCATGCGTAGTGTCATGTCAGGAATGTCAGCCCTTTGGGCGAGTTTTGGCATTGGATCTAGCATTTCTGCTGCGAGGACTGAGCGCCACAAAGCTGCGGTTCAAGCCGACTTGAAGTATCTTTACTCGGCTTTTACCAAGATCCCATGCCTGAGGTTAGCGCCCGACTGGCGAGCTCGCCTCATCCGCGGGTATGAAGAGTTCCCCTTCGATTCGGCGGTCCCGATCTACGTCTTCAAGAACTTGCAGGCGCTCGAGATCAGCAGCATTGATTTCCGGCAATTTTTCGGCTGGGATCGCCTAGCGGACCAGCTCCGGTCTCTCAGCTTGAGACACGCTGGGATCGAGGATCCGGCGGACATCTTGATTGACATTGTGCTGGACGACATGGACAAGAGACGTCGGAGGACCTCCAAGGCGCAGTCGTCGCCGACGACGACGTGGGGCGTAAATAACAGCCCACGGCGAAGCCCCACGATACCGCATCCTGAGCTTGTCCGAGCGGCATCAGCTCCTGGGTCGCCAGACACGCGGGGCGCTCTCAATGAGCTGCGGGTCGGTTCTATGACGCCGAGCGAGCCGGCTGTAGAGGATGGTGAGGGATCCGACACTGTTGCGACTCCACTGGCTAGGGACGACAGGGACGGCGCTTGGTCGCCGGACAAGGGGTCACGACCGCGGAGTAACTCGCCGTCCCGTCCTCTTAGCTCCAGAAACCACTCTTCCCATGCCCGGTCAAATCAGCGCATAAAACGATCTGGCTCTGGGAGCTCACATTCCAGCATGTCCGACTCCTGGCACCATCACGCGAGAGGGAGCTCTGGAAATCTCCTGACGATGGGCGTTCTCCCCGCATCCAAGTGGCGCTTCCTGCGGCATCTCAGCCTTGCGGACAACGCAATGACCTCTATCCCTCTTGCCAGCCTTGCCCCCCTCTCCAATACCCTTTACTCCCTCGACTTGTCGTCAAATCTCTTCAGCCAGATCCCGGACAGCCTGGCTACCCTCACCGCGCTTCGTGCTCTGAACCTATCCCATTGCATGATTGACTCTCTTCACTCCCTCACGCGGAACCCGCTGCCAGCCATCACTGCCCTGAACCTTCGGGCCAACAGGCTACAATCCCTTGCTGGTATCGAGAAGCTATATCCTCTGGAGCGACTGGACCTGCGAGATAACCGTTTGACGGACCCCTCGGAACTGGCCAGGCTGACTGGGATCCCGGACATTCGCGAGATCTGGGTGGACGGTAATGCCTTCACGCGAACCCATAAGGACTACCGCATAACCATTTTCAACTTGTTCAGAGCCACACCAGGATATACCGTGGATATTGTAATCGATGGCTCTGGTCCCAGCTACTCAGAAAGGCGCCAGTTGGTCGAAAGAGCGGCCATACCGGACTCAGTTCCTGTCGTAAAGCCCAAAGCTCCCGAGCTGCCAGCAATTGTTGATGTCAGCAAGCCAACTATCGTCTACGGCGGGCTAAAGGAACCCGGACTGCTGCGAAAGGAGAGACCTGTGCCCAAAGCAGTGACAAGTGAGGTCAATACCAGCTCGACGCGGCGCCGAAAGGGTCCAAAGAGACGCATCGTTGACCTGGCTACCGGCGAAGCAGCCCTCCTACCCTCGGCTGTCGATCCCCGGAATGAATTGCCTGAATTTTCCAAACCAATGCCCGCCACAATTACGCCAGTTGGAGACTATCGCCCCTCCCATCCTCACGAACCTGTTCTGTTGCCTCCTGTGGTCTTTTCGGGCAGCCGCACAGACGGACTCAACGCCGCTGCCGATATCTTGCCAGACAGCCCAGAGTCGTCCGGCTCGAGAGGCGCCCCAGAACAAGTCACGGAGCCTCAGGACTGGGGTGTTGGCGGAGAGATCTACCGCCGCAAGATCGAAGCACTGCGGCATCAAGTCGGAAGCGGATACCTCAGCGTTCTCAGTGAAGAGAGCTGGGATGGAAGCGGCGGGTACAATTCTCCTGGCGTTCCGTCCGTCCCGACACTTCGAACCGGCCACATGTCGCACCATGCACCAACCGCTCAAGCGGTTCACAGCGGCCGCACATTGGGCTAGCTGTATATTCCGAGCCTACTACTACTACCTGGCTTGGAAACCAATGATACCCTGGATGATACCCTTATACCCTTGACCTTATTGCATCGTTGAAATCGTCGTTTGATTTGTGCTTTTGAGTCGAGCATTTGGCTTCCATCGAACGGATCGTCAAGTTCCGCATGTTCGTCTGTTTGTATCGCAGTTTTTTTTTGCGGCCCGGGAGATTGATTGAAAGTCTTGTTGATGGAAATTACTACGCAGCATAGCGACTACGGCGTTTGGGGTCGACAGAAATGAGCACATTTCACCTATCCACTCTTCCATGTCTCCGCATGCCATTTGCGCAGCGCGCAAGTAGTGGCTGCAGAGTTTGTCCATAGAGCGGGCAGGCAGGTCGAAGCATTTTCGAAGTTGGCTTTATTTGCTTTCGCGCCGTTCTTGGTTCTTGGGGCGGCTTCCTGTCAAACGGGAAACGGCGCACGAGCTTCGGCTGTGTCCGCAGTGATGAAGCTCAGGTAGAGGGTCAGAAGTACTGTGAATTATAATACATGAAGAGTCGTTGACATTTGCCTAATCGCTTCCTATTCTTGAATTCGCCGCTTCTGTGAAGTTATAATGTTAGTCATATCATTCGCTTCCCCTTCTCACATCCATTCCTGTCCCAGACTTTCATGAGAAGGAGACCATGTAAAATGGCGCGTCGTTGGTTCGACTCGATGGCCAAGCTGGAATTGACTCGGTCATCGAGAATATATTTCTCAATGAAACGGTGGCATTGAGGGTGCGCCAGGGGATTTGCGGTATTGAGTGTTGGCCACTCAAGTGGTCGGGACAAGCGTAGTACGGAGAGTACCTGGGCAGCTGACAAGTCGGAAATGAATAATCTGCGCATGCCAACGGCAAAGATGCCCTGATCAACGTCGCATTAGAAAATTACTCCCTCCCTTCGCGAAGCGCAGGCAAACCCCAGCTTTCCCCTTCGCCGATTATCTGTGACGACATCCGGGCTTTGCCATGAAGCGTTGACCTGGATCTGATTGGTGCTGAATTCAGACAACGGCGTAAAAGAGGCGGGCCGGGCGCCGACACAACCGGCCGGCCGCTCAGCAACCAAGCCGGGCAGCCTAGACTCGTGCCACGCGAGTACAATCTACGTTGGTGGGCCGGGTGCTGCCGAGACTGGTCCGCGTGGTGCTGCGCGATGCCATGTGCAGTAATCCAGGGTTTCCCCACAATCCCATACCGTGGTGTCGTAGCGGTGAACATTTGAACAGTGAATTGTACTCTTGGACTCGGCACGCATGAGGCTGCGGCGTCGCAAGATCGTGGGTACGGAGGCATGATGGGGGTTGGTGCTCTGCTACTTAAAGAAAATAGAAGCCGTGCTCACTGCGAGTCGACATGCGCACTCGGTTGGAGAGCCAGGGCAGGCACAACCATAGTTCCCGCTGGCGACTTGAGGCGCAACCGTAGTTCCCAGCGGCCGCCCTGAGGCGCGCCTGTCGTCCTCAGAGGCGCAACCCAAGTTCCCAGAGGCGCCAGGGTGAGGGCAACCCTACCCACCCACTCTCGATTGAGACGGAGGCTCGCTCTCGCTACGATGGGCACAATCCTCGCTCACAGCTCAGTGAGTTGCAACACGATCCTGTTGCGGAAGTGGCCAGCACGAGCCTCTGCTGCCATACGAAAGCCCCGCCCAGCCCAAGCGCGAACGAGGCCTTGACCCAGGTGGTGAAATGCCGACTCATGGAGAGCCACATTCAGAGGCGCCTTCCCCAGATCCCGGCTGCAGCCCAGATGCGCCTTGCCCAAATAGCGTTAGGGCGGAGCGGAGGTGGCGGCAGCTGACTAAGGCGGGCCCGTCGCAGAGGCCCATCTCCTGTTGCGTCGTCGAGCATCAGCCAGGGTGCAGGTGGCCCGTGCGCCGCGGCTTCACGCGTTGTCTGTTTTTCGCTCGCCCCGACGCAGAGCCGCCAGCCGACGTCACGTCGCCTCCCGATGCTGCCAGCTTCCATCAACTGCGCGCCGAAGGGGCCCTCTCCACGCCTGTGACTCCGCCGCATGCCCTCTGGAGCTCGTCTCGCCCGCCTGCGGGATCAGATGCACCTCTACCCCGCCCGGCCCCGTGACGAGCTCGCGCGCAGCCCCTAAACCCCCCTTTCGCTGCGTTTCAGGCCATCTCGCACCTCTGGAGCCGCAAGCACCGCGCAGAAAGCCACGGCCCGCGCTGGCACACATGGCTCCGGCATCGCCTACGCCCCGACGAACTCCCACGGGCCGGCGTCGAGGTCGCCCGCCCGGCACCACCAACGCTGCCCGAGCTGCCAGGCAGGCCTCCCAGACCTCGGCCCCGGCGTCAGAACCGCCGCCAAAGAAGCGTCGTTACGTGCCTGGCGGACCCGGAGGAGGTGGGCGCTTTGTGGATTCCGACGCCCTCGACACTCCGACTGCCGTTGGCGCAACGGCCGCGGCCGTCTCGAGAACCAGGCCCCCCGCACGCAGCACCGTCAACGGGGACGCGCCATCCACCCTCCCTCGACGAGAAAGAAGCACCCGAACACGCGCCGCGGCGAGTGAAGAGATGGAGGAGATGCGATGGGGCTCCGCTGCGGCAATGGCCGCCTCGGTGAAGCAAGCCGAGGATTACAAGCCTCGAGAGGAGCGCGGCTGGGAAGAGTTCCACCCGAACCTTGATATCGAGCAGCCCTTCATTGTCTTCACGGCTGAGGATGTCGACGGAGCCTTGCCCCTCCCGCCAAGTACGCCCATGGTGCAGACACCCGGCACGCCCTTGTTGAACGGGTCTATGACACCCTCCAGGCAGCTGAACCCTGCGTCTACTGGCAACACCCCGAATCCTCAGGAAAAGACCGAGCTGAACCCGTTTGATGTGCCAAATGGAACCCCATCACGACGTCCTCGCCGGCAGACTCGCGAGACGGTCAGCTTTTACGGCACCCGCCCTCTCGAGTTTGCTCTCACCCCCAAGACGCCAAAGATCTTACCCATTCATAACCAGACACCCAAGGAGCGGCTGGACTTGAAACTGCCATCCTATCGCAAGACCAACCGCATTGAACTATTTGAGAGCAAGACGTTCGGCCAGGCGCGCTACGTCGACAAGGCGATGAGTAATGTTGGCTATCAAGAGAGCGACCACTTCATTCGCCCAGACACGACCCTGATCAAGGCCATCGACGGCAACGCCGAAGAAGACTTGGACTACTCGCCGGTCTCGAAGACTGAAGATCATTCTCATCACTCCAGACTTGGGCGCGTCGAATACGACATGGACGAGCAGGACGACATGTGGTTGGAGCAGTACAATGCTCAGCGCAAGCAGAACGAACTGGAGACCATCACCAGGGAAATCTTCGAGATCACCATGACCAAGATCGAGAAGGAATGGCATGCCCTTGAGAGGAGAATACCGAAACCTAATCCCAAACCTCCCCAGACTCACCGACCGAGATCTGGCTCCGCCGCAGCCGTCAATGGCGAGACGCACGTGGGCGAGGAGCCGGACAGCAAGTGCGCCATATGCGATGACGGCGACTGCGAGAACACAAACGCCATTGTCTTTTGTGACGGCTGCAACCTGGCTGTGCACCAAGAATGCTACGGCGTGCCTTTTATCCCCGAGGGCCAGTGGCTTTGTCGAAAATGCCAGCTCTGTGGCCGCGGAGTGCCGGTGGGTTAATCCTCAAGAAAATGTACCATTACGCCTATGCTAATAAGCCGCCTCTCAGACTTGCATATTCTGTCCCAACACGGACGGCGCCTTCAAGCAAACTAACTCTTCCAAATGGGCTCATTTGCTCTGCGCAATGTGGATTCCCGAAGTCTCTCTGGGCAACCATACCTTCATGGAGCCCGTCATGGACGTGGAAAAGGTGCCAAAGACGAGGTGGAAACTCTCGTGCTACATTTGCCATCAGAAGATGGGAGCTTGCATTCAATGTGGGAATAAGAATTGCTACCAGGCCTTCCACGTCACCTGCGCCAGGAAAGCTCGGCTTTTCCTTAAGATGAAGACGAGCCACGGCGCGCTGGCGGTCTTGGATGGCAGCATGGTGCTGAAGGCGTTCTGCGACAGACATTGCCCCATCGACTACTCTAAGGACAACAACGTCCATCAAGCCACTCGCGCTGCGAAGAAGTTCTACAAGAGGAACATGAGGGGCCGCATCTGGGCGGACAACCATGCCATGGCCAACGTCATCGCTGCACAGCACCGCAACGCCATCACCGAGCACCCCCCAGACGAATCTCAAATGACGGGAGCCAAAAACCTGGCCGTCCTGGGCGACAAGAAGAAAGGCGGTCAGCCACCCAAGAACCTATGGAAGTTGCCGTCTGGTGCTCCCATCATTCCACAGGCCGTCTTCGATACTGTCGAAGCATCTATTCAGCGGTTTCCCTTCCGGAAACGCAAAGACTTTCTGAGCGAAGCATGCCGCTACTGGACGTTGAAACGAGAGGCTAGGCGCGGCGCTGCGTTGCTCAAGCGCCTTCAGCTACAGATGGAGACCTTCTCTTCTATGGAGCTGACGAGACGAAACTTTGCCTCTATGGGGCCGAGCGGCAAGGCGCGGTTGGCACGTCGCATTGAATTTGCTGAGGGCATCATTCGAGACCTTGAGCAGCTCAAGACGCTGTCCGAAGAAGCTGTTCATCGCGAACAGATGAAGGTTGATGCTGCCGTACTTGAAGAGAACTTTGTGGACGAATGCTACTTCCCGGTTGCAAAGTTGCTCGCTCCCGCGATTGAGAAAGCGGCATCGTGAGTCATCTTAACTGTTTCCGCTTTCAAATGCGACTGGTCGTGTACTGACTGTTTTTTGCAGGCTGGACAAAAACCTCTTCTCCAACGGCTTAGCGAAAATGCAAGCCCGCGTAGATGAGCGATTCTACGTCACGGCGCTATCTTTTGCACAAGATATCGGGGACGTCATCAGCGCAGGCATCGCATCGCTACCCAAAGAAGAGGAAGATGCTGAACAAGGCTATGAGGCATTGGACGCTGCGCCGTCCAAGAACATATTTTCGGATATACGCGAACGCCGAAAGCTCGGGAAGCGTATCTTGAAAGCAATCCAACCATTCCTCGAGACCGCGCTACGAGTTGAGTCTGAGATCTCAAACAAGCCGTACGAGGGTTTGCAGAAGGAATTGGAAGCATTGATAGATGCAAGCATCGATACGGGGCGAGCCCCTGCCAGCACGGGCACGGAGAAGCACCAAGGTGATGACGAGGAAGACACAATCATGGTCGATGCTCCCGGCTCGTCTGAGATTACCGTCAAGAGCATCTTCCCCGGCAACGGCAGTGCTGCAGTCGACGCAGACGTGATGGACACGACCGAGGACCGTGATGGTGACGATGGTGGGAACATTGAAGTTAACACGTCTCGCTTGCGCATCCTTCATGACGGCGAAGCTGAGGACCTGGAGATTGCGCGCCGTAAGAGCAAGAGGGGCGCTCTGGCGAACGGCATCGGGTCGTCTGAGACGCCACCTGACAGCAATGGGTTTGTAGCGTTGGCTCATGCGGATCAAACTGGGCCTCCAACCCCACCGCAGTCCAATGGCAGCTTCGGCAAGGAGCCAAGTGACTCTCTGGCTGAAGGCGGCATCCTGTGGTACCTGAAGGCAATGAAGCCGGAAGGCACTTCGATTCTGGGCGAGCACTGGGCAGCTGGACGCGACGCAGTGCGGATGCTGAGCGAGGACCTGACGGACCTTGACGACGAAGAGCTTAAGGGGCTCGGGGCTGACGTCAGTGGTGCTGTCGAAGCTGCCGCGCTGGAGGCCGAGGCTTCTGCGGAAATTGTTTTGAGCCCCAACAAGAGCAAGGCTGCCAGCAAGCCGAAGAAGCGGAGGGTATCGACGCGACGAAGATGATCTACGAGCTTCCTGCGCGCTGAGCTGGTGTATACTAGATTTGTGGCTTGGCTTCTGAGATTTTACGACCCAGATATCTGGGACAAGCGCGTGACTATGAAGCTTTGGCGTTCAGAGGAATACTCGATTGGAGGCATGTAATTATTCTGACTTTTGGGGAACGACGGGGCGTTCAAGGGGAGCGATTGCAAGGCGGTATGGGTCGATGGCCTCCGTGTACGACGTATAGCTATTAGCTCATATGAGGAATTGTAGAAATGACGATGAAAGCAGAAAGGACGATGGCTCAATATATGTGATGTGTAGTGAGTGGGGTGTTTGCGTAGCCGAGTTGAACATGGATTTGGAGCGGTGCCTACAAAAGTTCCCCCACGGCTCGAGGATATAACCTACTAACCAAGAAACGGGCTGCTACATGTCGCCGCGAAGATCTTGACGTCAGCTCTTGAAGTGAGCCAAACACATAACGACGATGAGCGTAATGGGGGTCATGTGACGTGTTACCGTGTCGGGCCATATCCGACGGCGCAGGGAGTCGCGAAGTCAGTGGTTTGTACATACTCCGCAGGCGCAGATATCGTGTCTTCTGTGTGAGCACCAGACCGTGTGTTCAGGGGTGAACCAGTGACGAGAGCTGTTCCACGGCACGCGATGCAGTGCCGGCTCAGGGGTTTCTGTGTACCGCGGCTCAGGGGCATTACGGACGAGGATGTCACAGGCTGTCGCGGAAGGCTCGGCGGTTGGACACAAACTTATACCCGGCCGTGGGCGGAACGTGGATTACAATCCCATCATAGTGAGTCAGACGGGTAAATGGAACCAAAGAGCCGCTCTGTAGGCCTACCGGGGCACGGAGCGAGGCTGCGTGTTTGTGTTTGCTGCGCTTGGCGGCTTCTGACGCCAAGCTGGCCGTCCAGAACGGACACGTGCCGAGCCGGAGTGCTGTGAGTGATGTTGGTGGTCGAGGTGGTGAGCTGGACTACAGCTACCAGGCATAACGTGACTTTCCGGGCGAACGGGCGAAGCGTCAGCGTCGAGGTAAAGATATGCTGGATAACGGGCCTGGGGAGTGCCAGGAAGCGACTGTAAGTTCCCAAGGCTCCTCGGAAGCGAGAGCCGCAGTGGTCAGAGCGCTTGGGCGGGGACTCGGGCCATGATCACGGCCGGCAAACCTTGAGCCTGGGAACCAGCGCGCGCCATTCGTCAGAGGGCATTGCGTGTCGCCCGTGGAGGGTCGCGGTGTCGGTGGGACGGCTCGCAACGCTCTTGGTCTACGGGACGCGTCGGGTCTGCGCTCGGGCAATGCGCGAGGAGCAGCTGCACGGCAAAGAGGAAACGGCGGCAGCAAAAGACGGGATTTCCGGGGTGCATGGATGGCAGACGCGGAGCTGGAGGCGCTGTCGACGCTGAAGCTGCGGTAGAGGCTTCAGGCACACGCCCGGAGGGGCCCTGGCAGGGGCTGGAATGCAATCCTGAGCCTCCCTGCCCGCCCAGAGACGCTGCGCAAGGTGACTGGCTGACGAATCCGGTCCGCAGCAGTTACTGGCGAGCGTCTGCGCCCTGGGACACGAGGTACCGCCCCCGGCCAGCGGCTGCGCAGCCGGTACTTGGCCCTCGGCCTCCCCCCACCGTGGCCACTAGCAGAGCGACTCTGCCCCCCTCAGACACCCGCGGCACGCCCTGAGGGCAACCACTGCCCTGGTTGACAACCGCAGCGCCCGCTGCCTCCACCGCCGTCTCGTCTTCCTCCTGCATCTCCCCAGCGAGAAGAAAAAAGCGAGAAAAAAACACGACGAACACACACGCGAGACGCAGACGCAACCCCATCGCCTCTGCTGCTTCCACCTGTTCGCGGCTGCCAGCCTCCCGTGCGATCCGCAGCCAACGAGCGGCCTCTGCTCCTTGACGAGTTATCGAGCCCACTTGGCCCCAGCGCGAAAACATCCACGCCCACGCCGCCGGCCCCCTCCCCCCTTCGCGGGAAAAACGCTTTTTCCTCGAACGAGCCCGCCCCAACGAGCTCCCCTGACAACGACGACGACGACGAACCCCAGCGACCAAGGCTTCGCCAGACGACCCGGATAGCCTCGTCTCCCTGACGCCGTTTTATCTGGCCCTCGACGACAACGACGACGCGATACACGCCCGCCCAGGAACCTGAAGCTATCGACAGCCGACGGCCCTCAAGGCAACTACGACGACCGACTCGACCCTGCGACAGCGTCCCTCGCGCCCGCGCATCTGCCCGCCTGCTTCGTGCGCAGCCGTTCTCGACGCCGATACAGCCGCTCGTTTTTTACGCTGTCCCGCAGCGCCTTATCAGAGCTGTGATCACTTCTCCGTGAGTCCCCTCCATGCGCGTCCTGCTGTCTGCCCTCCCACCCGAGGGTCGGTAGCCGCTTTTTTTGCTGGGCTGGCGCCTCCCGCTCCCCTCCCACCACTCCACGCTCCCATCGCTGTCTGACGAGTCCCCGCGTACTGCTGGCTTCTCGCTCGAAGTGACAGCAAAAATTCTCGAGCCCTCCAGCGTCGCCGCCCGCAACTCCCGTCGACGCACTCATTGCGCTCGCTGGCTCACGTTATCATTTCCCTTCGTTCGTTGATTGTCCGCCTTCAGAGGATTCTGACCGCGTATCCCACTCAGATTACCGAAGTGCATCGTACCAGCAAACCAGTAGCTTTTCCATCGCACGAGTTCCCCGCAGCCGCCAGGTTCCGCGCATCGGCCTGCTCTTCTAAGCCTCACCTCCCGTCGCGCCGCCGCCGCTGCCGACGCCGCCAAAACTTCTGGTACTTGCGGGCCATCCCTTGCCCAGGGACCTCTTTGCCATGGCAGACCAACATGAGGTCGATCTCGACTCTATAATCGACCGCCTACTCGAGGTGCGAGGCAGCCGCCCTGGCAAGCAGGTTCAGCTGCTCGAGGCCGAGATCAGATACCTTTGCACCAAGGCCCGCGAGATTTTCATCTCCCAGCCCATCCTCCTCGAGCTCGAGGCTCCCATCAAGGTGAGTTTGTGCCCTTGCCGTGCCATCCGTGGCCCCTTTGGCGCATCTGCGCGAGAAGGAATGACTGACAGCGGCGGCTCGTAGATCTGCGGTGATATCCATGGACAATACTACGACTTGCTGCGACTTTTCGAATACGGTGGCTTCCCTCCGGAGGCCAACTACCTCTTCCTCGGAGACTACGTCGACCGAGGCAAGCAGTCGCTCGAGACCATCTGCCTCCTGCTCGCCTACAAGATCAAGTACCCGGAGAACTTCTTCATCCTGCGGGGTAACCATGAGTGCGCCTCCATCAACCGAATTTACGGTTTCTACGACGAGTGCAAGCGCCGCTACAACATCAAGCTGTGGAAGACTTTTACGGATTGCTTCAACTGCCTCCCCATCGCCGCTATCATTGACGAGAAGATCTTCACCATGCACGGCGGCCTGAGCCCGGATCTTAACTCGATGGAGCAGATCCGCCGTGTCATGCGTCCCACCGACGTACGCCTTCCCCCCCTGCCGCCTTGCTTTCCCTGAAGTCTCGCTGACACGCATGTAGATTCCCGACTGCGGCCTGCTGTGCGACTTGCTCTGGTCCGACCCCGACAAGGACATTACCGGCTGGAGCGAAAACGACCGTGGCGTCTCCTTCACCTTTGGCCCCGACGTGGTGTCTCGATTCTTGCAGAAGCACGACATGGACCTCATTTGCCGTGCCCATCAGGTCGTCGAGGATGGATATGAGTTCTTCTCCAAGCGCCAGCTTGTGACCCTCTTCTCCGCCCCGAACTACTGCGGAGAGTTTGACAATGCGGGTGCCATGATGAGTGTAGACGAGAGCTTGCTGTGCTCGTTCCAGGTATGTTTGCGTCCACACGAGACCTTTTCAGATCTCTTCAGCAGTTGCTAACGCGTTCTGCGCAGATTCTCAAGCCTGCAGAGAAGAAGCAAAAGTACGTTTACGGTGGTCTCGGGAGCGGAAGCAGACCAGTCGCTCCCAGAATCAACTCCAAGAAATGAACGAACCTGACGTTTTCCCTCTAGGTTCGGAAGGCGTTAAGCCACGGCGGTCCCCATGGGGCTGATGACCACTACGACCACGAAATCACCTCGTCGGCGGTTGAAAACATTGTCTCTCTCAACGACGCTCTTCGTCTCTGTACTCTCACACTCTCTCGCGCTCGCCTCGCGCCGTCGCCGGGACCGGGTCTGGCTGCAAGCTTATGTTGGGTTGGTTGCCTGCGAGGCATGGCGTGTCGAGGCTGTGTAGTTCTCGGCATATTGTGTGCCTTTGTCGGCGGGATAACCCGATCGTCTCTAATGCTCATAGGCGAACTTGATCACGACAAACGGCTGTTTCTTTGCTCACAGATAAATTATACATCAAATTATTTGCCATGCAGCGCATAACTCAGGGTCTCTCGCAGACTCTCCGTCGCCTTGTGTCTCGTGAAGGGTAGCTGTCTCTGTGAGATTGCAGCTCATTGTATGTGCCGCTGCCTAAAGCGGTGATGACATGGAAACCGCTCTGCATGTATCTGCAAATACCAAGAGGGCCTCCGTACGTTCCAGCGACAGACCTCTAAAATGCCTGCCATGTCGCAACGCACTATCCCGTGCTCTTCACGCAGCACAGCACTATGGAGCACAGTCCTCACACTTCTGGGCCTCGCCACCCGTTGCCGCGGTGGCCTCCGACGCCTCCCCGTCCTTCACCGGCACAGCCGCTTCCTCCTTCTTCTCCTTTGCATGGTCGCGGTCCACGTGGCCCAGATCACGACCCGGCTCGATGACGTCCCGCACGCGCCGCTTGAGCTCCTTCGTCTCGGGGAAGCCGCCGTCGACCTTGCGGTCCCAGAGGACTTTGCTCGCGGCCCGTCCTTGCGAGGGTTCCCCGCCCTGCTGCGCCTGGGCCTGGTGGTAGATGGTGACGATAAAGACGCCGCCCGTGGACGGCTGGAGGGCGACCTCGCCGAGGGCCGTGGAGAAGGTGGAGAGGAGCTCCTGGGCGAACTGGTGGTGCTTGTGAGCGCGCTATTTCCAATCTCGTGCGGGAGCTACGGACGACGTACGTAGGCGGCGCGGAGCATCCATCTGCACTGCGTGCAGAATTGGATGGTGATCCTTGGCAGCGGGTAGGGCGCGCTGTCCTGCGCGGCGGACGAAGACATGCTGGCGATTCAATGCGGCGTGCGCATCCAGGTGGTGTGGTTGCGACGCCGGTGATGAGGCGAGTGGTCGTGGACAATGGCTCCGCAGATGAGACGTGACTTTCCTGATGGACAGTGCTATGGTCGCGTTTATTTCAGTGGCATCAAATTTGTCGTCTTTTGCGGGCGATGATGTGGTGTTGCAAGTTGAGAGCCTCGCAGGAGGTCGTCGTCGTTCATGAGGCAAACACGCTCCACTATGACAACACCTTGCTCCCCCGCGACCGGAACTAGCATTGCTTGTTGACTGGAACAGGCAGGACCTCGTCTACTCGTTTCACCAAAATTACCGAACCATGGGCATCACGGTCTCTCGATGCCGTCAAGTCTAGCACCGGCTGCACATTTTGGCATAGGGGAAGCAGAGGCACGCGCGTTAGACCGGAGCACCCGTCGGCAGCAAACAATGGAACATATTGCAAGTGACGAAGCGACATGGAAAACAAGATAAAGGGAATTAATACATGCTGAATAGCCGGCTCTTCCAGACCGATCCCACGTGGGCCACTCCCTTCCGCTGGTCTTCTGCCGCCGTCCTCCGTCGCGAGGCGCCTCACCCGTAGGACCGCAGAAATGCATTCGACTGGCAGCAGAAAACGGTCAAAGAATCGCAGCCCAGGCCTTTCAACGGTTCCCGCCCATCCCTGATAATCGTGACGTGCCGATTCCGGGGTATATTATCGCGTCTCTTCGGGGTTGTGCGTGGAGTCCTTTCGTCTTCCCATCAGGGGTTTTGACGGATCCAAGTCCGTCCTGATCCATCAATCGCGGTCGGTCCTCTCTTCCCTTTGGCGCGCGCGCTCTGTCCAAAAATCCACACACAGAAAAACAGCCAGCTGCCCGTGCCTCCTCGCAGCTGGGTAATTCGTCATCAACCTTCGTTTTCTTTTGCTCTACCGGCGAATGCGCAATCAAAAGCTGATTTACATGACGACGCAGCAGCCGCCTGATTGTTGCGGTGCGTAGGGGTCTTCGCCCTTGGGCACAGCACCCCACGCAGAGGGGACCATGTAGTCTCTCGTGCCGTTGCAGTAGGCGATGATGCTGAGCCAGTCAGTGACAAATCCCTTGCCGTCAAGGCCTTCATCGGGGGGGTTCGGCCCTACCTCTTAGCAGCGGTGCTGACGGGGATGCGCTCGCGCTCGAGGTCCTCGCGCAGGCGGTTGTTGAGCTCTGTCAGCCGCCGCAGCTTGAGGTCGGCCATGGACTGCCTGGTCTTCTTGATCTGCGTCGGGTCACCGACGTCGCGTGACGTGTACTGCGGCATCGTGGCGGGTTCTAGAGAAAACGGGTAGGGAGCGACTGGAGACGGCGTCGACTGATCGAACTCGCTGGTGGATGCGACGAAGGGCCGGGCGAGAGTCGCGATGAGAACTATGCGTCAGCCAAGGGTTAGCGATGGAGCGGAGGATTTCGGTGCGTCGGGAGAGCGCAGGCCCTGTCAGCCGGCGGCGGCAAGAGGGGGGAAGGCTCTGTCGGAGATGCTCGACGGTCGGATGCGTGTCTTCTGGCGACGGCATCGCCGGCCGCAAGTCCCTCTCCGACGGCGAGGCCCAATTTGGCTCGTCGCTCGAAGCGTGTTCCCCTCCCCCTATTGCCAAGCCACGGCCCGCGGTGCGATTGAGACGCGGCCGCTGGCTCGCTGGACAGCTCCCGCCTCGCAGCGCAGCAGAATGGGGTCAACGTACCGACTGGGTGTGCCCGTGGTGTCGCGAGCAATCTCTCAAGGCGCCGAGGGGGGATGGGATGAGGCGAGGAGAGGCGACGCACCGGACGTGGACGAGGAATTGGTGGTGGAGGTGGCAGAGCTGTGGAGGCGGCGGTGGTCGCGCCTGAGGGACGAGGGAATTGCAACGGCCCGGGCTAAGGTAGGGGCACGCTGGGGGGGGCTGTTTTGCTGGCGCCGTGAGTGGTGCGCGCTTTACCTGGAAATTGGGGTGGGCACCCGCTGAGCAGCCGTTAGTGGGTGTCTGGGCGGGCAATTTTGGGGCCAGCATGGAGCCTGGGGAGCTCCCTAATCTACGAGCACAGGTAGCGCGCACCAGCGAGCCCGCGTCGCCACGTTGGGCTTAGCGCTGTCGCTTGACCTGCAAGTCACGCGGCTCGGTTCATGCGAGGCTGAGAGCAAGAGCCGGGCATCCGTGGTGTTTGTTGTTCTGTGCTAGCTACTGAGAAGTGGCGCCAGGCTTTGCAATGCCGGACCGCCTTCTGTAAATCTGGTCTAGCGATGGCCGTACCAGCTCGTCGGGAGCCCTTCGCTGCCCCCCGGAGCCTCAGGCCCGTTTCCTCACGTGAGATCCATGCTTCGCATCTCGCTGCACCGCATGCAGGTCTTAGATGCAGAGGCGCGAACATCCCGGCAGACACGCCTCCCTCTTCTGCGGGCGAGTGCTGCTTCCTGGGGTCCATGGCCTGAGTTGTGACGCGATAAAAGAAGCTCAGCTCAGCCGGTAAACTTCCATATAACACTCCAGCATTGCTCGGCTCGCTTCAACACAGCTGGGCGCCGTAGATACCCGTGCGTAAGGACGCTCCACCCAGACGCTTGTCAGTCAGTCGAAATAGATGAAGTGAAAGGTCCAAAAGGCGGACTGGAGACTCGCAATTCATAAATTCGACGAAGCAGGAATGGCAGACCCGACCAGCTCAGTCGCCGGTGTCGACCTCGAGGTCCAGCTGTACGCCGTGGGAGATGCCATAGTCCTCTAGGCTCAGCACATCTTTAAACGGTCGTTCGCCCTGCCGACGCAGCATGATCTGGCCCGATTCCCGGCCGATTCGCGCCGCAATCATGAGCTTCAGCTGGCCGATGGTGTCGGACGGCAGGCACGGGATTGCTGTTTTGGTTCCCAGGCGATCGTTGACGTTGACGATGATCATCTCTTGGCCTGGCCCTATCGGAGCCGCCATTTTCTTCTCCTTTTTCTCCTTCTTTTCCTTCTTCTCCTTCTGGCCCTTGTCTTTTGCTCCCGAGTCGTTTCGTGGGGGCAGGTCCGCGGCGTCCCTGTGTCGGCCGGAGTCGCGGTCTCGGTCTCTGTCTCTGCCAGAATCGCGGCCTCGGTCGCGGTCGCGGTCACGATCCCGATCTACGTCACGCTGACGCTCTCTGTTCGGCGACCGATCGCGATAATCTCGACGCCGCCCACTATCCTGACGACCGTGGGCATCGTCTTTGCTGCGAGTGCTGTCCTTCCACCTGAAGCCTTTGCTGCCTCGGGGTGCACGACTGGGCGGTGATCGCGAGCGCAACCTTCTTGATGAGTCGTCCGCCATCGCGCTTGCCTGATCGTTTCGGACAAACTGTGCTGTGGCGATGTGAGCTTGTCAAGCTCGTGGGTTTCTTTATAGGTGGTGGACGGGTTGGCGCGAGAGCTAAGGCAAGCTCCAGTGTTGCGGGACAGCTCCTAGCCTCCTAAGCCAGGCGCAGCCCGTAGTCACGTGACCCTATTTGAGTTGGGACCTGAAGTGTTTCTACACATTGGGCTTCAACTAATCATCAGTGAAAGCAACTCCTGAGTAATTGCAGGGATAGGGTAACACTCTTCCTGAGAAGAGCGCAAGATTCCTCCTTGTCCTCTGCCTGCGAGGTCGCTCTTTGTTCTCCTGCTGTTCGTGTCGTAGAATCGCCTTTGTTGGCGGTCCTCTGCACCGCAGAGTGATCAACACAGGCTTGATATATGAGCCGGACCTTCCAATCTCATCTCATAAATCAAAACTACCCCATATTGGTAGAAATTAAAGCAGCAAGTATCGTTCGACCGCAAACTTTCGTCAACATCGAGAACACGACGTGAGTGCTGACGTAATCCTCTATGCACGTGACGCCAGCCGTTCCGTTAGCCCCTCTACGCTCGGATAGCGTCCACACACGAAATTGAAAAATTCCTCCCGTCGTGCCCAGCTTCACCACCACGAGTCCCAGCAGGTGCCCCATCATCGCGCACTCTGGCTTGTGAAGGCAACACATAGCCCCGACATCTCCTCTTTTCGTTCAGTCAACCCACAGAGGAGGTTGCCCATCATGGTGCGTTACGACGACGTGGTTGCGACGGCCGTTCATCCGCCCTTACCCCTCCTCCGCCGTCGTCGCCTCCTCTTATCACGATGCTAACTGCAGTATCCGAATAGCCTCCTCCTCCGCACCAGAAGCCCGAAAATGTCCTCAAGCGCGCTCACGAGCTCATCGGGGTCAACCAGGCCCCCGCGGCCCTGACCCTGCTTCACGAGCACATCACCAGCAAGCGCTCTCGAAATGTCCCGATCGCGTCGTTGGAGCCCGTGATGCTCCTCTTGGTCGAGCTGTCTGTCGAACAGAAGAAGGGAAAGCTGGCCAAGGATGCGCTGTACCAGTACAAGAACATCTCGCAGAACACCAACATTGCAACTATTGAGGTCCGTTGCTCATCGATGCGGCCCCCGAGATGTGGAAAGACGTGTCGCGCGATGCTAACCCCGCCAACAGCTGGTCCTTAAGAAGTTCATCGAGTTGGCCGTCGAGAAGGTCACCGCCGCGCAGCAGAAAGCCGATGAGGTTCAGTCCAGCATCGAGGCTACCGCCGCGACCTCGAGCATCGACGATCTGGAAGCCAGCGAGACGCCGGAGTCCATCCTCCTTGCCACCGTCTCGGGCGAGCAGTCCCGTGATCGCACGGACCGAGCCATCGTCACCCCCTGGCTGAAGTTCCTCTGGGAGGCGTACCGCACCGTCCTCGATATTCTTCGCAACAATGCTCGGCTCGAGATCCTCTACCAGAGCACCGCCATGCAGGCCTTCGACTTCTGCCTCAAGTACACCAGGAAGACGGAGTTCCGAAGACTTTGCGAGCTGCTCCGCAACCATGTCCAAACTGCCGCCAAGTATTCGTCTCAGATGCACGCCATCAACCTGAGCGATCCCGACACGCTCCAGCGCCATCTCGAGACCCGCTTCCAGCAGCTCAATGTCGCAGTCGAGCTCGAGCTGTGGCAGGAGGCCTTCCGCAGCGTTGAGGACATTCACACTCTCCTCAACCTTAGCAAGAGACCTCCCAAGAATGTCATGATGGCCAACTACTACGAGAAGCTCACTCGAATCTTCCTTGTCGGCGAAAACTACCTCTTCCACGCCGCCGCCTGGTCTCGATACTACACCCTGCTTCGCCAGTCCGCTGCCTTGGTGGGCAGCGGCACCGGAAAGAAGGCCGACAACCCGCCCGCCTCTGATGCGGACCTTCAGAAGGCCGCGTCGTTCGTGCTCCTGTCTGCGCTCGCCATCCCTGTCATCAGCACCACCCGCTCTCGTGGCGCTATGGTCGACTTTGACGAAGCCAAGAAGAACAAGAACTCGCGTCTTACGCACCTTCTGGGCATGTCTCAGGCACCGACCCGTGCCCGGCTCTTCCGTGATGCTCTCTCCAAGTCGCTTCTGCAGCGCGCGCGTCCCGAGATCCGAGACCTGTACAACATTCTTGAGGTCGACTTCCACCCTCTCTCCATCTGCAAGAAGATTTCGCCTATTTTGACGAAGATCGGTGCCGATCCCGAGATGGAGAAGTACATTGTTCCCCTCCAGCAGGTCATCCTCACGAGGCTGTTCCAGCAACTGTCTCAGGTCTACGAGACGGTGGATCTGAGCTTTGTCGAGAGCCTTGCCCTGTTCCCCGAGCCCTACCAGGTCACTCGTGGCACTATCGAGAAGTTCATCATGAACGGCAACAAGAAGGGCGACCTCTCGGTCCGCATGGATCATGCTACCGGCGTTCTGAGCTTCGACAACGACGTCTTCTCTTCCGCCAAGGCTGGACTGAGCGGCTCCGGCGCTGGCTCTGCAGAGTCTGAGACTGGCACTGTTCAGCGCCTTCAGAGCACCCCCTCTGAGATTGTTCGGTCCCAGCTTACGCGTTTGGCCCGATCCCTGTACACCACCTGCCACTACATCGATCCCAGCTTCAACAAGGAGCGCTTGGCAGCTCGCAATGCCGCCCTGGCCCGCGCCAAGGCTGGCGCAGAGAAGGAGCATCTTGAGATTCTGGCCCGCAAGGAAGTCATCCAGAAACGCAAGGAGGAGGCTTCCGAGATCCAGGCCAAGCGTGAGAAGGAGAACGCCCGGCAGAAGCGACTCCGAGAGGCAGCTCTGCAGGAGGCTGAGGACAAGCGACTGGCCGCAGAGCAGAAGGAGCGCGAGGCCAAGCGTATGAAGGCCGAGCACGACCGAGTTCGCAAGGAAGAGCTTAAGAAGCAAATTGCTGATCTCAAGATGAGCGACAAGGCGTTGAACATCGACTTGGATAACCTGGAAGACTTGGACACGAACCGCCTGCGCGCCATGAAGCTCGCTCAGCTGGAGCGTGAGAAGAATGACGTTAACGAGAAGCTCCGTGTCACTGGCAAGCGTATGGATCATCTGGAACGAGCCTTCCGAAAGGAGGAGGTCAAGAAACTGGCCGACGACTACGCGAAGCAGGTTGAGAAGGACCGTGCCATTTACGAAACGGTCAAGGCCAAGACCCTGAAGGAATCTGAGGAGAAGCACAAGGAGAGCGTCGAGCTCAAGAATCGCCTCAGCCGCCTGGTACCTCTGTTTTCAGAGTTCAGAAGCTCCCTTCACGAGCGACGCCGCGACGAGTTCGAGAAGCGCCGCAAGGATGCCGAGCGCGAACTCGAGAAGCAGATTGCTGCACGCAAGAAGGAGTTCCGAGACCGCAAGCTGAGGGAGAAGCGGGAACGGGAAGAGAGGGAGCGCGAGCTTCGGGAGGCTGAGGAGCGTGCCGCTCGCGAGAAGGAGGAGCAGCGCATCCGTGAGGAAGCCAGGAAGGCCGAGCTGGCCAAGCTGAAGGAGCAGCGGGATATCGAGCGACAGGAGATGCTGGAGAAGGCCGCTCTGCAGCAGCGTCGCGAGGAAGAGGCGTTGGCGCGCCGCAGAGCCGAGAAGGAGAGGGGAGGGCTGCCGCCGATGAGGTCGGACGCGGAGGACCGGAAGCCCGCTGCCATCGGAGCTGGCAAGTGGCGCGAACGGGAGGCCGCGAAGGGCGCCGAGGGCCCTGGCGCTGCTGCTCGGACTGGGCCTTTCATGGAGCGTTCCGAGTCAAACGACCGACCGTCTGCTGGCGGCCCGCCTCGCCTGCAGCTGGCCGGCAACAAGCCCAGCTGGCGAGAGCGTGAGGCCGCCAAGGCTGCGTCCGGTGGTTCAGCTCCAGCTGAAGACGCAGACAACGCACCGCCCAGCAGAGGATTTGGTTCGCGTGGTCCCCCGATGGACCGTAGTGGTTCGAGCCGTGGCGAGAACGGGCGGACAGAATCCTCAGCGCCGCCAGCGGAGCCTCTGCAGTCAAGCCGCGCTCCTGGGAAATGGGTCCCTCCTCACATGAGGAACAAGGCTTGAACGGAGTGATCTAAGGATAGCAAGTCGAAGTTGCCTCTGATGTTTGCATTGGCGTTTATTGGGAAGGGGAAGGTTACGCTGCATGTACTCTAGAGTTCAGTCTAATCTCGGTCCTCTTGAGTTACGAGCATACGAGTGTGAAGAAAAGTAGCATTTGTGGTCCTCTGAAACACCAGCCTGCTTTCCGGTATTTTGATTTGACGAAAGACGCATATGTACGAGGAGCCAGGTCACGCTGGGAGATGCTGAAGAGCAATGTGTGCAAGAACACCGTAATGTGGGCATACCACTGCGTGGGTCGCTCTAGAGGCGAAAGCAACCCAGATCACGGAACAGAGGAATAGAGCCACACGCTGACGAAGCCAGGTTTGGGTAAGAATATTTGGCGAGCATAAGACGATGTTCTAACCCTTGTCCCCGGTTCTTGGGCGTCTCAGACTTGACGAAAATGCAACGGTAAGCAGGGCGCAAGTGCATACATATGTGGCTTCATCTTAAAGCGATACCCGTAAATCAAGTAAATCTTTCGCAAATAGGTTTCCAGATGGGTTTGGACTTGCCAGTGCGCGTTTCAAGGCTCCCGAAGGCTATTAACACAATCCCATATTATAGTAATTACCTAGCTCGCTTACAATGTATTAGCATACTTTATTGATGTCTTATTTATTAAAACTTGGTAATGACTACCCCTCCTGCTCCCCCTTTCTTTCCATCTAGGAAGCTGCCTCTCTCTAGGCGTCTCCCTCTACAAAACACTCTCAAAAACCCTCGCCAACCCCGACACTCAACGCTCCAGAGACCCGCTGCTATGCGTAGAACGATGTTATTTCCATATCGGTCCCGTATCAGCTGCTTAAGTACGTAATGTCTGTGTACTGTATGCGTAATTTCTGCATGTTGGCTGCGGGGTGGCTGCTTGTTGGCTATTAAAAACCAATGACCAACGTATGTGTTACCCAGACTCAAGCCTACGTGTCAACCTCACGTGCCAGTACCGCATTAGCTTCGATCACTCGGGCAAAAGTTCCTCTCGCCCCTAGGTGACATAAGGGAAGAAATCAATTCGCGTGTTCTATCTTTTCTTTTCGTATCGTTTCTCTCATGCTTTCTATCACTATACACATATAAATCAGTCTCAGTCCGCTTTTCAAAAGCCCAGATAGCAAATCTACTATGGAGAACAGCTATCGCCCAGCTCGACTGCAACTCCGTCCAGTGACCCGCTAAGAATGGCAGGTCTCGATATTTATGGTCTCCTTGATCCTCTTCCTATTATATGTTTTCCTCGGGGGCAAACGATCTCTAGACCGTCGTAACATTTCTGATCACATGCTCGGCTCTGCAGCCCCCACTTCTTTCAGCGATGCCCGCGTCCTACAAGTAGTTGCGACCTACCCCTCTTGTTTCCAAAAGCACGAGCCTTTCTGTCTAATACATCTACGCTAGCCGCCCTGGTTTTTGGTCAACACAACTCGATCGTCGAGCGAATATTACAAGGACGGAACGGCCAGCTGAGCCTCGATATAATGCCGGAGGTACGATCGGCTGTTGCTTATTGGTTATGCGGCTCTAACGAATGAAGGCCGAGCAAACTCTAAACGGCGACTACGAGTTCATCGAGTACCATTTCTTCTCGCCGGTAGATTATACGAGGACTATGTACTGGCGTCCTGGGAATGGCAGCATCGCCATAGGACCTCCGGAGGGAGTCACACCTGAAAGCATTAGAACAGAAAATTCCATCGGAAGGGCTCTTGAAGGCGGGCTGGGTTTATTTGTGATACAATCAAATTTCAAGTTGGTACCTGCGTAATACTAGTCCTCAAATAGCGTATTACATAGTTCCAACCCAGCGTTAAAGCCAATCGACAACGAAACCATGTAGTCATTCCCATGGCGAAAGATTTCCATACCTCTCGTCCCAATAGATCTTCCTGTCACAGTTTCATTCTGCCTCAAGTGACTGGACTGCAACCCAGAAAATAACGTACCGCCCAGTATATCTTTCAAGTCATCAAATGGCCCTTTGCTGGCAGCCAAAATCTGTTTCCCGACTTGTGTATTACCGACAGAACCAATGATCAGGCCACGCGGGGAAATGCCAAGAGAAGATCTTCGCGCGGGTTTTGCTGATGCATCTGGTGCTACGCAGATTAATCTTAAATATGCGTACGAGTATTTGGCGAGCACAAGACCGGCTCTTGGGCGTCTCATACTTAATGAAACTGCAACGGTAGCTGGCTCAAGTGAATACATGGTTCAATATGAATTACTCAGCCCGTCCCGCCCGTGAAATATGGACAGCAGAGCCTACGGGTAATCCCAGGAACCACTTATCGGACTCTGCGAGTACACGAAAAGAAGGGTCGGGGAGTTTGTTGCTCGTGGAGGTGAACGTAGCGTGGACGAGTCAGGGACGGTCAATAATGCAATGCCAGCATAGCATTGTGACAGAGGGCAGCTACAGTGGCCGGAGCGGGCGTCTCATGGATGCACACAAACGATTTAGAGCATGATTGAGCAATTTCAATAGTTCAGGTGAGGTCGATGAGAGAAGAGAGAAGCTGCAGAGCCAAGGATCAGCCAGGGGGGCTCTGGCCGGGGTTGGCTTGGCAAGGTCGGCTCGATTTCATTCAGGGGCAGCTTGTTGATGAAGTGGCTCTTAACGTTCGGGACGCAATGACCAGTCGCTACAGATGCCCTGGGGAGCCAACGTTGGGCTCTGTATACCTTAAGCAAGCAGGTGGAGTAGAGTTGGAGTTATTGCAGCCTGTGAGGATTGATTTGCGAAGTTGGTGCAAACGAACGACTTCGCTCGAGACTTGAACAAGCACTGATCGTCGCATGCGGGCATGCAGAGTCGTCGAAAGGCTGCACATGTCTCATAATACGCATCGAAGTCAAGCAGGCATCCGTCCCAAAAACCTGCTGCAAATCTCAGTGTCTCACTGTCACGATCTTTGCTCTATTATTAGGCATCAGAATGCCAAACAACAGCATCACAGCAAACAGAGGATATGCAGGGTGCGGCTGCAAGTGCGAGCTGGCTCGGATTTGTTCCCGGCACCATGCATGGCATGAAATATTGATCTTTCGCTGCAGACTGCGCATGCCGGCACTTCGGGCCATGCATGAAACAGCAGCTGGCAGAGGATTGGCGTGCGGTCTCAGGATCTTTTGGCGGTTGCGGCTGAGCTGAGCTGAACACTTGGGAGATGCTCGCCTAGGTCATGTGGACAAAACACCGAAGGGAGGCGATATCCGACAAAGAATTCCCAGTGCTGAAGCACGTGATGAACGAAGCTTGAGTTGAAAGATTGATCCTCCGTGTGTGTAAGAGAATGGAGGGCCATGCCGCCCCTCCAACGCCGTCGGCCGATCTTGGGTGCGCTGTCGTTCATGCGGTGAGGCTTCCCGGCAGCCGGCTAGTCTACAAGGAGCTGCAGATCCTGTACGAAGTCTCGTACTCGTACATGCAGCACAGCGGCGAAGTCGACGGGCCGCTCCGCTCTAGTGTTGCCGGGGCCTGGCGGGCTCGGATGGGGCCGGCAAGATTGCAAGCGTGGTGTTGGTGAGGTGGTGGTGAAGTGGTGGTGAAGTGGTGATGCTGGTGAGGTCACGAGAGCCACTTAGGGCAGCCGGCGGTTCAATGGAAAGTGCCCGATGACGTTCTTCAACACCCAGGAGCTCCATCGCTCGGATGTCTGTCTCACTCTTAGCGTTTCGTGGGGAGGAACGGCGATATCGACGCAAATTTTCTATACTTACAGCCTGCCGGGCTCGGCCGAGCCCGGCTGAGAGCAACTCTACCTTCGCTCAACCACAGCACCACCTCCGCCGCTAATGCAGGTCCTTCCGTCCGATCAGCCATGCGTTTGTCTTTCCCGCCGCCATCGCCGTGGCGAGGACTTTTGTTGGTGCTGTTTTGCCCAATGATGGCCAAGCGCTGGTTGGGATGTTGCCCGATGTAGTAACGTCAACCTGTTTACGCTTGCTCACTTACGCCCAGTCCGCCACACATGGCGGTGGTGATGCGCAGGTGAGTATGCTTGAGTTGTCGCCGCTGGTAGTTGGCCTTTTGGGAACTCTATGGACTGGCAGAGGGCTTCGACAAAATCAGGGGGCGGCAAGTTGCAACAACAAGCCAACCCATCACGCCTCCGGAGGTATCAGAGGAAAGGTGAGTGCCTCTCGACAGTGGCATGACATTCTGAAAGTCCGTGGCAGTCTTCGCACGCTAGTGGGGAGAAGAGTTAACAGAGAGATATGGAAATGAAACTGTCTTTCGTATTCCTGCATCGCGAGACAAGCGTGCCATGAAAGCAGCGGCCAGGACCCGAACAGACGATGAAAAAGGTCTGCAGAGCAGAATCTCATCACACCATATGGCCTACGTCCTGGACCGGGGGTGATTCTGGCCTGTTCCTTTCTGTCTGCCTGTTGCGACCTCGACGGGCGGATGGACGACAAGGGTATAGCGTTGCTCAGGCCGGTTCTTCCATGACGACAGGGGGGAGGAAGGTGGGCGAATGTAGGATCGAGCCTTTGACTATGGAGTCGTTCCTTGCGCTTCTTTCGGCTCTCAAGCTGCCGATCTGACTATCCTCTAGTCGCAGCCAACATTCCAAGTCTGCGTGGTCATGGACTACCGGTGGGGGGCAGGAGGACGTAAGTTAACAGCGAGCCATGGAATCGGAAGTATCACTAAACGTTATATAATCCCAGTGTCCGCTCTCTGATGCTCAAGTTCGTGAGGTTGCTGTCATCCCTTCTCTTGTCTTCCAAGGTTGGGAGCCTCTAGTTCCACTACCTCCATCAGAGCGTTGCGTGAGCTTCCTCCTTTAGTTGGCTTCCTTAATCTTCTCAATATGAGAGGTACGCTGGCTGCCGCAGCGGCGTTGGCCGTGTTCCCGCTCATCAGAGCGTGGAACGTTGAGCTGCCACCCTGCCTGGAGCCGTTCAAGCCATTTGTGAGCTCAGGTTGCTTCGAGGATGAAAACTCGTCGGCCCTGGTGTATAGGTCCAGACAGGACCAGACGAACATGACTGTAGAGAAGTGCGTTGCCGAGTGCAAGGGTAAGTCAAGCCGCGCTTCCTCTGTCCCTTATCTTACCTACACAACTACAGCATCACCACGCAAGCTGCATAAAGCCACATGGACTAACACTCTCGCCCGCAGGCAACGGCTACCGCTATGCCGGTCTCAAATACTATGGCGTCTGCTACTGCGGCTCCACCGTCAACGGCCCACAGGTCGACGACTCGAAGTGCTCGTTCCGCTGCAGCGGCAACAAGAAGGAGAAGTGCGGCAGCGACTGCACTCTGTCCGTCTGGCAGGATCCGACCTTCCCCAAGGGCCAAAACGATGTCACCGTCGACTCATACAAGTCTCTCGGCTGCTACATCGATGCCTCCCGCAAAGGCCGCGCCCTGACGTGGCGTGCCGACCTCGATTCCGAGACCGTCACCACCAAGAGCTGTCTCGCCGCCTGCGAGAAGCAGGGCTACCCGTTTGCTGGTACCGAGTATGGCGGTATGTGCCCGTTTCCCCTAATCACCGGTATGGCGGGCAGAAGGACGTAGCTCATCGTGACTTGCAGGTGAATGTTGGTGCGGTGCGGTCCTTGCCAACGGCGCGGCCAAGGCTGACGACGCGGATTGCAACATGTCCTGCGAGGGCGATGCCTCGGACACGTGCGGTGGCCGCTCGCGCCTGAGCCTGTATGTTGCCAAGGATCTAGAGTCTCTCGAGCCTTGCGGCTATGTGCCTTCGGGAACGACGGCTCTGCCACCCGTCACCACCACTGCTACCACTTCCTCGTCTGGTGAGCCTGCGACTCCGCCGCCTCCAGTTGCGCCGCCTTCGTACTCTACAACCTCGATTCCGCCGCCTCCAAGCGCGCCTCCTCCGTCTTCTATGACCACTACTTCGTGTGATGAGACTACAATTCCGCCGCCTCCAAGTGCGCCGCCTTCGTACTCTACCACCTCGATTCAACCGCCGCCAGTTGCACCGCCTCCGTCCTCTACCACCTCGTCTAATGTGACTACGATTTTACCGCCCCCGTCCTCTACAACCACTACTTCGTGTGATGAGACGACAATTGCGCCGCCTCCAAGTGCGCCACCTTCGTACTCTTCAACCACGATTCCACCGCCTCCAGTTGCACCGCCTCCGTCCTCTACAACCACCTCCGCAACTACCATTTCACTACCTCCGTACTCTACAACCTCGATTGTGCCGCCTCCAAGCGCACCTCCTCCGTCCTCCACAACAACCACCTCGTCTAATGAGACTACAGTTTTACCACCTCCGTACTCTACAACTTCAATTCCGCCGCCTCCAAGCGCACCTCCTCCTTCCTCCATAACTACTAGCTCGTCTAATGAGACTACGATTTCACTACCTCCGTACTCTACAACCTCGATTGCGCCGCCGCCTCCAAGCGCACCTCCTCCATCCTCTACAACCACCAGCTCGTATGGGGAGACTACAAATCCGCCGCCTCCAAGTGCGCCGCCTCCAAATGTGCCGCCTCCGTCCTCTACAACAACCACCTCGTGTGATGAGACTACGATTTCACCGCCTCCGTCCTCTATAACCACCACTACCACTACAGACTACGAGACCACGATTCCGCCGCCTCCAAGCGCTCCTCCTCCATCCTCTACAACCACCAGCTCGTATGGTGAGACTACAAATCCGCCGCCTCCAATTGCGCCGCCTCAGTCCTCTACAACAACTACCTCGTACAATGAGACTACGATTTCAGCGCCCCCGTACTCTACAACCACCCAGCCCACTACAACTACCTCAGATAATAATACTACAATTTCAACGCCTCCAATCGCGTCACCTTCTTCCTCTACAACTACGACCGCCACAGACTACGAAACTACGATTCCCCCGCCTCCAATCGCACCACCTCCAGGCTCTACAACCACCCAGCCCACTACAACTACCTCAGATAATAACACTACAATCCCAACACCTCCAATTGCGTCACCTCCTTCCTCTACAACCACCGCCACCACCACAGACTACGAGACTACGATTCCCCCGCCTCCAATCGCACCACCTCCAGACTCGACAACTACCCAGCCTACAACAACTACTACCTCGTGTAATGAGACCACAAGCACTACAATTACACCGCCTCCGTATTCCACAAACACCCAGCCTACGATAACTACTACCTCAGTTAATGAGACTGCAATTCCACCGCCTCCAATCGCACCACCTCCAGACTCGACAACCACCCAGCCTACAACAACTACTACCTCGTGTGATGAGACTACAAGCACTACAATTACACCGCCTCCGTATTCTACAACCACCCAGCCTACAACCACTACCTCATATAATGAGACCACAAGCACTACAGTTCCACCGCCTCCAATTGCGCCGCCGCCGTATTCTACAAACACCCAGCCTACGACAACCACTACTTCAGTTAATGAGACTGCAATTCCACCGCCCCCAATTGCGCCGCCGCCGTATTCTACACCCACCCAGCCTGGAGACACCACAACCACTACCTCATATAATCAGACTACAAGCACTGCAGTTCCACCGCCTCCAATTGCTCCGCCTACATTCTCTACAACCACCCAGCCTACAGACACCACAACCACTACCTCATGTGATGAGACTACAGCCACCCAGCTTACGAACTCGATAAGCACCGGGTCTAGTGAGACTACCACCTCGTCTGGCGAGCTAACTACTGTGAGCACTACGACTATGGTGCCTCCTATCGGGCCTTCTACAACGTCGTATAATTCAACTACCACTGATGTCGGTCAGATAACTACAACCACCAATCCTGCTGCGCCGCCGCCTGTCGCGCCGCCCGTTGTGCCTACAACGTCGTGTAATTCAACGACTACCGATGCTGGGCAGACAACTACAACAACCAGTCCTACCGCGCCGCCTACCGTGGCTACAACCTCGAGTAACTCAACCACCACCAGTGCCAG